>OX453244.1:11820262-12463615 GCA_949709985.1 Luffia ferchaultella
ACATCATACGAATTAACATAGGTATATATACACACAGATGAGACAAAATCGTGGAAATTCAAAATGATTTTAATTAATATTTATTAGTATATACAACCTCCAACCAACCAATATCATCACCACATTATCACCACTATATATATATATATCTATACTAATATTATAAAGCAGAAGAGTTTGTCAATGTCAATGTCAATCCGCCAACCCGCATTGAAGCAGCGTGGTGAATTTAAGCTCCAAGCTCCGTCATCTTGAGCGGAGGCCTAAGCCCCTGTAGTGGGGTATAAAAAAGAGCTGATGGATGGATATAATATATAGATGATGTGTCCATTTTTTACTTTATAATTTTTGTTTAAATATCATTGTTTTCGTCGAAATCTATGCAAATAATTCTAAACAAAACATACATAGGTAACTAACTATACATCCTTTTGTACAAAGATCTTCAATTTTTTTTAAATAATCTTCAATTTTAAATTTAAAAAAATTTAATAAACTTCGTTTTATGAAACAATAATATCAACTTTTACCAAAAGACTTGCATTATGAACTTGTGCAAAATTCTCTTTATTTCGAGGAAAAACTACAATAGCTACATTTGAATGAAAAAGTGTAGTAGGTATATGAGCGCGTAGATGACCGCAGCCAGCCGGGCGGACGGTCACTGCGAGCAACACACCGAGTCGTTGAACTCCGAATTATCTCAAGCAAGTGATAAGTAATTTATTTATTGCCAGTTTTTGCACGGCCGACCCAGATATGGCACAATCGCCTGTGATTGATGGAGCAGGATGTAGCGCCGCACGCGTCGCGATGGCCGCGCTTCCCTGCAGCGTGTAACCGTCAAGATGTTTTCATCTATTTTCAAAAGAATATTCCTGCAACCTTCTAGCAAACTTGAAGGACTTATGGGAGCTTCTGTCCCCAAGCTTTAAACATACTTAAGATGAGTTCTACAGTCCAGGTAAGTACAAACAACAAATACATTTTTGTTGTCTGTCTGTCAAACATCTCTATTTGTTCCGTGTCTGGGTGTAAAAATATCTCTATATGTTTATATTAGTAAAAAAAATAATATTTAAATATGTAGGTATATCAGCTGTCTTGAACCCGATAGTACAAGCATAATACTTGCTTACTTTGGGACTAAATGGCGCTGTGTAGGATGTCCCAGATATTAATATTTTTATTATAATTATTTTTTCGTAGATTTATTGAAGAGATTATGCTTTCACTATTATTTAAGCTTTAAAACTACTAAAAACTTTAGAATAAATACCGTGTGATAGGAATTTATGTTTAGTAAACGCTCTGTTTCCGATTCGCTGCACGATAAAGTAAGCTGCGGCTAGCAATGATTTGACTTCTCTAACTTTTTATACATTGCATAGTTTCGACAGAGAGAGCCAGATCATTTATTAACTCATGCAGCAATGGACGGCGCTTTCATATGATATTGCGGTGGCAAGTGAGTTTCTAGCCTCGCTGCTGCCATCGCTGTGCAAGCATAGTGAACGGCGTGGAGAGGGGACCGAATTTAACTATCGATGAAAATATGACTTCAATTCTCACACATCACTATGTATTAAAGCATAGCGACGTACTTCTATTCATCAATAGAAAATTAGGCAGAATATTGAAATAAAAACCGGCCAAGTGCGAATCAGACTCGCACACGAAGGGTTCCGTACCACCATACAATATAAAAAAGCGAGTGTGACGTTAATCGAACTTTACCATTAATCGTTATTATTATGCAATTTAAGAACTATTGTATAAATATATTTCATTTTTATTTCGTTAGTTATTAAAAAAGGCGTTCGATCCTCTCTGGCTAATACGAAAAGTAATAACATGAGTGCACTGATAGCTAGAGACAAATTTTGTTTCTTATTTTATTACAGTGAACCTTTGACTGTAAGAGAATAAGCTCTGCAAAGGAAAGCGTAAATTTATAGTGCCTAGTAATACAATGTAGTTTTCATCATAATTTTTTTTTTAAATTATCTTTTACAATAACATAACAAAGATAAAATGCATCTACTTTTCGCTTATTGGCTAAACGCTATCTGTCATTTTTTATGGAATTTTTACAAAATTTTTACTTAATCCACTACTCGTTAAATAATACAGTCTAGTTAGCTGTGATAGTTTTCGTTTTAACTACGTTATATATACTCCTGTCATAATTTTTTTATATATACTCAAAGGGACTAGACAGCGTTTTCGATGAAAGCTCCCGATTAGCTTGATTTTTTCCGACATCTTCAATAATCATCGTCAGATTTCAAACAATTTACAAAAAATATTAATTAATTTTACACATAAACCTTTTTTTTAATCACTTCGTTCATTGGTGAAAATGGTATGAAAAACCGTTCGATAGTTTTTGAATTTATCGCGTTCACACAGACAGACAGGCAGACGTGGCGGAGGGGACTTTGTTGTATCTATAATGTGAAATGATGTTCTAACTTTACATTTTGATTTGAACTAATAAAATGCAATAAGTTTCGAGAAAATAGATTTCGACAGTTCAGTGTTTCCTTACAATGATTTGATTGACTGATTGGCCTAGTGATTAGAGACCCTAACTGCTAGTACCAAAGGTCGCGGGTTCGATTCCCGCCCATGACAAATATTTGTGTACATGAACATGTCTATTTGTTCCGTGTCTGGGCCTATGTATATATTATAAAGAATATTTATGTACGTATATTGTCTAGCACCCACAATATATTATATAAGCGTAATAGGTACTTGCTTAATTTGGGACTACACGGCGCTGTGTGGGACGTCCCAGGTATTTACGTATTATTATTATTGGGACGCGCCTGACAATCACAAAGCAATGTATGAAACTGATAGCACATAGATCTTGTCCTTATTCTGCCATGCTAAAAACGTAATTTCTAACTATACTCTATAGGCATGTATAGTAAATTTCGTTCGGCGGAGATAAATATTTACATCAGAGGTTAACTGTTATTATGAACGTTAGCATGTGGTGAAAGCTCATATCACATTTACAGTATGCAAAGTTTCTTACGGACCACTAAAGAAGTCGCCCTGAATATTTCTTTTGTTGGCAGTGAAACATATCGAAGGCATTAAAAAACGGCTACGATGAAAATTTATGACAGCACTAAACGACCGTCCCCAATTAAATACTAGATCAAAAATACGAAATACTATACGGACATATTTTACACGAAAGCATATTTTATAACTGGAAATCGATAAATTAATTTGTCGAACGTATTAAAAATTCGTCGGTCGATCCTAAAATTTGCATTTAATGTGATCTTCAAATTAACAAGTTTACGAAAGTGTTTTCTAGCGCGTACGCCTTAATAGATACATTAAAGTGTCACTGCCTAATTAATTATGCATTCTTAATAAAAGTCTTTACGACCCGAACTTAGATAAGACGCCCGCCCCCTTCGGAGCGTTCCGCGTCCTTAACATATTCTTTAGAGCTATGCGCGAGCATCGAACTCTCGTACCTTGGCTTCTAGTCAATTACTCATTAATGAATAGAGAGACAGGGCGAGGCAAAAAGTGGTACATGTTATATACGTTTTAGACGAGCGGCAGCAGTCTGCGCGCACGGAGCAATTACCTCCTCCGATATTGTCAATTAAGTTAGTTCCGGTTTCAGATCCTTCTCCGTCAAATAATGTGCTCAAAAATACGCGCAAAAAATTTCGTACAAAAAATATAATTGGACTGTACCTATCGATATATGTTTAACATGGCAAATAAATTCCAAGTTGTTATTTCGAGACAACACACTGGCAATCTAAGGCCATCGAATTCGTCTCAGATGTCAGACTTAAGTAATAAAAGGCTCGATATTATTAACTTACATTTCTACTTCATATTAATCAATGTTTATTAGTCGCTTTCTGTCTGCATTAAATGTATTTATTTGTATGTGTAAAACCAAAGAGTAAATAAATTCGAGAGCCGGGTTTGGTTTTAATATAGAGTCATAAATGTCACAGTATTGAAAATGTTAAACGGAATTCCGCGGGGGTAAAGACCTGCGCGCAGGGATCTCGCGGACTAAACTCTGACTGAAACTCGCCATCTCGCAACGAGTACACACCACCTAACTAGAGTCTAAGTGGTAAGACGGCCAGCGCAGAAGAGGGCTTCTACTCAATTTGTACTTTCATGTGCAAAACAATACACGACCCATTTTCATAAAACTCTGATTTTTTTTTCAATTTTATAAGAAAGTAATAAATAACTAGTAGGTAGACAAAAGAAGCAATTTTCCAATAACGCGAGTCATTTTTCTGAAAAAAAAGGCGTTTCGGTAATAATAACAATTTGTGATTCATAATCAAAAAATCAAAATCAAAAATAATCCAAGGTCAGTACCTAACAGTTGTGAAAAGAAAAATGGGAGACCTCTGTGTTTTAACTAGGAAAACCTGTGCTTCACACAACAGAGCTCTTCATGATAATTGTATTAAACTAACCATTTACACTTGTACTAGACACAAAATTAGAACGCTTTTAAAATGAGTAACAAATTCAAAATATGTCAATAACATATTAATTATAAATCTTGATGGTATTTATGAAATAAAGAAAAAACTTTAACGCTGACCAATATACTTATTGCCGATCAATTTTCGAATTCTTGCTGATCACAAGTAGCGTCTTAAATACGAGAACCTAACTAAAACCTTAATATTTTGGCAACCCTATAAAATGACAGCCGAATTATTTTAAACACAGGTGTCTTATATTTTACTATTACAATCGCTTAATCGACGTTTTTATCCTTTCGTAAAGTGAAACTCATGTTTAGACTAATCACTTGGGGTTGCTCTCACGGATTAATTCATTCGGAAAGAAATCGAGCGCTCTATTGTGGACAAATCAAAAATTTAAGGAGTTCATGACGACTCCTCGTAGCATTCAATTCCATCAATCATAACATTTCGTGTGGGTCGAATTCTCGAATGTTTCATAAATTACACCATAGATCTTCTAGAAGTGAAGTGGGCAATCGTTTATGAGTACACATAATTTGCTCAACCCTCACAGACCGAACGAATATCATTTCCGCGGAAAACTTACACGCGGACCATTTACCAGTAAACTGACGTGCGCGATAGACGGCCAGGATATGCACGTTTAAATTAAATTGACTTAAAACCTACTGTAAGTAAAAAAATTATTCTGACACTCGCGTATGTGCTCGCATGGTATAGAAATGAAACTCTGAGACCTGCTCGCGATAAGTACTCACTTATTTCGGCCGTGCGGGTACGCCTTGTCAGTGAAGGCTAGCCTCATTCTAAACGACAGACTTTGGAGTTACATTACTAAATGACATATTTATATTGTTATGAGGTTAGCTTTACTACACTGACGAGGCGTACCTACCAGTACAGCCGAAACCAATAAGTACTTAGCGCAAGCTCCAGAGCGAGTCCCAGAGGTACATTTCTCCGCGAGTGTCGGTATTGTTTATTTCTTATTTTAATACCCATGCATATAAAAGCAATATTTTGTTGCTTTGGTTTATTTTATTGTATTGTGTTTGGGAAGTTAACAGCCTAATATTATTACAATTATTATTACATTCTAGGTAAAGACATGCCAATTATGGGCTACCACAGATATGCGAAAAACAATTTAAATATATACCTACATTCAAGATTGAGAACTTTTATAACGTTGAAGGTATCATAGTATTCGCGGTACCTAGGGTAGGTACCTAATCATTTGAGTGCAGTAGGTATTGTCAATAGAATATAATGTACATATTTAAAGATTTAAAATTATACGTATTTTTCATTGGTGTTCAAAAATAGGTATGAGCATAGTATATAATTGTCAATACGACATGAACATTAGAAATAATTTTTTAGAAAGTGGATGTCATATACCTATCGGACGGAACGTGCGGAGGGCGCTATCGAGCGCGTGTGGCGGAGTGTGGCTCGGGTGGCTGTGGCTCGGCGACGGCTCTGTTGCCACCGTAACGGCGTCACCTACTTTCACGCGCGCCGGGCCAAGACGGGCGCGGGCGGCGCGTCCGCAAGGTCGCCATGAGGCAAACCACTCGACCGAATTTCTTCTTCGCGGACGGAGACACGCGCATACCAGTCCGGGAGCAGAACGCGGTCGCAATAAAAACGTTCGGATATATTTCACGCATGCGCAACATTATCTCGCGCTCTCGACTCGGATTACTTAATGCCTCGCGACTAACTGTACACGCAGAGCGAAACCAGATACCCGTTTTTTTCTTGGTAAGTTCGACGATCGGTCGGACAGCGTGAGCCGCGTGCGCCGTTCTCGCGCGCCTCGTGGTTCACAGTACCCAAGTTATCTACGCCGCGCCGCCGCCGTAGCGCAACGCGTAACCTATGTTCGTAATGGGCCTACTTGCGCTTTGTATAAATATCACATTACCTAATAGAACCTTAATTGTAATAATATTACTTGATAATATAACCGCGAACTTACAACTTCTTCAAATTTTCACACACTAACTACTAAACAATTTAGTCACACTAAAATATATTCATTCAAATGTATATTATTAAATTTATAGCACCAACATTTTTGCTTTTTTTTTCTTTATGCGCAAAGATCAAAATTCAGTGGTGGCTCACTCTATTGATTAATTTTGTTCAATTTTTATTTCGCATTCAACGTATAAACTCTAAAAAAGTAGTAAAATTCTGATGGAGTAGATCATATACATCCCATAGACGCAGTGAAACAAATTGAAATCGAATTAGTTGATCTATTTTACCATAGATGGCGCTATCTAACTAGTTATTATCCTTTATAACAGATAGCACTATCACTAAAGCCGTCACGAATAAACCTTATTTAATTTTTAACCAAAAATAATTAAATGAGGTTTCAAACACGTAACATGTATTATATTAAAAAAATACGTATTGCCTGAACTTAAAACATTCGAATGCAATTGTATAACCTACTAAGATGCCACATGCATCCGTTTTAATATATAATGTCATATTCCATTAACAATTTTCAAAAAAGAATGTTTTAATTAGATACTATAATATGTTTCAATTTGAGGCAAGTTGGAGTCACGTAATAATAACATGGGTATATGGTGTAAGAGGAATTGTTATTTGCGTTCGTGTTATACTTATATTTCTTTACTAACACAAAGCATTTTTGAATTTTTTCTATTTACACACAATCTCAATCACATCAATTGGCTGTTAACTACCACGGGCATACGATATTACGTTGGCCATCATTAGGTTGACATGTTCAAATAAAGCAGGGCAATGACCATACTGAGCTCAAAGTGGTCACGTTCGCATTAGCTGCGAGCCTCGCAACGCAGGTGCAGGGACTGGATGTCTAATAAAATTCTGCATGTTTACTTGTGCAGGCTTATTGTTAATTTGAAGTTTTTCTCGTAGCTTTATCTGATTACTTACTTGTATCATTTCATTGCGGTCCGATTCACTGATAATGCACAGTCATCGCCTTTGAGGATAGAACAATTTCAGTAATATATGTTCAAAATATAAAATGAAATTTTTTTTTATCTACAACAAAGTTTTATACAAGAGCTTTAGATAACATACTTGAACTGTATAAAAAGTGTTTTTGAATCGTGACAGAACATTCTAGATAATTACAATATTCTTGAAATAGTAATTGATTTTTTCAATTTAAATTGAAAATAAATATATTTAGTAAATTTTTTGAACATCACTAATATCAGTAGATAAATAATTTAATGAAGTTAGGATGACATCTAGAAATGTATACAAAATACAATAACCGTAACCGATTGAAACGAAAACTTAAACGACTAACAAACATTCCGATCATAAAAACATAATGAAAAAATGACATGACTGCTTAAAGTTTACTATTTTGTAGTCCAAACATTTTTATCTAACAAATAGTCTCGATTTCATAATAACCCCTTTTACAAATGGTATCCTTGGTCGTTGCTTTAAATCCTTCATGCGGTAACTCTTATAGCTCAGCAAGAATTTTATTTCAAAAAGTTCCTCAATGTTAAGTTGTTCTTTAGTCCTTGTATTTATATCAGGCTTAAAGCGGTCAGAATTAATTTTGACATGTCGTCTCTTTAAAATTTTCTCGTTTATCATTATTAAGATAGTTTTAATTAAAATTTAGTATTCAAAAACAAGCGATAAATTAATTTAATCATAATATTAATATATGATATTGACAAATTAACAAATTAAAAATACTACATAAACGACAAAATTTTAAATTATTTATTTATATAGTATTTTAATTCGTAGGTATTTTTTGTTTTTTAATTAGATTTTAATTTAGAGTATATCATCTAAGCTTTTTAAATATGTTTTAAAAAGGATCTACATAGTTTGTCAGTTGGAATTTTAAAAATATCAAAAAAAAAAATCGTTAAGTATATTGTGTTTATAATATACTATAATATATTGTTCTGCCATATAATGTCCTTTAAATGCATTTTTTAATAGTGTTCATGAGCTTAAATTGTAAATGGCAGAAGTGCAGAATACTAAACGTTATCACGCTGTGAAAATATCCAAATTAAGCGAATCTAACTGTATTTTCGTTAGTGATTTTCCAAATTTATTTTATCGCAATAAAAGGACCAGCTCAGTCATTAAATAGCATATTAATATGTTCAACATATTGCAATAATTTAAAGCTTTAAAGTCAACGATTAAACCAAGAAATTAAATATTCAGTTAAAATTATGTGTTTCCTATAATTATTTTACCATCCACTAGTTTCACATTTGGTAGAGTTGATTTAATGCACTTTGTTTTATTAGTATTGAGTAGCAAATTATTAGCTGAGAACTAATTGAGAATCATAAATAAGTAAAGCATTATTTATTTCCCGCATATTAGTTGTTTGTCTGTCCATTTTAAATATTAGCGAAGTATAATGAGCAAACATTATGTCAGAGATGTTTTCAACAATGTGAGGCAGATCATTCACGCAAATTAGGAACAAAACAGGCCTAATATTAATCCTTGAGGTGCTCCCAATTTTACAAGGGACACATCCGATACAATACCCTTTATATCAATCTTGTGTAATCTATTCTCAAGCTACGAGTGAAAGAAATCTAGCGCAAAAATCTTACTACGTAGTTTTCAAATTGCGCAAGAGTACCTTATGATTGACAGAGTCGAATGCCTTTGACAGGTTGCAGAAAGTGCTAACCTCTTCTTGAGATTTCCTCCATGTTTAGACCGGTCTGTACCACTAGGGATCCTCTCTATTACCCGTTTTAAAATTGAATAAAATTTGATGGAATTAACCGACTTATTTCCATTAAATTAGGGAAAATTCCTTTATCAACACAACTGTTAAACAGAAACACCAAATAAGGAGCTAAAACATGTTTCACTCATACGCTAATACGTATACAGGCATGCCCGATATGTCTTGTGATTTCTTAACGTTTAGTACTTTAAATGTTTTAATTATCTATAACGTAGTAACATGTTGCAATGTAAACTTAATATGGTTTTACCAGTGTGATCGCTTAATAAATTAAGGGAGATTATTAAATTAAATTAAAGTTGAAAAAGATTGTAAGTCAGCAGTCAATATGAGGGTATATCTGTTGTTGCCAATATTAAGTAAAAAGTCAATAATTTTATGTTTAATTGATTTGTTTTCTAATTTCATAATTTTTTCCCGGAATAAAATAACATTTTGCTCCTTGGCTAATATGTTTTTAAAAGCATTCGCTGTTTTTTTTAATTATTCTACAAATATATAATGCGAAGCTGGAGGTCCCGGGTTCGAATCCCAGGTCGGGTCAGTATTTATATGATGAATATTAATACTGGCACCGGGTCTTGGTTGATAAATGTATGTGGTGTCTTCGCTTGGTACCCAAAATACAAGCTAACGCTTAGTTTGGGACCTAGACGTTGTTGTGATTGTGTGTGTTATTATTATTATAATAATATTCTAAATATATTTTACAAAATTGGAATGAAAACCCAAGGATTTTCTTTCGTAGAGTCTATAAAAATTGTATCTGCTTTTACGAAAACCATTGGTTGCCCATTTGCCCATTCACTTAATTCATTTCTCTTATTATTTTCTTTGGAAACTTTACGTTAATTCATCACTAATAATAATAAATAAATTTTTATAAAATTCATTCTGTAACAAGCTAAGTTCAGTATTTTATTCTTAAATGCATTTTCAACTAATAAGTCAACGTTGAAGCCTCCATATACTATAATATTCTTAGAACCACAGTCGTGTTTTAGGTATAACCTCTCTGCTGAGAAGGCAAAACGCAGGTGTTAGAGAAAGGGCTAATTATACTCAGTCAATGTGACCTCTTGAAGCGACCAAGTCGGCGCCTGGTACAGTTAATTAATCAGAATATATTAACCTTGTAACCATTAGTTAGTTGATTAGATGAGATAATTGATTAACGATATATCGGTATATGCTTTTATCATTTCGAACGCGACCTCACGTAATTGGTTTATCTGTCATGAAAAAGCACTTAAATGAATCGTATTTTGCACAAGATGACAAAGCAAAAATATTCAACAAGCATTCGAAAAAGTCAAACTTATATTAATGTATATTAAAATTTAAAACATATTATTTTAATAATGGAATACAACCTGGACATATAACTAGAAAATTATGAGACATTACGTATTATTTTTGCTGGCTCTGTGTCGAATTGCCAAGAATAACTCGCACGGCAGCTTATCTTTTGTAAATATTAAATTTAAAACAGAATTAAGTACCTTTGTTTTACCTGATAGGAGAATCCGTTTAGCTACTGTTTTAAAACGAATTGATTATAAGTGTTATTTGTAGAAACACGTTATTAAACAATCCTGTGATTTCTAATTTCAGCTTTCGCTAAATAAAATTTTATATGTTACCAAACTTATAAAAATAATTTGTAGTTTTTAGAATTTTTAGAAAAAACTGGGCAGTTATGAAACCGTTAGTTTCTAACCGACCACTCAATCCATCCACCTGGGTGGTAGGTTAGAAATTTTCTATATAAATATTTTGACGTTTCTGAGTGGAATGCAAATGTTGTTAATATTTTATTAATTAGTGAAAAATCTTTATCGAAATAAATCTATATCTATAGGTTTAGGTTTAAAGAAATTTATTTCTCAAAGAATTCATTTTACAATTCACTTAAAGAGAAATACAAGTAGTCATTTAATTATATAACTCTAACTGTTAAAGAGTGACATCAACAACACACCATTAACACTATTTGCCCAAAATGTGGGCTTTTAACTTATTTTTAAATACATTGAAAGTCTTTGAGTCCTTTACATCATCAGGTAAGTCATTGTACAGCTGTACACCCTCAAATCTTATATTTTTTTTGCCAAATAATGTCCTAGGTGTGATTTGTTCCAAATTATTTTTGCTTCTAATTAATTTATACTACTTTTAATAAAATTATTCATGTTGCTTAGTTTGAAGATTCTGTCTTTAATCACAACAATAAATATAGTTAGTTTTTTCAGAAAAATAGCTTACAACCAGACAAGGATATAAAAGTAGCCAACAAATAAATTTACCAACAGGTACAATTCGTCATAAAAAAAAGCAATGCACGCATATAGGTAATTATAAACGGACTCCCCACGGTGCATTAACGAACACTTAACGTTTTTTTTTTTATTATATCGGTAGGTAGCTACTCGTGTGTTCCCAAGTCCACCAAGAAACCGGTAACACGATGTCATTACCTACTGACGAGTAAATCCAAATGATCCAACAGAAACCTGTCAGCAAAAGTTACAACGCGTAAACATTCCTCGGTTGTACAGAAGCACTGAGAACCTTTGACGGACGCTCTGACGAAGTTCACTCGGAAGACTAATTGAATTAACAGGCCAAAACACAACATGTCCATTAGACGAAGCTGTGCAAACAGAAAGAAAACCCGCCGGCACGAACGGACTCGGTCACGTCGTAGATCCGACCGTATCGATATCTCCACGCTAAATATTGTTAGCATTGTAAGTAGTCCACTCCCACGACGCAGCGAACGACCATCATGCATATATTATTGTTCAAACAATCGGGAGACAAACGCTATTCATGTGTTACGAGTTACGACAAATGCGTGGACCACCTGCGCCGCTCGCGCACGGCGCATACATTACGGGAACAGGCCCACCTGGTGGCTCATGGGCACACCTCACCGGGTAGAGTATTCGGGCGAATAAAAGCGAATCAGTTATAAGGAATGAAATAATAATTCTTAATATAGTTTTATTGGCCAAAAATCATGAACATAAAAATTATTATTTCACGTTAATGATTTTTTATCAAAGACATATCTATTACATCCGATGACACCAACTTCAAAATGCAAAATAATCCAAAAGGATAAGAGTTGTAAAAAAAAAACTTTTAAAATTAAATATTCTGCAAAGGATCATGTTTGTCTTGTGCAGATTTACAAGATACAAATAAAATTTGATAAAATAAGTACACTAAATAGAAATAGTAATTACAATCCTATTAGGATATGTTTTCGGCAAATTCCAAATTTCAAGCTATTAGTTGCTTGAACTAATTTCTAAGACTATATAGCCTTTAGAGGAAAACTTAAATGCAAATATAGAATAATAAGGGAGTGAGGTAGGTGTGGTTGGCAGCCGAGCATGGCGCGGGCCGGCCTGGGGTGCGCCCCGCCCTCTCACCTGTTGCCGCCTACACCTGCCGCGCCGTAAATATAGGGCTTTAAGATTTTTATGTGCAAAATGTTATCTACTAAATATTCCATTTATTTCTTGATTAGCGAATAGAAACCTCATAAAATTATATGAACATACTAAACTATTTTATGAAATAATTGAAATTAGAAACTACAATTGCTTTTTTTTATATATAAACGGTTAACCGCTGCATAACAAAAAACCGTTCACGTGCCTGTCGGGCATGCAAAACTTAGCATTACAGACCATGTATTGCAAGCAATTATACCTTACAATCACACATTTGTTGGTGTGAAAATTGCGGATATCTCAAATTTTCATTGAAAGTGTTAAGTGCGTAAATTTTGTACAGATTCAAATCAAAAAATCACAGCTTATGGTAAAAGTCAGATTATTAACGAATTTAGAAGCTATATCTCGCAAAATACCCATTTATGTAACAAAGTTTTTTAAACTTTTGTTTGCATTTTCAAAGACAATAACTGCGGGCCCAAGATACAATATACGATGAGGAGCGCAATAAAAATATCATCGCGTAGTTCAACGTAAGGAAAGTCCATTAAGTAATTATCTAGTTATAATTTTTTTCTCTACGGAATTATATAGCTAATCATGTAATACACCAGTTTGTGAAATTTCATGATAATCAGTAAAGGGATAGCGGGGATATGTACGTGTGATGGGTGGATAGACGGGTATATAAATTGACATAATGAAATTATAACGATTTCATTTTTGCCATTTTACCCCGGGACCCTAAAAAGGATTGCGTTCGAGTCTGAGTGGTGCGTTTACACTCCATACTTAACGTAATTTAATGCAGGGAATAAAAAAGCTCATCTCTCCGACAAACCAAAGTCATTTAGGTACGTGCCGTATGGAGACTTTTAGTACTTTTACCAATAACCTAGGAATATCGGACGTAACATTAAGAACTTGCTACGGAAGCACGCTGCGAGAGTCCACTCACAGATACTTAAGCGACCGCAATTGCAGTGCTTCATTGGTTGTTCAGTGACAGGTAGTCGAGAGTTTTTATTACGTCTGTGAGTTTTACTATGAATTTCGAGTGGTTAACTAGCTAGCGACGACGTAAAACATTTATATGGAGAAACTGTACTCTTCTGTGTACTTCTACTGTGCCTCTAATGATACGGAGAAGAACTAACAAATTCACATATACATCTTTTACGCCATATTGGTAAGGAATAGACAGAAGCTACTTGAAATTCATATTAGCAGTGCTGAAACCCAAAAGTAAAGTTATTTTTCAGGAGTTTTCTACGAAATATTAAAAGTCTTTATCGTAAGTTTCCCCTAATGTAATAGGTACCCAATAAAAGAATTTGTTCTAAATTTTTCCCATCTTATAAGTTCGAAAGAAGTAGACGTATGCCAATATTTTTGAATAAATAGTTAATAAATTGTTTGAATTAAATTATACAAGAAAAATATTTAAATACATAACGAGACATTTTCAATGTATGTACTGGAAAAGTACCCTTGGTACCTCGTACCTACCCGTACTCCTTATCTACTTCTTTTAAGAAATAGAGGTGAGCTTATAAGTAGGTACACATAGGCGGTATATTAGAAACATCTGTGCATCATACATCTCTATAGTAAATCAAAACTTATGACAAACTAACAGGCCAACACATGAGTCACCTAAAATCAAACTTTTTGGACAAACAGGAGGAACGCAAAAACGACACAAAATGAAAGGTGACGAGTTATAACCAAACATGTCGAGTAAAGAATCTCAGTAAGAACAAGTGAAAATACTAGATAAAAATTATAAATAGGGCTAATGAGCGAAGCGGCAGCGCCAGCGTGACAGCGATAGCGGGGTGAGCGAAGCGACCTCGGACACACGATAGCGCGCACCCACGCAGCCTGATTGTCGCCAACAGCACGAGCGAACACACGCCACACCTCGAGATAGAATGTGAACTACTTCACTACTGATTTACAGCGTCAGGACACTGTCGAAGAAACTTTAGGTACATGATAGCTGTAGGTGCTATATCAATATCAACAGCGCAATCTATTAACATGACAAACGCTTACACGAACCACGGCAAAATTCAGTTATTTCCAAAACATTAACACTGACACTGCGCTTTGGAACAATAGTAACATAACACCTCGTTTCCACCAAGTATAATACACTGTATGATACAGTGATACAGTATGGACATGACAGTATAATACAGTGTATTATACTTGGTGGAAACGAGGTGTATACTATTTAACATTCTGTACATAAATATAAAGAAGAACTTGTTACGTAGCACCGGTAATAATCTTTTTTTAACTCTCCAAGTAATATTATTGGCAATGATATATAGGTAGGTACGTATGAAATTTGCTTCATGTGAGGAGCCCGTGTCGCGGTTTTTATGTCGCGTTCTTTACAAAGAAGGTAAACATTATACTTAGTACCTACATCAGAGTAGATATTTTATGTTTCTAGGCGTGATTAAAAAACTATGCAAAAAACGCAGTAAATTTATTAATGAATACGTATTTACAAAGATGAAAATAGATTTTTTTTTAAATTCCCTATTTTTTTTGTTTTGAATTAAGCCGAGGGCGAGCGTTCCCTTTGTGTGATAAATGCAACAGCCAATCGCAAATCAGCTTACTTCTTTCTTCAACCCCTCATTAGAATTTCAAAAAGTTATTACATGTCATACCTTTCCTTTCGGCTTAATCCGTATTTTTACTACAATTTTGAAGTATGATTTTTAAATCAATAAATTAACTAAAATCAAAATAACATATTCAATAATAATAATAATAACACACACAATCACAACAACGTCTTGGCCCCAAACTAAGCATTAGCTTGTATTTTGGGTACCAAGCGAAGACACCACATACATATAACAACCAAGACCCGGTGCCAGTATTAATATTCATCATATGAATACTGACCCGACCTGGGATTCGAACCCGGGACCTTCAGCTTAGCAGGCAGGGTCGCTGCCCACTAGGCTAAGCGGTCGTCTTATATTTGACACCACACAACAAAATCACGATCTTTCTGGAACATGTACGTTCGTAATCAGACTCCGTACTGACTGCGTCGTTACTAATACGTTGTTAAAACCGAAGTAAGGCGCATTAACCGTCGTATATCTCAAACCAGTAACAAACAAAATGATTTTTAACTGGTTATAAATCACAATATTTCGTACCAATAAATTATCTCGCAATTAGTTCTAGTTTCATGTTAAAATAATCCTAGTTCTCAGTAAAATCTAAGCAGTCCACTAAATACTCATTATTCAACTGTTAACAGCCGATTACAGAGTCGAAGCTTTTCATTCAACATTGCATTCATGAAATGAATCACAGCATCTGCGAAGTATTTCTTCGAAAAAGATTGTACTATCGTATTATTCATTGTTTAATTAACTTTGGTTCATTGAAATCATTTTGCTTATTGTAAGTAAAGATAAAGATAACTTCACATCGCTCTAAGATGTCATGATGCACTAGCGTTTTGTCCCTACTCCCCAGCACAGCAACTAGAACGAAAGCTTTTTTTTATAATCGGGAAAGTTACAGGAGTTCCTTCCCGAATTCTATAGTGTTTTATTAAACTAATGAATTTATTGACCCGCAGCCAAAACTTTAAATTGTTCCATATATTAATTAAAACATAACCGAGACATTAAACATTTATTTTTTTTGCCTCAGTCTTATTATTCCCTTAGTTTCAGTGATATCCGCGTTTATTACTGTAATTAGTGTCGGGTCTGATAAATGTATATTTCAATTTAACCACTTATTTTTAAAGTTATCTTTTTAGGCTCGTTGGCGTGAAATTTGAGTATTGACTGAAAGAAAAGGAAGTTATAATATAAAGATGAACTTTAAGAACGCGGCAATCGTTCCGTACCACCGTACAATATAAATAAACACGTTTTTTGTATAAGGACCCCCTTTAATTTTTAACCTTGTTTTATTTTATTAAGTCTATTTATTACGGTTCAGACAATACAGCCGTGTGACAGACGGACGGACAACGAAAAAGAGGTTCTAACCTAGCCTACCTTTTTGAAAGCAATGGCGCGATATAGCACGAAAAGCTACCAGCACAAAGTTAGTCATCGCATGGGGTTAGGAGGATAAATAGGTAGGTACCAGAGGTACACGGTAAATACCTATATTCTGTATAGATTCAGAAAATGACATTGTTTTTTTTTAAATTCGCACACCCAAACTGACAGTTTTGGCGTCAACGCTAACATGGTCACGTTAAGAATCGCAAAATAAATTCACAGAATGCGTTGCACATGTAACACATCATTAGGTACATGGTGTATTCGTAAATTTAATATGTAAATTTAAAATGAGCTGTTTGAAAAAAAATATTGAAATAAATAAAATACAGTGCTACCAGTGGTCGCCCGAATGGACTACACGTTTGTTTTATTTCGACTTATTAACACAAATCATATTAGTGTATTTTTTATACTTCCAAAGGTTTCCTTTTCCGTTTCTACGAATTTTATACATCACACAAATACCTACTTGACATATATTTCAAAACATCAACTTGTCTACGGCGTATATTTTTTTTGTTCATATTTTTGTTGTCACAAAGCGGTATCTTTGTATGAACATCGATGGTAACAACAACTAAAATAATATATCAAAGAAAAGGAACTTTTAATAATATTTAAAGTAACAAGATAAAAGCTTAGTATGTACGGATAGGTTTACTATTGCTTTAGAATAATAATAACAATAATGTATACATACAACAACGTCTAGGCCCCAAACTAAGCATTAGCTTGTGTTTTGGGTACCAAGCGAAGACACCACATACATATAACAACCAAGACCCGGTACCAGTATCAATATTCATCATATAAATAATGACCCGACCTGGGATTCGAACCCGGGACCTCCAGCTTCGTAGGCAGGGTCACTACCCACTAGGCTAAGCGGTCGTCAAGAATACCTATCAAGTTATGTGTTTAAACACTTTTCCTCTGTAAACACATTAAAATTGTCAAATTCCAGTGTATGTTTTCGATCGCCCAAAACCGTTGACTCAGATGTCAACGCCTTGCGTAATGGCGGGAGCAGACGCGCCGTGACGTCATGCCACTCGGAAATCTCTAACGGATGACTGCTACGAGCGACTACTCAGTGATTCCTATTCCTGGTACAACTGTTCGTTCCCGCTGCGAGAGTGATTCATTCTCATACATTGTTAATGATTAATTTTGTAATATAATAAGTCAATTTATTAATAGCAAAATATTAGTTTAATTACAAACTTAAGTGGCATTTAGGTGTATGGTTCAGTCTACATGCAGCAATAAACAAATTTGAAATACAAGTTTTTAACTAAAAGTACCTACATCAGTAACATGTTTTTAATTGATGTGTATTTTTATTGACGTACTAAGAATTAAAAAAGTCGGTTATTAGTGAGTCGGCATCGCGCAATTATGGTTCAGACAATCAGTTCAACAATACAAACAAACGATAGATCGAAATTAACTATAATTTTATTCTGCAATTGGCCTTTGATTTTTTGATTTGATTGATGATTTTTCTTAGACACAGGCAGAAAATTTTGCAATTTTCCTTGAATTTTCCTGCCTGATACCAATGGTTGTCCAATATCAACTAACCCTGAAAATATTATAATTTAAGCTTAAGAAGTCTATAACATTAAGGAAGGTGGTACATTTTCGCTTATTTTGAAAGCTATGAAAAACACCTACACCAAAAAAATATTTTTAAAAAATGAAAATTATTTTGCCATTTCAAGTGATAACTCACACAAAACCAAACACATATTTTATATTTTTTTTGCTCAAACTTTTGTTGCCATAACACGGTATCACTGTGACCATCCATGCCTCCCTTTATATATTTTTTACAAAATTGTGTGTTCATTCCTTAATTTTGTGTTAATTGTGTCTTTGTCTCCATTTAATTAAATACCTACATGTCATCTTTCAGACTTTCAATGAAATGAGTACTCACAACTTGATCATCATCAGCCCATTTTTTTTACCCCACTGCAGGGACTTAGGCCTCCCCCAGGGTGAGGAGGGGGGCTTGGAGCTTAAGTCCACCACGCTGCTCCACTGCGGGTTGGGAACTGTAACGACCGCCATCTATTGACAGCGTCCGGGACCGACTGCTTAACGTGCCCTCCGAAGCACACAACTTGATCATTAACAAGTAAATAAAAAAAGCGACCAAGTGCATGTGGGACCACATGCAGTGTATTTGTAAAATTGCCATGTTGTCTAGAAATCTTAAATGATAATGTACTAATCGTTTCAGCTTATTCCATTTGGACGTGGCATGCGAAAACGACACGCGCATACTTTTATGCCTAATAATTGTGCCATTAACATTTGTCACCCGTGTTAGGCAGTAATAATAGCCATTATGTTTGAATAAGTTAATAAAATATGTGGCATAATAAGAACTAAAATTGTGATGAAAAGTTTATGTAGAGACAACTTATTCATTTCATCAGCCCATTTTTACTCCTTTGCAGGGGTTTAGGCCTCCCCCGAGGTGAGGAGGCTTGGAGCTTAAATCCACCACGCTGCTCCACTGCGGGGTGGGGATTGACATTGTAGAGACACGACGACAAAATACGACGAATTGATGTCATAAAAAAATACTAGCTTCGAAGCTTAAAATGATGAAATGACGTTAATAAAATATAAGAAGTTTCATAAGGAATAAGTAGTAAAATTTTAAAAACGGATTAACTATGTCAATACAATATAATGTCTGAGTTTATTTATTATATCATATCAAAATTGATTTATATCTATTCCAGTTTTATTTTACGAATTATGTTATAATTTGATATAAGAATGTAAGTTTTTAAACAGATTGAGGCCAGCAGAAATTACAAAAATATATGAAAAATTGCATCTTGCATTTTAATTATATTTGGTCTATCACGAAAATTAAATTATTACCTTAAAATTTATCAATAAAATTTTTTTTCTAAGACAATCATTAAATTTATTTAATTAATTTATCATTAAGTTAATAAATGTATTAATGAAAATTCATTAATATTTTGTCCTAGTTTCAAGAACACTTCGATCTGATTTACTGGACTCGTACATTGATAATAAATAAAACATGGATACGGCATCGCCATAGTAGCACGTGGTCCACTAATTTATGTGACGAATTGTCACATAATTCCATAGTCTTACTAGTTTTTTTGATAGCCTTTCTTTGTTTTCGTTTGTATGAAATTTTGCCCATACAGCTATTATATGGTGTCAAAAAATCTACACGTCAGTAATGTATACCTATGGACTCGTGTCCTTACTCACTGTCATAGTAGAAAGTGGCTATTATCAGAAAAACATTTAAATAGGCATTGCAAACAATAATTAAACCAACAAAGAACTTCTCAATAGCCATCTACGTCCACACATTACAAAAGAAACGTTATCTGGCCACGTCACCTAACTTCGGCCAGTTCATGAATGGGTGAAGCTCTTGGCATGTGCCTCGTAATGTCCGCCACTTCAGATATGTAACACTCAAAACATATCAAATTTTTCTTGGAACACAAAAACATCCATTTGCACACTCATCTGTACGCGGAGAGCCGATAAATAAACCGGATTTCTGAAAACTTGCGATAAAATTGATATGCAGTGTTTATTAGCCTACACGTCATTTTATTATCGGTCCGATTGGTATATACCGCGATATCTCTTACGTGACGTAACGATAGAGCATTTCACTATCTGATTACGTTTTCACTGTGACTACAGTGTCAAATTATCCTTGAATCATTTAGAGAGATAGAAAATGTTTCCTACACTGCTAATGCAAATAGGCATCTTAACCCTTCCAATAATTTAAATCACTCGTTTATAAATAAAAGTAGATTAAGTATACTGACTGCTGCCAAATGCTTTGCTCACGTGGTCAACCTTATTCGCATTTTCCGTTTCCATCCTACACCGTTTGTCAAATTACATTTCTGTCAAATGTCATCAAAATCGTTACAGTAAGGTACAGTTCCAATCAAACTTTATGGCGGATATGAACATAGGCACAAGTCGCATCGCAGTAACCAGTTTTAGGTGTAGCGGGACGCAGTGGAGCGAGGGGTATATGACTGTACCTGCGCAAGCACGCTTATAGCGTTGTATTCCGATCCGCCATTAAGTTTGAAGCGAACTATATTTTGGTACGCAAACGTACCAAACAGACGAACTCATTTTCGTATTTTATTTCAGCTTTAGTATAATTAATATAAGCGCATATTCGACATATCAAGCTACCTATCATCAAGATCCAGTCAGCTCTAGCTGTTAAAAGTTAACAAATATTGAGTCACTTTCATTGAGTCACAAAATTTGAGTCAATTTAAAAAAAACCGCACCTCGGTGCCTTCAGTAGTTTTCACGTGATACGCGCACAAGATCAAATAGAAATGTTGATTTACAAAAAAATTCTACTATTGCATACACATGCTATAGCAGCCTACATACCTACTTTATTTCATACGTGTTCGTTTCAGATTGAACTGTAAATTTTTACATGATTACCATTATTCGGAACATAATCTATACTAATATTATAAAGCTGAAGAGTTTGTTTGTTTGTTTGTTTGTTTGAACGCGCAAAGCTCAGGAACTACTGGTTCAAATTGAAAAATTATGGTTTTGTTGGATAGTCAATTTATCGAGGAAGGCTATAGGCTATATTACATCACGCTACGACCAATAGGAGTGGAGCATCAATGAAAAATGTTGCAAAAAACGGGAAAAATTATTCTTTTTGAGAGCTTCCGTCGCGCGCGCTGCGTAAACGGTTGATGTTAACCAAAAATCATGTATTACGGAATTGTTCCCCTTTAAAAGTTCTAACCAAAAGTCCGCGACAGCATATGTGTATCTTTTAAGGTTAACTTACTATAACCTTTTTTACGACAATCAAATTTGTTCTAACATTATGTACTATTTGCGAAGATGTTTTTTAAACGTGATATTAATCCTTATCAAATTAAATACGTTAGTTGTGTTAAGCATTTCATGCATATTATAATTGCCCTTTACACCACACAATTTAAATTAATATCTTAGCAGTTTTTATCGAAATATGAAAACTATAGCGGGAGAAAATAAATTCGCTGTCTGCCTCGGTTCGTAAACTTTTTACTTCCAAACCACGCAATAGACTTTGATACGGTTTTCAGTATTATCTTATTTTCTTATTATCTTATAATCTATTAATCTATATAATAGAAATACTTATTATAAAGCTGAAGAGTTTGTTTGTTTGTTTGAATGCGCTAATCTCTGAAACTACCAGTCGGATTTGAAATTTTTTTTTGCCTTTGATAGCCTGAATCTAGCGGAGGGTTATAGGCTATATATATTAAAACGAACTGTGTGTCTATTCGAGCAAATAGGTTTCGGCCAAAACAACTTAACCGATTTTGATGAAACTTTACACATATGGAAAGGATGTAGTCAAAAGTGACATACAGAACTTTTTGTATGTCTGTCTGTACGTCCATCTGTCTAAACCAATTTTAATGAAACATCACAAGTATGAAAAGAAGGTCGTCAAAACTAACAAATGTTACTTTTTGTCCGTCTGTCTGTCTGTACGTGTATCTGTCTATTTGAGCTAATCTCCAAAACGGCTAAACAGATTTTAAGGAAATTTCGCAGACGGGAAAGAAGGTTGTCAAGAGATTTGACATTAGCTACTTTTTGTCCGTCTGTTTGTCTGTACGTTTATGTGTCTATTCAATTCAATTTTATCTATTCGAGTCAATTTGCAATACGGCTGAACAGATTTTAATGAAACTTTGCAGACGTGAAAGAAGATTGTCAAGAGTGTCATAAGCAACTTTTTGTGTTTGTTTGTGTGTCTATCTGTCTGTCGTTTGTCCACACTGATCTATCAACTACTACAGCCAAAACTACTAAGTCTAGGAAGCTTAAATTTGGAACATAGGTTTATTTTATAACGTGAGCATTAAGTTAAGAAAGGCTTTTTTAGAAATTTCAAACTTAAAGATGGGAATGGAGGGACTCAAATAATGACGTGTTTCAGTGTTTTTAGATTTCCACATTTTAAGGGTGGGAAACGGGAGATGAAAAATTGTATCGGTTTTTTTAAAGGGTGGAAGGGGAATGAAGATTGAAAGTTTGAATGGGTGTAACCAAAATTGGTTCCAGGAAAAAGTACGTATAAACCATCTCGAACGTTAATAGTACCTATAACAGGAATTCGTAGTCTACGCAAGCGAAGCTGCGGGCGGTCGCTAGTTTATATATAAATACGTGAAGGAAAACGTGGACCCCTTAAGCACACTACGCGCACGGAGAAGTGTGAGATTTGGCGTATTCGAAAGTTTATATGGAATAGGAGTGCAGACAGCCAAAATCTATATACAGGCTGAATTTTTGAGATTGGACTATATGGCCAAATCCTAGATTATGAGAAATAGCAAAAAGTGTTTAAAGGGGTCATGAGCTCTATAGAGAAAACAAAACTGTATATTTACTTTTTTTTTAAATTCTGTTACTTAAACAGGGAATGAACCCAGTTGATTTAATAATGTCTATAGTATATAATAAATACTTGAAGGAAAAACTTTAGACCCTTTTTTAAGCATTATACGCGCACGGAGGAGTGTAAGATTTGGATAGTTCAAGTTTATGTGGAGTAAGAGTGCAGAGAGGTAAAGTCTATATACAGGTGAATTTTTAGCCAAATCCTAAACTATGAGAAATAGCGGAAAGTGTTCAAAGGAATCATGAGGTCGATTTCTGAGGAAACGAAAGCAGCATATTCACATTTTTGTAAAAACCACTTGATTTGATAATTTATAGGTATATTAATACGTGAAGAAAACACTTTCGACCCTTTTTAAGCATTGTACGGGTACGGAGGAGTGTGAGATTTGACATAGTTAAAGTTCACATGGAAAAGAAGTGCCAAATGCTAAACTCTATGCACACCTAATATGCATTACAAATACTGTACATCATACAAGTTTAATAATCTGTCGTTTGATGCAGTTTGAGTTGAATTACTCTCGCTTATTTATAATTTGTGGTTTCAAAAAGTGAGTAGGTACAGTCGAACTTCGACCTCTGGGCAACCACTTAGTCATTCTAATACCAACACAATCTTTTGATTATTATTAATATTAACACAACACATATAATTTCAAGAACAAGTAAAAGATATTCATGTGGACCGCAGAGGCTGAGGATCAATTATTAATTTATCGAAAATGATAAGCACGTACCTCAGTAATACAAAACAGACACAAAAATATAGTAAAAGTGTTAATTGAGATACAAATTTGAGACAAAAAACATATAAGACAAAAGACATTTGAGATAAAAAAAACAGCTCTCATATCAGCATACATGTAAAGTGCGAAGTGACTTATGTCTGTATACCTAGTATATAGATTTCAATTTGTTTTACCACATATCATATTACACCAAATATCATAACATATTTACCAAATACCTACTATTGGAGCCAATTCTTACTGTGTGGGGAGGCTGTTAGACCCACGTTGGATACATTTCCAGTTGATATAAATCAGACACTGTTTTCATCGGTATCGGATCATATATCGAATCGAAGCATGCAATTTCCTATGTGTGTGTGTGGGAATTACGGGATTGGTGATGGAGAAGAGACAGTGTGCACCATGTGTGAGTTATTTAACTACGAGTGTATCACGCTACGAATCTACGAGAAAAGTCGATCAAATCTATGTTGCGTCGGAAAGAAAATATCGAGTACAAACAAAATCGAACTGCAGATGGTTTAGAAATTTTTACCAGAGCAAGTAAAATCACCTAAAATTATTATAAAAGAAATATTATCAGTTCATCTATTGTTCTTATTGCTCTGGAAAAACAATTAAATATCATCATCTTCATCAGCCTATTTTTACCCCACTGCAGGGGCTTAGGCCTCCCCCAGGGATGAGGAGGGGGGCTTGGAGCTTAAGTCCACCACGCTGTTCCACTGCGGGTTGGGAACTGTAACGACCGCCATCTATTGACAGCGTCCGGGACCGACTGCTTAACGTGCCCTCCGAAGCACGGTGTCAGTGATATTGT
The DNA here is from genome assembly GCA_949709985.1 of Luffia ferchaultella. Taxonomy (NCBI): domain Eukaryota; kingdom Metazoa; phylum Arthropoda; class Insecta; order Lepidoptera; family Psychidae; genus Luffia; species Luffia ferchaultella. The sequence continues at coordinate 11,845,143 of OX453244.1, forward strand.
GTACTTAAGTCAGAAAAACTCATTGGTACACGCCCGGATTCGAACCATGGGGCCTTATAAATTTAAGACAGGTTCGTTGCGCTCTGGGCTATCACGACACAGTATATTTATTATTTAATTAAGTATATTTGTGTTATAATCTTAAAAAAAGAATGAAAAAACTTGTATTAGAAAACTGGTACAATAACCGCGTTTGATTTCTATGCCAATCATTATGTGTTGTCAAAAAGAAAAGATGAATAAAATTGTCCTAAGGAGTTTAGTTTTTTGCAAGACACAAGCAAAATTGCGTTATTATCCTGTCCAACCACTCGATTTCAAATTATCAATCAGCCACCCCACAATATAGACTGTAATGAAAATCTGTTACTGTTTATTTGCGAATCGGACAGAAAGCTTTGTGAGAAAAATTGCAGACAATGAAAAAGTTTTACGGTACAACAAATTCTCTTTTTTCACTGGTAAATGTATCTACATGAAGTAAATTGAATGTCCTGAACAATATCAGAAGAAATACAACGAAGTAGAAAAATTAAATTTAGTAATAAAATTTATTTCCAATTTTAATTTTGCGAACTTTTTAATCTCTCCTTGTAACTAGGCTTTATCAATTGAATAGAGCCAAGCATGAATATATCCACCACTTAGGCAGAATTGTCACATGTAATATTTCATTAGACAGTCACTGTACTGGCTTTACGTAATTTAAAACTCTACTCAATATAAGCAATGAACTGCTATTGTATCTCTCGCACTCTGAGCACTCAATATCTTCTCATAGATTACTAGGCACTAAAAGAAATATGCTTTTGTGTAAAGCACTGAGAAAACTTTCAACCTTTTTTCCATAAATTTACGTTAAAGTCAAGTACTAATTACGGGAGACAGGGCGGGATACGAACAAGCTGCCGCCGTCTGGTAAACTTTAATTAGCGGCGATGTCGGGACGAGCGTGAGAGCCTTGCCACAGCTTTCAGAGGAAATTTTCGATGATTGCGTCGGTACGTAATGGAAATTTATACTGGGGAACTTAGTTCCATTTTACTTTACAATAAATGAACAGAAAGGTTTTAATGTATAACATTGATAAAATGGCAAAAATAATTACATTTATTGAAGCAATAAAGCAATAAATTAGTTACGCATTTTGAAAATAGTAATTTGGTACTCGAATACTAATATAGTAGTATATATAATTGTCGCAGGCATATATAATTGTAGTTATGAACGCACAAGTCCTTATAATAATACCTGGGATATCTAACACATGGCCATCTAGTGCCCAAACTAGGCAGAGTTTGAATTATGGGTACTATATAACTGATATACATACTTAGATTACACATATAGGTATTTCACACTCAGACACATCGGTATACATATTTGCTTTTAATGTACTTAGTAATACAAAAATTATTTATACGATAATAATAATAATAATAATAATAATAACGTATACATGACAACAACGTCTAGGCCCCAAACTAAGCATTAGCTTGTGTTTTGGGTACCAAGCGAGGACACCACATACATATAACAACCACGACCCGGTACCAATATCAATATTCATCTTATAAATACTGACCCGACCTGGGATTCGAACCCGGAACCTCCAGCTTCGCAGGCAGGGTCGCTACCCACTAGGCTAAGCGGTCGTCGATGTAGGTAATCTTTGTGAATAAACAATTTATAGTTCTTTATAACTATAATTTTACGAATGTACCTACTTCAAAATGTGCCTGTCATAGCCAGTTACTTTAAAGTTATTTGTTCAAAAAATAAAAGTAATTCCATAAAAGAAAACTTCACATTGTACATAACTATTCACCATGTTGGTTCACAATAACATCTAAAGAAGTGTAAAAATATAGTAGGTATATAATAAATAACATTCAATTTGTTGCAATTTATCACCGATTTACATATAATTTTCAGGATTTTGCAAGCAAGTTTTGTGTTTAAATTCCGACCGTTATAAAACTAATAGAACTTACATTAGTAGCCAGGTAGTTGATACAAACTAGATTTGTAAGATTAACAAGAAAAAAAAAACGGTAATTAAAATCGTTAACGTACTTCTCTATCGTTTTTACTCGATATTTATTACAAGAGCAGGAATAGATAAATGTTTAAACGAAAACTTTATCTTAGAATCCAAATGTGTATGAAGGTAGCAGGAAATTAAACATAGAATTAAAAAGTAATATTCTTCGTTACCCGACCTATCAATAGTTAGTCATAAAAGAGAAAATAAAAATAATGGAAAAAAAATAGGGAAATTCGTGAAAAGCTCACCTTCAAGTTCAGATCGTATCTTCCTTCCAGCAGCCTTCGAAGGAAAAACTTCACAATATGACTTACGATGCACTGTCAATTCTGACCCGTTTTGAGATCAAAGTTTTACTACCTCAACATTAAAGTTTATTGCATGTAATTTTAATATTATTATTTGATATTATAGTAGTTGGGTAGTAGAGGGTGAATGGTTGGCGGTTAGGTCGCGTGTCGCGTGGGTCGCGGGCAATGTCGGCTGCGAGAATAGCCAACTAGCAACGGCCGGCAGCGAAGCGGCGCGTGCACTGAATGCCACTGAATGCTGGCTGCGGCCGGCGGCTACTCGGCCCGCGTGCCCTCCGCGCAGCCGCGCGCTGACCTGTTCCACGCAGCCTCCCGTCACCACACCACAACCACACTATAGCCTGACGATCTGCCACCGCCACCACCTAACATGTGTTAATACTTCTTCACCAAACATTAACGTGCATATTTTATCATTTACATTTTGCATAATATCTCGTCATTACTGTAGATGAGCTCCATAACATTCGATATTTATAAAATATTCTATAAAACATACAAGTATCTAACAACATGAGCTTTGATTGGCAACTGCATCTTTATTTCTATATGTTTGTCAGGATCTTTCTCACGGTCACTCCTATCAAACGGTAGACCGAATTCCAAAATAAATAGAATTAAAAAAAAACACATCTCAATAGTAATATATTACTACCTATAGCAAGCAAACTTCAATATTACTATTTAAACACTATAGTTTAAAAAAAAAATATTACATATTACAGTTAAATTATTAATTGCGTTTTGCTTTTTAATACGTTACTTGTAAATGCGTATTTTTATAATCTATTTGATTCTAAAATTTAATTTTAATTTTTTAATTTAATAATAATAATTATAATAATACCTCGGACATCCCACACAGCGCATTTCTAGTTCCAAACTGAGCAAAGCTTGTATTATGGATCACGAGACACTCGTCACCCGTGCTCGTCACCATGTGTATATAATGTATAGGGCGCACTAAACCAAATCAAACTATCCCTTAGTCGATATGTTTCCTTGTAGCTTTTTAGCGATTCTGTCAACAATTTCCCAGCTATATCGTGAGTACCTCATCAGTAGATACCTATGTGCAAAAAGAAGAAGTTATCAAAACCAATAATATGAGCATAAACTCGATACGTCTACTAGAAGCAATTGAAAGGGTTCGGTACCCATGCATCTTCCGGCTACATAGCGAGACCCTGGAGGTGGCTACGTTGAAAATTGAATAAAAAAATATTTCATAGAAGTTGATTGTCACAATCATCCTCATCTTGTTTTTTCACATTTTTCGTATAATTTTCTCAAAGCGTTACCTAATCCAATCTTTCTGTAACCATAGTTTTCCAAGGATATTCTAGAATAAAGCACAAATTTATAGTTTTTAATTATCTACAGTAATATTAAAGTAATTTTATAGTATAGTAAACAACTACGGTCGAGCGTAATTAGAACAACAACATTTATGACTACAAATAAAAAATATATTTTTTTACCGCTAGATATGACACTAATTGGAGTATATAATGAATCAATGCGATTAGTTGCACCAGATCCTTTACAGATTACAATCTAGTTCAACTAGATATATTTCCTTTCAAGTACTCTGACATGTGTACACCATTGATATATTATTACATGGATGCGGCATCAATATAATAGTTGTACATTATTCGTCACAAAATTCCATAGGTCTAGTGGTCCTTCACAGCCTTTCTTTCCTTACAAACACAGATTAAGACCTTCATAGCGAATACGATATTTAGCGGTTAGAGACTGCAAGCATTAACAATATAACGTGCTACGCAGACCGTATGCAGCTGCAATAGCCCTAAGCAGCTAATAGATTCAGTAAAGCTGTTTATTAGTGCTTGAGGGGTGCTTAAGATGTGAAAATACCAGTTGAAATCTAATACTGGCGCTAATTGAATGAACGAACGTCTATCCAACTCATTCGATGCGCGTATATACAACACAAAATGGTAATTTTATCTATGGTATTAATGATGAGTTTTACCCAGTGAATTACTTTTGAAATTTTTAGATAAATCAATGGTTGCAGCAATGTGAATGAAATAATGACAATGGCGGACTCGTAGTCTAAATACACAATTTGAGTTACGCGGTACGTTCACACGAAAAACCTTAGCTAATTTAATTCATTGTGATAAATGTATAGTGTTTTTGGCTTCAACTTACTGAGCCCTGAATTTTTGAAGATATCTTAGGAATACCTTATTTAACCGAGTCCAAAAAAAAAACTGTGAATTTAGTTAAGTTCGAGATCATATTGACGTGTGCCGAGTGTAATAAACAAAAATATAAGAATATATAACTATGTACTCAATCGAAAGTAGAAATTGGCGTCTTTCTACTGCGGCTTTGACTTCTAATTTTCACTACAATAGCCCCCTTTTACAGAAAAAGTGGTAATATTATATAGATAGAATTTTATTTTTATAGATATAATTATATATAGATAGAACTTCCACGGTTGCTGCTAAATTCTTAATTATGGAATCTTTATCTCAGTACAAGCTGTAATAGAGTTAATACTGTAACCTAGAGTATGAATTTCATATGATATAAAGCACACACCTGAACTGAAGTACATACAAGAAACATAATAATTTATGGTTCTGCAAATGACTGTGAAAAGCTCTTGCTTGAAAAAAGTCAGCCTGCTGAAGTAGTGAAGAAAAAGTGGTGAAGGGTGCTGAAGTGCTGATGAATTATTTTTTCATAATGATACCTGTGTAATATTTTGTATAGATATTCAGCTTTGTTTACAAAATACAATTTTGGTTTGAACCTGAAGCTATATCTAAGATTGTTTAAAAGGGAATTCTTGAGTGGTTAGTAGTATCGACATAAAATTTTGTGTAGTCACTCAACTTCGTTAACAAAATGCAATCTTGTATTAAATCTGATGCTTCGCAAAGGACTGTCTTTTTACGAAGAAACTCCTGAGCGGGTAATACTACCGACGTGTTTGTGCAAAAACTCGGCTTTTTTACAAAATATAATTTTGTTTTTAATCTGATGCTGCATTTAAAAGTGTCTGTTTAAGAGGAAACTTCTGAATTTATTAAAATTTATTAAAATTTAACCATTAAGAGTGTAAAATAGGAAATAATCATTCCTTCATTAGTGTGCATAGAACTTCTGTTAATTTTGAAGTTAAATACATGAAAATTGTTATTTAACGTTTGGATCAGAAACTAAATATGTCGTGATTTAATATTTTTGAGAATTTAATTATTAAGGGAGTTAAATAATTTTTCCTTCCATTTCTTGCGACAAGTTATTAGGCACTTCTATTATTACTTATTCAGCGCTGTCACTGCCAAACTTTTATTTATTTTTTTACTATATTATTTTTAACAAGGCTAATTTAAAAAAAAAACGTCTTTTGTCGAAGTCATTTTTTTATACTGACATAATCCAATACTTCTACTGAACACTAAAAACGTAGGGTCATCGCTAATCAACTTACACTTACACTACACAAAGTCTGTATCGGCCTATTTGTGAAAATTGACGACCGCTTGACCTAGTGGTTAGCGACCCTGTCTACGAAGCTGGAGGTCCCGGAATCGAATCCCAGGTCGGGTCAGTATTTATATGATGAATATTGATACTGGTGCCGGGTCTTGTTGTTATATGTACGTGGTGTCTTCGCTTGTACCCAAAACACAAGTTAATGCTTAGTTTGGGGCCTAGACGTTGTTGTGATGTACGTATAATTTAGAATTAAACTTCGTTGTATGTTGCAAAACCGCTATAGCTTACGGTAGGCATAATACGTTATTATAATAATTATTATTATCATCATTATTATTATTAATTAACACTTAATTGGTGCGTCCGAATAGACCTTGAATTATTTGTCACTAACAACTAATCGCTAAGCAGTCTACTAATTTGGACGGTTTAGAAGTTGACGATAACGTGCACTGAATCGATTAGTCAAGATTTGTGTGTACAGTGAAAGATTTCCTACTATAACTTTTAGCTCTTTTAGTGATGACTTGATTGTCGTGTAATATAGGCCTTACGAAGTAATTTTTATAATCTTATTTGGCATTGACAGTCATGATGAGCTCGAAAGCCGACGGGCTATGCTGGTTCCTTCGCATTGTTCTTAATAAAGAATAAAATGTAGCTCGTATTGGCTACTGAACTGCAACGTTACGGACCTCAAAGCAATAACTCTGACATGAGTCCCTGTCAAAGTACTTTATTTATGCGCGTTTACTTTAAGTTCCAATTCAAATAAATTGCGAAAAATAAATATCGTATATATAAGGAGGATATACCTAACATCTTTATCATTTTTATTGAATCTTTAACAGGAACCCACCACAAAATGTTATTTTGTTATATTGAGAAAACTCTTTCTCTTAAGCTACGTTATTACTGACTGACTGACTGACCAGTTGGCCGAGTGGTTAGAGACCCTAACTGCGGAGCCGAGGGTCGCAGGCTCAATTCCCGCCCGGGACAAGTATTTGTGTGTATGAACATGCCTATTTGTTCCGTGTCTAGGTGTAAAAGTATCTATATATATGTATATATTATAAAATAAAAGAATATTTAAGTATGTATATCAGTTGTCTAGTACCCCATAATACAAGCATAATACTTGCTTACTTTGGGACTAGATGGCGCTGTGTGGGATGTCGGCTGATTATTATTATTATTATTACACATTCAAAATAAAATAAAAAGAAAATTAAAAAAGGAAATAATTCAAAAGTCCTCGTTATTAATTTTAACCTATCCTACAAAATCAAGTACTGAATCTCAGTGATATGATTTCGCACTTGACGACAGCTTTATGTTTTGTTTTTTTTTTTTTTTTTAATTATATATGTATGACTATCTATATGGATGACTATCGGTCTAGCTACAAATAATTAGTCAACGTACTCTCAAGGTCACCAAAATCGGTTATTTATAACTACGTATAAGAACGTCATCGTGGATTTGCAATACTTGTGAAATCATTGCGAAAAATATGTTTACGCGTTATCCACTTATTAATATTCTAACGATTCGACAGATAAGAAAAATAAAAATTAAATTGAGAAAACTGTTGTCTTACACAAGACAATAAATAATATCACTTCTAATGTCTGTTAATCAGTAATCAATCTTACATGTAATAATAATAATAATACCTGGAACATCCCACTCAGCGCCATGTAGTCCCAAAATAAGCAAAGCTTGTATTATGGGTACCAGGTAACTGATATACATACTTAAATATTCTAAGTAATAGTAATAAAAAATAAAATAGTAAGTAATATATAGGTATACACCCAGATATTTTATATTTATAGATATTTTACACTCAGACACGGAACAAATAGACATGTTCGTGTACACAAATATTTGTTCCGGGCGGGTATCGAACCCGCAACCCTTGGCTCCGTAGTCAGAGTCTCTATCCATTCGGCAAAACGGTCAGTACTTGTCCGTTAAATATATACCTGTTCAAGACACCTCTTAATGTGACAAACGTTATTATTATAGGTACTTAGTAGATAAACTAAGTAAAGTGTCGTGATATCCCAGAGCGCAACGAACCTGTCTCAAATTTATAAGGCCATAGGGCCATGGTTCGAATCCGGGCGTATACCAATGAGTTTTTCTGACTTAAGTAAACTATCACTGACTCCGTGCCTGAGAGAGCACGTTAAGCAGTCGGTCCCGGACGCTGTCAATGGATGGCGCTCGTTACAATCCCTAACCCGCAGTGGAGTAGCGTGGTGGATTTAAGCTCCAAACCCCCTCCTCACCCTGGGCTGATAATGATGAGTAGATAGACTATACGCCGTGTCTCCACGCAGGTAAATAATTAACAGTAATACTCTTAACACCAGACTTCTGAAAAACAACAAACTTTTCTTCAAAAACCACAACCAAAAGGTCATTGCGCTTGGATTTACTAGCAGGAACACATGAGGACTCTTCTATGTTTTTATGTACGGGGAAGAAGTAACGAGAGCTTACGGGTACATGAATGACTATATAAGTTTTGAGACACGCGAAAAGTAATCAGTAGGTATATTTTTTAATACTTTAAATTTCATTTTATTTAAGTACCTATTCTCCATTCCACTTCCACCAGCATATTATGTCCCACTGCAGGGGCTTAAACCTCCCCCCAGGATGAGGGGAAGCTCATAATCCATCACACTGCTCCAGTGCGGGTCACTGGATTTTAACGACTGCCATCTGTTGATGGCAACCGGGACTGACATCTTAACGTTTTCTCCAAGGCAAAATTCTCCATTATTCGCTATGAAATTTTCCATCTGCCTAAACCAGCTCTGAAAATATTTATCCCAGTCTATATCCGGCAGGTCATAAATGGCTGATTTGTAGGCATCCACCGTTGCTTCGGCACTTAAAAAAAACTTTTCTTTTATTTGATCCTTGATTTCACTACATATTATAAAATAAGTCCCCCGCCGCCTCCTCGGTCCGTTTGTCTGTCTGTCTATCCGAACGCGATAAACTCAAAAAATACCAAATGGATTTTCATATGATTGACACCAATGGACGAAGTGATTTAAGAGGTAGGTTTATGTGCATAATTCAATTGTGTATTGTGCAAGTTAGTTGAAATATGGCGATTATTGTTTAAGACGTTGGAAAAAATCAAGTCAACTGGGAGCTTTCATCAAAAACGCTGCCTAATCCCTTTGAGATATAACAAAACAATGTATATAGGAATTGTTTCTCTTTTAATAGGTCTAAATAAAAGTCCGCGGTGGCACATGTCTATCTTTTATGGATAGCTTACTATACCTATTTTTAAGTTTAAAAAAATAATGTCATATGATGTGGTGATTGGAAAGCAATTTTAACAATAAGGCTTTATACAATATTAATGATTATCAAATTAAATACGTTATTTACCATTAGCATTTCATGCACATTAAGATTGCCCTTGACACCATACAATTTAATTGAATATCTTCGGAGTTATCGCGAAATAACAAAGAAATATTTTTGTTCGTCTTATATATTTTCCACTCGGAAAATATATTATTTTTTTGTATGGGACAAAACAAGACTTTCGAGTATTGAAAACTGTCGTGCTGCCGCTGACATATAGGCACTGGTCCTATAAACGAGGAATAATGTGAGCCGCAATCCAAGCGCAGACATTATATTTATTGAATTACTGAGGTAATCAAAACGGTCCATTATAAAATAGACGCAAAAAAGGTGTAGGCAGGAAGTGCTTATCGATACATACTCTCATTGTCTCTAAATATACACGATAAAAATATATAGATGTAATCATAATACGATAAACACACAATTTCGCTTTTGTTATCGCCTTCATAAAGTCTAGCGGAAACCTTATCTTTGATTTCAACGCAGGTAAAATACCATCAGCAATAATTAGTTGTACATAAGACACAAAGTCGTGATTAATGATAAATTTATCAATCAATTAACCCGTTAAATAAGACTCAAAAATACATTGTAATAAATACGCTTTTGAAATTCATGGCAATCTTTCCAGTTACAACGTAATCGAATCTGTTCGTAAAACTTTTTTTTTATGTTAAGGATAATATTCAACCTACAAGAATAATATTCCTGCAACCTACAAGAATTTTAAATTTATAATTGTCGAGTACCACTTGATCTGGTTCCACTAAAAAATATATTTAATTGGTTACGAGATTACAGAAAAAATCAACTTTTATTTATTGTCGACTCTCAATACTTCCTACATTTGTTCAGTTCGCAAGATCCTTTGAAACATAACAATGTCGTACTACGCTTTGTCTTGACGCTATATAGGCAAATACGCCGTAGTCAGTCTATTATACTCTTATAAGCAAAGGTTGCGGTTTTGCGACTCAAACCCGATATCTCGGCTGTACTACGTAGATCATTATCAGACACGATCGACTGACGTGATTAACTATACTAAAGTGATAATGGGAGTATAATGACAGGCTCCAGTGCTGTTAGATCGACAGGTCTCGGCGCAAATTATTGTTGTTTCCCGTGCCACACGCGTTAACTAATAACATTCCATATCCGTGTCTTGTGTATGTACTTACTAATACATGCTACAATAATTTTAATCTATATTAATAAAATTGAAGTGTATGTCTGTCTGTCTGTCTGTCTGTCTGTTCCGGCTAATCTCCGAAACGGCTGAACTGATTTCAATGAAACTTTGCAGACGTGCAGAGAGCATTACCGCGGGTAACATAGGCTACTTTTTGTCTGTCTGTCTGTCCATCTGTCTGTCTGTTTGAGTTGATCTCAGAAACGGCTAAACCGATTTCAATGAAACTTGGCAAACGTGCAGAGGGTATTATCAGGTATGACATAGGCTACTTTTTGTTTGTCTGTCTGTCCATCTGTCTGTCTGTTTGCGCTGATCTCAGTAACAGCTTAACCGATTTCAATGAAACTTGGCAGACGTACAGAGGGTATTATCAGGTGTGACATAGGCTGCTTTTTGTTTGTCTGTCTGTCCGTCTGTCTGTCTGTTCGAGCTCATCTCCGAAACGGCTAAGTCGATTTCAATAAAACTTGGCAAACATGTAGAGGGTATTATCAAAGCTGACATAAGCTGTTTTTTGTATGTCTGTCTGCCAATCTGTCTGTTTGTTCCGGCTAATCTCCGAAACGGCTAACCTGATTTCAATGAAACTTTGCAGACGTACAGAAGGCATTACCGGGGATGACATAGGTTATCGTGTTGGTACTCAAACTTGATGTTTTGGCGAGATCTATGTGACCACGTGACCACATTTTTAAATGCTTATATTTTCGAAACCATCGATCGCAGACCTATCGAGATGGTACTCAAACTTGATGTTTTGAAGAGATCTATGTGACCACGTGACCACATTTTTAAAGCTTATATTTTCGAAACCATCGATCGCAGACCTATCATGATGGTACTCAAACTTGATGTTTTGAAGAGATCTATGTGACCACGCGACCTTATTTTTAAATGCTTATATTTTCGAAACCATCAATCGCAGACCTATCGTGTTTGTACTCAAACTGGATGTTTTGACAAGATCTATGTGACCACGTGACCAAGTTTTTAAATGCTTATATTTTCGAAACCATCAATCGCAGACCTATCGTGTTGGTACTCAAACTTGATGTTTTGACGAGATTTATGTGACCACGTGACCACATTTTTAAATGCTTATATTTTCGAATCTATCAATCGCAGACCTATCGTGTTGGTACTCAAACTTAATATTTTGACGAGATCTATGTGACCACGTGACCAGATTTTTAAATGCTTATATTTTCGAATCTATCACTCGCAGACCTATCGTGTTGGTACTCAAACTTAATGTTTTGACGAGATCTATGTGACCACGTGACCACATTTTTAAATGCTTATATTTTCGAATCTATCAATCGCAAACCTATCGTGTTGGTACTCAAACTTAATGTTTTGACGAGATCTATGTGACCACGTGACCAAATTTTTAAAATCTTATATTTTCGAATCTATTAATCGCAGACCTATCGTGTTGGTACTCAAACTTGATGTTTTGACAAGATCTGTGAGCAGGTGACCACATTTTTAAATGCTTATATTTTCGAAACCATCAATTGCAGACCTATCGTGTTGGTACTCAAACTTAATGTTTTGACGAGATCTATGTGACCACGTGACCAAATTTTAAAAAGCTTATATTTTCGAAACTATCAATCGTAGACCTATCGTGTTGGTACTCAAACTTAATGTTTTGACGGGATCTATGTGACTACGCGGCCACATTTTTAAATGCTTATTTTCCGAAACTATCAATCGCAGACCTATCGTGTTGGTACTCCAACTTGATGTTTTGATGAGTTCTAAGTTTTCATTTCTATCGGCAGTCCCTATAACTGCCAACAAGTTTTTTGTCTGTCTGTCTGTATGTTCCGGCTAATCTCCGAAACGGCTGAACGGATTTCAATGAAACTTTGCAGACGTGCAGAGGGCATTACCGGAGGTGACATAGGCTACTTTTTGTCTGTCTGTCTGTCCGTCTGTTCCGGCTAATCTCCGAAACGGCTGAAGCGATTTCGATGAAATTTTGCAGACGTACAGAGGGCATTACCGGGAGTGACACAGGCTAATTTTTGTTTGTCTATCTGTCCGTCTGTCTGTCTGTTGGAATTGATCTTCGGAACGGCTTAACTGACTTCAATGAAAAGATTATCAGGAGTGACATACAACACTTTTTGTTTATCTGTCTGTCCGTTCGTCCGTCTGTTTGTTCGAACTGATCTCCGAAAAGGCTGAACTGATTTCAATGAAACTTTTAAAGATGTGATTAAAAAATTGTCAGGGGTGACATACAATACTTTTTGTTTGTCTGTCTGGCTGTCTCTCTGTCCGTTCGAGCTAAACTCTAAAACATTCAAACCAATTTTAATGAAGTTTCGCAGACGTGAATAGAGGATGTGAGGAGTGACAAACGCTACTTTTTGTTTGTCTGTCTGTCTGTCTTTATGTATGTTTGAGCTAAACTTTTAAAATTTTTAATGAATCTATGCAGACATTAAAGTACGTTGTCAATAGTGATATAGGTCATTTTTTGCCCGTGTGGTTGTCTGTCTTTTTGTTCCGGCTAATCTCAAAAACGACTAAACTATTTTTATGAATCTTCACAGACATAAATAGGAAGTTATCAAGAGTGACATAAGTCGATTTTTGTTTCAGTGTTTGTCTGTCTGTTTGTTAGGGCTAATCGTCGAAACGGCTGATCTGATTTTACTGAAATTTTGCGAACATGAAGAGGGCGTTGTCAAGAGTGAAAAGCAATATTTTTTTATTTACATATATAAAATCGTAGTGTCTGTTAGTCTGTCTGTCTGTTCCGGTTAATCCCCAAAACGGTTGACTGATTTTGGAATCGATTAATAGGATAGCTATTCTTCATGGTAAAATGGCTAAATGGATTTGTAAGAAATGAGGTATAGAGATTTCTTAGACAAAAAAAAAGTTTTAGAATGTTCTAGAAAGTGTTATAATGTTATGGAGCGTCACGTTCCTTTAACTGTCCCAATACAACTGCGTAGTCAACGCGAGCGAAGCCCGCGGGCGGAAAGCTAGTATTTTACTAACCGAAATCAAAAAAAGAGGCACTCAGTTTGCCGCCTTTGTTTTTCTTTACTATACATTTCCAAATAGATACATCGTCTTTTTTCGAATGTACGTATTAACAATTTTAGATATGTATGTAATAAGTATTTGACAAAGAATGTCTGCGTAAATACTGAATTGGAAAAAATATTGATTAGCAATAGTTTTCTATAGAATTGTGCATGACGCGGGTGTAATGTCTACCGTTGTTAAAAGTGTTAAATTGATTAATTCATTTAATGAAATCGTCCTTGGCTGTAGCGTACTATTTTTAATAATTGTAATTTGATAATAATATTTTTAATGAATAATAATTTTTTATAATCATAAATAATTTAATAATAAATTAAATAATTTATTTTATTTCTTAATAGATTTTTTTGTTACATTTTCATGCCTCCACGGCTGGATAACAGCCCTATTTTAATGTTAAGTTAATGAGTTTGGACTATTGGTAGGTTGATAAAATAATATTAAAGAACATATAAAAGTGTACAGTGAACTGCTTCGGTAATATTTTCGAGATGGCAGTGGCCTCTCCCAAGGCTTGCTACCACACACGGTCCCCCGCTTTCCGCATCCAATTACCCCCGGTATGGTGCTTTAGGTCATCAGTCTACCTGGCCGGGGAGCGTCCAGCGCTTTGCTTCCCGGTACGTGGCCTCGGTTGTCGCTTCTAATTAATTCGGCTATGTCGACAACTTTAGTTCATCGACGGATTTCAATATTATTTCAATTTTGTCCATCAAAGAAATACTGAGCATAGCCCGTTCCATAACGCGCTGAGCGATTTTAAATTTGTGGACCAGTCCTGCCGTGAGAGTTCATGTTTTGGCGCCGTATGTCATTGTAGGCAGGACGCACTGATTGAAGACTTTGGTCTTCAGACATTGTGGACTAGGCGACGAGAACAGACGACAAAGCTTTCCGAAAGCAGCGCAGCCCAGCTGAATTCTTCGGTCGGCCTCTTTGTTCAAGTTGTGTTTGCCTAACTGGACAGTTTGTCCTAGATAGACATAGTCTTGCACAACTTCAAAGAGTCGCACTCTCTACGGTTACCGGTCTCGGTAGAATATGTTCGTTGAACATGATTTTCGTCTTGTCCAAATTCATCCCGAGTCTCACCCGCCGAGAGGCGGCATCGAAGCCATTTACCATTCTACTGATCTCCTCCAGCGACTCTGCCATGATGACTATGTCGTCAGCAAACCGGAGGTGAGAGATGTATTCGCCGTTGACATTGACGCCACGATATGTCCAGTCCAGCGTCTTGAAAACATCTTCCAATGCATTTGGTGAACAGTTTCGGGGATATCACATCCCCCTGTCGCACTCCTCTTCGCAATTGGATAGGTTTCGTCCGCTGGTCCTGGACCTGGATAGTCATTTTCGCGGTTTCGTACTCTCAACACCTCAATGTAACGACAGTCGTTTCGGCATCGCTGCAAGGATTCCAAAACAGACCAGGTTTCGACGAAGTCAAAAGCCTTCTCGTAGTCCATAAAGGCTAGGCACAGAGGTTTATTATATTCTTCTGTTTTCTGAATAATTTGCCTCAGCCTATGTGGTCTACGGTGCTGTATCCTTTTCGAAACCCGGCCTGCTCAAGGGGCTGAAATTTGTCAAATCTTTGGGCGAGGCGATTCGTGATGACTCTCGAGAACAGCTTGTACACGTAGCTGAGGAGTGCAATCGGTCTGTAATTCTTAAGGAGCGTTTTGTCTCCTTTTTTGTAGAATAGTATTACCGTACTCTCACTCCATGCACTCTGCGTAAGAACGCTATGTAAGACAGAGTTGAATAGCTTCTGAAGCTCTTTCAGGACTGGTGTCCCGCCTGCTTTCAGAAGCTCTGTCGTAATGCCATCGGCGCCGGATGCTTTGCCATTTTTTAGCTGCCTGAGAGCTTATCTGACCTCGCCCATGCTGACGTCGGGAATGTCATCTGTGTAGTGTCAGGTCACCGGATCTCTCCGATCGCCGTTGTCGCGGGCTGCAGGGGGAGGTGTATGTACGGCATAGAGTTTTTTATAAAATGTCTCAATCTCAGCGAAAACCTCTGGTTTTGAGGAAACGATTTTATTGTCGCTAGTCTTGAGCTTCGAATAATCTTTATTAGGGAAAAAAACTAAAGCTGTGACTTTTTTATCCATGTTTATTTTGTATAACAACATATTATCGTATGTTATCATTAGCTTTTTAAAGTATGGTATATAATAGTGCTCTGATAAATACGTTGTACAATATCATGCAATAATTTATTGTGCCATGAGCAATGCGTCTACAGATTACTTGCAAATTTATCGTTTTGCAATTGACTTGCCCTTTATAATACAATGTAATACAATACAAATCATAGTATATATAAACCTTATTTTAAGTAGTAAATTACAAAATAAATCTTGTTGTCGAAGTGTCATATCATTATATTTAAGAATAACGATATAATTAAATTCTTCAAACTGCAGTCGGCAGTTTTAGACACAATAATATTGAATTCAACCATAGTGTCCTTTCCGTACATGATACTTATCAAAATTTTGTACGTGTCAAATGGAAGTAGGTCTCGAAAATTTTCAAGTTGGATTTTTGACATAGGTGTTTCTCGTTTCATGCAGAACAGCACTTTACGCAAATAGCTATCTAGAGCAACATGTCCTCGTCTGCGGATTACAATCATGCTCTTTTCGCAAATGAGAACCATCCATATCACCAATGAATCCATAACACCATTTTTTGTCAGTTTTCGCTGTATAATGACAGTATTGTGTTCATTTCTGTAATCAATCAGATATTGCCATTGTTACGTATATTTATTACTCTAAATAAAAACATTATTATCATCAAAGTTTGTACCCTTTTAAATTTTAATTTGTAATCGTTTTTCATACTAATTTTCCGCCCACGAGTTCACCCGTCTGGACTACATATTTGTAGTGAAATCGCGAAACATTAATACGTAATGTCTTTACTGGACCGAATGCCGCCGAGTTATTGCGTGCAGCGAACGAGTGAACACGACCCTTCCCTCTCACCCGGATGCCACCATACATTGTCATCACTGGCCACCAGTGCCCACACCCGCACCGCGCCGCAAACACGATAAAACGATGATCGAATCTAAATAAAGCAACACACTCAAAAACTGGTATGTTAAATTAAATGCGGTCTAATTCAACTTTGATTCAACTATGTTTGAATTTTTTATTAAATTCCGGCATTTTTGTGTCTTATTTAAGGGCTAAAAGTTTTGTAAAAATAACAGATTTTGTCGGAACAACCACTGATCTCCGTAATCGTTTTAGGACTATTGACTTTGCCTTTGACCTTGAACATCTCGCAACCACGGCATTATAACAAAGTTTTTACCCGTTTATGAAAACATCCAAAAAATCTTTATGTGCTGTTTCAACTTGTAATTGTTTTTTAAATACATTTGCTGTTAATACTGTCCTAATGACATCGAAACTTGAAACATAATGTTGTATTCTACGGAGTAGACCCTTTTCATTACACCAATCACTAACAAGCGTTTTGTTTGTAACGCATGCGTAAACCGCGAAAACCAGTCCTTCTCCCGTCATTATTGCACTTGAAGTACCTAATTTTAGTTCGTACTCAGGAAGCTGACTAATAAGTAAGTCATCGGTTTATTATACGCACGCGGCTTTGCCTCGTTCCTATATACACCTCGGCTATAATACCCAGCTTACCGTACTTGTATAATAATGTATGATATTATGGTGCCATAACCGAAAGGCACAAAATTTCGTTTTAGCCGTCTGTCCTGCTGTCACAGCCACTTCATTCGGAGAATATTAATATGATTGGTACTATACATAGATAACATTTAAAAGGTAAGTGTCATCTATGAACCGCTATGCAATGGTGTAGTGAAATTGGGAAAACATTTTTTTAGCAATATATATATGCACGTAACTGAGGAACGAAAGAAACAATTCCAACATATACCTACTTAAAATGTATCGTATAGGCTTTCAAAATAACTTTTTAGTTTTAACAACTTTTTTTTTTTAATAAACGAAGCCAAAGGCCTAAACATAGTGCAGGCGGAAAATTCGGGAAAAATTTAAGTTAGTGTCTATATTTTAAAAACATTTTCAACGAAAATTGGTTTTAATAAAATATGTTAAGTAGTTTTTGAGAAGTTTGTGTTTATACTTATTATTTGAATTCTAACCATGAATGTCGGTCGTCCCGACTACGGAACCCTTCAGTGTTCGCGCTCCGACACGCAGTTGGCCGAAATTTTTGTTTACATTAATGATTTGGTTTAACTTCAGTTACTTTTGTCTTTGCCATCTCTACCAATGGGTATTTGTTGTCATTTGTGTATTTTGATAAATATTTTCATATGAAGGTTTTTTTACCCAATTCAAATATATTTAAAATTCTACCAAGCGCCTATAAATAATCTGAAATTTAGTTTTCAAAAGAAAGCTTTATTAATATAGGATAGTGTCCATTTTATTATCTGAGCCAAGTTAAATAGAACTTTTTTCAAGGGCGCAATTATAAAAGCTTGCACCGGGCGTATAAAAGGCTAGTTACGGCACTGCATGGATACATTTTAGTTATTATTAATCTAGTTGTTTGAGACAAATACATCAACTGCAGCGCCACCTAGTGAATGAATGTATGTAATACTAAAACTGCATTCAAATTGTAATCGATTATGGTGCTTTGCTATAATATATTCAAACAAGCTTGACCGCACTGTTGACAAGCGTCCTCGGCAATACGACTACGCGACACGACGCCGGCGTCTCCATACATTTAGAGCAAGTATTATAACTGCACTCGGTCTAACCACCTACGGACATAACGACACCATAATCTCATAAATTATTAATTGCATTCGAATCGCATTTAGTAAATTAATCAATCAACGTGTTCAGAAAGAAGATCTTTTCTTGCCAGACGATCTAAATAACAAAATTTCATAATATATGTAATATTCTTGTATAAATACTAATATAATCTAAAAGTATAAACGTAAGAGTGTATTTCATTTATTTCTTACTCAATTGTACTTCAATCACACTTGAACGGAGTCCAAAGTTGGTGTATAATTTATTTATCCGATTATCATTATAAATTATAGCTGTACGGCATTTAAGTTTTCATTTTTTCTCGGAGTGAATAAAATTGACTTTTGCTCAATGGTTTTAAAAAACAAGACCCGCTTTTCGACTTAGTGATGTGAAAATATTTTTTATTTCGCCTTCTCAAAAAATAATTATCATTCCTGTACAACTGGAGCGAAATGTATTTTTTCCTTTCAAAGGTGAGAAAGATTTTTGTATTTTGAAAAAAAAAATTATTAGACATATGGTGAGACCAAGAAGTTAGTACGCAAAATTTGAATTGGCTACAATAACACTAGTTATAACACTGTTTCAACTTATTAATTCAAAGCAGAATTTAATACACATTTAATAAATATCAATCACAATTTTCATAATTAAAGTGTATTAATTAATATTACCAAACCTTATAAACGTAATTATATTAACATATTATATACTCTTGTATAATACAGTTAAACAGAAAATGTTACTTTAATTACATAAATTTTAAGTCACAATATATATAATACAAGCGTAATACTTGCTTACTTTGGAACTAGATGGCGCTGTGTGGGATGTACTAGGTATTATTATTATTATATTTCGCCCTCGCCGGAATACCTACCTCTTATATTATAAACTAAAGAAGAACAAAATTAAATTACATGATATATACAATTAACTCTTATTTTACAAAAAAGAAATGTGTATGTAACATTTTTAGGTAAACTTTTGTTAGTTTTACTAAATCAAATACGTTTGGAATGTTTATATATGACTAGACAGAACAGACTAGACGTCTTGTAATGATTCAAAATAATGAAAATTATAAATGAAAAATTTAATAGTAATTTATTAAATAACGAAGTCATAAACATTTAGTCTTAAGACTTTATTATATAAAATAGGTTATTTTGTATGTAGGTATATGCATGTTCATATGTTCAGATTTAATTGAAAACTCTTTGATGACAAATTGTAATGAAACTTTTTTTTTAAAATTATCCTTGTGATTCTGGAAATGTTACATGCCATATAATTATTTAATTTTGTTGTCTGTGGATCTGTTTGTGAATTAAGTTTTGAGGGCCAAACCGCTGGCCTGATCATAACAAAATTTGGAAGAGAAGAGATTTTCTCTTTTCACCTCCAAGGAAAATACAGTAAGGAGGCATTTGATAAATAAAAAAATAATATTGGTAAATAAACTTATAAGAAGATTTTAATAAACTCCCATCGATTTCAGAAGGTTTGTTAGTGGTGGCAATATGTGGATGGGAGTGGCTGGTGAAAAGATGTGACGTTAGGAATCTTTACTGACAACGTTGCAGTTTTTTTCTAGAAAGAATTTGAATTTTAACAATTTCCATTTAAAAGTTCCCTTACAAAGGTATTATCTATGCGGGCGAAGCCGCGGGCGTAAAGCTAGTACAAAATGAATTCTAACAGTCATTTGGTAATTATGTAAAAATGAAAAGTTCATTATAAAATCCAAATTTTGTTATGATTCTGCTAAATTACAAGTTTCGCTTTCTTGCGGATTTTTATCAGAAAACTTGGAAGAATTTGAGAGTTCAATCGTATCCACAGTGGACAATCACAGAATTTTTTCTACCTGGTGATCCAAGAGAATTGAACCCGGAAAATATGTATTAATGAAATGCGTGTATTTAATTGAGTCGTATATAGTGATTCATAATGTCTAGTTTTTGTTCTTAGAAAATAGTGTATGACATAAATAAAGATACCGCATTGACAGCGGCTAATGAGGTTATCGTGTTTGAGACATACACGACGACTCTACTTGGAAATTACTTTCAATGTCTTTTACTCTTGCAACAAATCTATTTGTTTAATTTTATTTGTTGATCGCCGGTTTCACTATCGCGCGATATCATACAAAATTAATAAAAATAAGAAATCGTCCATTTATCGTCGTCGTTGAATTTCGTCTGTTTCCAGTAACATTAAAAAAAATGTGTCATACAACTTTTTGTACGCTACACTATAAAAAAATTTTTTTTGAGAAAATAGTGAATATCTTCGAAAAAATTTGTTTTCCTAAAAAATCTTGAATGCCTTTTTAATACAGTTCAAAAACTTAAGACGGATTTCTAAGAACAAAACTTCCCATCTCCAACGGTTAGGGTAGCTGTCATAGAAGCTCCTATTCATTTACTCATCCTGTATATATATATACATATCTTGAAAAACTAATACTTATAAGCCTGTAACGCGAAATATTTGAACA
The DNA here is from genome assembly GCA_949709985.1 of Luffia ferchaultella. NCBI lineage: Eukaryota > Metazoa > Arthropoda > Insecta > Lepidoptera > Psychidae > Luffia > Luffia ferchaultella. The sequence continues at coordinate 11,865,975 of OX453244.1, forward strand.
AGTGGTTTTAAATTCCGTATATAGTCTAAAAATTTTATTTAACATATTTTCGAAAAATTAACGCTGTTGAGAAGAACCAAGAAACTTTTGAAGAAAGGTGACATTTATAATTAATACCCAACATACCTATATAGTTTTAAACATACAGAGATTTTCCACACTTATATGATGTGAAAGATGTTTTGCCATGTATTTTGTCGATGACAGAAAATATATTTAATATCAATATATTACTAAGAATATGTTATTGTAACATAATATTTTTTATTATATTATTATGTTAATAAGATTTTATATTTTTATTATTTCTTATGTAGCACATTAAGTTTCCAATTTATGACAAGAATATTATGCGAATTTGTTTTGTTATGCCTACAGTAGGTACCCTAAAAATAATATTCGCAGCTAAAGTACAGAGAAGATTTCCCGGAAGTTGATTGCAATTTCTTTGGTTGAAACAAAGCACTAAAACGAGTCTCATAGTAATTTCTTTGGTACGTGACTAGCTTAAGTGCTCGTAAAAAGTTCAACGCTGTCGTCACGATTCGCCGTTTGCATAATAGGATGTAACTGAAAATATTCACAGTACAGCAAGTAGGTAATATCGGTTATCAAAATTCATATATCTAAGTTTATCAGGGCTCCATACATCCGAGATGAAAAAAGGAACCCATAAAGGATTGTTGTGGTGTCCGCCTATCTGTCCGTCGGTCACAGTTTATTTTCTTCGAATCTACTGGACGAAAAAAGTCGAAATTTACTACATATACAGTATTTGGTAATTAATTATGGAAGTATAGCGTAAATAAACGAATTCATATTTTGGGGAGCAAATTAGATAAATTCAAAAAGAAATTTTGTCAAGTGCATCACGTGAGTGTTTATTTTGTGCAAAACATTTTTTTGTTATTTTAAAATGAATAGATTCACCCAACTCTCATTTCTTAGAAACACTATACGACTACAAATAGTAATATCTAAAAATAAAAAAAGCTATCTGATATTCTACAGACGTTTCACTTAACAGCTCTGCTCTAATAGATTTCAAGAAACCAACTTATCAATCAAAACGATTCCATTGAAGTGGTAATCAATGGGGGTTTTAATATAATTATGCACGAAGTGTCGCCACGACGTGACGGACGTGTGGACACGACGGAATGGTGCAAAAGACGTGTTGTTCCGCGACACAGGCCGTCCACGGGCTATAATTACCGTAATTACCGAACGCATCGGTGTCTCCAGAACTTCGATGATATGAAGTTTCTTCGAATCACACTTTAATGAAAATGCCGGTCATTAAGAAATGGAACCTGCTCGGTGCAATGACATCGACTGTGTGAAACCCAGCACCGGTAACAATTACGATTTGATCAAAATTATAGACATCAGATAATTACCACACCGTAAGTTAAGTGTTGTGTCGTGATAGCCCAGAGCACAATGAACCTGTCTTAAATTTATAAAGCCCCACAGGGCCATGGTTCAAATCCGGGCGTGTACCAATGAGTTTTTCTGACTTAAGTACAGAATATCACTGACACCGTGCTTCGGAGGGCACGTTAAGCAGTCGGTCCCGGACGCTGTCAATAGATGGCGGTCGTTACAGTTCCCAACCCGCAGTGGAGCAGCGTGGTGGACTTAAGCTCCAAGCCCCCCTCCTCACCCTGGGGGAGGCCTAAGCCCCTGCAGTGGGGTAAAAATGGGCTGATGATGATGATGATGATGAAGTTAAGTGTTGGCGGTAAATTCAAAGTTTCTCACTTCCTGGAAAAGTGTGCAATCGTTACTTTTGTGATAGTGCATCTATAAAAGTTAACTTGATTAAACTTCTCCAGTCACAAATGCATTTTTTTGTGATTTCATATTGCCATAAAGATTGTATTTATACAGGATGAGATTTTTATGACCAGCCAAATTTTAATATAATGATCTTTGGTAGAAAACCTATAGCCGTCTTGTTTCCTTTTAGTATCGTCCTATAGAAAAATATTGAGATATGACTACATAAACCTTTCCCGAAAAAACCAAAAACTCTAGTTACCATTTTTGCCTGCCGCATCATTTCGTTTCAAAGGCCTCGGGCGCGTACGTTTACTATAGCGTTAAGAAGGCAACCAAACGTTATAAAATAACACTGTAGATAAAATAATTTATTTTGAAAATGTAACCCATATTTTTTATTTACGCAATGAGGTCTATTGGTGATACCTAACACCTAGAAAAATTTTGGCCGGTTAATAAAATCTCACCTTGTATATGAACGTGCGCCTTGGGTAATGGCAAAATAATAAAAAAATCATTCGCACATAAGTTGAAAACCAAGCTGAGCAAAACGACCAAATTTATAGTCGTTGCTACATAGTAATAAATGACAGCAAATTTTATTTACTATAAAAATCTATTACATTGCTATTTGCGCTCTTATACGTCCTATGTCATTTACAGCGCCTTGCGGAATGCAATGGTAAAAGAGGGCCCCTAGTTAGATGTTTTAAATTATTGTTCGGGGAATTCGATGATACGCGATCGAACTATACATTCGGCGTCATTTAACGATTTTACGTATAGAATTAATCAATAATATTTCTATATTGCAAAAATTGTTGCATTTTAATAACATTACGGAAAATCTCACGTCAACTTTTAAATTTTTAAGGAACCCCAGAAAACTATGCTTATTTCACAGAAAAAAAATTACTAAAAATAAATTAATTGATAAAAATAATTATTAAAAAAAATCGAAAGAGAAGAAAAAGTCTCTCTTTAAATAATTTATTTAAGGTCTAATGTAAATGGGGGCGGGTGATAAAAATAAATTGCAGTAATATAAAATTAAAATATTTTACAAATAAATACACAGTATTCTCTAGAATATATTCTCTCTTCCGACTTTAAAACCGTCCGACTACGAACAACAGCCGATTCCATGGAATATATTTAATTGAGTGTTATTATAAAAATTAACACCCAAAGCAGATCTTATATGCGGTGTAATTGGATGTTTTTGCGAGCATAAATTTCATCGGGCGATTCGCATGCAGAACACAGCCCTGGTCACTCAATGAGTGGGCAATGCGATGTTGGGTTCTATCTTGCCTTTTTGTCGTTATTCATGAACGGACTTCGCCTTTTTAAGGGTGGCGCAGGGAGACTGCAGACGTGGGCGGAAAAACGCCGGACCGCATCTAACTGATTCCATTCTTGAATACCATGAGTATTAATATTTCCATGAAACTATTTGAAACTATTTACAATAATTTATATTAAATATTTTACTTTTTATTCTTTTTCAAGTGCGTAGTTGATAAGTGTTCGTGTTAGTAATTTTAAAGTGTTGTAAAGTCATGAATTAACATAGGAAATTATAATTTCGTGATGGATTTCAAGAGCTTCCTTGGTATTTAATACGTGGATCACTTATATATTTAAGCTCTTTTTAACCTGACTGCAGAGTGTAATGTTTTTCCAGAGTATGTTTGTGTGTATATATCTGCTTTAGTAGGTACCTATCGGACAGAAAAACATTGCAAAGTGCATTTTACGTTGTTCAAACCAAATTCTATAGAATGTTGCTTGTTTTTGTAAGTAACTTTTTTCTTTTCAGTGAAGTGGTTTTACAGTCAGGTTTTTGCTTTTTTTATTTAACCAAATAATATTGATTGTATTTTAAATATTTTTTTATAACGTAGTTTTGCTATGTACTTTACCATAACTTTTGCACAAACGCTTACACAAAATCTATGAATTTACTGGATTTGAAAAGATCGATGAAATAAATTTCGTAGCTCGATGTGCAGTTTAACATCGATAGATGTTGATCGATCAACGAATATACATATATTCTACATTTACTTTTGTCGATGGGATGTCGGTTGATCGATGGTTGATCGATGATGGTGTACGATATCGATCATGCATCGTACGAGTTACAGCAAGTTGTGACGTAGTCGACATTGATCGATGTCGGTCAACTTTAGCTAATCGATGGATGATGATTGACCAAAATCGATCAATCAAGGTTGGTCGCGTGTGTGATGATTGTGACAGTATCTTTACCTTTGACTTTTTGGAATACACTAACTTGTAGTGGCGCTGTAACCCTTTGAGGGTTTTGGGTTTATCCACAAATTTCGTCCGATTGTCGCGAAGCCTGACAGGCAACCTTCCCTCAGTTGGTAAAGTCCATTATACGTAAATCATCTTCCACATGATTATTCCTTTTATTCGTAGACCTATCTCTGGATCTCTTCAGTTGTGGCGTTACTTCGTCATTATTTTTGCTGCCCTAGTGTGTAGCATCCTCGTTAAGTAAACCGTCCATCTCCGTTGCTACAACTTGCATATGTGAAAATTGGTCTCGTACAATATGTCCCATCTTCCTTTTGGACTATCCCAAAAAACTTTTTGAGAACTTTTCTCTCGAACGCAGAATGTTAACATTCCTATGATTTCTAAATAGGTGACACGGAATCGTTTCGGTGTGTATTACAATGCACCGTATATGTTATAATAAAAATACTAATATATTTCGGTATTCTACCAGCGACATTGGTAATTGTCAAGATATTATATTGGTGCGTTTTAACATTTCCCAAAGTCAGACTTTCGCGGCAACATCTTTAGTGATTAGACAAGGTTTTATTACAAGTTGTTTAAACTCGTAGTATTCTAATAGTTACTAAACTCGAACAAACTCTCCTATAGTACAAACGTTCATAGAAAAATTAGAAAAAAAAACAATAGTGAAATTTCGCACTGGAACTTTGCCCGAATGGCATTAAACTCAATTGTCCGTTGCTGCATATATCCTCTGTAGCTTGAAATTAAAGCCCGTTGCAGAGGAAGCGCATACTGTATCTAGGTCAAAGAGGGGTTAGCACTCTGAAATGAACATGGGCCATAAAATACACATTAAAAGCTTGTCAGCTTGTTGTATGCACTCGTAATGTCTTACAAATTATTCTACACTTAAAATGTTCTGAAAATTTTCTAAAATGGTCATATTAGTGCAGAAAAAAGCAGAAATTTTTTATACACTTGTACCTAGATAGAGACTTTAAAGTATCGAAAAAATAAAGAAGGTACATACTTACATTTATTGTAGTGAAAGTTTTTAAATTCACCATGAATACAAAAAATACAAGGTAACTAACTGAATTGCAATAAAATTAAAATACGTTGGTTGATACTTAAATTGACAAGTGGGTGAGGAAAGGTATGGGCTGTGGAAAGTAATATATGTTATACCATTTTTATTTCGCCAACAACAGTTCACAGCTTCCAAAGCTTAATTTTTTTTAAGTCCACACGTCATTATGACAAGTTATTCAGATGTAGGTGACTTATTCATATATCATTTCGTGTATTTCAGTCTTCCTGTCGTTGATAACTAACTGCAACACTTTTTTATTCGAAGGTCTTTCAAATTTAAGCGCTTCCCAGAAAATACTCATCAAATTGAATTAAAAATAATTTCTTTTGCACCAAACTTTCTATCATAAAACAACTTATGTGAAATAACATAAAAGTACGATGTTGACTAGAAGCTCTCTTCTGCGTTTACTGTCTAACCACTCATACTCCACCTAGCTGGTGCAAGATTACGTTTGACGTTGATGATATTTTAGTCCGAGTTTCAGTATGCAAGATTACACGTTCGTGAAGTTCCCGCGCGTCATTCTTCAACCCCGCAAATCTGTGTAATGTCACTTCGATACTATGAATTGACATTTATGACTCTATTAAAACCAAACGGTGCTATCAAATCAATTTACTCTATGTGAAATAATGATTTCCTACAGGACGAGCACGTAAATAAGTAAACAATTCAATACAATAATGTACTTAAAAAACATTTCTTGTAACTACAACTGCTTGTAATTTTTTTAGTTTGAGTTTTATATGAAGACTAGCGGCCCGTCCCGGCTTCGCACGGGTAGTATTCGTTTCTCATAAGAATCACTTTTTTTATCTCAGTCTTGTCTCATTCCCGTTCTTCCTTTCATTTTTTCGTTCCCATCGCAAAAATACTTTATTGTTTCTGCTCTTGGCCCTAGTGTAGCTTCGTTTTCGTTTCCATTCTCATCAAGAATAACTTTTTTATCTCCGTCTTAACTCATTCCCCTTCTTCCCTTTCCCGTTTTTGTTCCCGCGACACAAATGCTTTATCGTTTCAATTTCTGTCAGTCGTAACTCATTCCCGTTAATTAAAATTAATTAAATAAAGTACACTTTCGCGACGTACATATTTATATAATAATTTAATTGAGAGTAAGTTATCCCCGCCACTATTAAAAAATGAGGGTTGATCGTAGAAGGGTGAAAATTGAGGATTGTATGTATTTTTGTATGTTGTATCATAAAAAAATAGAAATTAAAAATTTTGTCTAAAAAAAAGAAAAAATTTAGGGGGATGAAAAATAGATGTTGGCCGATTCTCATAGATACCGGATAAGCACAAAAAATTTCATCGAAATCGGTCAAGCCGTTTCGGAGGAGTATGGCAACTAAAACTGTGACACGAGAATTTTATATATTAGATGAATGTTTATTTATCCATACTAATATATAAAATTCTATGTATGCTTGCTCAGATTCCATTAAAAAAAAACTATTCGACGGATTCTATTGAATTTCTTTTATTGTTCCTTATGATTCGATGAATTTTTTGAGGCTATGTATTTTTTTTCTATTTGTTGTATTTTCATTTTCATCAAAACTTAAACAAGTTTTGAGTGATGATTATTTTTGCATTATCTCTCTACATTGCTCAAAATAATATTAATACCTAGGACATCCCACACAGCGATCTCGAATGCAAATGACGCAGCGGATTTCGATTCTTTCTCATTCCGTTATTTTGAAACTTTTTTTCATAAAATGACAAAGTTATTACTTAATTAACTCTACAAATAGTTTTCGATTATGTATTGAAAAAATTGTTTTTGATTATAAGTATAAATAAACACGAATATAATGAAAAATAAAATCAACCAAAATTATGCATAACAAACAAACAAATAAACAAACAAACAAACAAACTAACAAACAAACAAACAAACAAACAAACAAACAAACAAACAAACAAACAAACAAACAAACAAACAAACAAACAAACAAACAAACAAACAAACAACCAACAATCGCGTTAAAACAATTTTTATTTTAAATTAAATATTAAAGTAAAATGATTACCAGCCAGTTACTGGTGAAATAGCAAAATTGTTATTCTTTGTTCTTTATATAATATAACAATAATACCTGGGACATCCTTCACAGATCCATCTAAACCCAAACTAAGCAAAGCTTGTACTATGTGTACCAGACAACTTGTATACATACTTAAAAATATCCTTTTCTTATAATATACGTGTATAGATATTTTACACCCAGACACGGAAGAAATAGACATGTTTATGCACATAAATATTTGTCCCGGACAGGGATCCGACCCGCGACCCTTGGCTTCGCAGTTAGGGTCTCTAAGCACTCGGATAATCGGTTAGTCATGAGCTATACTTTTAATTATCTTTTCTTATATAAAAAAAGTATATACTTTCAAAAAGCGAAACAAAAATATGGAATTGTCTTTAAAAAAAAACATCTATAACGTCATACCTGCTACACGAATCATCCTGTATGTATACATTTATATAATTTACTCGGTTTGAGCGTTTTTCCCAAAACTTGTCCTTTGAATTTATGACGAATTTATTCCATACTTTACGAATGCACTAATATATTTATTTTCGGACGTAAAATATGAATACATAAGATATTGCAATATTTAAAAAATCCAAATGTCGTCGGTCAAAAATCCCCATAAATATGCACATCAAATTAATTTTGTTAAAGTTATAATCTTTACAACAAAAAAATTTACTTAAAAATTTAAAATACCCCCGACAAAAAAAAACTAACCTTTAAAAAGTGTGAAATAATACAAGTTTGTTCATTGTCTAATGATTTTTGATCTTTAAAAGCGTCGGGGACCGCTAAGGAAACTTAAAATACCTAATAATTAATGCGGTCCCAGATCGGTTTTTTTCATTTTTAATTTCATTTTTATTTCGAAATTTATAAACTTTTATTTAGTTAAACTAATTCATACATAATCAGACAAAAAAATAATTTTCAAGTTTTTAGTTTTCATTTCGTTAGTCAATATTCCTCATTCCCTTTCAATATATTCGTATATAGTGAACATTATGCTACTAGTGAAGTCCTTTCATTTGATACCCATATTGATGGAGTGGCGAAAAAATAAGATATGCGCCATTTTGTGGCGGCGGCCATCTTAGATTAATTTCCGTCAAACATAGCTAAGAATACTCCCGACTAATTCACCTTTCATATAAAAACGCCGCATTCAAATCGCTTCATCCGTTTGGGAGTTACGATGCCACGGACAGATACACAGATACTCACACACGCCAAACTTATAACACCCCTCTTTTTCATCGGGGGTTAAAAAAATTAGACAATAAAAACTAAAACAACTATTAATGTCACATTTCACAAATGTCTCAACTATATCAGATCGATAACTTTTATTATTTATTTGCATACGTTTATTTTGTAATCTATTTATTTTGTCTGTTTATTTTTTTATTTATTTTACAGAATAAAGTATTCCATCTTACAATGTACAATAAATTACAAAAGTAATAATATGAGAAAACTAACATGCGTCGTTTTATTTATGTTAGCTGTCATAAATCACTTGTATCGCTTGTAGTAAATATTGTTCTTAAAGTAACTATTATTCATTCATATAATAAAATATTCTATTTGTTTAATGAAATAATATTTTACATGATTACAAGAAATTCAGTGTTTTTCTTTATAAAAAACCCATTTGAATTTACGTTCTTTCTTTACGTGTATATTTCTTATTTTTAAACAATGAACTAAAATTAAACGATCTGAACATCTGTACCTATGTACTTAAAATAACTACTTAAACGGAATCATCATCATCATCAGCCCATTTTACCCCACTGCAGGGACTTAGGCCTCCCTCAGGGTGAGGAGGGGGGTTTGGAGCTTAAATCCACCACGCTACTCCACTGCGGGGTGGGGATTGTAACGACCGCCATCTATTGACAGCGTCCGGGACCGACTGCTTAACGTGCTCTCCGAAACACGGAGTCAGTGAAAAGCTCATTGGTACACGCCCGGATTCGAACCATGGCCCTATGGCCTTATAAATTTGAGGCAGTTTCGTTGCGATCTGATCTATCACGACTTAAACGGAATATTTTCTCTCATCCAACCAAACCACACACATCACAATGTAGTATTTGAGTATACTTTTTTAAGATTTCAGTTTAACGGCGCTCCGTTTTTTTTCAGTGTAACATTATCTATGCTAAATGATCCTGAAACCATATAACGTCTCACAAATTATAGATGGCCCGTTAACGTCCAATATCGTCGTATAGAGTCGTAAACATGATGTAAATACTTTTATGACAAAGTTGGACAAAATCACTATTGTGGTTTCCCGTCCGACCGCATTTCATTTGTGTATGATATCAACATTTATTATATGGAAAGACCGTTTATGAATCACAACTTGCATATACTAGTTCTGTTGTTATGTCTCTAGACTACTCCAAATAGAGCTTATTTGTACGTATGTAATTATTGTTGTTTTTATGGATGTAAGCTTAAAAGTGACAAAACCGTGGAAAGGCAAAACTTAAGAATTGTTAATTATAGAATATTTATTTATTCGTTAACATAATAGATTAATTTTCGATTTTAGATGTTAATATATGTGGATGAATTTGTTGAGAACTTAACTCGATTGGAAGGATTGGTTAGTTACAAAATAATGATTTTTTTTTCTTGCATCTTTAATTAAAAGCTACAAGCAAATCGGTTGAACGACCCGGGCCATTTTGTGGTGCAGAAAAGAGTTAAAGTTGTGCGCTGAAAAGAAACGTGGCTTTGAAGTAGTTGTGGGTGAATTCAGTTCCTAAGTTCCTAAGTAAATTTATATAAACGTTTTTGCGGAGATAATCTTCTGTACCTGTACTATTATATATTTTTCAATACTATATATTCTATATTATATATTTTTGTATGTGGTGTCTTCGCTTGGTACCCAAAATACAAGCTAATGCTTAGTTTGGGACTTAGACGTTGTTGTGATTGTGTATGTTATTATTATTATTATACATTTGCTGTTAATCGGTGTTTATTACATCGAAACTTGTACCGTAATGTTGTATTTTACAGTACTAGGCCATTTTACTTTACGCCAATCACAAACGAGCATTCTGTTTGTGACGCATGCGTAAACCGCGAAAAGGAACCCGCTCGCGCCCTTAGCTACCGCCACTGTAACATTTAAAGTATCTACCTAGTTTTAATCGCAAATGTATTGAAAATATTATACTACTATAGTCATCGGTTTATTATAAGTACTCGACTTCTATACACCTCGACTATAATATGCAGCTTACGGTACTTGCATCATAATATACTATTGTGGTTACGCGTGAACGAGAAAATGTATGATTTAATTTACGTATATGAATACTTAATACTTTTGATTAAGGTTTTTTTGGTTGATAGGGACCTTTACAATGTTTCCGTCCGACTGTTCGTTATCGTCACGTCGTGCCATTTGTGGTGAAAGGGTCTTCATCTTGCGAAAAATTATAAAATCGTTTTGTCTGCAATTTTAACAACAAGATCAAGCTACTTTGTACTTATGGACAATCTAATTCAGTTCATTAGTAAATTACATAATATACATAAATTTTTTCACGAAACCAATGACTGTCAAAAAATTACGATTTCCTGAAATAAATTTGTCTATGTATTAGTAGGTAATATTGTTTTCGGACGATAATTTTTTATAATTCCTGCTAATAGCTGAAAAGGCAGTTTTTTGTCAGTGAAATAGGAAAGAAATGTAGTTTAGTACAGCAGAGGCGTCAGCGAGTCGCGGCTTGCCGGCGGCCGCCCACTCAGTTGTGATGCCGCCACGAGAAAACCTACAGAATAAAATTCGCGTGGGCAGATCCGCCCTCATTTGACATATTATTTTCCGTACGTAGGGTGAGTAACGTTATTTATTCAGACGGATTACGTGGCCGCTCAATGACTCAATGGTCTGGCAAACAAGCTCAAGAGGTTTATCTGAATAACTTGATTTTCCCTACTGAAACCATCGTGAACGCATCAATTTTCGAAACGTTCAAATTTAAACGGTTTCCAGTTAATATTTTACAATAAATTCGACGTTATCTCCCTATCCGACTTCAAAAAGGAGGATGCTCTATGTAATGTTCGTCTGTATGTATTTAAATTTTTTTTTGTTTGAAAAGGCATACTCCCGAGGTGGTCCCATTTTAACCAAATCAGAATCTGATGATGGAATTTTACGAAAATCGAGGGATACTCTCAAATGTTATAGGCACGCATAGCGATTTGAGCTCTATTTTTCGTTATTCGGGTTCAGGTTAGAATCTCATTTATACTAAATACATATACATTACTGTTACATATACTTATAACTAGGAATATAAAAATAAAATAAATATTTACAAAGAAAATGTAATAACCAACTTCAAAAACAGAAATTAAGAAGTTAAAAATAATATTTTCTTCCCGCTATGCTGCAATTCTATCATAACTACACTACATATTCAGCACAAAGCGGCACTTTGTTGCTCTAAAGCAGAAAAATGTATGGAAATCCTTTACTGCACTCTTTTAGTTTTTTTTTTTTAATTCATGCATGTGTCAACCAGACGGCCATATGGTGTTTGACAGTTAAAAATACTGGCCACAAAGAAATTACCGTTAATTTTAAAAAGAAAGCGTCTTAACTTTTTTATTATATTTAATTGTAGCATAGTTGAAAGAAAAGCAGATAATGCACCTCGTATTAAGTAATTTATATTGCCCTCGTGTTTTTTTAAAGCTCTCGCTGGCGCTCGGGCTCCAAATAAGCACTCGGTGCAGTAATAAATTACTTTCTGCTCGCTGCAACAATCTACTATTTTTATTTAAAGAAAAGAGCTTTAATAAGCGGCACATTAGTTTACGAAGTCATTACCAATTCAGATACTTTAAATGCACCGAAATTTAAATGGGTAGATACTAGGTAGGTAATAAAAATTACAAAAATGATAAATTTACAACGATAACAAAATATAGAACACAATATAAAGTGAATGACTTGGTACTGACTTCTTATTTTAAGGTTTTGTAATTTTTTCCAAATTATATTAATTAATATTGTAATGGTATTTATTGATGCGATGTAATTATATCGGCCATCGACAATAGTAAATAAAATCAAAAATTAAAGTGATAAATTTAAATACTGACCAATAATATGACGACCGCTTGGCCTAGTGGACAGCGACCCTGCCTGCGAAGCTAGAGGTCCCGGGTTCGAATCCCAGGTCGGGTCAGTATTTATATGATGAATATTAATACTGGCACCGGGTCTTGGTTTTTATTATGTATGTGGTGTCTTCGCTTGGTACCCAAAAATACAAGCTAATGCTTAGTTTGGGACCTAGACGTTGTTGTGATTGTGTGTTATTATTATTATTATTATTATATATTTCATGCGTGGAGAGATGTAAAGGAAATCATTGACATGATCTCGATGTCGATTATTGACATTTCCCGTCCCTAATTTTATGCCAGAGGGTTTGATGAAAAACTAACGACGATCAATATAATTCGATGGGGTCTTACTGAAAAGTGCAAAGATTAGTAATTTTATTGTAGTGGACGGTTCACATGGGATGACCCTGATAATATTTTTGTTACTTATTATTATTACTCGTTTCAATTGACAGGCATACCTATCTATGACTTACTTAAAAAAAAAACTATTTAAATCTCGAACATGTTTCTTTTGTGTAATCGATAAAAAATACGTTATAATGTTTAGCTCTAGTCCTAATTATGAATGTTTGTTTTCGTCGGTAAAATGGAGCCGTGGCAAAGGTCTTGATAAGCGCTGTCAGATTGAGTCTTCGTTGTAATTCATATATAATGCAGATACGGAGCTCAAATTAGATGTCATAACATAATAAAATATTTATTTAATACTAATTAAGTTTTTATACCCAACTATAAAAACACTTGTTATCATAATGTTCGAATACATAAGAGAGAAATTTCATCAAGATGTCGATGGGCACAAGGAATTCGATGTAAGGAAACAAGTGTCGGACAAATACCAGATTGGCCTATATACTTTATTTACACAGAAAACGGCATTATCCTTGGAAGACAAGAGTTGATGTAATATTTAAATTATGAATTTTAACCTATGGCTACTAGATCAGTAAATCGATTTATTGGCACTAACGACGTAATAAATTTAAAAAACCTGTCAAGTGCGAATATGGCTGGCGCACCGAGGGTTCCATGCCACAGCACAATGTATTTGTTCGTGTATTTACCAAAAAATCAGTTTTCCGAGCATATTGCAACAACCCGTGAAAAAAAAATTGTTTGTAGGTTTTGGTCACAGCTTACAAATACACTTTAACATGTAAGAGGCATAAGTTTCATTTTACGCTGACTCGCATCGGTATTTTTAGTATTTTTTATTTAAATACATATATGCTACATAATATACAGAAATTTTGAATTTTTAACAAGTTCAGTTTTTGAGATGGGCCCTATAACAAAAATCGTCTGAACGTCACATTTTTGATGACTCTTATTTCTATATTTTTGAAATAAAATAAATTAATAGCTGTCTAAAAGCGCGTCAGACAGACACCACAATAGAATTCCGTAGAATTTTCTGGCTACAGATTTTGTGGTTTCTTATATATAAGAACGTGTTTTTTATAAATAGGAAACGTGTATATGGGGATGGGAGACCCCCTTTAACTATCAACTTTATTTTGTATTCATTATTTCTTGTTAAAGCTGTCTTAGTAATACGTGCTCTGTGAAAATTTCAAATGTCCACCTATGACGGTTGATAAAATACAGCCCTCTGCGAGACGTCCAACCCTCACAGAGTGCTTGTACTGACAACGGAGCTTTAGTCATAGAGTTCTGGTGGCACCCTTTGTATACGGAACCCTAAAACATATTTTTACTCTACTTAATTCCTTCTAGGTGACACGCCACCATGCATGCGTCGTTCCTAAGCCAAAAAGCCGTGCTTGCCTTAATTTTTTTTTTTTCATAATAAAAAAAATCCCAAGAGTGCCAGTTTTTGCGCCGTCGTATATTTTTCGATGTGAAACTTTCTTGGTTGACTTTACTAAGGTACCACGTCAGTGTACCCCATATGCCAGACAAAAATAATTAAATTTTTTTCCTAATTTTTTTATTTTTGATGATTCGCAGTACATAGGTACACAAATTATTAAGTTATTACAGTTACATCATTACACGAAAATCATCATAACAAAACTGTCATCAAAAGTATTTATGCTGACATTTCATTGCGTTGCATTGTGCACCACGGAAGAATTAGGCTCAAAAACTGATCTGAAATACGCTGAAAACATCTCAGTCACAACGTTTGGGTCGTCTGATGTGACATCCTGCAGCCTCATTATCCGAGGGAAAAACTGCGTTCGTTTCCTTCAAATCATTTGTGTATTTCCAAAAGTATTTAAATTTTGTCTTTCATAGACACCTCAACATTTTCCAAATGTTTATTCATTTACACAAAATTTCGAAATTTCAAGTCGGTATCTCATTTTACGAGCTAGAGAACAGTGACATACGGACGGACAGATAGGAGAGTGACAGCAATAGGGATCCATTTTGCCTTTTGGGTACAAAACCCTAAAACTCATGGATGGTTATCCGGCGCCGTTTCGTAAGACACATCTGTTATATTCCCATATCGATGACCGAATAATACTAGAGACTAGATGAGATGTGACCGTCGGCGTCGCATGTTTAAATTCTTTTTCTTATCAAATCATTGAATGTTTTCAGTTAGGAGTGACAAATCAATTGAACTTTGACTTACGTATCACAACCGCGACTCTACTATCGTAACGAAGTTCCATTCACAAAACGCCATTTATACCTATTGTGCGTGTAAGTCTTTAAAAGAAGGCAAATCTTACGGTAAAATAGAAATGTTATTAAATTGCAATAAGGATCATCGACATCTATTAATACACGGCCATTAAATCGTCGATGACGTACATTAACTATTTTAGATTCGATATCGGGTGGGCTTTACTTGACGCGCGTCACTCATGTTTGCCAACGAGATAGATTACGGGAAAAATGCTTAATAAAGTCCAACCAGACGCGTGGGTGTGACACCGCGATAAAGTTAAACTTGCACAGCGCTCACCTTCGCAGCGTAATGAAGAAGTACATTGTTCAAAATTATGAAATCAATTTTTTTTTTAATATTCAACGATGTTTACACACACTTATTGAAAGTCAAGCGTAATTGATTAGGTACCGGTTTGGATTACTAGAAGGAGAAAAACCGACAAGAAATTCCTACGTGTTTGTTTTCTTTAAACTGTTAGACTATTTTTAGATTTTAATTTATATAAGGCTCGAATAGCCTTTTCGTGCAGAACAAAGACTGTTTGAATATCAGCGACCTTTCCCCAGAGCAGATGAAATGCTATGAAAGTAGCTAAAACAAACCAGCCTCGCTGTAAACACATCGGTCATTCTTCTTATTCGATTGATTGCAAAAACAGCAGAATTCAGTTCATCAGTCAACCCCACAAATGTGGACACATCACTGTGACATCACGTGCTTAGAAATGCCAGCACGTTATTCTTCTTGATTAATTTTCTATATATTCTTGATTATTCTTGGGTGAAAATAAAATGGAAAATTTTGAACATTAGAGTGAGCTTTGAACATCATTCCAATTATTTGCATGTTACATTTTGTTATATCGATGGTTTTGATATATAAAGTACACGGAAGCTTCTAAACTTAGAACATTTCATATAAAAGCTTGCCAATAATATATCACAAGAATTTAACAGTTTCATGCATTTACCTATGATCGTATGGCTATAATAATTACGAATTTTGTCTGTGAAATTGCATACCTGTCATTAAAATATATTGTTATAGATTTTAAAATCGACAATCTTTAACGACTTCTAAACACACTTTTTGTGCTGATTTCATCCACACGCTGTACAAATTAGGCCTAGGCAAAAAGATAACACTTCCAACACAATCCGACCATCCTGCATTTGTTGCCGGTTAGTGTGCTCACTGCAATATAATAATAATAATAATAATCATTTAATTGCAGGTGCTAGCCCCATAGTAATTTTACATATTTACACAGTACTTACATATCAAGTACTAAAACTAAACAGTACAATAAAATAAAATATTAACAAACTAAACAATAAATTAATTATTTGACATGCAGGTGTATCCAATAGGCTATAAATGGACAGTCCCATCTATCAGCGATAGTGTCCAGGATTGTGTTGCGGCCGCCACGCACCCGCGCCAGAATGGAGGCACAACATTTGCGCATGATGGCATGAAAGCCGTCTACGCGCGCCTCCGCGAACATTACAGACGCGCTACAATAACGCGGCAGCCGCATCAGCACCCTGAACGCATTATTGTATTGGACAAGCTGAGCGCTGTGTGCCTTTTGGGTATAACTCACCCACAAACTGCAAGTGTAAAAGGATTGACAGAAGGCTCTGAAGAGCGTGGTCTTGACCTGATTAGTACACTTTACAAATCTGCGAACGAGCATATTACATCGGACAGACAACGCTCTACGCTCCCGCTCTACATCTACATCATCACTCAGACCATTGGTGACCCAATGGCCCAGATACTTAAACTTGCTGACTTTATTAAGAGGAGAACCGCATAATAAGACCGGAGGCACAATGGAGTGGCCTTTAGACGCACCTTGAATAACATCAACTCACTCTTCTTCGTGTTGTATCTGAGCCCATGGATCGCCGCATACCTTTCACATATTGCCAAAAGTCTTCTTAGTGCGCTAATCGTTGGATATGGCTGCATATTTTTAGTTTTCTGTCGTATGACGTAACATGTCCAACCTACCCTACAGCGTGGTAATAGATAGAAGCGCCGCGTGCTCCATTCCATGCGATTGCATTGCAGTCAGCGGCCAGCGCAGGACACTGGCCGATAACGGTTGTCCTTGTGAGTGTAGTAATCAAATGGTTTATGCAAAACACATATATATTGGGTATTTATACTGTACTTCAACTCATACTTCGTGGCGCTTGTCTCGCCAGTCCATTTACGGAGATTGTGTCAACCCGTGACGTCATAAAGCTCTCTGCGACTCCCTTACGTATTCGAGTGTGCAAATATGTGTCTAATAATGTTTGCTGATCGAGATATACGCTCGGCAGTCTGGGTGATAAGCGTTTGATACAAATGTACTTAAAGTTGTATGACGCATTCAATTTCATTACAAAAGTCCATACGTCATCGTCCCTTTATGATCTAGTTTTCATATTTTTGTAAGTTCTTTGCAACTTTTACATGTTCTTTGAGGTTTGAATAAATTTGATAATTTATGCTCCAAAACATTTTATCTAAAGATATCTGTATAATACATGGTAAGAGACAAGGGAAAGTATTGATACTCTTGTGACACAAAATGCAGTTAAACGTGTCATATGAAATATAATTTTTCAGTCGCAAAAGAAGAACCTAGAAAAAAAAATAGTTTACAATTGCGACTACCCTACCCCCATCCTAAGGCCAGTCCCTTACAGTCTTCGCCAGAGTAACCAGGCGGCGCCGGCGCCCGTTTAATGAATAAAACTCTCTTACGAACTAGATTTTTTTAAATCTTCATTTACATAAATTGTGGAACTAGCATTAATTCAATGCATTTTTGAAACTTCTGTGCTATAAGTAGTTTAAGTATAAGAGTTTTTCTGACTTAAGTACACAATAACACTGACACCGTGCTTCGGAGGGCACGTTAAGCAGTCGGTCCCGGACGCTGTCAATAGATGGCGGTCGTTACAGTTCCCAACCCGCAGTGGAGCAGCGTGGTGGACTTAAGCTCCAAGCCCCCCTCCTCACCCTGGGGGAGGCCTAAGCCCCTGCAGTGGGGTAAAAATGGGCTGATGATGATGATGTGCTATAATAGTAAGAGTGATAATCGATTGAAACCACAGCTTGAAAACCTATGTCAGCAAAAATCTGAATAATTTATAGTATATATCTTAGATAGCATAATAATTAGGATGGACCGTCTCATAACATCGAAACGATGGAAAACGTGAGCATAATATTTAGTGTTTAATCTCAGTGTTTAGAGAAATAATTTTTAATTGTTTAAAATATCTATGGTAAATGTAAAGATGAGCTGTCTATGCTCCCTGGAAAAATACCTATAATCATGACAATTGACATCATATGAAATGGTATTTTACTTGCGTTATAAAACATTCAGCAAAAATTCGTTTTGAACTGCCGACCCGCCCCGAGTCCGCTCGAGTGCGATTTACAAATATGATGCTGTTTAGTCAGATTTAATATAATAAGTAGGTATCTAAATATTTGGGCTTTTTTAAAATTCTATGTCAACACATATCCTAACCATATCCTAACTTACCCTGCGCTAGGTCCCTAAGTATAGAGTTTTTTTTTTTTAAATTATGATACTTTTCAAAGTGTAAATAATCCCAATAGCCTTTTTTTCGATAGGCACTCGTAAACAGGGCACCGGCAAAATAAAGTCACAACAAGTAATTTAATGTAAAACAATAAACGCGGGCTGATAGTGCGGGGTGGTGCGGATCTAACTCTAGGGAACAAAGACGCGGGTGCAAGCACAAAATGTTGGCACCAGCTAGCGCCCACACCCACTTTTTAGCACTCGTCTGTTTCGTTCTATGTATATGATATCGTACCAATTTTGAAACAAATTCATTCAACATTCCAAATTTCAACAGTATCAAAGAAAGAACTTCAATTTAATACAACTGCACAACCAGTACAACACAAAGGTTATTTTATTGACTTTAATTACTTGTTAGAATATAGCCACAGAGAAATGATTGGTAGGCAATCCGCAACCATTATCAATCATCGAATAGTCACGGGTATCAGAGTGTTTATTGTGTGCCAGATATAAAAAATTATGAATGAAAACGAACCGGACCAGCGCAGCGGTTGTCTCCGGGCGAACGCACTGAATGTCAAGATAAGGAGTCAAATGCCTCTGCGATAATAGTGCAGCCGCTATGGTGCGTTGAAAATAAGACTTGCATTTTCCAGACACCAATGGCTGTCTATTCTTCAGGTCATCGACCTATCAGTTAATTAATTATTTCGTATCATCTGAACGCTGAACGGTTTAATCTGTCATTGATCTGATAATTTAATATAGTCACACTTATGATAATTGGTAAATTGATATGTAGACACGGATTTCGTCATCTTTATGTCTTCAATATTAAACCTATAAAATTATTTACATTATATTTTTATCGTTGATACTTCAAATAGAATAAAATAAAATAAATAGCGCGATTAGGAGTTTGAGAAATTATTAACCGATATGTTACTCTTTATTTTCACCGATTGTAAACCGATTTGATTGATTCCTTTTTTTATTAAATAGGCTATATATATATATATATATCTCAGGATTGGGCCCATTTAAATTTGGAGAAAATATTTCATCCCCAAGGGTAGAAAATTAAAAGATGAATGTCATTTATTTTAATTTCACTCACATAGTGCACATATAGCTATAGTTCCACTGAAAATAAAATATGGTGACCTAGAGCGGATCTGATAATGGAAATGGTAGGTAGTCGAGGGAAACTCCTCAACGGAGTTCACACTTCTTGTGTGGGCTTGTATGATTCGTTTTGAAGTGGACATTCATCTGTCGTGTTTAGAGCGGAAGCTGAAGAGGACGCATGACGGGTGCAGTAAGTAAATTGTATGCATTTGTAAGGAGCCCCATTTGTTTCTGCTACTGTTTCGCTACCACTGTGTGCCACTGTATTCATGGCTGTGACCAAGCATCCGACACGTAAATTATTGCATATCTTTCCCTATTATTTGCAAACTACCATCTCTTTCGTCTCTAGATCCCTCCGAACGGTGCGGTCTCGTTTGAACAGCATGTTTATAGACCTATTTACCTACGCATACTAAATACAAATAATCTACAGTTACTCACCACTAAGTTTATGAGGTCATTACCAAATCACACATTTTAAATGGGTACTTGCCAGGTAATAAAAATTATAACAATAATAATATATACTACTATAACAAACTATTATAACATATATTGTATAAATAACTTTTTTTGGTAAATACATAACACAATTAAATATATACCTATTATGTAGTGGTAAAGAACCTCCGGTGCGTGAGTCCAACTGCCACCTGGCCAGTTTTTTTAATTAGTTGAAAATAGATATTTTATATATAAAAATTGCTTTATCGTTGCTGTATTTCGTAGGAAATTACTATTTAACACACCTCCACGCCTTCAGTCCATCTTTACTACAGAATAATGTGTTTTTTTTTAATCCTTACCAAACTTGCAAAATATACCTTGTGCGAAACAAATTTGCATTGAAAATGTTTGTTGAGTATACCTATCTATTGTCTATATTTTTTCATTCCTATATTTTTAGATTGATCATAAAGTTAAAAAGTTAGAGGGGTAGGACATCTTGCAAAATATTCACCTAAAGTTATAAAAAACATGCATACCTTCATTGTATTTTCAAAGATCATTTTTATTTCAAAAATTCAAAAAATCATCAAATCACATGACCCGGTGGAGTGCGCAAATAAAAATGTTTATCCCTTAGTTCTATGTATGGAGAGACGACACCTGAAATAATTTAGTTTTAAATAATTGTATGGCGAATGATAAAAAGCTGTGAAAGTGCATTGGAATTAATGAAAAAATGACAGAGGTATGAGACTGTGACTCACGGACGGACGAATTGACGGTCAGATCAAAGGACCGCCCACTACGTAGGTCACTATATAAGTTTTGAGACACACGAAAAATAAATTCTTATATTCATATTATATTTTTTCAAAGCATTCGTCATTATTCTCTTAAGAAATTTCCACACGCGTAAACCAACTTTGAAAAATTTTGTGGCAGTCTTCCTCATACAGATAAGAAATGGCTGATTCATACATAGGCAACCACCGCTTCTTTGGCGCATGAAAAAAAAAAACTTTCGTTTTATTTTATCCTTGGCAATTTAAAGTAAAAAGAAATCACAGAGAGCTAAGTCGAGGCTGTAAAGTGGATGAAGTAGGATTTCAGTACTAGATTCTTGAATAATCGCCATTGTTCTGAGTGAAGTGTATGAAGACGCGTTGTCGTGGTGCAGCATTATTCTCCTAAGCCTGGTCTTTGATGTCGTTTTTTAGTACACAGCTTTGAAAACAGTGTGTACCATTCTGAATCAACTGGTCTACAATTTTCTAACATTTCTAGCCGACTCACTAAAAAAAAAATTCGACCACCGTTTTTGTTGGCAATTGGTCATCTGAAAACATCTTTACCGACCAGCCAACGAACGCTTCTTGCTTTCTGAATTTTCTGATAAATTCGTGTTTCGTCGCCAGTAGGTAATGATTTTAGAAACACAGCTTGATGTCCGACCGTATTTCGAAACGTAGTCACATTAATTTGGCGGCAAAAATCCACACAGGTTTCTATGTACGTTTCGGAGAGCGTACATCGTTCCCAACGACAACAAAGTTTACTCACGTCAAGACGTTTATGTAAATTGGTATAAACACTAACCACCCTATGATTCTCTCTATTATAGGAGTAATCTGTGACTCTTTTCGCGCCAACATTTTCAGTAGTTCACACATTTCTGCAGTGATTGCCGTGCGACTGGCGGGCGTTCAGTTCTGTTGTCATCGTCAGTTCTGCTTCTTTTAAATTCGTTAAACCACGATGACCGCTTAGCCTAGTGGGTAGCGACCCTGCCTACGAAGCTGGAGGTCCCAGGTTGGAGTCCCAGGTCAGATCAGTATTTATATGATTAATACGACTGGTACCGGGTCTTGATTATTATATGTATATGGTGGTGGTGGGGTATGGTGGTATGGTGTGGTGTGGTTTGTTTGGTACCCAAAACACAAGCTAATACCTACTTAGTTTGGGGCCTAGACGTTGTTGTGATGTATGCGTTATTATTATTATTACCTAAAAATCATTACCTGAGAAAAAGCAGAACAGCTGTTTTTAAACGTTCGAAACTTAACAGTTCAAATAAACCAAATTTAAAATTCAGAATATATCACAGCACGCAAATTTACTCACTTGAGCTTCATCGTAGCAGACGAAATAAAAGACAAAAAGTGAAAACAAAAAAGATGCCAAATAAGATCTTTTTTTTTTCATTGTTGTAAATGGTCTTTCACGTTTACTATTCAAATGAAATTGCTGTTTTAAAAGCAAAGGGTGGAGTGCGTTCTGTTTTTAAATTTCGAGTATCTCAAGACTTATATAGTGACCTGTGCATCTATTTTAAGAATTGTATTCTCTATTACAGTGTAAAGATTTACAGTTCAAGTGAAATATTTCATCACGGAATGCAACAAATATGCTTATTAGTTTTGGAGTGGCTTCATTTCAACAAAAAGCTCCTTGGCAAAGGAGCGGACACTTTGAAAAGTGCAGACCATAGCGACAGTGCATTCTTGAGATAAGATAGCGCGTCACCGACAATCGAGAGAGACGGTGCAATCGCTTCAGACACGTCAACCGTCCTTTTATTTAGTCGTCGTTATTTTACCGACATAAATATTTTCAAATAATGGTGCTCCTAATAATTATTTGTTGGCAAAACTTTTTTTAGTTGAAGATAATCGAGGCGATTTTTTAAATTGCTGTCGTCATTCGATACAAGAATGAATAGTAGTTAATGATTCAACAATTTTATCTGAATCTATTTTTTTTATTAAAATCTCACTAGTAATAAATAAAAGATATATTCGTTATTTTTATCAGTTAGCGTCTTTTAAGGTTCCGTACCACAAAAAAAGAAAAGAAACCTTTATAGCATCATTTCGTGGCCTGTCTGTCTGTCTGTCAAGATCCTTTTTATCGGCAATATGACAACACAAGTGAAGAAATAAATGTGAAATTTTTAAAATTATTTTGCGATAGTAAACATGAGTTTACAAATACATTTTTGATCACATAAAAAATTTTTTTAGATGTTATGTTTGAGTTGACCTGCGTTTTCGTGCCTTCTGGTGGTGAGTATAAATATGTTAAATAACAGTAAGCAGAATTATAGGAGCGCGAATTGAATATGCGAAAATGATATAAAATTATAAATCATTTTATATCATTTTACTGTTCGAAACAATATTACTGTTGCGATAAAATTTTACATCTATGGATGGCGTATCCCAAACATTCGACGTCGATGAGCAAATCGTTCATGTAAGTGGTAAATATATACAGGTAGGCAGATACTTAATGTACATGTTTTTAGAACCTTAATTTTTTAAAATTATATCAAGAAATTTATTAGACGTACCTACTTATTTACAATAACAATACTAACACAATTTACCTACTAATCATAATACCTATTAGGTTTTTTTTTTTCATTTTTATTACTATTTGAATAATGATTTCAGAGAAAATCGGTCTATTTAAGATCAATCCACATAAATAGCTTACACTGTTAAATGGAAACTGTATACCTATAGGCGGTATTAACGTCAGCGTGCCAACTCTTCAAAGTCACATGGCTCGGGTCACAAGAACGTCCTCTAACAAAAACAGACAGTCAATGCAGCTGCCTGGCTGGATCCGTAAAACGAGACAATCGTCTCGCTTGTCCCGATTGATTTTATGTTGTTCAGCTAATGAATAACTTTATTCATTATGAATCGATCCTATGCATTACCCGTTGACTGACATATGACAATTATTTGAATAAATACCGTACACATTAATGAAAATTTCCTTTCGGAGCAAAATGTTATGCGAGTAAAAAGTAAAGTAGGTTTGTTTAACGTTATTCGTTTTAGTGACGTTGTACATAAAAGAAATAATTCCATTGCCCAATGATAATGAAATGGCTTATGAAAAAATTGAAGCGAAGAATTCTCCATTAGCTAAAATATTACCTTCAATTCATTCATTGCAAATTACTAGTTGTTTATAACCTCTTGCAAAATCAATTGTAAGCAAATGCTTTATAGAACCACCGACATACCTACTTTTATTTTATTAGTGTATGAAACCCATGGCTATGATTGGCTATATTATGGAATATAGGTAGAATAAATTCTTGGGCGCTATTCAAATCAAATACATACATATCTTCATTTCGTAGTTATGTAACACATTCTTGAAATAGGTACCTACATCATAAGAGTTAAATTCATTACTTTGTGGAAAAACGTCCCCACAAGGTTAGCTAGGTATACTTATTGTTTTCATTTCTGTTTTTAAATAAAATATTATTTTGCCGGTTTTGGCACTTACCTATCCAAAGGACCATAAAAGAATAGGTACTATGAAATCATTAAAAACAATGTCAGGTTTTTAAATAATATTAAAAATCACACAAATAACTATTAAACTACAAAATACTGATAAATGTACCTACGTTCGATGGCGCGCCGAACAACCACCAACATAACTAATTTAAATATTTCAGATTCAGAGACCTTACCCTCGTGAGAAGCAGTCGATCGGTTTACAGTGACCGACGACATCGGAACCGACAATAAACCATCGATAAAATAAGCCTGCGTTTACGTAACATTCATTTAGGATTTAAAATTTTTAAAGGCCTAACACCTAACATGCGATGTGTCGACCAGACGAAAACTTTAGCAAGCATTTATGTAATTGAAAGAAAGTTTTCGATCACACACAGTATGGTTCCAATTAGTAATTGTTATCATACACCAAAAATTAAACCTTCAAAGCATACAAGCAAGTATGTCGTCTCCCTGTCTGTCCCTTGTACCGCATTTCATTAAGAAGTAACATAATTCATTAATCAGTGTATACTAGTGTAGATAAGCCGACTCGAGAGCGTCGTCTCGTGTCACAGGTCAATTAAATTGTCAGCAGCTGCGTTGTACTTCGATTAAGAACAATAAACAACCTTTGTTATCTTGTTAAATCTATATATAATAATAAAGGTAATCTTACCGGATAAATCGTATTTATTTTAGCTTGTAACTATCTAGAATAATTATTATATGTGAAAACCACAAAAAAAACATTACATAGTCGTCTTGTTATACATTAACATTTTATCATTAAATTCTAACTATAGATGAGTTTTTATGGTCAGACGAACACCTGTCTAGTACAGCTATTTAATAATAGATGGAACAACCGCATAAAGAAATAATTTATATTTTTTTAATATCATATTCCTAGGTTTCGGTTGATAAAACATAACATGCGACTATAAAAATATTTTTCTTTAATGTTTTTAGCTGACGTTATTGATTGTTTCAACAGTTGCACAGCCTTTGTACAAAAACCTAAAATTTGTAGAAAATATAGTTTTTCGACAAACGCTTCGAAACTATTGAAAAAAAAAACATAATCTGGTGGCTCCATCTATTATTAAATAGCCGAACTAGACAAGCGTCGTCCTACCTTAAATACAAAATCGAAAGAAAATTCTGTCTGTTAAGATGTCTCTTTATTTCACCTATCTTTATATCTTCATATCATTGACATACATGCTTTATATCAACTGAAAAGGTTGTAGTAAAATATAGTTGGCGTCTTCGTCGATGTAATGTAAACCATATTTACTTGTTGGTATTTAAGTTCTTAGCGTATCTTAAATGTTTTAATCCAAAATGAAATAAAATATGAGGCGTAGTGTTCAAAATAAAGTGGATTTTCGACACAGTCACGTTTTTATTCATAATATTGCCCCGTTAACCCCGCCGTTCTTAGAACAACAGCGGGGTTAAGTAAAAAATCACTTCTAAATACCACCGCCGAAATTAACTATTTGTAATTCGCTTTTGTAATTCTTCATATTGCATCAGCATAGAGTCCACATATTTTATTTATTATTCACGACTTAAAAAGTTGGGTGGTCATGAAGAACATAAAAAATCAGTTGTCTGTAAAGTCAGTTTACTGACGATAGTTAAACGTGACAACGTCTTAAGAAAATACTGATGGAACGGTTGCATTTTTCAAAAGAAAATTTTAATTTTTTTTGTTTGATAGATATTTTGTATGGATATAGAGAAGAAGGTAAATGGAAATCACAATTGAATTGATTTAGTTACATTTATTTGTACGCATAAATACAATTGTCAATTTTTTTTTACAATGTACATAGTTTTTACAAGTATGAATGTGCGTTGAGCAATTGTTTTACATGGAACGCCTCAGAGCGAGGTAACGCCGCATGCGTCATGTTTTTTCGTGCGTGCAGCTGGCTCCATCGAAATATAAGACGTTGTTACGTCAAAAAGTACATTTCTGGATTGCGAAGTTCGTGTTCTATTCGTCGGACGGTTTTTCTTTACTGGGCTTTACTGCAAAACGATCGAAAACGTGAGCAAAATATATCGTGTTTCAGTTTTCAGTTCGCTGTGAGCAGTACTAGCGAAAGGTCGGGTGTGTTACTTTTTTCTTTTTAAGTCGAATATTGTACTTACGCTAAAGTTGAACCCAATCAATCTTGAGACTTAACTGTAAATAAATTTATAATATTATTTTATGAATTAAATTAGATTTAATTATAATTGTTACCAAGCAGATAGCTTATCAATTAAACACAAAATAAAAATATTACACTGTATATACAATTATACAGTATATGTATATATACATTAACGACTAATAAATTTTTAATAATAAAAAAAAATAATTAAAACATATGTAAAAAGTGGGGTCCTCGTGGAATAGTGCCCACTGCGCAGGTGGCATTTTTGCGCTGAATAACAATGGAAATCCTTTGCACAAGAAAACCGTCTGCGCGAGGGTCACCCATCGCCTTACTTAATCTATGCTGGGTTCGGCGAAGAGCTCATGCGCTCTTGCCTCATGGCCCGAGAGCCCCAACGCCAAATGCAACAAAGTCGTATGAAGAGCAAAGACAACTGTATTTACCCACTTTCTGACACTCACGAGCCTTCGCCGCCACGAGCCTTCCTAGCGGTCGCTGAGAAATAGCTAGTGTGGCGACACAGGTAACGTCCCACGCCAGCGCACTGCGCCCGATCCCCAGGGTATTAATTAATGACATACCATTAGGCCGTTTTCCATCGTCTCGAATGATACGTGGCTCGAGTGTCGCCGGGACATTGGCACAGAGGAGAGCTCTTCTCAGTATGTTGTTTAGTGTGGCGTAGCGGGAGAGGCGGCCAGCGCCGGAAAAGCAGGAAAGTCCATGGTGGCCAAGGAAACCAGCAACTCCGCAAGAAATACAGCGATGATCTGTACAGATCTTAACCCAGAGTCGAAGGCCGACCGCTACACGGAGAGTGTTAGGGTCGATGAAAGTGCCTGTTTTGAGGGACGGGTAGGCATGAAGCCAGTGACCAGACTTTGGCCGAGGCCTAAACACTAGAGATGAACCGGATATCCGGTAACTATCCGGTATCCGGCCTATCCGGCTGCCATAATACTATCCGGCCTATCCGGCCGCCATAATACTATCAGGCCGAATACCGGATAGCTACTAAAATAATAATAAACTATATAAATAACTAAAAAAAAAACTGGATAAAAGAAACATATTTTTGAGTAATTATTTGCTTAATTTAGTTAGGCTTAATATCACTTAGCTTAAATATAATTAGTTTTAGTTTTAATTTTTAATCACAATAGTAAATTAATGTAATACAAAGAAAATGAATGAATTAGTACTCATACTGCACTAAGGGCAAATTATGGTGAGTAAATACTAATAATTTCTCTGCATTGAGAGGTAGCAGGCGGTTGCGTTTCTCTTCATAAATAAGGCCAGCTTCAGAAAAAAGTCTTTCGTTATACACACTGCTGCAAGGTGTAGAAAGGTGGAACCGAGTCCACCCGAACGTTCGCTGTCTACGCAAACGGCTAATTTTGCCGGATATTCGGCGGCCGGATATCCGGCTATCCGGCCACATGGTTGGCCAAATATCCGGTATCCGGCCAAACTGCTATCCGTTTCATCTCTACTAAACACTGCCAGCAATCTGGCGCTGTCTACCAGTAGCTGCTTTTATTAATGAATTGAGGGGAGCCAAGGAGGCGGTGCTATCCCAGGCCCTTTAATGTTAGGCGTGGGCGGTAAATTTAGACTCGGTCCATCTAGCCAGGTATTTGTAGCTTCATTCAAATACGCTATCTTGCAGTTTATTGCCACAAGGGCTTCAAGAATTTTACTTGCGAGGTCAGAAGTACTATGGATCGAAGTTAGGAAAGCCGGTTAAGATATACTTAAAATTTTGCGAGTTCCCAAGCCGCCGTACCTCATTGGTAAAGAGGCTTGGGTCAAAACTTGCTCGCTGAAAGTTATGTTATTGATGACCACAATTGGGAGTTTTAAGGCGTTGTCAATGGCAACATCTAATTTAGAAATTTCCAAATGGGGCAACTGCGAAGTTGATAGGTTAATTTAGGATAAAATATATTTTTTTTTTAAATCGCTGCTCATTTTAATTTTAATATGCTTTTGTGAGTTATACCTGTATGTTTGTTTGTATGTAATGGAATCTTTCAACGCGATTACCACCCACTTCTACTGAAGATATTGGGCTGAAATTCAAAATACGTATGTAATTTCGATGACAATACACTAAAATGGATAAACATAACCTGATGCTGCAGCCAGGATTGTTTCCTCACGAGGAAACTCCTCAACGGTTAATAGCACGAATACAAACTTTGTAGGTATATTGGTTGGATTCTAAAAGTTAACCATGACTTTCACCATGAACTGATGATGCACCAGGATAGTTTGTTTACGAGGGAACTCCTCAGTGCTTAGGTTCACACCAACATGAAGCTTTGTATCGGTTTGTATAATTTCATCATTTTATAAGTAATTGTGAGTTCCACCTTTATGTTTGTAAATTTTGATGGATGTAGTTTAAAAAATGTTAAGACTAAAAAAAGAAAAAATATACTATATTTTAAAAAAAATATAAAATTAGACTTTGATAGGCAATCGAACTATAAAGAAGAAAATAACTTTTAGCATAAGAATAAACAACAATAAATAAATAAAGTGATTAATGAGAAAATTAATGTTATTTTGAAAAATCGTGGAGTGCAATGAAATATTAAAAACAACTGATATCGGGCACCCCCGCTTTTCACAATAACATTATTTTTCCTCATTAAACACTTTATTCTTATTCTAAAAGTTATTTTCTTCTTTATAGATCGATTTGGTATTAAAGTGCAAGTTTTTTAGTTTTGGTAAACTATAATGTTTTTAGAAGGCGGTCTGCATGATCGTTAAATTTGAAGGGCAAGTTAGTCAAAACAGGGGTGTTCGCGCGGTTCCTCTATATAGAAATAAATAATGGCGGGAGCTATGGGCGCGAGCGGGTTGCTTTTCGCGGTTTACGCATGCGGTGCAAACAGAATGCTCGCTTGTGATTGGTGTAAAGTAAAAAAATTTAGTACTGTAAAATACAACATTACGGTACAAGGTTCGATGTCATAAAGACAGTACTAATAGCAACTGTATTGAAAACAGTATTAATCATTATTGTAATAACGCATACAGACTTGTTTTTTTTTTTTGTGTAATAGACCAAATAATAATAAAATTTTAATCTATACGAAACAGACTTTGTTATAGTAGTATTAGACCCAGCAAGAAAGAAATTCAAAATGGCAGACACTTTTTTCAGTTTTGACCGCAGATTTGTGAAGAGATACCACGTGGACCCATAGATATCGATTTTGAAAGCAAGCAGTTCAAAAACAAAAACAGATTCAAAGGCAGTAATTTTTTTTAGTTCTGACCACCGATTCGTGATCGAAGACCATGCAGGCTCTTAGAAATTGATTTTGAAAACAATTGATCCAGAATCAAAAAGAGTAGAATTTGACGAAATAGGAAAAGAAAAGGTCACCTCATTCAATGGGAACTCGGCTTCGCCATCGCTATGTACCACAAACAAAATGCACTCGTATTGCAAAACTCCTCATACGATAACTGTGGCACAGTATAGTATTGTCTAATATTTTTTTTTATGAACCTTTAAAACACATCTTAACCCACACCCATAACACAAGCTTTGCTTAGTTTGGGACTAGATAGCGCTGTGTGGGATGTCCCAGGTTTTATAATTATCACTACATGTTATAAAATAAAGCCCCCGATCCCCCCGACATCAATGGACAGAGTGATTCAAGAGGAAATTTGTTGAAATATGACGATTATTGTTCAAGAAGTCGGAAAAAAATCAAGCCGGTTGGGAGCTTTCATCGAAAATGCTGCCTAATCCTTTTGAGATTTAACAAAATAATGTATGGAGGAATTGTGTCTTTTTTATAGGACTAAAGAAAAGTCCGCGATGGCATATATCTTTTATGGATAGCTTACTATACTATTTTCATGGTGTAATATGATGAACTAACTGAAAAGCAATTTACACCGGTACGGTATTAATCCTTATCAAATTAAATACGATATTTGCCTTCAGCATTTCATGCACATTATGATTGCGCTTTATACTATACAATTTAAATCAATATCTTAGGAGCCATACCGGACGACGCGACACACGTGGTTAGGCTGAAGTTATCAATGTTGTATACAAAGAAATATTATAGTTTGTTTTCATGTATTTATTCTTTACTTTTTCAAATATTTATAGAATTGAAAATAAAATACATTAAAAATAATATAAGTAGGACGAACTTGCGTTACATTTACATCTAATTAAATCCAGTCCACATGTTCGACACAACAAGCTGATACGACACTACGACAGTAAAAACATTATAGCTCTGCTACCCGTGCGAAACCGAGGCGGGTCGCTAGTTATTATCTACAATAAAGCAACATTAAAAAGCTGACATGAAAGAAAATTAATTCTTAAACAAATAAAAATAATAATGATCAAGACTAATTAGTTCGGTAATAGCGCCAAGTATGTGTTGCTCGGTGCAGATGCGCGTGTAGTAGTAAGCAAGCTATCAAGTAAAACCTATTTTCGAGCTGTCACTTTTTGTGATTGCGTCCTTAAGTAAATAGATAATTGGCAAATGGTTCGCAAGGAAATTGCACAAAGTGAAAGCAGGTGATGAAATAACAAAATCAAGTTTGCATTTTCTTTTGCATGTATTGTTTATTTTTGTGGGTTCTGATTACCTAGGCGTTTTATTAGTAGTTTACGCTTATTTGGTCGATCACAAACTCTCACTCAACATATTTTACCCAATATGGTGACTGACTGACAAAAGTTTGAATTTAATTTTTTTTTCCTTAAGAAATTGCAATTATTTTATTTTTCACAAGGCGAGCTTGCCCCTCTCAATTTCGTTTAAGGAGACCATATAGAATATTTACAATGGGACAAAGCTTTATATGATTTATAACTCACACTCAAGGAACCTATTGTCCAAAAGGAGGCAGCTATCTTATTAGTACGGTGATGTTATTGGCAGCAAAATAATATCACATAACGAATCCCTGATGAACGTTATCAGCATCGATCGACTCGTGAGGCGATGTTGCGTTAAATTTCAGATTTATTGTGAAACTTGCCGATTTTAACCGAGCGATGAATCAAACGGGTGCGCTGTCCCGAGCCGGCCCTTTTACTTTGGATAAATCGTGAAATAAAGTTTTATTGGTCTTTTATCACTATAGCAGAAGAGAAAGAGGTCCGCGCTGGCAGATTTGCTATTACAGCTTGGCAAAAAAGTCTAGAAATGGAACTTATTTTTTTCTCCACTAGCAGCATTGTATTTGCTATCAAATGCAATTGTCATTCAATATTGTCATTCATATTTTAACACTCACGCATTAATATATCGTCTGAATTACGTTGAGATTACTCAAAATTAATAACAAAACAATCCGAAGTTCTACTAAAGAAGTAATTTATAAAGTTTATATGCGATGTCTTGCGGATTATAAAGCGGGACGTGTTTTATCGGAAGTCAATGATGTTTATCAAAGAACTTTTAATAATGATTTATTTTACTTTTTTTTCTGTTAAATAATTTGTCTGTTGTTTTTAAGTTGTTATGGATGTCTTCTAAACGTTATTTGAGTGAATTTCGCATCGATTTCGGTACTGATCTCTTGAGTACTTTTGACAGAATGAATAAAGCAAAACGTAAACAATCTTGATATTTACATCTGACGTAATTTAAGCACTTCCTAACGTTTTTTACATTGCTTGGTTAAATTACTTATTATTTTAACGTTTTCATTTTAACGACTCATTTAATGTGGGGTCAGTTGACATAAAAGTATGCTATTATGAATATTGGTAAAAATATATTTTTATTTATTCACTGATTCGTGTATTTTTTAGGAAGCAGCTGAACGTGTAATTCATATTTCCATGAAAATTGAAGGAATTCATGTAAAAATATCATGAAAATAGAAAAAGGACATTACGAGAGGAGAATTCATCTTTATGGCGACATTGATGGACTCGTAATAAATCTCTAAGATGACAGCACTAGTGAAGATACATCGAAACCCGAAAATGAGATTTATGATTTTCTCGCGGCATCAAATCAAGATATGAATGTAGATATTTCATAAATAAAGTATTTGGAAGAATCTTCAGACGAATAATATTGTAAACATTTAATGTTTAAAACTGGTTTGCAATTTTGTATTAAAATTTACAAATCTGTTCTTTCTTAAACCACTACAACTATGTGGTAGTTTAGATATATAACAGAATAAGCACGAAATTGAAATAAAAGCAGTAAACATATGAGCTTTATAATTATGATTTATACGTCAGATGATAAAAAAAAAAAATGAATGGTTTAACAAGACGGCGAAATAAAAATAAGCGTATATTAACATCAATATCATAAAGCGATCTTTATATTTTTCCCTAAATATATATATTTGTCAAAATTGTAGAATCCCAAGTGTCAAAAACATACCATCATAGTATTATTGGGGTTGCAACATTCGCGATGATAGCGCTTCCATTTTTTTCTACTCTTTTTTGCCAAGCTGTACATTAAATTTTATTGCGTACATTATTAATTTATTAATATTGAATACGGATTGAAAACAAACTGGGTGTATGCTTATGACCACACGGTAGAAATGAAAACTATACAAATATATCTACAAGAACCCGCCAACCACACCACCAACCAAAAAACTGCCAATCCACCAACCCGCATTGGAGCAGCGATGTAAGATTACGCTCCAAGCACCCTCATTCCGAAGGGAAGCTTAAGCCCTGCAGTGGGGCATAATGGGCTGATATGGTGTGGTATAAAAAACATGCGCTATATATTAACTACTCTCAAATTAAGTACGTACTAAGGTACTAAATACTAACTATTATGCTTACCTACACACATTATACAACAACTAGATGATAACTGATACTTGGTGGAAGACCCCCTAAGTTAATTTATATGACAAGTAGGTAAGTACCCTTAAATAAAAACGGAAAATGAGTGAAATTATTTGACATCACATGGACATTACTATAAAAACAACATAAAAAATAGCAAATATAATTTTATAATAATATTAAATAAATAGTAATAATATTATAATAAGTGTTTAATAACTATAGAACATTTCAATAGAGAAGATAAAAAAGAAACGGGGTTTGAGGACTATTATGAACGGTAACACTAGACTTACAAAAAAAATATAAAATTAAAAACCGTTAAGGTCTATGAGTCTATGGTTAGTCTATGGTTTCATGATTTAAAAATCCGCTAAACATTGTTGGTTTATTTTGCATATTTACAAAAATATTAATAAAGAGTTATAATCATCATAACCGTTATTATTGTAGTTATTTAGTTTTCCTTTCATGTTTAAGTGAAATATTAAAATTTACGAAGATAAAGGTGAGTTTCAGTAAGTTTGATGTTTTTTGACAGCTGATGAAACAACCAAATCATAACCTAAATATCTTATCAATTTATTGTAAGAAAAGTACTTTGTGTTACAATGAAATAAAATTATCTGAGTTAAATATTTTCAGATGCCTAGCGTAATACATAGTATTAATAGCGTATGCCAAAGTGAATGCAGCAATATGCAGTTGGAAAGCTTGGAATTGGCCGGTTGTACCTTGGATCGGTACATTTATGCGGATTATTCACAGCCTTCGTTTTTAGAGGTTTGTTCTTTTTAAATAAATAGCTACTAGAAATTAGATCTCATGTTACAGTTACTTAA
This sequence comes from Luffia ferchaultella, assembly GCA_949709985.1. NCBI lineage: Eukaryota > Metazoa > Arthropoda > Insecta > Lepidoptera > Psychidae > Luffia > Luffia ferchaultella. The sequence continues at coordinate 11,900,328 of OX453244.1, forward strand.
GTAGTGAATAAGAAATTGAAAGTGTACCTATGGCGCCAAATTTCATAGTCTGAATATAATTATTAGTTAAGACAAAGTTGAATTGCTATTGAGTTTATGTCAATAAATAACTGATCGACAATGGTCAATTATATTGTATTTAATAACTTGTCATATTGTCCTTTCTAATTATTTATTTCCTTTGTGTTTATTAGCATTATTATTACTACTCATGTTATCATTATGCCCTATATAAATAAGTACTAATTTAAAATAAATGGATTTCCAGTTCTACCATCGTACCTTACATTGTCTTGTAACAAATGAGAAAATCAATGATGGGAACCGTGCTTTAGTTTCTTAACAGGGAGGTTAATGATGGATGTATGTACTTAGTTAGAAAATGTGAAAAATCGTTTTCTTAGCAAGTTTTTGTACTTTTAAATTTGACAGTTGTGCTGGGGTCAGTACAAAAATTAGATTTGTAATTTTTGATAGACAGTATTTGACATTCCTTGACTACAACCTTGTGTGACCTCAAGTTTGGTAACCTCCATATCAGTGCATCAATGTTTTCATTGCAGATAACTGGAATCGCAGCACAAAGAGTACCAACATGCAGTGGTTTGAATGCTGGTGACTACAGAAATCTAGCAGCATTACTAAATCATCCAAATTTATCACAGCTTAAAGTGATGAATAAAGTGCCACTGCCACCAGAAATAGTGGAACACTTTGCCCGTATCCTTTTTTCTTTTTAGTTTACAGTACACCCATTAATAATTTAATCTGAATACTGGTTGTTAATTTTTAGTGCTCCTCCTATTAGCAACCATCCTGCTGATCTGTTATCAAATACTTTTAGTACTGTTGCTACGTGGTATGTGGTAATTCTATTTCGACAGAAATGTCAATCCACTTGAGCAATGCCTGAACAATATTATAATGTTTTACTAAAACACTTTGCCCAAACAAAATTAATAAATATATGGGTTTCCATTATTTATGGATATATTCGACATGATGCCGATTTGATGTGAAACAGTTTACGTATTGAAATACTTTGAATTACTATTTCTAATTCTAATAGATAAAAGAATATGAATGTTACGTGGAGGGGAAATTTATTTCTCGCAAAAATTTTTTTTTTTAATTTGGGCTACATACACTTTATCTTATCAGGACTTTACATGTAATTTATATGTTGGTAAATTTCAATTAATGAATATGGTAGTACTTTTAGCTTTTCATAATAGTTTTCTTTTTCAAATCAAACTGATTTGTGGTGAGGTTCAAAGTAACAGTCGGAGTAACAGGAGTTTGTATTTTCTTTAAAATGAAATCAACACTGCAATGTGTCTTTTAGTCATAAAATATTATTATTTTATGCATAAACAATATCATTTATTAATTTATATCTTCTGTTATTTAAGATATTGAACGTTCTCGTGTCTATACCATTACAATCAGTATCTACTAAGCATGTTATGAATGAAAAATCTGTTAATACATTTCGGAGATTTTTTTTTTGGCTATTTGCACTGCAGTTCTATCTACAGGGATTTAGTTAAGAACAATGTATAGGTGGAATGTCTGAAAATATCTTCCTTAAATCCACATACCAGATATGCAGTGCCACTGCTTAATGGGAGTATTTCCAGAAATAAGTAGAGTTTGGCTATCTATTGACAGCAATATTTATGTTTGGGCCTTTGAGCATGGAAGTGATGTAGCTTATTTTGATGGTCTCAGTGAAACTATAGTCAGCGTGGGCTTGGTCAAACCTAAATCTGGAGTCTTCCAAAGTTTTGTCAAGTATCTTCTTGTACTCACAACGACAGTTGATATTGTTGTTATAGGTATGAGTCATTTGTTTTATGTAATACATTTTTTATAAATTTTTGAGTGATTCAAACTGAGTTATAAATTGTTTAAAAAGAGTAATATTCTAATTATACAAACAAGATATTCAATACAGTTACTTGACTACTATTAAATATATTACATTTATGAAGAAAATATAAAAATATATTTTATATGATCTCAAAATTTATAAATAAAATTATATTCGGTTAAAGAATATAGAAATTTCTCTTCTTTTTGCAAATTTTCTTTCATGCAAAACAAAATTTAACATTGTTTTAAATGGCCTGACGTCATACAGGTACGCCGTGTGGCATTGCTCTCTTACAGGACATTTTAAAAATTCATAACTTTGTTAATAAGAATATATTTAAATAAATCTTTAACTGTGATATATTTAAAAACTCTTTCATATTATTTTTTTTTAATAGTCAACTAGCCTATTATACCAAGTTCCATGTTTTGAGTATTCTTTTAAATTACTATTTTTTTTTAACCACAATGTAGGTATGTTATTGTTATTCCTATTGCAGTAAACATCTAAAAAAAAATAAAAATGTACAAATGGGCTCATCAACATATTTTTGAAGTTATAAGCAAGGTGAAAGAATTATGAGGATTTCAAGTTGAAAACATGCCTATGAGTCCATTTGTAATAGGATTCAAGTATGAAATTGCCTTTCTAGCTACTTGCCATTTTGCATGAAAATAAAACCTTGGATGGTTTAATTTTTTATTTTGATACTCTTTAAATTAATAACTACTGTGTTCTAAGTTGATAATTAATATTACAATTTGATAATTGCTACAATTGTCAGACTGATTGACTGACCTATTGGTCGAGTGGTTAGAAATCCTAACTGCGTAGCCGAGGGTCGCAGGTTCAATTCCGACCTGGGACAAATATTTGTGTGCATGAACATCTCTATTTGTCTATGTTTAGATGTATAAAGTATCTATGTATGTATATATTATAAAAAAAATATATTTAAGTATATATATCAACTGTACCTCATAATACAAGCATAATACTTGCTTACTTTGGGACTAGATGGCACTGTGTGGTATGTCCCAGGATTAATAATTTTTTTCTAGAAATTTAATAAGTAATTTTACATTTTTCCTGTATTAAATGGCAATTTCCTACTTCAACCCTTAATAATTTCATTTTATTGTGTTTATAAATTTTAAGCATTTAATTTATACGTGACATGTATTTTTTATAGGAGTAACATTTTCTTCAAACAAATCGGATTCTTCTAGTATACACACAGAGATGCACCTGGTCTCCGAACCAGTGTTCATGTTACCGACAGATGGTGTTTCAATGTTGGTTGTTAAATCTACAGCTAAAGGACGAATTTTTATGGGGGGCAAAGATGGATGCTTATATGAAATAACATATCAGGTATAACTTTAATTCCATTATAAAATATATAGATCTTGATATGTATCTAAGTAGGAAAATTAAAATCACATATCAAAGTAATTGGTTTTTAACTAGTACTGTAAATTGAAGTTAATGTTACATTTGAAATTGATTAAAATTTAATTAAAATGATTAAAATCCAAACATAAATGACGAAATTAAATCTTTCGTAAATGGCTAAGCGTGCCTAGACTCATCTAAACGGGCGCCTGCGTCTGGGTACCGTAGTTCCGCTCGTACTGCTCGTAGATGGCGCCATGTGACGTCTTCCACAGTGACCAGACTCGGGCGCCCGTATTATTCAAATTCAAATCGTTTATTGCCACAAAAAAAACTTATTATAAACATATTTCGTTACACTACTTAATTTAGTTTTCATGACAAACGGGATCGGCTCAGCATGTTGATGGGCTGCCACAAACAGGCATGCCCATCGCTGATATTCTGCCGATCCCGAACACAAATAATTTTATCTACACTTATTATTTTTTTTTTTTTTTAGCTTACTACCCTCTCAATCTTTATTTCCAATTTTTTTCTTTCTTAAGTTTTTGATTCTCCGCACCCATTCCACTGCTCTTCCTTTCCCACTTTCCTCCAGTAATTCTTTTATTTTCCATTCTTTCTTCCACCCTGCGTGTTCCATAACGTGCTCCAAATCTCCCTCTCCCCCGCATATTTTACACCTTCTATCTTCCTCTGCCATCCAGTATTTATTCTTCTCCTCCAGATTCCCACACCTCAACCTTGCAATAATTTTTTGGCTTCCACGCTCCCCCCTTTCTCTCAGGTATGTTGGTCTCTTGGAAACTTTTAAGTCTTTGTATCTTATATTATATCTTGTCTCCAAAATCCTATTATATTCCCATTGCCCCTGCCTCTCCACTTCCCTTTTCTCTATTACTTTTTCCATTTTCCCACCTTCCTGTCTTCTCCTCCTCACCCCCTCTCCACTATAGCCGTTTTCTCTATAGAACCTCTCTCTATCGTTTAATTTTTCTCCGACCACTTTTCTTTCCTTTTCTTCCAAACATTTTTCCAATAACCTTTTTCCTCTATATTTAATTTTGTCTTCGAATCTTGTAACTCTCTTTCCTGCCCTCACTCGCATTCTGTTTCTTCCTGTTTCTCTGTAAACTATATAGTCTGGCGTCCATCTATCTAGTCCCAAAGTCCACTTAATATATTTCAATTGCACTCTCTCTATTTCCTTCCATTCCTTAAAACCCCATATTTCTACTCCGTACATCATCACTCCTGCTACCAAATAGTCAAAGAGCATCATCCTCCTCTCAAAATCATCTTTAAAACTCCTTTCCCCGATTCCCCATACCTGTTTTACTACTCTATTTGCTTTTCTACATTGTTCTTTAACGTGTGCGTCCATTCTTCCGTTTCTCTTTATCACAAATCCTAAATATTTGAACTCTTCCACTTCTTCTATCTTCTCCTTTCCCCATTGCCATACGTTCTTTTCTTTTTTCTTTCTTCCCTTCTTAAATACCATTATCTTTGACTTCTCTGCGTTTAGCTCTAATTTTTTCCTTTCTGTGTATTTCTTCATCCTTTTCAACATTTCTTCCATTGCTTCTTTACTCTCAGCAAGCATCACTACATCGTCTGCGTAAGCTAGCGTTCTTATTCTTTCGCTCCCTATTTTTACTCCTCCTACTAAACCTTTCTTCATCTCCTTTTCCATATCTGCTATGAGTAAAGCAAACAGTGTTGGGCTTAAAGGACATCCTTGTCTAACCCCTACCTTTGTCCAAAACCAGTCAGACACTTCTCCATTTGCTTGCACTGCGCATTTACATCTTTCATATATTTCCTTAATCCTTTCAATCAGTCCTTTTCTTATCCCCCCTTCCTTCATTGCTTTCCATAGTTCTTTTCTATTTACTTTGTCAAAAGCTGCTTTAAAATCCATAAAAAAACCTATTGTTTTACCCCCTTCTTCTAATGTTTTTCCTATATTATGATACAGTAAATATATATTATCCATTGTCCCCCTTCCTTTTCTGAAGCCCACTTGTGATTCTGGTAATATGTTTTTGTCTTCCACCTCTTTTGTTAGTCTCTCCGCTAACACTGCTGCATACAGTTTGTATGCTGTATTCAGCAGTGTAACCCCTCTATAATTCTGTACTTGCTCCACATTCCCTTTTTTCAAAATTGGCGCTATTATCCCTTCTCTCCACTCCTCCGGGAATCCTTCACCTCTCCATACTTTCTTTATCAGTTCTTTTAACTTCTCTCTGATCACTCCTTGACTATACTTCCATGCTTCGCTTTTTATTCCGTCCGCCCCCGCCGCTTTTTCTTTTTTCATTTTCTCTATCTGCACTTCAATCTCCTTGTCACTTAATTCTTCTTCCTCTAGTTCATTTTTGTCTCTTATTTCTCCCCTGCATTCTTTTTCGTCTTCCGATCCATCTAGTAGATTCATGAAATGTTTTTTCCACTCGTTTCTTTCTATTCCTTCACTTATTTCCCTGTTTTTCTTTCTATCCCTTTTAAGAAATTTCCACACCTCCGCTTCCGATTTTAAATTTTGAACTTCTTCCGCTAGCTGTTCTACTTTAATCCTTTCCTTTTCTTTACATATTTTTCTGAACTCCCTTCTCAATTGCGTGTAATGTCCTTTACTTCCTTTACTTCTACGCCAGTTCTTATATGCTTTTTGCAACTCCTTTTTCTTTATCTTGCATTCGTCATCCCACCACTCTTTTATTCCCGTCTTCCTCTCTTTTATCCTTATCTTCTTCTTTTCTGCACACTCATCTACTGCTCGCTTGACATTATTCCACAGCTCCTCTACTTCATCCCCGTCTATCTGCCAGTCTTTCTCCTTCTCTCTATATTTTTCTATATTTTCCTTGAACCATCGTGTTACAAGTTTCTCTTTTTTTGTTTCTTTCTTTTTTTTCTGTTCTATACTCCCTTTCATGCTCATCTCTAGCGGTTGATGGTCCGACTCTGTTCTTTCCCCTATCCTGAATTTATCTATTAGCTCCCTTCCATCCTCGTTCGTGACTACGTAGTCAATGACCGATGTCCCTTTACTATCTATATATGTCCATTCTCCTTCATTGTCTTCCCACCCTGTACCATTTATAATCGCCCATCCTCTTTCTTCCAACATGGCTATTACCCTTTTGCCTTCTTTGTTTATTTCCTTATCTTTTGATCTTCTACCTTCAGCATTTTTTTCTTCTTCTTCGAATGGTCCCCCTTTACTTCCTGTTCTAGCATTCCAGTCTCCTCCCAGTATTAGTATTTCTTCCTCCGTTCCATCTATTTCTTTTTCCAACCACTTCTCTCTTTCTTCTATTTCGCCGTTACTATATAATGTTATTATACTCCATCTTTTGCCATTTACCACTATCCTCCTCTCTTGTATCCCATTTCCATTCTTTTCATTTTCTTCTTCCACTATCTCATTTCTCACTCCAGTGATTATCCCTCCTTTTGCTCTCCCTTTTTTTTTTACTCTAACCGCTGGGATGCATTTCCACCTGAACCCCTTTGGTAACTCTTTTTTTCTGTTTTCCCAGTCTTTTTCTTCAACCCATGTTTCGACTAAGCCTATCACATCAAACTTTTCCACATAATTCCAAAACTCTATGTCTTTGTTTTTCACCCCTGCTACATTCCAAAACATGATGTTTATCCCTTCCTCTCTTCCTCGCTTCGTTATTTTTTTTAGTTTTTCTCTTCTTCTCCTCTCTCGTTTCTCCTCCCCTGAACAACCTCTTGTTTCGCTACTTTTTCGATCTCTCTGCCCCCTACCATATTCCTCCCCATTTCTTATTAGTTTTTTGAATTGGTAGTAAATTCCTGATTTGGGTTTGAAAAACTTCTGCTCCTCATTATGTCGAATGCATTTTTTCTACTGGTTATGGATCCAGCTGTTACCTGCTTTTTTTGAAGTTGTGTAATGTTATTCGGCGAGTTAGATATTTCTCGTTTCCTTTTTTCATTGTTTTTAAAATTCTCCCTTACCACTAATTTGTCATAATTCAGTACTGCATAATTTCCTTTTCTTCTTTCCTCTTGTAATTCTTGTTGAAGTGCTCTCCTCTTTTCAATAATTTCTTTTGGGTAGTCTTCTGTCAAGTAAATGTTTTTAAACTTTTTCTTGTTCTTCATAATTTCATCCTTCATCCAGAAATTCACAAAAGAAATTAATACTGGCCTAGACTTTTCATTTTCTGACGTTTTTTTTCCCAAGCGATACAAATCGTTAATATTATTTATATCTATAATTATTCCAGCATCATTTTGAAATATACCCGTTAACAATTCTATTAAAGCATTTCTTGTTGGTTTTTATCATAAATTAACAGCGTATCCATATTACTAGTTTAAAACCAAACATTTAGTTGAGATCGGATACAAATATCTTTTTTCGAATAGTCTTCTTCAACAGCATGTTTCTTCGTCAAATCAGTCATTGACTATAACAAGTGTCACAATACTTTCGTTATTCATCAGACTTAAAAGTACAGATAGGTACTGAATGTTTACTTGTAAAATTCAAATTGATAATAGGTCTATAAGATGATAGGTCAAATTGAATTAAGACCTGATAATACGAACAATTTTAATTGTGACAACATCATTGTACAGTTAATGGCACAATCGCATTAATAAGAAAATACTTGTTAATGGCCTAAATTTATATTATGTAAACATATCTAAAAAGGTAAGCAAATTTAAGTGATTTTAAAATATAACAAACATTATTCTGAAGGCAAATGTAATAAATGTTTATTATTTATAAAAATTTAAAATATTTATATTTAATTTATATTAATTTAATTTATAATTATTATAGTATCCAGTAAAGCATTGTGACTGAAAGTAATGACTGATTTGCGAATTTGAGATTTGATTCTGATTTCTTTTTGTTATGTGGTCGATCTCATTTTAAATGTGGTAAATAATTAACAATACTATCCAAAATATCTGTTCTATGTCTTAAACAGTTGACTCTTACAATTTATTATGTGACTTTGATTGAACCCCATTATGCATAATTTGTTAAGGGCCAAATTATTATCATATAGTTTTCATATAAATTCAGACAGAATGTAAAAAATTTATTTCAAATCATTAAACTTAGTCATGATCTATTTAAATCATAAAAGTACGAACTGACTAGAAGCCCTCTTCTGTATGAAGCCGGTGTATGATGGGGAGTTTTAGTCCAAGTTTCAGTGCACGCAGAGTTCAGTGCATGCGGCGCTCTTCACCCCCGAGAAATCCCCGCACACCAGTTTCAAAGCCCCGAAAATGCTAAATGTCACTTCGTTACTTTGAACTGTAAAACTAAACTCTGTTGTCAAATTAATTTACTCTATGATTTAAATAAATACAAAAAATAAAAACAGCCATAAACTATGCCATGAGTTCATATTTCATGTTTTTCGGTTTGTCAGAAATATATACCTTATACGAATTATGCATAGCAAGGTTTAGTTATGTTTACTTTGATATTTATTTCTATAATTAAGATTGATAACATATATTTTATGTGTCCAATTTCTTTAACTCATTTCAGGCCAAACTCGGTTGGTTTGGTAAACATTGCCAGAAAGTCAACCACTCTACTAGTCCATTATCATTTTTAGTACCATCTTTTCTTAATGCAGCATTATATGACGAAGATGCTATAGTGAAAATTGAAGTGGACAACTCCCGTCATATATTGTACACACTCAGTGAAAAAGGTTGCATCGAAGTGTTTGATCTGGGTGCAGATGGAAAAACTTTGTGTAAAGTTGCGAGGTTAACTCAAGGGAAAATTGTCACTCTAGCAGCTGATATAGTCAAGTAAGTTGAATAATATTTTTTCATCATTAAAAAATGGTATTATGCGAGTCAATTTAGAATAGGAAAAGATTTTGTCACACTAAGCGTGACATTACTTCAGAAATGTCAACAAAAATATCTTGTATAAAATTAGGTTGACTTGGTTATTCTGAAAATAATTTTGTATTTACAATATTTGTTGATCAAATCACTTAAAAATATCTAATATATTCATTTCACTTAAAAAAAAAAAATTTAAATAATTTCATACAAAATCTATTGTTAGTAATTTTAACACAAACTTGAGTTGTGAACAGAAACGGTACATATTCAAAAATTTTGAGCAGCATCAGGTTCGTCAAAGTTCGTACAATGGGCGCGTCCTCTTCAACAAAATTATGTATCATACACTATTTGACGAGCTAGAATATAATAAACTGATGACTATACTTTTTGAATTTCGGTAAAATACCGATTATTACCGGAGATATGACAAATCAAATTTTGTGTTTTTATGACCCGCTCGTGACGTCACTCGGTGCCCCTACGTACAAATTATCTACATTAGCCCATAGTAATGTAACCAAGTGACTTCATTGCAAGATTTATTTTAATTTGTATCTTTGTAATTTTTTTAAAAATCAGTAATGTTCTTTTACTTATTAGTTTTTCTTAATATGACATATTGCAAAAATGATATGACTCGCTCATTGTTGAGGTTTTATTGTATATATATATATATATTTCTTATTATTATATATCACATTAGAGATGTGATTACTGTTATACCTCTGACTTGATAAAAAAAACGCCTATCCGTTTAGTGTCTGTTATTAATAAATTATTAATATATTTATGTTTCAAGTATTACTTATATCGATTACTATTATAAATCTCTAAGTTCTGTATATGTATATATAATTTGTTGTTGTATTTTGTAACAAATATCTACTTTTTGATGCACTGATGCTATTTATTGTTCACCATTTTTAAGATTTTGGTCTGTTTGTTTGTGTATCTTATTATAAACTCATCAATACTCAATGATATTCCATAAAATTTGGTATACACAAAACATTTAAAATCGTGCTAAACATTAACCATGACAATAAATTGTTACAATTTGTGTTTTCTTACAACTCATCGATGGCTCAATTTACACTTTTTTATCTAATATGCTGTCGAACTAAAAATATAAAATTATTTCTGGGCTAAGCTGCCTAAAAGCCAAAGTGAATGGTCAGAGTGTACTTGGGTCGAAATAGATAACCGAGTACACTTTGATTGTGTCACCTCAGTTAGGAAGGTTGTAATTTTCAAACTGATTTGCTAAAAGTATATCCGTAAAAATTTCATTTGAAGGCAAAAAAAAAAATAATAAGGTGACTAAAAGAACTGACAGTATCAAGTAAAGATTCAAGTCATCCAGTTATTTAAAAATTTGTGCTTTTATTTAACATGGTTACACTAAAACCAAAAGTTGATTCATCATTTTTGATGTGTCTATTTTCGACTCAGTTCATCTGTCATCACAACCAGTAAAACTAAACTCTATCACAAAACGGGTATCAAGCAGTTTACGAGATGTGAGTCAAAGAGATGCATATTTAAGACAGAAGCAGTCTAAAAACAGATTTTGGGTCGCTATTGCATCACTGTTTGAGTGGACAGTATGATTCTTAGCCATGAATTTTGGTGTTAACATTACAGAACTTTAGAGGTCAGTAATTTCAAACCAGTTGTTGCAATATCAGCTGTCGAGAATACAGAATCGGAATATTTGAATTTAGTAGCTGTCACGCAGACTGGCACAAGACTGTATTTTAGTACAACGTATGGAGAGTGAGTATACAACATTTAAAATTAATACAACCCTTATTATGATTTAAACTAATATGTTTAATGAAGTACTAATATATGCAGCTCTGGTCAATCTCAGAATTAGGAGTTAGCACCCTTGTTGGCCCTAGTGGCTAGAAATAAATGATGTCTCAAAACTGATTTAATTTTATTGGAAATATATTTGAATATTTCAAATAGTGTTAATGTTTAGTCTAAACTCAATAGGCAAATTATGAGTAAAGTTGACATCTTGGAGTGTTATGTGATCAGCTTTCAGTGGTAGTCTTTTCTATATGTGGGATCTGTTAAGAGCTGGATGTATTGTTTCTTCTATAACATTTGGTATAAGATGTCAATACCTACTAATAGCTTTGTTTATGTAAAATTTTCTATTTTTTCAATGTATAAACGCTGTTGGTATTCCGAAAAAATTAAATAAAAAAATTGGATGACCCCATACCCCCCTGCAGGCCATCCTTGAAACTTCCCGCTATTTTCGAGATGAAAGCACTCGAAAATATCCCTATTAGAAAGCTATTGAGCTTGAAAGCTATTGCTGAAGCTCAAAATATTGATGTGCATGGTTTTACAAAATCAGCCATTCTAGTGCTAGTTTAGTCAATCTCTTGCCGCCCCTGGGGATATTTCAACGGGTATATCTACTAAACGCACCAACGAATCATGTCAGTTTTTGTACTGTGCGTATTGCTAGTGTGCATAGTATCATATTATCCTTGAATCAGCCATCTTAATGATAGTTTAGTTGACTAAACAATAACACGTCCTTCAACGGCTGTACCTACCCAACGCATCAAGGTCATACCGGCAGACCGACTCCATTCTGTTCACATAAGTGATTTACACATTATTTATACTGAATCAGCCATCCTAGTGCTAGTTTAGTCAATCCGTTGCCACCACTTATACTATTGGATAGCGGGAAGTTAAAAAAATAATGAATTATTGCTCTAATATTTTTCTTCACTGTAATCGGTTTTTGTCCACAAGTGTTCTTATGCATCAATACATGTTTGATTACTGTAGTATATTATCGTTTGCATGTAAGTAGCTGAAAGCGAATATTTATAATTGTAAATGTGATGGTAGGAAACCAATTTCTAAAGGTCCAAAAATATGTTATATTCTATGTTATATTTCAGCCTGGATAGAAATGAGGACACCAAAAACAGACCTGTTTGTCTCAATATATTGCACGTTCGGCTACCACCTGGGTTCACTCCAAATGCTTCAGTTATGAAACCAAAACAAGTACACAGTGCGGTATATGAAAATGGTACACCTTTCATAATTTTTTGATAATAGTATGTAATATAGATTTAGATTTGATTATATCTAAAATTTTCTTTGAATTTGATGGAGATAAAAATATATATGAGTTAGTTTAAGAGCAGTGATACTTGAAATTGTCTTTCACAAAGATATTTATTGAAATATTGTTGCCATATTTATATATCTAGGGAACCTAAGTTTAGAAACCCGTTTACGTTGAATTCGTCTGTCGAGTTGCAAAAAATCTTGCAAGTTTATTGAAAATATATATTTGGCTATTGGATGTATTTGATTAAAATAATGCTTTTAGAAAAATTAAATAAAAGCTCATTTGTTGCTTACGTTATTATCTCTATGTACACAATTTATCCTTGTCTTGCTTGCACGAAAGTCATACGAGTATACTTATTTTGCGTCTAGCATTAACGGCACGCCCCGTCATGTCGGCCGCCGGCCGTCAGTCGTCGCCTACATCTGGATGTGGGAACTCGTGATTTCGTTTAGCGCAATTAAATCTTATTTTACTATTATTGACAGTTATTTATAAAAATCCCAAATTATTTTTTTATTAAATATTTATTTACTATTAGTTAAAGGCTGTAAAATAAAGTTTGTAATAACGTAGTAATAACGTAATTGTGTTTTGGGTACCAAGCGAAGCGATTGTAACTTTAAAATACCCATTATAGTTCTAAACTGTGTCATAACAAGCGATTTCATAAGTATTTTTAAGAGTATGCTTCATCGTCTCTGCTCCTCACAGACGGATTGTGAAAGAGGGATTGAAACGGAGCTGACGCCAAATCAAAACCGCAAAGTTTCAACAAAAAATACTAGCTCTTTTAGTTTGACACAAGTAAGAACACAGCCAGTCAAAAATTGTGTTCACTTTTCGTATAAAAACAAAGTGTATAGTATTCAAGCAGTAATTTGTGGTCACTTTTATATTATACATTAGATATTTGTGGCCAGGTACATTGCTGATGGTGTGCTCGGCGGGCGGCGGTGAAGCAGAGATGTTATGGTGTTTGTCACGCGTGCTGCCAGGTCGAGGGTTCAGCGAGGCACACACTTTGCTTCCGCTAGACGGACCCGCTTGGGCGCTCACCCCTCTGCCTTCAGCCCACGCGTCATTTTTATCGACAGCGCTTCTTTTAAAAAAAGGTGTGGTGTTTAAGGTGTTTCGGAGTTAAAAGCAAGAACCTTTATAGTTTGCTTGTGTGCATCAGTTTGTTAGCCTGTCACATCCTCATACTTTCTACATTTATAGAAGTAGATGACTGAAATTTTGCATGTATATGGAACTGGCAAAATAAATTAGTCCTCAATTTTTTTCAATACGAGATACTATTAGCAAAGTGGAGGCAAAACTTTTTTCTGGAGGTTATCATCTATATCGTAGATATTGTTAGGAACCTCTTTAAAATTAGAATTTCTATAAGACCACTTTTTATGTTAGCTTCCTGTTTGTGATGTAGTTAGCTCCAAAGTGGCTTTTTCCAGATCCCCCCGCATTGGGATTTCTAAACAAAACCATTCAAAAATCGTAAAAAATATTATATATTTTTAATATATATAAGAAAGTATAATTAAGATTGCTTCTAATAACTGTAGCTAACTGCAAAGTAGAAACTATCCCAAAAATTAATCAATAATAGGTAGGTACTAATCTACTTAAAATAACCTCATATAGGTATTATGAAGTATCAAGAACAAGTAAAATAAAGACATATGTTACAAAATTCATTAGTAGCACATAGTACAAACATGTTATGAACATTATCATGACTCTCTGATGTTAACTGTTTCACAAGTTATAGCCGATCAAGTTGATGCATAGTCCAACTCTACTAACAAACTAATCATTTAGATTTACTAAAAGTTTTTGTTGTTAGCATGCCTATGGAACACTACGTTATGCGTAGGCAGTTAAGTTTTATACGACCGATAAAAGAATAAAATTCTTATAGTAGCACTCCTGTGTCTGTCTGTTCGCCTGTCACAGTATGTGTACAGGAAAACTTAAGGAAAATCCTGTCTTTGAATTTTTATTGGAAAATATTCGTGAAAAGAAAAGCGAATAAAATGTGTTGATTAATTTTATCTAGAACTAAAAGTGTTTCTAAGAACGAAACCTCTTTTCACACGAGTTTGTCTCGCATTTGGTAGGTTTCAACTTCTTTTTTACGAATTTGTTACATAGTCGAATTCTCTATGACCTAAAAATCTTGATTATACGCCAAGCGATTTAACTGGCGAATTCGTCACCAGATTGTATAAAGATTATCATCTCATACAAAAAAATCTTTTGCATAAAGTAAGCAGGTAGGTGTGTCTGAAAAACAAATTATAATTTGTCCTAACATAATTTCCTGCTTGCACAAATTGCCTTGAACTGGGATAATCGGTATGGTATTGTATGGTATGGGATTTTAGCACAATTTTATTGGTAACATCTACTATGTGTAGATGTGTGGCGTGTGTGCCGCTGGGTAGTAGTGACCTCAACGGGTGCGGCTGTAATGGCGGCGGGCGCGGCGCCAGATTTGCTGCGCGTGTTACTTCGCGACTATCGTGGCCCCGACGCACATCCTGTCAAGGACTTCTTTCAAGTAAATTAGACTTTCTGAGACATTTTATTTTTAATATTACTATTTTTCACAGCTGGAAGTGGTAAACTTATTTCTACTTGGAAGGCTAGGCTACTGATTGTCTTAGTAATACAAATCAGACAAATTCGAAACCCTTGATATGCTTGATGGATTTTGGGGGTGGGGGGGGAGATATCTATAAAGATAGCAGGTTTTGTGTATATTTTATTCTTCATACTGACAACTCTGACAATTTAAAATTTGGAGTAAATAGTCCAATGATGAAATGGTCACATATGGCTTGGTAATATGATGAATAATAAAATCGAAAGATTGTGATTGGTAACCAATGTACAGGTTGCAGAAACAACAGGCTTTCAAAATTTATAGTGTTTTATTTTATTCTTCTATATTATTATTATTATTCTATGAATAATGGTATATCATTTATAAATTGACTGGCCGATTGCTGGAGACCCTAACTATGGAACCATGGATCGCGTGTTCGATTCCCGCTCGAGACAAATATTTGTGTGCTTGAACATATCTATTTGTTCCTTGTCTGTATGTAAAAAATATCTATACATGTATATATTATAAAAGAATATTTAACTATGTATGCACTTGTCTAGCAACCATAATACTTGCTTATTTTGGAACTAGATGGTGCTGTGTGGGATGTCCCAGACATTATTTATATTTATATTTTTTTATGTCCAGTTGCATAGTTTGGAGCAAGCATGTGCTTGTGCACTGTACCTTGCATGCGAAGACACCAGCGCGGATACATCGTTAAGTGAGTGGGCTGCGCGCGCTTTCTTCCTTTACGGCAGCCAGTCCGCACCCGTCACTTCATTTAATCGACAGTCACGGATAGCCTCTAATATCATTGGTATGGTTGAGGTTTATTTTTAGAAAAATAATGACATAATGTATAGACATTAATACGAAATGTGTCACTATTAAAAATGAATTATTAAATAGATACTTAAGTTTAGTATAATTTAGTATGTTGGTTTGTCTGTACGTCCATTTGTCCGTCATTCATCCGTTCGCGTTTTAACGTTACTATTTCCAAAGATTTTAAACTTAGCACAGAAGTTCCCTTTGACTTCTAGTTTACTAGTACCCATCTTGGTGCTGATGGTTTGTCTGCCATAACGAAGACCAGGTTTAGGTTCAAAAAGTACGTGTGAATATTGTTTCATGCTCTCAGGAGCATGAACTCCTCAAGCATATAAAATAAGCACGTTCAGAATATGCTAATAAACACTGTTTGTTTATAATAACTGTTTAACCTTTTAACTAGTCATCAATCATTATCAATCAATTGTCTCTGTTAATTAAATGGGTCGTAACCGTCAATCTGACCAAATATGGTTAATGAGTAGCGAATAGGTTAATAATGTACCTACTTATTCATAAGCATGATTTGTGCTTCTAAGTACGTAGTATTACAACAGAATAAAATACAACATCTTTTAGTCTGTAATGTTATGCCATTTATGAATATATTTTAATCATAGCATCTCATACATTTACTATGAGTAAAATATATTTTTCCTAGTAATAAAACATATTCTATAAGTTTTCCTATGTTTAGTCAGTGGTTATTTTCGATTCATGGCTTGTAAACTTTAAAGACTAAGCTACGTGCATATTGTCCCTGGAATTCCTAATAGACGTAACTAAAATATTGTCATTGTTAGTAAAATGCAAAAAAGTGTGATTGGTTTACTACTGCAAAATCTGTTTTGTCTGTTATTTTATACTTTTAAGTAAAATTTTAGTTATTATTTAAGAGAAGTGAGTTTACGCCATGTCTTATTTTTATGCCAGTAATTATTATTCATTTTATTATAGTATTTTACTGTTTTATAACAAGTTACGTCCTTAAGAATTTACTGCTAATAAGTATTTAATTTTTTTTTTTAGATACGCCATTTGGCTCGGTCATAGAATAAACTCTGTAGATTTTTTAAATGTCTTAAACGCAAAATGTGCAATTCCAGCGACGATATATTTACTAGAAGATTATGACTTCCAGAGGTTCCTTCTGTTCGAAATCTAATAGCGCTTTAAAGAGTTTTGCTTCAGTAATTAAATTATAATAATAATGTAATATTAGATAATGTAGTAAACATTTTAAACACATGACGATGCTCCTTGTGATAGAGAGACACATTGAGGCTTAAATGAAAAGCGTTAACGTTTTAATGCATATACACGAATATTTGTTTTTGTATGTTTTTAAGTACTGATTTATTATTTCCCAACCAGGGTACATACCAAATGTACTGAGAATATAATTTCCTAAGATTTGACACACCAAGCTAAATTCTTTGCAATTAATCCAAACTTTAGTTTAGTCAAATTTACAAACATTCAACGTCTGCGTGACTAATAAAAGCACATAACACCACTAGAATGCGTAATTTTATACTACAATGTGAAAAACTGAACCAAATGCTTTGTTGAATACTACATATGTGACGTCATAGTATGCAGTGACATGGCAGTTCAAGTGTTGCCTCCAACTTTTGTACTTTAGAGTTTAAATGCGATTTTATGCAAATAGGATAAAAAAATCCTGTACTCTGTAATACTATGATATGGACATTTTAAGACAATTTAAGAATTATTCAGTCTATTGGATCTTTTGATATAGTACATTATGATGCAAGTATGCTAAGCTCCATATTTTAGTCAAGTGTTTATAATAAACTGAGACTATAAAAGTCAGCTTACTGAGTACGAGCATCATATGACGTTTTTCAATACATTTGTGTTTAAAATTAGGTAGATACTTCAAATGTAATAATGGTTTGGAGGTAAGGGCGCGAGCGGGTTGCGTTTCACGATTTACGCATGCGTTACAAACAGAATGCTCGTTTGTGATTGGTGTAAAATAAAAAGACATAGTACTGTAAAATACAACATTACGGTACAAGTTTCAATGTCATAAAGACAGTATTAATAGCAAATGTATTGAAAATTATTATTATAAAACTGATAACTCTGGGAATTTTCTTATTTACTCTATAAATTTTACAACCACAAACTGATGTGATTTAAAATCAAGTAAATTTTTTGTTTACTGTTTCAGGCTCTCCAAAATTCGCACCTCGTCAAATGTCAACACCTATGTCAACTAGAATGCCCCAAGCAATGCAGCAGCAACAACAACAACAACAACATGGATCATCTTACACACAACCACATCATTCACTTACGGGGACATCCACACAGACAATGATGCCTCAATCATCATATCAACAGCCTATCATGAGTCCAAGTTTCAATCAGTCGTCATTCGTAGGCAACGTTAGTCAACAGAGGGACATGAACTATCAAACGCCAGTGGAGTACAGTGCGAAACATAACGCCTTGTACATATATGTTGGGAGAATTTTGTCTCCCATATGGTACCTTAAATGTGTCACCAAAAAAGATATGCCTGATGATAAAGACAATAAAAAAATTGTAAGTATTTTTGCTACAAGGCCAGTCATACTTGATCGCGTGAAGTTGAGACGAGTTGCATAACAAAAGCTAAAATAGGTAGCTGGTGAGAACAGCCAGCAACTGTCCAAACCCGCACCCGTGTCATCTTCAGGATGATCAAGATGTTTGGTCCTATCTGTACCGTGAATGTTATAGCAAATCTAAAACTTTCTATTAAATAATGTTATTCACAGATGTCTAGTAAAGTTACGGGTGAAGATTGTGCCTATGTAGTGCAGAAATTGCAACGAGTTGCTGCATTCTTACAAAGAGTGGTTGCTCCACCGCATTCGGAAGAACAAGCTTCGTTGCACGCTCTCAAAGTTTTTATAAGTATGTAGCAGTGGCGTAGGGTCCGCTATAAAAAGGGAAGCCAGCCACGATAATCTAAGCGATAGACGCCTATTGCGATGGTTTAATTTTTATGGTTTGTTACTGTATATATATATGCGTTCATTACTGTATACTATATTTAAATAGACCATCGCAATATCAATGACGGAGTGCCGTCTGTTGCCTATATTCTCACGCCCGGCTTTCTTTTTATAGTTCACCCTTAGCCATTGGTATATAGTATGGCTTAAATTATTATTAAATTGAGATATATTTTAATATATTCACGATTATATTTTTTTTTTCAGCCATGGCTATAGAAATGTTGAGTCTATGGAAGGTGTTGTGTGAACATCAGTTTCATGTGGTAGCAGCTGGTATACCTCCTGAACAACAGAGTGCTTTGGAAGCTGCTAGTTTTAGGTGAGTGTTATGACAGTTTTCCAGATAGCTAATATGTTGTAGTTGAAACTGTTGTTATGATGCTACCTGACTTCCCATAAGTTGGATAGGCCTCCCCCAGGGTGAGGAGGGGGGTGCTTGGAGCTTAAGTCCACCACGCTGCTCCACTGCGGGTTGGGAACTGTAACGACCGCCATCTATTGACAGCGTCCGTATAGTGTATATAGTACATAATATGAATAGTGACATCATATATTCCACAAACAATATTTAAAAGAATATGAAAAATAGTTTATGAAACTTCTGTTTCATTATAAAAACCTATCCACTGAATCCACTAACCCTTCAGTTTATGAGGTGAACATGAAAGCTTTTATTTAAATTCAGGAAATGTTTCATAAACAATAAAACCAGTATTATGTGACATGCAACAATGAAGTTTTTTAGTGTCCTTAAATAAAAACCATGTGATATAGTTTGACTGCCTTAGGTGTGTGCGCGGCGAGGAGGGAAGGCAGCTCTTAAGCGTTGACGACGGACTGACAGAGCAGATCTGCCTCCCTCCGCGCCGCGCATATGCCTAAGGCGCGGTGCAGCGGTTTCGGTCAAACTAAAAAAGGAAAATTATGGTTAATTTCTTGGTTATTCACTCTTATGTAACTCAAGGTGAACTGAATAAACTTCAGAAATTCACTATACAATAGTAAGTACAACAAAAAAAAAACCGGCCGAGCGCGAATCGGACTCGCACATGAAGGGTTCCGTACCACTATACAATATAAAATTATTTAAGAGTTATTGTATAAATATATTTTATTTTTATTTCGTTAGTTATTTAGAAGGCCCTCGATCCTCTCTGGCTAATCCGAAAAGTAATAACATGAGTGCACTGATAGCTAGAGACAATTTTTATTACTCATTTTATTACAGTGAACCTTTGACTTCTAGTATCAATTGTGAAGAGAATAAGCTCTGCAACGAAATGAAAATAACACGCTATGTGTCATTTTCTATGGAATTTTACAAAATTTTTACTTATCAAAATACATTTTATAAGTTACTCTACTACTCGTTAAATAATACAGTCTAGTTAGATGTGATAGTTTTCCTTTTAACTACGTTATATATATACTCCTGTCATAAATTTTTTCCACATATCCATAAACAACGGTTTAGCTGGTAGAGGGTGGAGGGGGGGGGGGGCACATGACCCTAACAAAAACTAGGACTTTAGGAGTGGACATCTCAACAAATGACGACTTAAATAAATAAAATTGTTTGAAACCTTGATATCATTTTTTAAGACCTTTCGTTTGATACGTCTCGCGTTAATATACGATGAATAATTTTTTTCGTACTTCAGTTACAGGTATGGCGACCTATTCCAAAAAAAATTTTTTCTTAATTTCACTATGCCATTGTGTAGCGGTTCGTAGATTACACCTACCTTCCAAATTTCATCTAAGTATTGCCAATAATTTCCGAGAAAAACCCCAGACAGACAGACAGACAGACGGACGGATAGATATGGCGAAACTATAAGAATTCCTTTTTTACCATTTGGCTACGGAAACCCTTAAAATGTTTGATCATTTCACATAAATCTCACATCAAACTTTAAGCAATATATGAGAAACCTAAATGACAAGAAAGCTAGATGCTATAAATCTATTGGCAATAAAACTGAATTCTAGAGATAATACATGAACTGCTTAACATAGGGTAAATATAAATAGTCACTAAATAGCAGTATTTATAAATATATTAATTAATATCTTAGATAGCAAAATTATAAAGATGACATACTTCAGAACGCTCAAAAACCCAAAATGACAGATTCGGAGATTAGACTGACCGCACATAATGACTATTTGCTTTAAACATTTTGATAAATTACATATGTAAATTCAGAATCATCAATAGTTTTTTTTTCAATATGAATTTTCCAGTACAATTGTTTCAGTTGTTTCAGTACAGTCGTCACACTTGCATACATATATAAATCATATTTATGTCTGAAACCCTTTTTGGGCTTCGGCCCGCCTACTGTTTAGGAGTGAACACATATTTCTCTTTATAACGATATATAAATCATATTTATGTCTGGAACCCTTTTTGGGCTTTAACCCGCCTACTGTTTAGGAGTGAACACATATTTCTCTTTATAACGATATATAAATCATATTTATGTCTGAAACCCTTTTTGGGCTTCAACCCGCCTACTGTTTAGGAGTGAACACATATTTCTCTTTATAACGATATATAAATCATATTTATGTCTGAAACCCTTTTTGGGCTTCAACCCGCCTACTGTTTAGGAGTGAACACATATTTCTCTTTATAACGATATATAAATCATATTTATGTCTGAAACCCTTTTTGGGCTTCAACCCGCCTACTGTTTAGGAGTGAACACATATTTCTCTTTATAACGATATATAAATCATATTTATGTCTGAAACCCTTTTTGGGCTTCAACCCGCCTACTGTTTAGGAGTGAACACATATTTCTCTTTATAACGATATATAAATCATATTTATGTCTGAAACCCTTTTTGGGCTTCAACCCGCCTACTGTTTAGGAGTGAACACATATTTCTCTTTATAACGATATATAAATCATATTTATGTCTGAAACCCTTTTTGGGCTTCAACCCGCCTACTGTTTAGGAGTGAACACATATTTCTCTTTATAACGATATATAAATCATATTTATGTCTGAAACCCTTTTTGGGCTTCAACCCGCCTACTGTTTAGGAGTGAACACATATTTCTCTTTATAACGATATATAAATCATATTTATGTCTGAAACCCTTTTTGGGCTTCAACCCGCCTACTGTTTAGGAGTGAACACATATTTCTCTTTATAACGCTATTCATCATTGTTAGTAAATGAATAAATTTTACTTCATATTGTTTAATCGAAATATTAGATCTGTGGCATATGTTTTATTGTTCACATTTTTGTGGTCACGACTTGGTATCTCTGTATACATTGATGATCAGTAGTATAATTAAATATTACAGGGAACTTCTAGTGGGTGGCCAAGAAGTAGCATGTTTCTTACTGGGTTCGCTGGTGGCTGGGTATCTCCGCGACAACGCATCCGTTGACGGTATTTCGCAAAAACTACGGCAAGTCTGTCCCACACTCTATCGACAAGAAGATGCTACTTGTTCTAAGGTATTGTAGATAAACAAACGCATAATGCTTTCTTGGATGTTACTGTTTTGATATATATATAAATATTATTCAACAGGCTAATGAATTGCTACTCTTTGCCAAACAACAAAAGAATCCTGCTGAAAGGGAAGAGATGCTACACCATGCATTGAAGCTTTGCAAGGTAATTTTTCTAAATAATTGATGTACTCATTCATTTATATCTAGTAACGTTCAAAATATTATCTAATTGCATAAATGAATGCTATTAAGAAAAAATATTATGAAGTGCACTTAACATATATATTTATTTAAATTTAAAATAAACAATAAGGACATGGGTTGGGGCTCTCATTTTAAGTTAATACTTGTATTAGGAGAGACCCGCTCTTCCTGCCGATCATAATTTACAGAGAATTAACATACTTAAATTAAACTTAATAATTATAACATCATCATCATCAGCCCATTTTTACCCCACTGCAGGGGCTTAGGCCTCCCCCAGGGTTAGAAGGGGGACTTGGAGCTTAAGTCCACCACGCTACTCCACTGCGGGTTGGGAACTGTAACGACCGCCATCTATTTACAGCGTCCTTATATAATTATAACATATCATACAAAAAAAAACATGGAAAAAAGATAAATATAATGATATAATTATTGAATGTATACACTAAAGCCAATTTCTGAACCTCTTTGCAAATTATCAAATATAGGATTTCCAAAGATTGACTGCAACCTTAAATTACACTTGACTGTATTTTCATCCACAAAGAATCATATAATGTTTTCTTATATCCTGAATTTTGTTTATAATAATTATTTGATTTTCGTTTCTTGAATGGGTTAATAAACTTTTGAACGAATACCTATGCTCAGGAATATAAGACAGCATTGCCAACTATACATTTTCTTGAACAAGTTTTTGTATAATTGGTTGTGATAATGATCATAATGTTGATACAGGATGTGGCACCAAATGTAAACCTGCCACTAGTGTGTTCCAAACTCGTGTCTTGTGGATTCTACTCTGGCGTCGTTGAGCTGTGTGTGGTTTGCGCCTCCCGTGTGGATCCACAGGACAAGGCCTTACACTATTACCGCAGCGATCAACCTTCACAGGATAGAGAGGGACATCTCGCGTACTATAGAAGGTACGTATGCATCTTTTTAATTATGGTTATTATAAGTTTTCAACACGATTTTGTCTACTTTCTAAGAGTGTCCGCATGCGTCGCCAATCAAAGGACATCAGGCATTCTGGTTTAAAAAAACTTGTGCGGCCAGACCTTAGATTATTCCCAATAGCTAGATCACGCATAATTTAAACTGTTACTACGCATTTAATCGTGTAACTGTATTATATCAGAAGTTGTTCAATTTAAGAAAAATAACGGAAAATGTATTATTTTACGTTTAATCATCAGTATTTTTACTCGACTGCGCGACGCAAAAGAGGTTAATGTCTTTTTTAGTTAACAATTCCGACCGGCCAACGATACTGCTATATACTTGTGCGAGTTGCCCGATTTCGTCGTGCGCTCAGTCACCCTGCAAACCACAAATACGTATCGAGACGGTTTCGTACCATTCATTGCGCCCAACTATGCCTCATACTGTGGAAACGAATAACTATTCAGAAAACGCAGTCACAGAGGGTTAAATCCGTAGTAACAGTTTAAGTTATGTGTGACATATCTATTGGGAATAATCATAGATCTGGCCGCACAGGTTTTTTACCAACCAAAAATGTATGGAAATCGCTATGTTTTGAAATGGCGTTGAAAATTATTGTTTTTGAACAAGTAAATGCGTGCAAAGTAATTTATTGAATATGTGCCGTGGAATATAGTTCCTATATAAATATAGATTGTAATATGTTTATTTCGTTTCTTCTCGCCCTCTTCCTCGATAATTAAAACGTCAGATAAGCACCATCTTAATTTCTGGTAGTGTATTTCTTGTTTTCACTTTAGTGTTTCCTTTGGAATTCCTTTTGTATTCCTTATTGGGATACACTCTGCGAGCGGGGGCGGTCGAATCTTCGGGAGATGATTCCATATAAATAATGAAATGAATATGAAATATAATTTTACTGTAGGATGGAGATATACCGGGAAGTTTGCGCAGCACTCGAACGGTTGTACGAAATATCATCGGGGAGTGGACAAACCACGGACAGTGTGGCACAGCCCCCTGCCGACGTCACGCTCACCTTGTCACCGGCTGATGCTAATTATCAGGTGATTGTACACATTATACAGTACACGGTATACATTATATTTGTATACAACATATTATATTGCTTGCAAATGTTTCAATTTTGACGACCGCTTAGTCTAGTGGGTGGCGATCCTGCCTACGAAGCTGGAGGTCCCGAGTTTGAATCCCAGGTCGGGTCAGTATTTTATGATAAATATTGTTATTGGTACCGGGTCTTGGTTGTTATATGTGGTGTCTTCGCTTAGTACCCAAAACACAAGCGAATGCTTAGTTGGGGCCTAGACGTTGTTGTGATGTATACGTTATTATTATTATTATAGAATATAATACATCATTGTCAAAATTAAATCTTTTCCCCTAAATTAAATTAATATGTAAGTCAGCAATCCTATGATTCAGCAGCGATTCTATGGATTTCGACTTTGGAAATGTGAATATTTTCGATGTGCAATAGGGTCTTCCAAATTATCCTCCGATTGGTGGCGCCACTAGCAACTCAATATCTGTCAAAGTTCTACAAATACACTTTCTGAGTTCTTTGTTTGCATTTCAAGCAAATTTAAAGTTTTTTTATAATTATTTTGACTTTGATATGAAAAATAACAATGCCCCAATGTTGTTTTGTTTGTTTGTGCTCATCAACTAAAATGTGAACAGTTAAATATAAATCAAACTAAATAAATTCATTATTTTAATTCCATGCCATCAGACCTGTTTTTATATATCCCACTGCAGGGCTTAGGCCTCCCCTCAAGGTGAGGGGGCTTGGAGTTTAACTGTCCACCACGCTGCTTCAATGCGAGTTGGCGATCGTAACGACCGCCATCTATTGAGAGCAACCGGGACCGATTGCTTAACGTGCTCTCCGAGGCATGGAGTCATTGATATTTAATGTACTTAAATCAGAAAAAAACTCATTGGTACATGTGCGGATACGAACCACGGCCACAGCGCCTTATAGATTTGAAACAGGTTCACTGCGTTTGGGCTATCACCACTTAACATTCGTTTAATTGCTCAAATGCATTTATTAATAATTTCACAGATCACAATCTTGTGAATTCATCATTATTTTATCATAATGTAAAGATGTAATTGACAGAAAATCATTTAAATATATTTTTCCAATTGTATGTACAAAAAGGAAAAGTAAAAATGGCTACCAATTTGTAAAATTCCCTAAGTGCTCCGTTGTTGACACGTCGAACGCAGTTCTGAATATGCTCGCCGCCAGATTACATGTCAGCCGTCTGCCCGTCTTAAAATCTATAGACACATTGATAATGATAATACCTAGGACATCCCGCACAGTGCCATCTAGTTCCAAAGTACAGTTACAATCAAACTTTATGGCGGATCGGAAAGTAGGCACAAGTCAAGTCGCAATAA
The DNA here is from genome assembly GCA_949709985.1 of Luffia ferchaultella. Classification (NCBI taxonomy): domain Eukaryota; kingdom Metazoa; phylum Arthropoda; class Insecta; order Lepidoptera; family Psychidae; genus Luffia; species Luffia ferchaultella. The sequence continues at coordinate 11,926,152 of OX453244.1, forward strand.
TCAGTTTAGGTATAGCGAGACGCAGTGGAGCGAGAGGTATATGACTGCAAACCCGCCTACAGCGTTGTACTCAGACCCGCCATAAAGTTTGACGCGATCTGTAAGCAAGTATTATGCTTGTATTATGGGCAACTGATAGATTTATGAAAAGGTCGAATTTCATTCCTTTAAATTAATATACCTGTTAATTACTTTGTTTTCATGATATAAAATTAACTTTAATTTTAATTCGCATTTCTTATAATTAAATAAAAATGTAATTTTTTTTACAAAAAAAAAATACACTAATTTGTTGCAGGGACGTAAACTTGTTTGGGAATGTTTGTCTAGAGATGATGAACTCTTGCATGTTGCAGTCTATGAATGGCTCATATCGAAAAACCTTGGCTCAGGTAACTAGTTTTGTTTACTCTACTATTTTATTTTTACGATTTTTTATTTTTGTTTATATGATTTCTGGATGGGAATTGCTGTCCGTAAATGGCGTGAATTTGTGCATATCTCTTTTTTCATTACATAGAAGATAATAAAGATTGTGACAGCAAAAATGTGAGCAAAAAATATGTCGTAGACCAATACTTGCTGTGAAGTACAATTTTGTGTGACCCACATGTAGAATTCATACTTTAAAAGAAAATATAAAGATTCTGAAATTACGATACATTTCATGGGTAATGTTATAAAATATTTGTTCCAAATAATGGTAATGGCATATATGGTCTGTCTAATAACTGAGTCTGACATTTTGCTCACGTTTTCAACCATTTCGAAGTGTGAGATGCTCTATCCTTATTATTATGCTATCTAAAGAATGAGAGCCACCTTCCATACTACGTTTGCCTTGTCAAAATGGTGCAATGGTTTGTGAAGGCGATATGGACGAACGGATGCGTATGAAATCTTAGTTCTTTAATTGAAATAATATAATTATAATGACAATGTATAATGTGGATTTTTATAGATATTTGTAAAAACAAATTAAAGTATAATTTTCTTCTGTCTACATAAAAAAAACGGTACATCAAATAATACTGATTAAAACTATATAGCATTGATTGAATCTGTGGTTGATTGCACATATGTCTGTATCAGCTGTGTCATTCATTGTTGACAATTGTTTGAAGGATTATTAGTGAAAAGCAGCAAATAACCATAGGTTGTACAAAGATTTATTTGGATAATTTCAATAGCACTTGGACGTGATCGACATTACAGGAAGCAGTAGGCAAACGGAAAAAATAGAGAAGTGTCACATAAAGAGCTGTCATAGCCTAATGACGTTACACATCTATTATCGTTGACAGTTAGATTGCGTTTAGAAACGTTTACTTCAACACTGGCCCTTAAACCAATATAAACTGTCCAGCAATAAAGTCTTAACAAAAATTTATAAACTTTTACCACAAAAATATTTTACTTTATTATTACATACATTAAACCATTATTGATAGATAAGAACATAAGAACACACAATCATTTCACAATCATTGATGTTGAATTCACTGTTTATTAATTTTAAATATTTGAAACACAAACTTATTGTGTTTGTCCTTACACAATGGTTTTGTCAATAAATCTGCTACCATTTCACTAGAACATAAATATTTGACATCAATTCTACCGCTACAAACTTGTTCTCTAATAAAGTGGTGTCTTATATCTATGTGTTTTGTCCTTGCATGAAACATAGAATTTTTAGACAATTTTTTTTTTGCAGATTGGTTATCATTATAAATTGTAACATTTAAAGTTTTACCTATAATTTCATGTAAAAATTTCCGGAGAAATAATGCCTCTTTACAAGTATCAGAAAGTGACATATATCCCGCTTCTGCAGTGGATAACGCTACAGTCTGTTGTTTTCTACTTTCCCAAGAAACAATTGATTTTCCTACCTTAAATATATAACCAGTGTATGATCGTCGATCTGCCTCGTTTCTCCCCCAGTCGGCATCAGCATAAGCACAAATGTCCATGCCACCCTTTTGAAAAGTCAAACAGTAGTCTTTCGTACCTTTGAGATAGCGAAGAACCCTTTTTGCTGTCTTCCAATGTACATCACCATAGCAATTATTGAACTGACTTAAGTAGCTTACTGCATGTGCAATGTCTGGACGTGAGCCTACAGCTATATACATAAGGGACCCTATTAAACCCCTGTAGTCACATATATTATTATTGTCTTGTGACGATTTAGATTTGGTAAGTATCACACCTGTTTCCATAGGTGTGGAGGAAGGTTTACAATTTTAAATTTTTGTAGTACTCTGTCAATATAATTTGACTGATCAAGAGTAATTTTATCCTTAAATTGACAGATTCTTAGTCCTACAAAATGATGAGCTGATCCCAAATCTGTAATATCAAATTCCCTTTTAAGTTTTTCCTTAATTTCAGTCTTTTCATGTGAATTTCTTGTAGAAAACAATATAATATCATCGACATACAATGCTATTATAATGAACGAATTTTTATTGTTTTTGTGATAGACACATGGTTCAGATAATGATTTCTTGAATTTTAATTTATTACACAAAACCTTATTAATTTTCTCATACCAAGCCCTTGATGCTTGTTTTAAGCCATAAAGTGCTTTGTTAAGCTTTTATATTTTATTCTGTTTACCTTCAAGAATAAAACCTTCTGGCTGTTCCATGTATACATTTTCCCTGAGATCACCGTTGAGGAATGCCGTCTTCACATCAAGATGTTCAATAGTCATGTCGTATTCGGCAGCGAGAGCTAGTAATGTGCGAATACTTGAGTATCTAACAACGGGTGAAAAAGTCTCATCGTAATCTATACCATGTTGCTGAGTATATCCTTTTGCAACTAATCTAGCTTTATACTTCAAGAGTTCACCATCAGCACCATGTTTCCGTTTGAACACCCATTTACATTTGACGGGTTTTTGACCTTCAACTCGATCAGTAAGTGTCCAACACTTATTATAAAGAATTGAATTATACTCATCTTGCATCGCTTGCCGCCAGTTGTCAGCTTCCGGGCTGCTTAGAGCTTTCTGCACTGTACAAGGCTCATCAGTATTGCTTTCTAAACTTTCGACGAGATGAGTAAACATGGATACCATGGAGTCTTCTAGGTTTGAATCCTCCGCTGATTCTTCTTCTAACGATTCATCTGGAACGTATGTTTCATCCGCAGTATCAATTGTATTAAAACTCTCCTCGCTTTCAGAATCATCCAAGATCGTTATATCATCTCTCTGTACATCCCGACTATTAATTGTGTCATCAGAGAGTTGTTCATTGGATGGTTCTGTCAGCAAAGGGTGCTGGCAATCAGCATTATTCACATCGCATACATTTTTATTACTCAGGGTATCATCATATGACACATGATCTTTATAAAAAACATTTTCTAAAAATGTGATATCTCGAGCTTTGATACATTTTGTCGGACAGTTAGGGTCTATTAATCTGTAGCCCTTTGTTTGCTCACAATATCCAACAAATATATGCTTATTTGCTTTTGGATCTAACTTTGTACGAACGTGTTTTTGAGCATAAGCAATACAGCCAAACGTACGTAAATGAGAGATATTAACCTTTTTATTTGACCATTTTTCTTCTGGAATATAATCTCGTACAGCTACAGTAGGTGACCGGTTTTTCAAATAGATCGCCGTGTTTACAGCTTCAGCCCAGTATTTGTTTTCTAGACCCGCTTCGTGAAGCATGCAACGTGCTTTATCTAATATAATTCTATTTGCACGTTCAGCAACGCCATTTTGTTGAGGTGAGAATGGTACCATAGTCTCGTGTCGAATGCCCTTGTCCTTTAGGTAATTCTGAAAATTATAATTTATATATTCACCTCCATTGTCACTATGAATTCCTTTCAATTTTTTATTAGTTTGGTTTTCCACAAAAGCTTTCCATTCCTTGAACTTTTCAAAAACCTCTTCTTTCCTTTTTAAAAAATACACAAAAGTTTTTCTAGAATACTCATCAATAAATGTAAGAAAGTATTTCGACCCATTTATTGAAGTACATGGCATAGGACCACACAAATCAGTATGAACTAAGCCTAAAATTTCTTTGGCTCTACTGAATGACTTTTTCGGAAAAGGTAACCGACTTTGTTTTCCCACAATACATGAAACACATTGCTGAAAATCATTATTGTCATAATGAATACCTGTAACCATACCACGCTTTAGCAACTCCATGCTTCGATGGTTGAGATGTCCAAGACGACGATGCCAAACCTCTTGTGTTGCAACATCACTCTTCTTTGCAGACACACGTGTCTCAGATGTCACCAGATTACTTGTTGCCAAGACACTGTGATTCATACCTGACTTATGTACTGCAGATTCCATCTCGGTTGTCTTTACATCTGAAAAACTAGAATTACATCGCGTAAAATTAGATTTCGCAATGGATTCTACTGTGTCTAACTGATAAACACCATTCAAAAGGGTGACAGAGGCTGTAACTGAATTTTTATATACCTGACTTATGTACTGCAGATTCCATCTCGGTTGTCTTTACATCTGAAAAACTAGAATTACATCGCGTAAAATTAGATTTCGCAATGGATTCTACTGTGTCTAACTGATAAACACCATTCAAAAGGGTGACAGAGGCTGTAACTGAATTTTTATATAAAATTTTACAACCGCCAGAACGAAACATCACTTCATAACCCTTTTGAACCATAGCGCTAACAGACAATAAATTTGCAGTTAAATTTGGTACATAATAGACTTCACTTATTGTTCTTATGTTATTGTCTTTCATTTGCACCTGAACTGAACCATGTCCCGCTGTGTATAGTTTCTCACCATTTGCTATTCTCACTTCTTTAGGCTTATCTTTCACAAAATCACTAAATAACCTTTTGTCACGACACATATGACCTGTCGCACCACTATCAATATACCAAAGGTCTTCTTGGATGTTGTTGACTGATAACGCAGTCAGCAAAGCTTTCGATGTGTCAGTATTCACCTTTCCTGTATTCTTGATGGTCGACTTCGGACACTCTTTGATAAAATGTCCCACCTTTTTACATCTGTAGCATCTCACTTGCCTCCGTGCCATTAAAGCTGAGCTGCTATTTTCTGTCTTGTCGTCTCTGCGAAGATTTTCTTGAAGTAATTTTCCTTTAACAAGTTCACTAGACAATTTTATATTTGTATTTTCAATAGCCATAATGAACGGATCGTAGTTCATAGTGAGACCACTCAACATAATGACAGCAACAAAATCATCTTCCAGCGGTGATCCTATTTCGCTAAGTTGTTGTGAAATTTCGGTGATTTTATTTAGGTATTTTTCCATATTTTCACTCTCACTCAACTTGGTAGCGAACAATGTTCTGAGTAACCCTAGTCTGCGACACAAACCTTTATCTTCATAGGCTTTTTGCAGATTACTCCACGCTTCCTGTGCCGTTTTCGCATTCCTTATGTGTGGGATTGCCGCAGGATGGACCGTCAATGCTATTTTAGCTAGGGCTTTCTGTTTTTTCTTCTCATCGCCCTCATCATTTTGCACACAGTCCCAAAGATCTTCATGAACTAAAATCATTTTCATCATAAATTTCCACGAGTTGTAATTTTCTATACCTCGCAATTTCTCAATGGAAATGAGATTTGAAGAACCCGACGTTCCCGGAGCCATCGCCATCACGTTCGTGTGGAGAAAAAAAACACGTGCCACAGATTTGCAACTTTTCGCAGAAATTATTATCGCTGCGTAATACTGGGCCCATAACCTGAAGGATTATTAGTGAAAAGCAGCAAATAACCATAGGTTGTACAAAGATTTATTTGGATAATTACAATAGCACTTGGACGTGACCGACATTACAGGAAGCAGTAGGCAAACGGAAAAAATAGAGAAGTGTCACATAAAGAGCTGTCATAGCCTAATGACGTTACACATCTATTACGTTGACAGTTAGATTGCGTTTAGAAACGTTTACTTCAACATTGTTGACGTCAATCAACCATGAATGTGACGACATGCCAACTTTTTTTCCCCCATGGTTCCAGAAGCAAAGGCATGATTCCAGAAGCTTAATGCACTTAAATGTTTACAAAAATATCAAAGAAATCCCATTGTACAAATCAAAATTGTAATTGTATTATTAAATGATACAATGTACATAACTAATTTACCAAAAACTAACCATCACCGTGATAACCCTTTTTATACTTTTTTACTAGGCAGATTTGACGCTCATTCTTTCCTTACCTTCCTCATTCTTTATTATATTTATTTTGTTGAAATCGGAATAAATATTTTCATGAGAACAAATTTATTTTGTTATCCCAGAAAAGGATTGCATATTTACCTAAGTTTAAACTTAATGTATTTCAAAAGTTAAATTTTAATTATTTTTATCGATGCTTTACAGTATCTAATAAAAACATGTAACCCCTTTTTTTGTACTTGACAGAGCTGCTGTCGCTAGGCGTAGCTCCGCCGGTATCGCTCCGTACATACCTGCAGGTAGCTGCACGCAATGCGCCTCCTTCTGCAGCCCTTCAGCTTCTTGATTTGTTGTGGAAGGTGTTAGAAAAGTGTGGTGATCATCTTGCCGCTGCTAACGTGCTTGAAGGATTAGCCACTAGGCCTGGGTACTATACCATTTAAATTATTGCTTAATGATTTGTATATGTCGTAGGATGATTTGATAATTCGAATTTTCGCGAAAATTCTAGGGATTTTGCGAAAACACGGATAATTAGACAAAGGTGATTATATTTTTCAATCTTACTGAAAAAAGGTAGTGTTTTCGCGAAAACGCGAGTCGCCTTAGTAAGATTGCGAAGAGAATCGTTAGTTATTATGAAAAAAAAAAAAAACTGATTGGCCGGTTTGAGCGGCTCGCACATCTCCAATTGGTTGACGACTTAAATGTCAATTCGTTACGTTGTTTTATTTGTGATTGTGTTTTTGTAAGCGAGCCAGCAGTTTCTTGATATTTAATGTATTAAAGTTTGTAGTCGGACTTAAAAAATAATGCAAAAAGATATGTAGATATGTGTCTGTAAGTACAAAATGACAGATACAAGTGAAATTATTGCTGATTGTTACACATAATGAGAAAGCAATAATTTTGATATTTAAGATCTAACGTACATCACAACAACACTAAAGTAGGTACATACATGTAAGTTTAATATTAAGTTAAGCACCAATTTATAAAAGATGGTGAATAAATATGATAAGAGCTGGCTGGTAATAAGAGGTAACATACTCGTAGTTGCATTTATATATTATTACTAGGATAGTGTACCTAGTAAATTTTCTGTGATTGATATTTATTAAATGAAAAGTAAAGTTACCTTTTATAACTCTATGATATAATACCTTAAAATTACATAGGAAAAGATAGGAACCAATCAGAGTAAGAGTTGGACAGCTAGCAAAAATCAAGCCAATTAGCGTTAAGAATGTTAAATGTTACTGAGGCGACTCGCGTTTTCGCAAAGAACCTAAATTTTTTAGTAAGATAGAAAAATATAATCACCATTGTCTAATTATCCGTATTTTCGCAAAATCCCTAAAATTTTCGCGAAACTACGAATTATCAAATCATCCTACGACATACACAATAATTTTAACAAATAAGTAAAACATCAATTTACTGTACTTTTTCACATGATTTAACATTTTTCTGTCCTTTTAACGTAAAATCTTGTTATTGTAGCACTGGCGCTACTCTAGCTCAAAGAATGTCTTGGCTGAGCGCCGGAGTGGTATGCGTCCGGGGCGCTGGCACAGGTGGCGGTGAATTGCTTCGGCGGCTAGAGGAAGCGGCCGAAGTGGCGCGAGTGCAGGCCGCCGTACGCGCCGCTGCTGCCGCACTGCCGCGACATCTGGCACCACCCCCTCATCAGATGCAGAGGCTTGACGATGAGTTGTTGGAGATCACGCAGGTTCTATATAACTCGTTTGATTAACAGCGTCATTTATTTAAGAATATATAGCATGTAATCTGAGATTGGGAATTTATTTGATATAGTACCTAACACAGTGAAGTTAAATAAAAATAATGGTGAAAACTCAATGTCATATGGTAACCTTATTATTGAGATATTATTTTTTTCCTTTCTAAAATTGACTCAGTGACATAGCTTTTTAATATTTAAAACAATTAAATTAAAAACAGGTAAATATTATTTTCAGTTTTGCTTCAGTGATTAATTTTGTCAACCATTTACTGTGTTTTTGTGAGAAAGTTCATTTCATTATTTATGTTTTTGAGCTGTTGAAAAAATTTAAAAATCCTTTGTATTTTGTTTACAATGTATGTATTATTAATCAGATATAGCAAGGGCATGTACTTTCAATAAATGCCTGATTTGAAGTTACCCTATTTAAACGATAAAGCTTAATGGGAGTCAGTCTGTCTCGTTTTAGTGATGTATGGAAACAAAGCAAACATAGTTTCATAAGTCCGTCTTTTACAATAGATCTCTAACACAAAACTCGGTTTCGCTTGTCTATGATTGATTACTTAGTTACTTCAATGACAATGGTTTTTATACATTTTGCTGCTGAACATTGGTTTTCTTGGATATGAGTTTTGCTTGTTACCTTACATTTACCATGTTACATCGGTAATATATCTGAATGAAGACACTAGAAACATCATTTTTTCAAATGTATGGGTTCATTAAAATGTTCCCCACCAAAAAACTGCATAAGTGTACGGACTCAGTGCTCGCTCAATTCGAGCGTCCGACGGTGCGGGGCGTGCGGCGTTCAGGACAAACGCATGTTTGTAAATGAACGTGGTCTAAGTGGCCGGTCGGTGGAGCGGTGAGGGCAGCGTGCATGTTGCGTTCAGCGGAGCGTCGGCGTGCATGTTCAAACCAGTTTGAGTTTTGCAGCGACGTGTGCAGCGTTTCATAGTGTCGTTCGAAGACATAGTTTCAGAAATTAAAAAAAAAAAACCTGAAATATAGTTGCCATCGCATAAATTATACAAAAATAGAAAAAGGTTGACACTGACATGCTTGTATATTCGTGTAATTTCTTTTCGTTCAGTCTTAATGTTTTATAAAGCGTCGCGAATTCTCCCAACACTTTTCTCTGTTTAACAATCTCACTTCGACCTTCCCGTAATTAAAATTTCATCCATTAATTCTCTTCTAAGTACATGTTAATAATATCGTAAGACGCCATCGACGCCATGTTAACGCGAACGCTGAGTTTACTGAGGCCACTCGGTGAGCGCTCGTACGCCGCATGAACGCCACACCGCACGCCCCGCAGAACGCTCTTTCACTGAGGCCGTAGACTAAAAGTAATTGATGCGCGTTGGATTTCGAATCTGGATTCACAGAGGAAAGAGCAAAGATATGTCAAAACCAAATGATCACTCATACATATTTAGATTACATATTTTTAACATGTCATTCATATTTTACATATAAAAATTACAGTTATATGAAGAATATGCTGATAGATATAATCTGTGGGAGTGCAAACTGGCGATAGTGAAATGCTCAGGACATAATGATGCATTGCTGGTGGAGAATATATGGAGTAACATCATAGCCGATGCGGAAGCGGCCGCCCGGCCTCTGGCCACAGCCGACGACCGTCTCGCTGCCGTACTGAGTAAAATAACCACTCTTGGCAGAGAGTATGTTAATACTGGGCATTGTTTCCCTTTGTGTGAGTAGCTTTGCTAGTATTTTTGTAGTACTTGTTTGCCTGTCTGTTAGTTTCAGCTGTTGTTGCAGATCTCATGTTACCTTGTTCTTATCCGGTTTGTATAACATTTTAATCTTTATTTCTATTATGTAAAAAACTTGAGCAAAGTTTTACAAGACTTTCTTGTTACGAAATACAAATTTGTAAATTGATTGATTTGTAACAATTTTCGTTTTTCTACACAATCGTTATCGAGATAGATGCATATTAAAATTTTTTCTATAAGTAATGTTGTGAAAAAATTATAGTAAAACTATACCTATTATTTTCTATTCACTCTTATATTTTCAGATTTCATCATTCGTCAACTAGAAATAATGAGTTGTAAACTACAGGCCGATCAAAGAATGGTGTTCAAAGCGATACTAAGCATCGGCGTGTCATTCGAGCAGCTACTGGATATATACATAAAGTAAGTAATATATTTTTTACAGTACAGCCGTACAGTATCTGTATGGTTCTGAAGTGCACTGTACGTGCCATATTTCGCAGGTCATTTTACTCTAAGGGATCATGCTACTATACGCTTTTCTGAGTGACTTCAGAGCCGCAATGATCACCTACATAAATTATGCTTATGATAGCGCTTTATAATTCGCAAAAATATGTTCAATTTTCTCTCGATTTGTCAACTGATATGGCATTAACGTAGTTGCACATGATTTGCAAATTTTTAGAGTTATGTGACGAATTTTCACGTAACTTTGGATAACGGTGTTGTAGTTCGTTCTTTGGCCTTTCTTTGTTTTTGATGGAATGAAATTACAATAGAAAAATCTAATCTCTAATGAAAAAATTGCAATAGAAAAAAATTGAAGACCTTAGATAGCATAATCATCAAGATGGAGTGTTCCATACTCATAAATTAAATAGACCATTATGTCATTGTCATTGTTTTGAACAAACAAACATTTTGTTAAATTAGACATAAAATGTAGTTTCAGAATCTTTATTTATTTTTCCAGTATGAATTTTACACGTGGGTCACACTACATTCTATTTTAAAGTCAATATGTCAAAATATCAACTGGCTTATATTTGGTCTGTGGCGTATAATTTTTTGCTCACAATTATGTTGCCACGCGGTATGTCTGTGTAGGTCCATAGCTCAGACATAACGGAACAATTCGACCATTAAACTCTGTAGTACTGCGTCGTAACCTTCGTCCATACCGTCAAAGTTTCCGCCACACCGTATGCTGTCTCATGTTGCATGAATTTCACAACTGTACATTCCGTATAGGCGTTAATGTATTAAAATCGCCTTCGGTAATATTAATAATAATAACACACACAATCACAACAACGTCTAGGTCCCAAACTAAGCATTAGCTTGTATTTTGAGTACCAAGCGAAGACACCACATACATACAACCAAGACCCGGTGCCAGTATTAATATTCATCATATAAATACTGACCCGACCTGGGATTCAAACCCGGGACCTCCAGCTTCGCAGGCAGGGTCGCTGCCCACTAGGCTAAGCGGTCGTCGTAATGTAATAGGGACGCAATGAATATGATTAAAGTTTATCATGATTATGAAAGATTATCTGAAAGATCCTATTTATTTTCCACACTGGAAGTTGGGACTGATACCGTTAATCAAAATGAGAAGTGACACGAGAAAAACTTAGAAATGTCTTTCTCGATGAGAAATTATCTATAGTAAAATTCAATGAATTCAAAACTGTATATCTAAAAGTTCTTATTATTTAAAATTTTCAAAAGTTATAATAATTATATATGAATAATAAAATACAAAGCTCGCGATAAAAATCAAAGAGATAGCTGTTCACCATAAAACAAAAATAATATGTAATACTTTTGTATCGTAAATGGTTATCAAATGTAGCCATTACAATATACATATATTAGGTCTTCACCTATGAAGATGCTGTTCTTCAGTACTGGCCATTTGCAACAAAAAAAAAATTGGCTGTGAATTCTAAATTCAAATTAATTTTGTTTTAAAAACATGACATTCTTTTTACTAAGTCACTCTTTTGTTTATTGATTAGTGTTTTCATTACATTTGAACATTTTTCGTCATTATGGACACTTTAGAAATTCGTGTAATTGTGGAATATGAGTTCTGTCGTGGCACTAATGCGGCACAAACATCCACAACGTTTACGGAGAGAACTTAACAAATTAACACACAACCCGTTTTTGGTCTGCCCGCTTCCGTTCTGGAAATCATGACTTGAATAATGAACCTCGTGGTCGTCCTTACACTTTGGTCAACAATGATGAATTGAAGGCGATTGTGGAAGCTGATGAATACTCAAACTACAGGTGAACTAGCAGCAGTTTTTGATGTTAGCATCAAAACAATATTGGACCATTTGTGACAAATTGGCAGAGTAAAAAAGTTTGATAGATGGGTACCCCACGAACTTAACGATCGCCAGCGCAACGTACGCGTCGAGACCTGCCTCGCGTTGCTCAACAGGCATAGAAATGAAGGAATTTTGAACCGGATTGTTACCTGTGATGAAAAATGGATTCGGTTCGACAATCGAAAGCGCTCAGCAAGTTAGTTAGATCCTGATTCAGCACCAAAGCAATGTGTTAAACGAAAAATAACCCCTAAAAAGTGATGGTCACTGTTTGGTGGTCCAGTGCCCGTGTGATTCATCACAGCTTTTTACAAAATGGCATGAGCATCACTGCAGATGTGTACTGTGAAGAACTAAAGACAATGATGGAGAAGCTCGCACGTCTGCGACCAGCTTCGGTCTATCGGTCGTCCACGCTGCTCCTTCACGACAACGCGCGACCCCATACTACACAACAAACAGTCCTCAAGCTGCTAGAGTTGGGGTTGAAAGTTCTCCCTCATCCGCTATACTCACCAGACCTTGCAGTTACCGTCTGAGTATAACTTTTTTCAAAATTTGGACAACTTTTTAACGGGAAAAAAATTTAATTTCTGAGAGACAGTACAAAATGCCTTTAAAGAGTTTGTTGCCTCCCGTCCAGTTGATTTTTACAAGAAGAGCATCAATAAACTGCCACTCTGTTGGCAAAGATGCATCGATTGCACGGGTGATTACTTTGAATAATAGAAATAAAGATGTTTGAAAAAAAATTATATTTTAACTTATTTCATACAAAACGGCAACTTCATAGGTTAAGACCTAATATAACACATTGTTTAGTTTTAAGAATGCACTGTACTTTTATTATCAAATAAAAAAATCTTATTTGTGAATAGGTTGGTAAGCGTGAATGAACGCGTGTGGCTCGCGAGCGGTGACGAGACTCACGCGGCGCGAGTGTGTGCCCTGCTATTAGAAGAAGCGAGGGACTTACTGCCTCCGCTGCCCGCTGCCGCCCGCCGTCGCGCGCTCGCCCTGGCCAAAGACTTGCATGAAGCTGCACTGTGCGCACTCCAGGTACGCTAGGAGATAGTCTATCACATTTAAAGCAGAGCCACGCTAATGTAATATTCCACTAAATGTAATTATACTGTAATGTAATTATAATTATATAATACACTTCCAAAATGCTAGTGTCTTAAAGACTTCGGCTAAGGAAAATCAAAATCTTTGAATGTATTTTGAATCTAATGAAATGTCCCAAATTTGATTTCCAAATAGGTCTAATAAATTTTCAACACATTATGAATTTATGGCAAACAACATTTTGATGGCATATTATTAGTTGCAATTTGTGAACATATATAGCACTATAGCTTTGGAACCAATGTTGGAATCTTCGATGTTTGTAAATATAGTCTACCTCTGGATTCATAATCCTAGACTTCACTTAATACAGAATTTCTCTAAATTTATCTAATTTTATTGTACTATTAGTGAGCTTTGTTGTTTTGACTAAACTCTCCTTAATGTTTTTTTTTAGGCTCGACCAAATACACAGAGACTCATCGACAGACTCAACGCAGCACAGGCATATTTAGATCGCATGGACTGAACAAATATACATAAATGATAACTTTTGTTAACATTCTATCAAGGACAAAGTGAAGTGAAATGTGGATATGTTTTTGTAAGGAATCTTTGAACTGAATTGAATTTATGAAATAATTCTAATTAAAATAATTTATTGAACGGTGCGTTCAGAAACACCATCAAAAGTAAACATTGCTCTTTTGATGTCCAGAATTCAGTTAAAAAGTTATTGTAATACTAATACTTAATATGTAAAAACATATATGGGACTGCACAGTGACACATCGGTAGCCAGATTTCAGTAGGTAATATGTTAACAGGACATGTACGAATTAAAATGCTAAGAACCAGTAGTGGAAAAATTTAATAACTATTATCAGACCTTCAAAAAATGTTGTAGACATGGATGAACTTAATTATCATGATATCGAAACAGTGAGAATCGTACAAGAGAAACAAAATTGTGAAATCAGATTTTCATGGGCTATTTAACGAAATTAAATAAATCAATTTTAATTACATGTGCTTTATCTAATCCAGTCTACCATTTAGTTTCTGTTTTCAATCGTTTTGAAATATGAAATTTGGTATCTTGATAATTCTGGTACAGTTTAACATGGATGTTTTGACATTTGGATTGACCAATTATCAGTTTTGGCATGCACTTTTAAATTTTATTGACGTAAAACACGAAATTTAACAACACCAAAACAAACTCTCATGAAGCGACATTGCTCAAGATGGCGGTGTACGTTCGGATTTTGGCATGTGTCAAAACATCCTTGTCAGATTAAGTATATAAGGATGTAGATCAAACTCGAAAAATATATGAAATATTTCAGGCTACCAGTCATATAGGCTATCCATGAGTAATGTGAACATTTTAATTGTTGTTTTTCTAACCAGAGTTTACAATATATTGACTGTTTTTGAGCCAAAATGACTGCACCCAATAAACCGTTTAAAGTTATGTGTGGCCATATTTGTATGTCAGTGATGTGAAATCTGCTGCCATAAAAAGTGAAAGGACTATTGTTTATAAAAAACTATATTTTTATAAACATATTGTTATTCTGCAGTTTCACTATGTTTTAATACTTCATTGTTTCGTTGGTTTCGATAAAAATTTAAATATTACAAAATATAATTTCCTTGGTCTAATTAAAAAATAATGATATATAAAAATGATAAAAAATGTCATGATTTTAAGTATAACGTTCATTCTTTGTTTTATTTAAGTAATGATAGATTTCAGATTACTGTAAACTATTATATGCTTTCTAAGAAATATGTTTTTATGATCAAACATGTTTTTATATTCCATTAAAATACAATTTTCATGTTATATTGTTTTAAATTCATTTAACCTATCTTGCATAGAGCAAAAAAAAAAAAAAACTTGTCATATTATATATTGAGATAAGAATACAGATTTCGTATTATGTTTTTGTACCATCGAAAATTAAGAGATGGTTCAATTCTGAAAAATATAAAAACCTAAGATATTTTGATGCCATGTTGTAAGTCTAGTAAAAACACTGCATATAAGAAAAGTATCATTAATACAGAACAATGTGTAGAAAAACTATTATTGAACAAAATTTTAAATAAACATCTACAATTCCGTGTCTGGGTGTAAAATATCTATTCATGTGTATATTATAAAGCATGTTTAAGTATGTATATCAGTTGTCTGGTACCCACAATAGAAGCTTTATTTAGTTTAAGACTAGATGGCGCTGTGTGGAATGTCCCAGGTGTTATTATTATCATATTAATTACAGCAAAAACCTTTAGCTTATTAATAACAATAATTCAATAAAAAAATCGTAAAAAAACCTCTTGGATTTTGTTTTCGTGAGCAAGGCTTCAATATTTTGAGTGACAACTTTACAATTTTTTAGGCTTATTGGAAGTATATTTTAGTGTATTAAAACTATTATTGACTACTTTATAAAACTGTTTCTCCATTGTCATAATTAAAAAAAAAACATATTTTTTAAATTAAATCGCGCCCAAGCTCAGCCTTATGACCCCGTTTATTCGGTCGTCTCGTCGTACATCGTCAGACAGACGTGTCAGGCGGTAGTGTTGTTTATTGTTATGTGGTGTTGATTCGATACAGAGATATGTCTTAAGTTGCGACTAGATTCTAAAATTAATAGACGAAAGTGCTTCATGTGAAAAGGAGCAAAACGCGAAATATGCATGAAAAGTTAAGACTTTAAGAAAATATGCGTATAATAACAACGTCATTTAAATGCCCAAAATGAACCCAACGTTTGCTGAGTGTTCGCGGATGTGCAACTCATATAAATGTTTCTTCTAAGTGCAATTAAATTGTAAATATACTTCTTATAAACTTTTCTATAGATGATTACAGGAGTATATGTAACTTAATTATTTTTAAGAATGGCAATAATTTGATAACTGCGCCTTGACGCCTCCACACCTACTATATCCGCTAAAGAACACCAGATTGGCTCACTTGTTTTATTTACACAGAAAGAATCGTCGTTTTCCGGAGAGAACGTTGCATGTACGGCGGGGTTGCAAATGTTAATGTATCTGTTATCGAATATCAACTTTAACACATAGGAATAGATAGTTCAATCAATTCCTTGGTACTATAACGTTCGTACGATTACAATAATAGTCCGGCGCTTTACTAATTTTAATGGACAAAGTCTACTCTGCGCCGATTCGTTAGGCGCATCTGTGTACAATGTAATATTTGTTCGATTGAAGATATGTTAAGGGATGATTTAACATACTCAAATATACTAATTTTATTATTTCGGCTCATCGCATGATCATATTCACCCTAACTTTTAGTGTGTTTGTAAGTCGCTGGTAGATACGTGTGGCATACCACTCCTCGCTCTACATACAGTACAGGCCTCAGGCAGCGGGATTTAAACATACACTAGCAGCGCGCCGTCACACGTAACGCACACAGTATAGCGTCGCCAGCGTGATATTACTAGTGCGGTAGGCATTTGTCTTTTTTTTTTTAATGAAAATCTTATAAAACATTTCATTCATTAATAGACTACAAGCCCGTGGAAAAAATTAACCTGTGAAATGAACCAACGTGAATAACGCTTAGAAGACTGTTACTATATCAGAAAATAACTCTGAGCACTATGCCGTCATTTCTGAGCGGTACAGGTGAGTACGTGAGTGAATGGAATTTCTCAGTTACAAATTACGACTAATTATTGATGTACAGTTTTGTTATAGTGTATAGATGATTAAAAATAAATGTCGAAAAACCTAGTGCCGTACTAAAGTGGTGGCGCCGGAAGTCAGTGCAAATTTTTAATTCGCCGATAATTGCAGAAGCAATATAGGTCATTTATTATTGTACGGCATTTGCGTAATTCCTTTTGTACACATATACAGATACTTTACCCGTAAACGCCGTACATATTTCCAGCGCAGGGGTCGAAAGCCAAGGGTCGCAACCCTTATCTCTGAGCAGA
Source organism: Luffia ferchaultella (assembly GCA_949709985.1). Classification (NCBI taxonomy): domain Eukaryota; kingdom Metazoa; phylum Arthropoda; class Insecta; order Lepidoptera; family Psychidae; genus Luffia; species Luffia ferchaultella. Next base: position 11,943,256 of record OX453244.1, read on the forward strand.
TTATCCTTATCACTGACTTCCGACACCACCATTTTAGTACGGCATTAGGTTTTTCGACATTTATTTTTAATCATCTATACACTATAACAAAGCCGTACATTACTAATTAGTCGTAATTCCTCATTTGTATCTGAGAAATTCCATTCACTCACGTACTCACCTGTACCGCTCAGAAATGACGGCATAGTGCTCAGAGTTATTTTCTGATATAGTAACAGCCGTCTAAGCGTTATTCACGTTGGTTCATTTTACAGGTTAATTTTTTCCAAGGGCTTGTAGTCTATAAATACAATCAGCACTGGAATAATTGTGTTGACATTTGATAAAAAATACAAATTTAATTATTCATAAAATTTATAGATAAAACACAAATGTACAAGTACTTCTGCTTGTTATTCTAAATTACTAAAATCCAGACTCTCTTGGGTAGTTGGCTTGGAAAGTCGACATTGTGGTTGACATACGTTGCGTATTTACATCCTGAAAATATAAATCAAATGTAAATATAGATACTAAACCAATGGTTTTTTTTTTTTTTTTCATTTCAGTTATAGTCGATCGTTGTATTTGTATAAGTCAAAATTTTTGTTGTCAAGCGAAGCCCAGTGTTTTAATTATAAAGATCGGACACAGATTTTAATTGTTCGTACCTGATTCTCATCATCGGGATAAGTATAAAGTCCGGATTGCGCGCCGCTCACTGTCGGCAAACCGACCGTGTTCATAGGCGATATTATCACATTGTTGTATTGCTGTCTCGACGATGCGCGACCGCTTTCATTTTTGAGTTCCGCGTAATTTGGTCCCGGTTGACTCAGTTCTGCATAAGTGGGCCCTGATGACCTGATCAGCATATCCTTGGCGGTGATCCGCATACCAGCACGATAGCTCCCAAATTCGTCAGGCGGCGGAGGCAAAGAGAATCCATCGGAGTTTTGAGCTTCCGATGCCTCGTCACTATTTTCCTTCGGCGGTTTTCGTTGATGGCGAGGTTTACGCGGCATAGTGTAATACGCCGCTGGCTAAAAAAGAATCATAAAAAACAATTTCGAATTAAAATTTAATGTTTCCATAACTCTACTAAACGTTGTTAACCATAAAAATATGTAAAAAGTGCACCTGCCTGCCGTACCTGCACCTGCTAAGTTGTCGAGATCGACTAACCAAATGTTATATTTAGATTTAAAGTTGTTTATAAATGGACGGCGAGACTTAGACCCTTTTTAACGTATATTGGATAATTATTTAAAAAGATAAGCCTAGTCATTTATCAACATAAGTATTTTGCATGGTGTAGGTATCAACGGCGAGTATATCTCGCATCTGCGGTTGGACGACGATTTACTTGTTATAGCGGAGTTACTGCGGAAGCTCGGGTGGATGCTCCGCGACCTCAATACTGCCTCCCGGCGTGTGGGCCTCGGCATGGGCTTGGACAAGACTAAATTAAGTCATGTTCAACGATCACATCGTGCCGGAGGCGGTATACGTTGGTGAGGCGGCCCTCGAAGTTGTTACTATTCAGCTTGGTAGTAACGATTTCAAGAAGCCGCAAGGAGGATCCGACGGCTGGGCTGCATTCGAGGAACTACGTCGGATATTCACTTCGGACATCCCCCAGTGCTTGAAGACAAAACTGTTCAACCAGTGCGTATTGCGGGTCATGACCTATGGTGCTAAAACGTGGACACTGACGGTAGAACTAGTTCATCGATTTAAAGTTGCTCAGGGAGCTATGGAACGGGCTATGCTCGGGGTATCTCTGATGGATCATATCAGAAATGACGTCATCCATCAGAGGACAAAGGTGATCGCCATAGCCTGTAAGATTAGGGAGCTGAAGTGGCAGTGGGCTGGTCACATCTACCGAAGAACTGATGGACGATGAGGAAGAAAGGTTCTTGTTTGGAGACCACGAACCTGCAAGCGTAGTGTGTGGGACGCCCGCCGGCTCGCTGAACCGACGATATCAGACGATATAAAACGAGCTACCGGTAGCGGCTGGATGAAGATGGCCGAGAATTGAGCCCTTGAATAGAGATTAGAAAATATGCCTTGGGAGAGGCCTATGTCCAGCAATGGACGAATGTGGACTTATGGAATGAAATGGAATAGAGATATCGAAAATGTTTGTCACACTATTTTGCTGCATCAAAGGGATTATATTTACTAAGAAACGTGAGTTGTACAATATGCGTATAAAGTCGTGGCCGACTAATTAAGGACACTATTGCTACAAGGATACGATTTTTCCTTCTTGGCCGCGATAGTTGTAAATTTATCGAAGTCAGTCTTAATCTCTGTAATATACTATAAGTAAATTAAGGACATTAAGTGACCTTTATTATTAGTATTTAGATCAACTTCCATGTCCCTAATTAGTCGACTACGACTGTATGTAATGTAATGAAAACCACATACGGTCTTATGGTGGTTGTAGTGTATCTCGGCAGGTAAGAAACCGGCGAGGTGGTCACAGAGAACGTCCATTTCCCTTCGCCGATTGATGTTCTGGAGCGAGTGGACTCGACAGGTGTGACGTCGGCTTTGTCTGCATTCTCCTTTGGTATGGAACGAGCTGCTCCGGCGCACGTCGTAAGGTGACCGGGGCGAGTGCCGCGGAGCGACTGCACGTCTAAACGATTCTGCGCGACGCGCGTTGCACTCACTGCCCTCGTCGCTATCGTGCCATGTTTCACAGTTCGACTCTGTAATGGAAACATAACTATAAACTTTTACTATGTTACAAGGACGCATTTGCGCATTAGCCAGCATATCCAACGTACTGCTCAGGTACGATGTCGAGGTTAGTCGAGGAGCCGGTTACCTAAGACAGTCACAACTTTCTAAAAGGTGAATTTTGGCAGGTGATAGCAGTGCTCATTCACATACGTCAGTCATTTAGGTACAGCACGCGCCAAATTTCTAGTTCGTTTTGAAGTTGAGGTTGTGTTTTAGAACAGGGTCCGTTCTCGATCCTATGATACCCATTTTTCCTACTGCAACGCAATGTGTTTCGATTTTAGAGGGTACCAGAAGTTTGGCGCGAGCTGTAGCATGCATTAAGACGCGGCGCATTTTATATTAGGTACATATTTTTAAAATAATTTTCTATAACTTTTGTATACTTACTGCTTGTTCTTAGACAAAAAAAAAGTGGTATGAGTCATCAGCTTTAAGTAAATCGTTTCAAGCCTTATGTTTTATTACAAACATATTTGCTGACTGGCCGAACACATGTATTTTGTGTAGAATGAATTCCATAATACTTATAAAATTTTGTCTTAACGACTTTCTACAAATAATTTATAATTTTTGATATAATTGGAAAAAAACAGATTTTAACTTTTTTCACCCGTAAAAATCCCATGGTTCAAATTAAGGTACTTTTCAGTGTACATTGAGAATATCGAAACAAAGGTATCCACAAAAATCCAGCTCGATCGGAATTTTCCCAAAGTCAGATGCTTTATTTCCTGAATTACTAAAAGAAATGTATTCAAATATTAGTTTCACTAAAACCATCTATTATATAGTTGCGATTAAATTACTGACCGCAAATAGGTAACCATTCCAAGATTGCTGTATTGAAGCCGAGTACTGGTGGTAAGGGTCTAGTCTGCTACGCTCCTAAATGTACCTTCAGTGTTGTACGCACAGAGGGCGGGCTCGGTGCTGGGTGGTCGCGGTAAGTCTGCACTGGAAGCACGCTCGTGCGCACACAGCACGAGGCCGCACGCTAGCAGTGCCAACAGCGCCACGCCACCGCACAGCGCCAATGATAGCGTCGTGATGTTCGCCACCGCGCTTACTGGCTGATTCGTGGCATCTGAACCATATAATATCGTGGAAATAACGTCTCAATAATCGTTCATTTTAGTTATGGCGAGCCCACATATTAACCATAAGTTTATTTTTTACCCAATTCCCGTAGTGTGGGAGGCTGTTGGACCTTTTTTTGGGTACATTAGACGGTTGATGAAGCTTGGAGACTTTCTGTGATTGCCTGCTTTTTTGCGATTTGAGTCCACTCAGACATAGCGTTTGGCTTGGCTTAAATTGGTTTTATCATCCAACTAAAGGCAAGAACGTCGTTAGCCGAGTGATAGCGAGCCTGCTTCTTGTTTAGGAGGCCGTGGTTCGAATCCCAGGGCATGTACCAATGAGTTGCCGTCAATAGATGGCAGTCGTTACAATCCAACGACCCGCATTGGAGCAGCGTGGTGGGTTAAGCTGCAAGCCCAAGCTTCCAGGCCTAAGACCCTGCAGTGGGGCATTAATAGGCTGATGGTAAGGTATGGTAAAGGCAAGAACGGAGCCAATATATGTAAAAATAAGAAAAGAAAGTTAACGGGGACGATGTTTCTGTGTTGAAGGCTTTATAATTTATATTATAAACACGTATTCATACCAATTTCTTGGTCTACTATGTCCTCTTCGTTGATAAATACAACTTCACTGTCCCCTTTTGCATTAGAAGCTACTATGATGAGTTTGTAGGCTTCCGTAGATTCGATGTTCACTATGAATTTGGGTACCACGTTTGTTATCGAAGTGAGATCGGATCCCGAGTCCAAAGTTATCGCGGTTAGAGTGAATTTCTGTAAATAGATAAACAGAATTTTAAGAACTGAATAATTTTTTTTTATAAATACAATACTCATTTGTATACCCTTTCATTTTGTGAGGCGGTCCTATGACCAAGTTCATATGTTGTCGCTTCAATCAAGCGACAACAGATGTCACATGGCGTGCGTGGATGTCATTAAAAAAGGAATTGAAGGCTTTCGAAACCATCGAAAACTTGCGCAAAATAAAAAATTCAGGGATTAGACAGACCACACGTTATTATCATTGTTTTAAACAAACATTTTGTTAAATTATACAAGAAATGTGATTTCAAATCTTTTTCTTTTTTAGTACAAATTTTATATTTAGGCCACACAAAATTCTGCTTTGCGTTGATTAGTTCAAAATATCAAATGCTATATATTTGGTCTGCAGTGTATATTTTATGTCACATTTTTGTTGTCACAATACAGGATCTCCATGTACATCCATGGTGGTAAATTAAAATTTAATTCTTGTATAAATCGTATATAAGCAGTAAAGTTATACAACATTTTTTATATATAACAAAACATTGTAACATCTAATGTCTCAGCATGCCTGAAACATGTAAAGATGGCGCTATTCAATTATAGCCTCATAAAATTAAATGATCTACAGAGCGCATCAGAATTGTAACTTGTTAGCAAATAATTGCAATTCCTTATTATACTTCAGTCACTGAATATACTTACAACACAGCATATAAATAAATAATTGATATAGATACGTATCGAGGAATTAATTATACTACCTGTGGTAGACCACCATTGTGTGCTTCCTCGCAGGAGACAATTATGTCCTTTTGTTTGTCTCTGTGCGCCTGGCAGTTGGTCGGAGGCCGAGGCACCGTCTCGTCAGTGATCACAAACACACATGGCTCGTTAGACAAAGAACCGTTCATATTTGAGATGCCGTTCAAACCCCAGCAAAGGACAGTTCCTGGATTAAGAAAATTCTAAGATTCATCGTCCATTTTATAAGGTCATAAATTCACATGGCCCACTAAAACCTTGAAACTGGGTAACATCATTCAAAGTATGTCAGTATAAGATTATAGAATACTATGTAGATACGGATTACAAACTGGTGTTGATTTCATTTATTAAGGGTGTTTATCCCAGAATTAGCTCTTATTTATTACAATGCAGTTTCAATCTAAAGTATAAGTTCTTCGAATACAATAGAGACATAAAAATAATGGCCTTCAGAGTTCATAAACAAAAATCTAGTCTGTTCACTTTTAATTAGATATGACAATGATTTCCAATACTCATATTAAATATGTTCATTTTGTGTAGGTACAGTTATCGATATAAACAAACAGTTTAAATTCATTAAAAAAAAAATAGTGGTGAATACGTTTTAAGGGTTGGATTTCCTACCTACTGAAAAAAATGGCATAAAAATCTACAATTTAAAATAAATGAACCCTTTTGTCCATCTGCGCTCCGCCAATCCTGTGCAAATAACGTAAGATTTTAATTTGTCAGAACATCTTCAAATTTAATAGCGTGGCGTGGTGTCAACGTATTGTTTGAATTTAACAATCTTTTCGCTTTGAAGAAATACATAAAAATTTTGGATCCCGCCGGACACCAATAACATTTATACTGTTGTTTCAGTATAAATTCCTGCCATTATGCCCTGCCATTTCAGAGATAATTCATTGCCGAAAAACATTCCTTTAGCTACTGTCGCAGTGAGAAAAGTGCATTGAAGTTGATGGGGATTATTTTGAATACTTTGATAAGTTTTGAGCAAATCCACCATTTTCATCAGCTGTGGTGTTTGGATTGTGCTTATACAGCGGTATCCTTTACACTGTCTATAAGTTTAAACTACGTTCAGCCGAATACGTGTATATCTACCAACAAACACCTTTTAAAAATTGTTATACCTACCATATATGACATCGCTTGGCCTGCTGTAGTTAAGTACATGTTCCGAACCCTCTAGTACAACACAGTCCTCTGTGCCCGTAACGTTAGTACCGTTAATGAACACCCAGCGATAAGACTCTGGCGGAGGGTTAGACTTCACTTCACATACAATACCAATGGATTCGTCGCCTAGGCCGTACTCCTCAACTTTATCTTTCGAACAAGTAGCTGGGTCTGAAACGACAAGATATAGATCGTGACAGAAGTTAATTAGATCAAGATTAATCGCAGCTGCAGTTAACTTAGAAAAACCAGCTAATTGTAAGTCGGGCTAGCGCACCGAGGGGTCCGTACCACTACACAATATATCTGAGTTATGCATTTACTAAAAAAATATGTTTTTTTTTCTTCATTCGATTCGGGATTCTTATTGGCTGGTTTTTATTATTTGTTAAAGTTACAAATTTGCACTATATTCACACCACGTTTAACACATATACATTATGACGACCGCTTAGCCTAGTGGGTAGCTTAGCTTACGAAGCTGGAGGTCCCGGGTTCAAATCCCAGGTCGGGTCAGTATTTATATGATGAATATTGATACTGGTACCGGGTCTTGGTTGTTATATGTATGTGGTGTCTGCGCTTGGTACCCAAAATACAAAACGCTTAGTTTGGGGCCTAGACGTTGTTGTGATGTATACGTTATTTTATTATTATTGTTCGTACTATAAAGGAAAAACGAAAAATATGTTTCTTGTATGGGGAACTGCTTTATTATTTTATTTTTTTATTATTTGTTAGAATATCCGCCATATAACATATATTCTATAAAAAATTCAATTGGTTATCTATTACGATTCACAAGATACAGCTCTTTAAAAGTTGGACAGACAGACAAATAGACATGCAGACGGCTTAGGCTTAGCAATAGAGTCCCGTTTAGGTACGGAACTAAATTAGAAATAAATTATCTACAGTAGTCATATAAATCAATGAAGATTGAAAAAAAAAATCGAGTACCTCTGTACATAAGACTGCTCTTCTTGTTTTAAATCAATTCTGTTCGGGTTTTGATCTTTGTGGATATTCGATATGACCCGTTCACAAAAGAGTCTTACGGTGATCCCAAAGTTGGAAACTGGACTGCCAATCATGTGACGATATTCGTATTTAAAATTAAAATTCAAGAAATGTTATTGAAAATTCGCCTTATTTGAGTAGGCGCCGACTTAAATTTATTTATTTATTTATTTAAATAGTCTTCCTAGGTTAGTAAATGAGACGATCAGAGTGCAGTCCTGCTAGGAGCTTTGGGATTGTGTTAGTAGACGCCGTAAATATATAGAGACTGCGGAATGCGATTTGTGCCGATTGTGTAAAAACACATGGCCGTGTGGTCTAGACCGATTTGATTACCTATCTACATTAATATGTGTGCGCTCACAAAAAGGCAAAGCTCGGTTCTTGCCTCTATGGCTGTACCGATTTCATATGTTAGTGGAAATTATGGTAGGTACTCAATATTAGACACCAGCAGACGTAGTTAGTACTGTTGAAGTAAGCAGCAGAGACTGATGTCTCCTTGTATGCGAAAAAGGGGAGAACATGCTCAGGTCTGGCACCATAATGCACCTCACAAGCCTGGTTCACTAACTTGACTAACACGTACGGCACTGACATCAAACTAGAGTTCCTCGTATTATAATGCAAAGATACGTAAAATGACACGGGGGCGCACCCGAACCCGGATCCATGCAGACATATTTTAATGTTATCGACAGCACCAATCGGAAGCTATGGTACAAAAGTGACAGAACGTTTGAAACCTCTAATATAACTAAGCGAATGCCATTTAATATGGCACTGTCGGTTCAGTTACATAATTAGTTATTTTATACAGTTTGTGAAGTGTCAAAATGAATGCAGAAAAGATATAAAGGAATCGTTTGTGTCAAAGCGACGTGAGATTTTATAATAGTGTACGTCGAGGTACATTTATTTTGCTGGTAAGTGTTGTAAAACGAAAATAGAAAACGTAAAAAGACCCTACTACGCGTCACACAGAACTCTGTGTTAGGAAATATATTTTCACAGTATATTGAGACGGGAATCAAACCCAGAACTTCTGTATTGCAGGCTGAATACTTCTCCATCACTTCATAAACATCAAAGACAAAGTTACTTACATGTGACATCTATGATGAGCGGTTGACTGACGGTTTCGCCTTCTGCGTTGACTGCGGCACATTTGTATTCCCCAGCCTCATCTTCTCCCACGAAGTCAAGTTCCAAAGCAGTTCGTAACTGAACTGTACGAGTGCTGCCTCCGCTTTCAGGTAACTTGTCTTCCTGAAATAATTGAGTTACAATTTTGTTAAATATTTAGATGGAAATATTTCATGTTGCAAAAGTGAAACATTTTGATTGACACAACTGAAGGATAAGTTTAAATTTTTGACTTCAAGAAATAAGTCTTTCAAGTATAAACTGTCTGTTGATATCATCAAATCAAGAAATAGTATTATGATCTAAATAGAATACGAATCTCGCAAGTAAAAAGTGCTTCATGTCAAGATAAATATTTGTTTAAAATAAACACGTTTGATTTTACTTATAGGATATATTAATTGGAAAAGGATTGTAGGATACATGGAATCTCCTCATTGAGTAAGTTTACATTTTTTTACTAATATTTCTTAATGGAAGGTTCTTGAACGTGTTTGGTTTGTTATAAAAGCCGATTGTACCTAATGGCTGAAGAGTGGAAATATTTAGGTACGGATTCAGCGATAAAGGCAAAACAGAGTAAATTTCATAGTGCCAGAATATAATAATAATAATGTACACTACACAACAACGTCTAGGCCCCAAACTAATCATTAGCTTGTGTTTTGAGTACCGAGCGAAGACACCACATACATATAACAACCAAGACCCGGTACCAGTATCAATATTCATATAAATACTGACCCGACCTGGGATTCGAACCCGGGACCTCCAGCTTCGTAGGCAGGGTCGCTACCCACTAGGCCAAGCGGTCGTCTATTAATATAAGAATATTAGTGTATTGGTGTGATTACTGTTATAATTTTTGTGCTAAATAAAAACTTTTCGTTCATTCTAATCTTTCGAACCCGTTGATTGTGCCGGCGTAACAATATCACCAGACGCCCGATTTTTTATTGTATAATCGTTGTTACTTTTTCTTCGAAGAATTGAAATAGTAAAAAATTATCACCAACCCCATGGTACCAGAAGTATTCGTGGACAGCTGGGTTGGCGGTAATACTGCAGTTCAGCGTCACATTAGAACCCATCACCACGGAGATCGTGCTGTTGTCCAACTCCTCGTCCGTTATTATCTCTAGTGCTGGGGGATCTGTCATTTAATGTTCAAAAGATATATATTTTATGTCAATAAAATGACCTATATGTACTTGCGTATTAAAGGCTATATTCCATTATAATGAAAATTCAATAGACAACTACCATAAAAATAAAACAGTATTATAAATAAAAAATTTAAAAACCTGACCGCTTAAAAAATAATTAACCGAAAAAAAAAACCAAGCTCTATAATGTTTTTTTTTTCTTCGGTACCTAAATGAGCAAATAATAAAATGTAGGTATTTATTATAATATAAATTCTGACTTGAATGTTATACGCTATCTATTGTAACAGGCGTAGACAAATTAAGATTACCCTCGGCAGTCGGGTGTCGTGATAGCCCAAAGCGCAACGAACCTGTCTCAAATTTATAAGGCCATAGGGCCATGGTTCGAATCCGGGCGTGTACCAATGAGTTTTTTCTGACTTAAGTACATTAACTATCACTGACTCCGTGCCTCGGAGAGCACGTTAAGCAGTCGGTCCCGGACGCTGTCAATAGATGGCAGTCGTTACAATCCCCAACCCGCAGTGGAGCAGCGTGGTGGATTTAAGCTCCAAGCCCCTTACCCTGGGGGAGGCCTAAGCCCCTGCAGTGGGGCAAAAATGGGGTGATGATGAAGTGAAGTCGGGTGGAGTGAAAATAGATACCATAGCAAAATATGGTAGAATACCTAAATCGGCAGCCATATTTCAGGTGAGGAAGCATGTATTGAATTGTAAAACATATTTGATCTTGAATTACCGTTTACAAAATCGTATTGTACAATGAGAGACAATTTATCGAAACTGTCTCCTACTGAAATGTGAATTGATGATGTGCAAACGCCGATAAACACGCGCAGTGGAAATCAGTTTCTTTGTGTATTTTTTTCTGGTAGATTATGCCAAAATCAATAGCAAAAAAGAAGGCTTATGGCGAACGTAAAGTACAATAAAATATCGTTTTCAGATCTGGTAAATTTGGCTAAAATGTGATAGAAATCAACGTTGATTGATATTCTGTTGATTGTGTTTACCTAATTTTGATTTTTTATAATATTGTTGAGATTTGTATTAAGCGCCACATAACGTTGACTCTTCCTGCGGTAGCTGCGCGATACACAACAGACGATTCCGCGCTATTTGTGGTATTTGCATTTTGCACTAGATAACAGTTGCCAATAGACGACGCGGAGTTACCTTCTCCTCCCTTCCGCACCGCTTCACTACAGCAGGTAACACCAACTAGCATAGGTACTTTGAGTAGGTATAATATTTAAAAAAAAAATGTTACAAACACGTGACAGAGAGTGTCAGGTCGTCCGCGCATATGTAGGTGTGACGGCGGTCATGTGCGCTTGCGCAGCACGTGATCCGCGCCTCGTCGAACTCACGCGACGCCATCAGCTCAACGCTGCTTACCACCAAACGCTGAGAAGCCTCTACCTACAAATATGATCTGTAGTTATTTTTTGAATCATTCTAGTTTAAAAAAATGTTATGTAATTAGAAAAAAACATTTTGTGGCAACGAATGAGTTTTAGCGGCTTTTGGGGATAAAAGCTGAAAAGCGTTGGTTATGCTTGTTGCACAACTTAAATTTTGAATAACTAATAAATGAATGGTTACATAATAAAAAACTGTCTCTGCCATTATTCAACTTGTTTTCTGTTCAAGAAGATGAGCCAATGTAATAAAGAAATAGTGTTTTTCGATTTAAATAATACTTAGCTTTTTCCAGCAGCTACGCCCCATAGTTTAACGATTCCCATCCCACTGCTTAATTTTATTATTAATTTACATGAATATTCTTATCATTTCACAATTTCTAAAATAATAAGATAAACACCTAAGTGCGTTATTCTTCTTTATACTGCTATGCTCCTAAAAAAAATTATGGTGATGCTTCAAAGTATAGTTCAATCACGATTTCATCTATTTAAATATGTATGTTTTATCAAAATTGGTTTGATCATCAGTGATAAAACAAAAATACAAACAGACAAAAAATATACAGTTCCGAACGGGACTGCAATGCAGACCGCTATATTGAGGAAACTGCGCATCTAGTACATATCTTTGTTCATACTCATTTTCTTTTCAAGAAACTCGCGTTTAGTTGCAGAGTTACTATCCCTGTGTGCACGCACACATTCAAACAGTGCCTCCTAAGAGTGATAATATCTGTACGGTTAGGGTTGAGACAAATATTTTTTTTTCACATATTTTAATTATGACGACCGCTTAGCCTAGTGGGCAGCGACCCTGCCTGCGAAGCTGGAGGTCCCGGGTTCGAATCCCAGGTCGGGTCAGTATTTATATGATGAATATTAATACTGGGACCGGGTCTTGGTTGTTATATGTATGTAGTGTCTCCGCTTGGTACCCAAAATACAAGCTAATGCTTAGTTTGGGACTTAGGCGTTGTTGTGATTGTGCGTGTTATTATTATTAATTTAATCATTTAAATATAAATAGAAAAATGTTGATACCGATCTAAAAAATTGGTTTAAAAAAATTATGTACTTGTATCGTAGAATCCGTAATTGTGTACCAATGTGATGGTATACTCTACATTAGGAACTGTTCCGACTTTGCACATAGATAAGTATTTTGATCCGGAAATGAGTAACTAGTTAATATTTAACAATATCTTCCTTAACAATCAATCAGTCGCTTCGTTAGAGTTTTATAAATCTTTAAAATATAACCGTACCGTTAGATTCTGCTCCAAGTTAAAAAGTTCACCGTGGTTGAGGCGCCAGACTACTCTGGGCGGAGGACGAGCTCCCAGGACGCGGCACTGAAGAGGTATTACCTCCCCTTCCCGCACTGGTCCTTCATCACCTCGAACGCTGACCAGCTCCGGCGGCACTGTAACCATCATGTTGTTATTGCTTTAGACAGCTTTCGGATGTAATTTTAGGTTTTGGTAAAAGCACGGTTTGTCACTTCGGCCATTATTATAGCCATGCTGGTTTATTTATTTGGCTGTTTTACCGATCTCACACAAATAAGTGCATGCCTCAAGTTCGTTTCATAATCACGTTTGCTCAATGAATCTATTAAACTAGTACTTCTCTTATACTTTTGTGAAAGAACACCGCAAAATAATAAAAAATTGGCTAAGTGTCGAACCACACACAGTGCAGGGTTCCGTGGTTCAGATGACCATTCATAATCAAAATTCAAATAATGCTTCAAAACAAAAAAATATCTCAATAAATACTCAATACATCTTGTTGAAACCAATTTTAGTTAAAAGTGTTTTTTTTTTTATAATATACAATTTTAATTTTATTCTGAATTTTCCACCTTATTTGAAAAGTTAAAGGGTGGGTACACTTTTTAGGACTTAAGGAACGCAAATCTCAACAACTGTTAACTTAAATAAGAAAGTCATTTTGAAACCACTATATCTTTTTTAAAGACGTAACTAAGTATAAATACCCCACAGCTTAATGTGCGTTGGAAAATTTTTTCGTCCCTGTTTCATTTATCATGTAGCGACCTATCTAAACAAAAATACGTAATTTCGCTACACCATTTTATAGCGGTTCATAGATTACACCTACCTTCCGAACGAGCAGACAGACGGACAGGATGAAATTATAAAGATTCCACTATTTTCCTGTTGGCTACGGAACCTTAAAAGAACTTAAAGTACAATAAATAACTTACAGTATATATCGAGAGTGATGTCCATAGACAATGGATCGACGAGCTGGTTATTCGAAGCTCGGCAAGTAAGTACGCGGCCGTGGTCTTCCCGACGAAGTGGACCATACGCCAAGTGACTTCTTACACGTCGTTCAGACAGTGGTGTGGATGCGTCTTTTAGCAGGCGGCCGCCAGTCCACCACGTTAGGCTCGGGCGTGGGTTACCTGTAGAAGTTAGATGTTAACGTTTCTGCTGAGTTGCAACTGAAACGCAAGAGTTTACCTAAACGATCGATAAGTGGGTGCAATGATGTGAATTTAAAATTTCCATCACAAGCATCACGGAATCAAAACAGGTAGGTACCTACAGCGTGTTAGGACCCCTGGTCTGATTATAGATTTTAATCGTGTCACTTGAAAATGTTTATTATCAGAACAGCGTAGCACAGATAGCGTTTATTTCGAAACTATTTATATCGCTGTATGGTATTGGAGTCATAGAACTTATATAGGTATATTATACTCGTATTTGAAATTATAAAACGGAAAATAAATAGGCCTACACATAGTTCACGATCTACTGATACATGCACGCAAGACAGAACAAACTTATAATACCCCTCTTTTTTCGTCGGAGGTTAAAAATAGTAGATTGTTACACAAAGGCTAAATAAATCTTTCCCCCGAGGTAAACATTAGTACTCGATAAAACAACTGAAGATCGAATTGCCCCTCTCTCCTCTTTTTTATGTTTCTTTTGCTGTGGTGTCTAACTGCCTTATTTTTATCATTTAGTTCAAATCTATGTAAATTAAAATAATAATTTAGTTAAAATTTAATTATAAGTAGGTATAAAGTCATGTCACTAAATTGTTCATAATATTTTTTAAAGGCAATTTTACACCGCAATTTAACAGAGTGGCGGTATAAAAAGTTGGGACATCGCTCGCACAGTTTTCAATCTTTTTGACAGCAGGGAAAAACGTTTCCCAGGGATGAAAAGTACTGTTCATCCCTCTGATAAGGGAACTTCAAGTGTACTTTCCGAGTATGAGAAATGGAAAAGTATATTTATACTGTTGTACCGGGCGTTGTAAGGAATGGCATATTTTTCATTAATTTTAACGACATTAACAATACCTAAATTCTAATAAAACAAAATAACAAGTACTTCACCAGCATCTCTCAAATAGGAAACGAAATAGGTACGTTACCTCCAAAAGCGACGCAGTAAAGCCGAAGGCGGTCGCCAACGTACAGCTGGCCTAAATCATAGTTGGCGGTCGAGACCGACTCTCCAACACGAGACCCGTTCTCTTGAACCACCCAAAGACGCTCCGGTGGTACTGTAACATAATAATAGTTTATTTTTAGGGGTATAGGCACCGACGATGGGATAGAGGTCGAATGAACATAAACCTTATACACTTTGGCTCTACTGGCGGATTTAGGCTTAGATCCGCGCGGCCCAGGTCTAGGGCGGCAAAATTTGAATTGCAACAAAATTGTAGCGATAGGTAGGTAAATGTTAAGGATGGAAAAATTATATTAGAGGATTAATTAAAAATTTCATTGTTATTTGTTTTTAACTAGGAAATCGTATTATTTCAATGTAAATCAAATATAAAATCAAATACCTAATAAAGTATGTTTTCATGTTTATGTTGTTATATAATAATTTTATTGAAATTAAAACAACGCCTTACAGGGATCGGTCCAAGGTCACAACAAACACAATATTGGTACTTTTAAAACCTTTCTGGTTCGACTCTGATGCTTTCTGTGACATGGTTCTAACGAGGTCTAACTCTAGCTTTTTCGTATTGGAATTAAATACCTATCTATTTTCTTAAATCATAACATAAAGGAATAAGTATTCATTTGCAAGGGAAAACTAAAATATTAATCCAGAGGTGTTTTGAACGCTTCGCAAAGCTTATTTGATTACAGTTTAGAAAATATCGCAAACGAATCCTGATGCATTAGTCGGCAAGGTACCGAAAGTATTTCAAGTTTTAGGAACATGTTAGAAGTGGTGAATATAAAGACAATTTAAATATCACAAACGTAGTGAGTCGACATATTTATACTTAATTAAAATTCCTAATAAAAATATCGAAAACAAAAAAGAAACATGGAAAATTCTGACATGCTCATTACAGATGCATTTTATTAACTCTACAGTCAACCGTGTGAATATATTATTCTATCATCTAGCCCCGTGTCAAGCCTAGGCCAAACAAACTTATAGGTATTGTTTTGAAAATCAATTAGCATAAATTACAAATAATTTATGTGTATATAAGAGAATAGGCCAACTCGTTTGTAACAGTCATAGAATAAACAAATATAGAGCAAATTGTTCCGGTGCTTGTCAGCTTCCTCATTAAAGCACGCTGATCAATTAGTGACGATGTATGTCCGCGCCAGCAACACTATTTTTAGGGTGTTGAAAACTGGGATCCATATTAATCTTGCTACAATATTCTTTTGTTTGTTATATCGCCAATTTAATGTGCAATAATAAATTAATTTATTGAAGTTTATTTATTAATGGATTTGATTGACATCAGAGTCTGTTAATATTTTGATATTGGTTGTTATTAATGTACACAACATAAATAACACTTATCAGACACTGAGCTTATAGTACTTGTATTATACGAGTATTGTAAAGGAATAGAGCCGCACCAAATTATAAAATCCAATGATTAGAATCACTGTACCGGAGTCACTTTTGCACGGGCCAAGCTAATGACGTGTTGCTTGATGCCTAGTGCTGGAGTACAATATATCAAAATTGATTGATTCTCGTGTAAGATCTCTACAATTTACCGGGATTCAGGAATATACGCGAGAAAAATTAAAAGTGTCGTTTTTCTACGGGACAAATATTTGTGTGCATAAACACGTCTTCTTCTTGTGCAATATAAAGATAATTTAAGTATGTTTATCAATTGTCTGGTATCATAGAAGGTACAGGCTTTACCTATTTTGGGACTAGATGACCGTGCGTGAGATGTCTCACATATTATGTTTTGACCGAAACCGCTGTACCTACCACGCCTTAGGTATGTGCGCGGCGAGGAGGGAAGGCAGCTCCTAAGCGTTGACGACGGACTGACAGAACAGCTGGTCTAACACGCAACTTTTTATCCGTAACCTTTCTATCAGCGTTGAGCTATAGCGGATTCGGCTACTTCTGTCAAATCGGTAACATGTACACTTTTAGCCGTTCATGACAGCCAAAGGATAGGTAGCAGACCTCGGCGTATAAAAGTGGCGTGTTACCGATTTTCATACTAAATTAGACCAAGAAAGCGTTGACAGTTAGCGGATTCGCGACTTCACCGCCAGAGCTATCCGCGGCGGATAAAGGGGTTTCGTGTTACGCATTTAGTGTTTCCGTGAAATAACAGCGCGGATAAGGTTCGGATAAAGTGGCGTGTTAGACCTGCAGATCTGCCTCCTTTCGCGTCGCGCACATACCTAAGGTGCGGTACAGTGGTTACGGTCAAACTATATCATATTCATGCGACGTCTAGTTGGTAGCGAAGCACAAGCTCGGTGGTAGGTATCAGAGGATCAGTTGTGCTGAAGATCTGATTCTCACAATTTGAAGATCAACATGAAAATTTGTTCCAAGCGGTTCGGCTTCATTTACTTACCTATAACGACTAAATGCACGTAAGTCTTATGGGCAGGACTATTGTCGAAATCGGCGTAGCAGTAGTACAATCCAGCGTCTTCTGGACGTACACCAGACATTTCTAGGAACTTCTCGTTTTTGGTCTCCACCAGACGATAACGGCTGCGACGCTTACCACCGCCGACGTCTTTTACATCCGCACGAAAGTCGCGACTGCTGGCACACAACACGAAAAATAATAATTAATAACTGAAAATTCCTTAATGTCGGGCAAACATTATACCTTTGACAGAAAACTTGGGAAAGTTTTATCAATCCAAGAGTTTTAGATACTTATGCTTATATTCGATAGTAATTTTAAATGAACGGTTAATTTTATTATAATATTAACCTTTCAGTAACAGGGTTAGGATCAAAAATGTTTAATGTAGACGCTAACGAAAAATAGGGCAGCTACTTTTTAATATCAATTCCATTACGTTAATTGAACATGAATATAGTGCATATATATTATAAGACGTGCAAAAATCTCTGCAATCTGAAGTTTACAATGCAAATGATCACTAGCTTCTAGTTTCGACGTTATCACTTCGTGATGAAGAAATCGCGTTTGAGGTAAAATAACTCGGTGTAGGTACTTTGTAAAATTCATTATGCGATATATCCTTTTTTTGTGATTTTTTTTGTTTACTGGACTTCTGCTTTTCTTAACTTTTACCAAAAGCGAACGCAACTTAACTAATGTTATAGATACCTATCAGTCGTCCTGAGATTCTTACCGAGATATTATGTAAGAATGGCCAATGGCCTAGAAAAATATCAAAGGATTATCTTTATTTTCGTTTATTTTCTTTAGATTCGTGATAGCTCAGAGCGCAACGAACCTGTCTCAAATTTATAAGGCCATAGGGCCATGGTTCGAATCCGGGCGTGTACCAATGAGTTTTTCTGACTTAAGTACATTAACTATCACTGACTCCGTGCCTCGGAGATCACGTTAAGCAGTCGGTCCCGGACGCTGTCAATAGATGGCGGTCGTTACAATTTGCCAACCCGCAGTGGAGTAGCGTGGTGGATTTAAGCTCCAAACCCCCTCCTCACCCTGGGGGAGGCCTAAGCCCCTGCAGTGGGGTAAAATGGGCTGATGATGATCTTTATAATTTTCTTCAAAATAGTTTTTATTTTAATCAGCATTTGTTTTATTTAATAACGATCAGCGAGTCACACTATCATTGTTGATCATGACTGACCATGTGCTTTTTCTATCTTTATTCGCCCTCCCTGAGAGAAGCCCGTGTCCGTTGAAATAGCAATAGTTTGAAAGTATTTCTAAAAGCTATATTTAACAAACCGGTATGTATTTGGTATGATTTTAATGGGATTCTAAACCTCTTTCAACATACGATACTTATTGGGAAACAATAAATCCGCAGTACATTTGCAATACTCTATAATAACATCAGATCGAACTTGAGTTCAAAATTAACTGTGATCGGGCATGTTTTGAAGCTATAATGTTTATATTTCGAATTTCAAATTCCCAATAAGCTAGAACATATTTCTCAAGTTATTACATATGTAACAAATTTAAAGTTTAAATTAAGAATATCGCAACAAACAGTCAAGAACGTACACGGGGATTTGTATAGAATTAATGCAGTAGTGTGGTAGTAGGTAATTTCACAATTTGAGTTCGATAAAGTCAAGTTTATTTTGGCCTTTGTATTTTGATAATACTGCAATATATGCAAATTAACCGATGAAAATAACTTTGAATTGCAAGTACCTGTAGATGGCGGTATCGGTGCCATTCTTGTACCACACCAAAACTGAAAGTTGGGCGTCCGGTTCTTTGGTCGTCATGTTGCAGTGTAGTTCTGCGGTATGACCCACCACCGCCTCCACTGGATACCAAAAATCAATAAGATATTAATCACACGTAGGGTATAAGTAGTGGTCATCACAACTATCAGTATAGGTATGATTATAGGATTCACCATTCACAGTACATTAATGGTCAGTTGTTTGCAACTGGCCAGTCTGTGTTGACTTTAATAGTAGGTACACCGGAACGTTAGAACACAACAATATCAGCCCATTATGCCCCACTGCAGGGGCTTAGGCCTCCCCTCGTGATGAGAGTGCATGGATCCACCACGAAGTGCGAATTTATGGATATTGACAGTTAGAACCATAAGAAAACTATCAATCGCTAGTGCCGAAAAATTCAATGAACAATCTCATCGTTTTTTGTTAAAGTTCCATCAAGTTTGAATAATTATCTATAATAGAAGTTTGCATTCAGCCTGTGTAAATAAAGAAACAAGGCACAACATTATGACCACCTAGCAGCCTGCTGAGCTTAGAAAATTAGATTTATTCTTACCTGCCACCATTATCTGCCACCATGATGGCAAATGGGAAATCAATGTAAAATGTCCCACCAGCTGAAAGGACGCTTGACGCTCAAGTAAAGTACCTACAGCCAAATCCGAATTTTTACATTCAAGTATAAATAATTATTTCTAGCTATTTTATAATGAATTTTCAATCCCTCTCTCATTTCTAAATGTGATTTTTTGATGTGCAAGAAAAGATAATGCTAATTCTCAATTTATTTTATTTACAAATTAGTAGGTTTATTGAAGTGATTAGGTTATAAGTAAACTTGATTTCACCCCGCCAAAAGTGAAGGTAAGAATCAACCTATCGGATGGATCGCGGAATCTATCGAACCTACCTAACTCAAAATTCATATTTATTTATTTTTTTAATTTACAAGTTTTAATATCTTATAACGAAGTCCAATGAAAAGAGAAAATACCAATTTAAGAATAAATTAGGGTTGATGAAATTAAGCTATTTTACAAATAGGTAATTGTTAGGTCCCTATTATTAAGTGAATAAGTAAAATAACGAGCCCAATGAGCTCAAATACGCTGGCAAAAATCAGTAAGTAATTCTCGAAATACAAATATTTCAAATACAATTTATATAACTTTTCTGAAAAATTATATCGCGATTCACCACTTTAAGCGCACGTGAAAACCTAAAAATATAAGTTAGTGCAGGTGCCCAAATCCTTTCCCAACCCAAAAAACTTCAACAAGTCCAAAAATCTCCAATGGTCCGGCGCATGAGAACGGATTTAAAAAACCCTAGCTTTTGAAAAGTATCGCCAAAGGGTCTTGCACTTGACCCCAGGTGTGGGACTTGGGAATCAAGTATATGACTTCGGTAAGGTACTTTGGACTTCCCTCTGTCAATAGGCACTAGTAATTCCTAAAAATATGATAAAATTAGTTAGTACAAGCGGATTCTAAATCCAAAAACCCCGCACCATCAACATTTGGTACCTAGGGTCTCCGGTCAATAAATATATATGTACATTTAATTTTTTAAATAAAATAAAGTTTTATGTACAAAGAAAAGTTAATTCGAAATGTTAAGTCATCATGACAAATATGTTTTATTTATTTACTTATTTATTAACATTAATTCTTTATTATCAAGACATGTTGAAGAATGATTTCTGAACAGCCGGAAATTCTTAAATTATATAGATAATTCAATTCGACAATACTTCAGTTAATGGGACACAAATTCACATTGATTTCCCATGTGAATACGGTGGCAGATTATTGTGGTGGCAGGTATAGTATAAATCGAAAATTAGCATGTAAGTTAGCAAATAGAAATGCGAAAACCAATAAAAGTGAAAACAGTGCAGCGCAGTAAGAGCCGAAAAAAAGATTTTAAAAACTTTATAAATTGAGTTCAATTATATCTTTCAATGTGTCGAAGAATATAACTTAACCCTCTATCGGAATCGAGCTTGTTTTCCTGGTAATAGGTACTAATGTCCTGTATTATCACTTGTCTTTGCACTGGACCGTAGATGACAGCACGTGATAAATGTGGTGTAAATAGACCCCGCTATCAGTCACGGCGTAAAATTTAATGTCGACACGATATAGCATAATTTAACTGACTTCAAAATAAATTAAGTGACTCTCGATTCGACCCTATAAATGTTTTTAAGGTCTTGTACCCTTATAATTTCGTCCTATCAGTCTGTTTGTGTGTCCGTCCGTTTGTCACAGCTATTTTAGAAGCTGTCACATGTCGAAGAGCATTGGCACTACATTTTTTTTTTTATTTCTAAGCGGGGAGCTCGTGACTAAAAAAGAGTCACGAGTTCCTATAATCTGAATTTTTGGCATATGATTGTACTTCTACCATTCACGTACTTGCCATCAGCAGTGCACATTTTCGTGATCTAGGAATTTCATAAAATCGCCGGTTTCTAAGATCTAGGTACATTTTTTGGATACTGCTAGTTATTTAACAAACAAAAACGCAGTACAATTTCACCAGTTTTTAGGACATTTTGAAACCTATGTTTTATTGTATTCACATAACGCTGCTAACGTGCCGAACACAACATATGGTTGACGAACTGGTAGTACACTCTTTCATTATGTTAAAACTAGCAGTATACTGAAAACAAGGTCATAGAAAATTGTTTTTTTTTCATTTGGTTATAATTTTTAAATACCTATGCGTAAGGCCTTGCGACCTATGCGTATTGCCTTAACACTCCTCTGTGCGTACCTGTAAAAATGCAATTATTGAAAACTTATGACCATTTTTAGGCTCCTGGACTATACGTTGTGCCATGTTATTTTAGAATTTTATTTTAGAACATGATGAGTTATTTTAGAACATGATCTTGAAATCCGAAGGTTACCACTAACTAACACTAGATATACCTACTCGACATTTTTAGTAAAATTTATTACAGGAAAAAAAATTATAATATTGATTACAAGTCAAGTCACTTACACATTAGGTATATGATTATGTAAGTGACTGGCGCGGTACCATTTTTTACAGTGTTTCAGGGATGGGGGGATACATTAGAATGCTGGTGAACGCGTGCTTATTTAACTAACGCAACTTAACCTTAGTGAATAACTCAGCTAGCTTTAAAGTTCTTCGTCACGGTGTCTGGCCCGTGCCAGAACCAGCTGTAAACCGTTAAGGTCACGCCCCGTCTTTGTCATCAGAACTACTTATGCAACGTGTACCGATTTTCAACACAATCGGTTTACAGCACAGGTGGAAATCCAGTAGGTAAAAATTCAATCGCCTATTTTTATGATGAATATCGATACTAGTACCGTGTCTTGGTTACTATATGTGTGTGTTGTCTTCGCTTGGTACCCAAAACACAAGCTGATGCTTAGTTTGGGGCCTTGACGTTGTTGTGATGTATACGTTATTTTTAGCCTTAAACGAGTAATTTTTTTTTTTTCAAATTTAACTGATGTTAACTTTGTTTGTGGTATACCTACCCTATCTCACAAAAAAGGATTATCGAAATCGAACTACTCTGTAAAAAGTTTCCTCAACTTTCTGTACCCTTAGAGGAGAATTTAAAAAATAACACTTTTCATACATTAACAACTCAAGAAGCAATATATAATATTTATTCATAAAATTCTGGATGTATTTATCTGGATGCATATATTGAAAGATATGCAAAATTGTAACACGTGTATTTGTTCTAATAGTTTTTGAGTTTAGGGGAGGTCGAAAATACCTCGAAATAGATCGCGTGTAGGTACGTACCTACCTAATTCTGCCGGTGTGTCGCACTTTTGTTTTCCGAACTTAACTGACACATTTCCGTGTCCAGGCCAGCTTTTCTCAAACTTATCACCGTGCGTACCTTTATAAAATTTCCTAGAAAGTGACGAATCCCTAAAGAAACTGCCTGAAGATGAAAACGAGGTTTTCTATTTAGAAAATATACACTGTTACAAAGACGCGTGTGATGAATGGGTTTACTTCTTGTCACTAATCGAAAAGATGTTAGAAGCAATTTTGCTCAATTTCAATCTTAATTTCAGACCCAGAATTCAGTCGATTCCTGTACGTCATTATTATCATGATCAAGTTTGAAAAGTCCACTCTCACATAAGTTGTTACGAAAGCAAAAGGAAATTCATCACTTAGCGTGAGAGAAAAATAAATTAAAGACATCTGTTTAAAATCGGCTGAAAGAGTCAGATCCGAGATCCAGTCAGCCGCCACTTAGAACCCTGGTCTAGACCAACGGAACACAATTATGTTTTGAAAATCGCAATTACGGGCATAACTGCAAACTGGACATATTTAGTTTTGCGAGAATTTCTTTTTTAAAAAATAAGGTTGTCGTTGTACTGGCCCATGTTTATTATTATTACCTATTAATTATTTATGTTTACTAGAAATTATTCAAGAAGTAATTGTGGTATTTTTCTAGGTTATTATTAAATTTTTAAGCAACTGCAGCGTAGTCAACAAATTTATTAAAAATACTTACCAGTCAATAAAGGATCCTTAGATTCTACACATATCAAATAAACTATCAGTACTAAAAAACACTTCATATTTTCACTAATAAATTATTATTAATAATTTAAGTATATGTTTTAATTAAGCAATAAAGCGAATTTTCGCTGTTTCGCATTTAGTGTACCTACATTATAAGCTGACGTCCACTACTGGAATAAGCAATCCGTCCGTCCGTCCTGCTGCGGCGCGCTGACCCGGCTTCCGGCGCTGCGTACCAAATAAACTTATAATAATATACAATTGTTGACTGTCGTTTTGCAGGCGAATTCAACGGAAGAGGGGCACGCGTTCGATACCCTCCTACATTTCTTAAAATTCAACAGTTGGTCCAAGGAATATCTCAAAATCACGGACGTTCAGCGTAAATATAGTAATTTTTATATGGAGTTCATTTTAGAAGGAAAGTAAAAAAAAATTATTATCAAGTGCATTAAAAGACATATCAAAATAAAGAGCTCGCAATGAGAAATACAAATAGTTTTTTTTTATAATTAAAAAAAATAATTGTGTAATACTCCAAAACTACTGAGCCTTATTTTGAAAAAAAAAAACTCGAATACCGCTGTATTCGGTGTTTTTTTTTTCATTTTACTTATAGTTTACAGGGAAACCTAAGCGTTAAAGAAATTCTCGTTTTATTTTGGAGAGAAAAACGAGCGCGACGTTAATCGAACTTACCCATTAATGGTTATTATTATGTAATTTAAGAATTATTGTATAAATATATTTCATTTTTATTTCGTTAGTTATTTAGAGGGCGTTCGATCTTCTCTGGCTAATCCGAAAAGTAATAACATGAGTGCGATAGCTAGAGACAATTTTTATTACTTATTTTATTATAGTGAACCTTTGATTTTAGTATCGATTGTGAAGAGAATAAGCTCTGCAAAGGAAAGCGTAAATTTATAGTACCTAGTAATACAATGTAGTTTTCATCACAAAATGTTTGTTTTTAAATTATCTTTTACAATAATATCACAAAGATAAAATGCATCTATTTTTCGCTTATTGGCTAAACGCTATCTGTCATTTTCTATGGAATTAAAAAAAATTTTTACTTATAAAAGTACATTTTATAAGTTACTCTATTACTCGTTAAATAATACAGTCTAATTAGTTGTGATAGTTTTCCTTTTAACTACGTTATATATACTCCTGTCATAAATTTTTCCAAATATCCAAAAACAACAGTTCAGCTGGTAGAGGGAGGACACATGACTCTAACAAAAATTAGGACTTTAGGAGTGCATATGTCAGCAACTGTTGACTTAAATAAAAAAAAATGTTTGAAACCTTGATATAATTTTTTAAGACCTATCGTTTAGTGCCTCTCACGTTAATATACGATGAACTTTTTTTCGTACTTCAGTTACATGTATGGCGACCTATCCCAAAAAAATATTTTCATAATTTTACTACGTCATTGTGTAGCGGTTCATAGATTACACCTACCTTCCAAATTTCATCTATATATAGCCAATCGTTTCCGAGAAAAACCCCAGACAGACAGACAGACAGACGGACGGACATGGCGAAACTATAAGGGTTCCTATTTTGCCATTTTACTACGGAATCCTAAAAACTAATCGTTAAAGAATTCTCATTTTGGGGAAACAAATTAGAAAATTCAAAAAAAACATTAGTCAACTGCATCATATGACGTACCAAATGAAAGGACTTATGGGAAATATATTGTTTTTATAATTTTAAAATGTATAGTTTAAAGGGTGTTGACATGAACATACGAAAATCACGCATCCCCCCCCCTCCCCTCACCCACTAAAACTACTAAACCAAAAAAATACGAATATGGGATACGGAATTAACTCATAGTTTACAGTAAAATTTAAACGAAAACCCTAAAGTTTTTAAATTTCCATGGGAAACGGAAAATATTCGTGAAGAGAAACTGCATATAAAATGGCCGAGGACTACCTAATACATTAAATTGGTCCAATGGTTACATACTCTCGTAGCCTGCTCAGACATGGTAGGTAATGCGTATTGCGATGATTCATAGCACGGAACCCTCTCCACGCGAATCCGTCTATAACACTTAGCCGGCTTTTATATAACTATTAGCTACTTTACTACCTACGTTTAAGTCTCATTGCAAACATTTTTATTTCACTATTTGATACAGTTTCTCACCCGTGACGTCATAGTTCCCTCCAGTGTGCTATCGACAAACATCAGCCGTTTACCTTACGCTTTTTAATTGGTGAGGTCGAAACAATTGGGGCGGTTCGGCATGATTGACTCGTTGTGCAAACTGGGAAACATTTCCTCTTTCATTTTTGAAGCTAATTAACACCGGACTGTCGGATTACATATTTTTTTCATTTTGAAACGTCGACCTTACCCTATGATATTTATCTACCTATTAAGTTTATTAGCGCGTTAAATCATAAACGAATGCCACATTTATATAGACAGTGCACACGATTTAACAATTTTATTGTATTCTGTGAACTTGCTTGTTTAACTTACTATAATTATTAGAGTAAGTCAAACAAGCAAATGAGGATTTTCGATCGGATCGGAATAAAACGCTCTAAGCGTTCTTGCGCAGGTACAGTCATATACCCCTCGCTCCCGTGCGTCCCGCTACACCTAAAACTGGTTACTGCGACGCGACTTATGCCTATGTTCACATCCGCCATAAAGTTTGATTGGAACTATAATAACTAAACATTTTAATTTTCATCTCACGGGAGCCTTCGACTGGAATAATAAAGTACCTATTGTCTACATTACTAAGCTAAACTGTGACTAAGCTATCTTTCGGTGAAAGTACCATCACAATAAATTTGAACGTATATAGTCAAACAAACGCACATTTATTTTATATACGAGTAGAAATTACGTAGGTATTAGATGATGAAATACTTCTTATTGCCGAAAAAAGAAATTGTAGTCGTGCATTTTCCATTCCATTCAATCAGCCCTTTTTTTATACCCCACTACTGGGGCTTAGGCCTCCCCTCAAGATGACGGGGATTGGAGCTTAGATCCACCACGCTGCTCCAATGCGGGTTGGCGGATTGTAACGACCACTATCTATTGACAGCAACCAGGACCGACTGCTTAACGTGCTCTCCGAGGCACAGAGTCAATGATAGTTAATGTACTTATTTATCTAAGTCAGAAAAAAGTCATTGGTACATGCCCGGATTCGAACTACGGCCACGTGGTGGCCTTATAGATTTGAAACAGGTTCGCTGCGTTCGGGCTATCACGACATATCTACACGACAGTAGTGCATAAGTGTGTTATAATACTTAAAAAGTTGTTGTTTTACAAAAATATATTCTTCTTAACACAAAACCATTCTGATTTTGGTTTAAGAAAAAACTCGCATGCGTTTTTTTGGTGCATTTTACTTAATAATATGAAAAAAGTAGCAGCGTGTAGTTTCTTCCTTCTAGTCAAATTTGTATGTAAATAAATCAGAAATTGCATTCAACCTTAGTAATGTCAGTAATAAAATATTATACCTGTTAGAACAAGACTACAGCACATTATGCGGAATCTGCTTCATATTAAATAGCTATATCATTCATTTTTTAAACACATTTTTGGTTAGATCCAGTTTTCGAGTCATCTCTCAAAGGTTTAAAAAGTGGTCAAGTGCGTACTGAGTTAGGTGACGCTTAAGGTGGTGTTCAACGAAAACTTATCATAAACTTAAATCACGAGTTTGTTCATAGTTGAACTATACATAAACTTGATGTGCTAAAACTCGTGAACTAGTGTAACCATAGTTGATCGTGATAGTTTTGCAAGTAAGTTGGTCTATTATTATGGATTTTTCGGAACAGTAGTTCAAGAGTTAGAAGAAAGAGATGACACACTGATGAAGAACATTTTAAAGCCAAACATTTCATCAAAGGGTACAAATTTTGAAAAATTATTAAATAACCTCAAAATTATTTTAAATTAGCTATTCAATGATACCACCCCCAACTTAACTTTAATCTGTCAAGTAGATTCTGAATTTAATAAAATATAAAAAAATATGAAAAAACAAAAATTTTTAGAGCCTTCTAATAAATAAATCAATTCTAAAATCTTATCGGCGTCAATTCTCTATAAACTGCATTGAATGCCATAAACTATAACAAAAATCAGTAAAATTCATAGAGACATATAACAGGGATTTTTTTTTAAATATAGTACAAGTGAATAAATGTGAGGGGTGATGTATTTGCTTTTCTGATATTCCTAAATCTCACAATTTCCACAGTAATACTAACATTACCATCTAAAGTTGACCATCCGTTGTAGATCCATTTGACTGTTGCAGTAAAAACAGAACTTAAATTGTTTATCTAAAGTTTCAAACTTATCTTTCGTATCTTTTAGAACTTTATGTTGTTCAATATTGAATATATTTTTAATATATTTTCAAAAAAGCCTCCACAAAATTCTGTATCAATAAAAATTTGGAAAAGAAAAGAAATATTTTCCTTAGTGCATATTCGTTTTAGGATTAACTAACTTTATGGAGTCTTATTTTATAAATTCAATGTAAAAATCAGCACTAAAGCTTCAGAGTATGTAACAACTGAAGCCCTAGGATTTATAATTTTATTGTTTTTAGCAAAGGCAAATTATTTTCACTGCAGACATTCTGTTTTTATAATTTATACATAAAGCTATCTTTGTATTTTTTAATTACTGTAATCTTGAATGCATCACCCCAAACAAAGTGCATCAAGAAACTGGCACCAATAATCTACACATTTTACCATTCATTTACAAAAAAAATTTGAAATAATCTAATATCAAAATGTCATTTAAAATATAACAAATATAAGCTGGTGTGACTTCAAACAACTTATTAGTCATAAAAGTATGAATGTGCTCAGATCACTGCTGTCAGATTTATTTACTTTATGTCATCAGTTTTAACATTAATTAGACGAACAGGGCCACTGCCTTTCCTCTTAAGGCTACTTTGCATGTGTTCTTTGTTTAGGCATGTAATACATGATCAAAGAATAAAGTAAATAACTTTTAAGCTCTTATAATCTCTTCAATGATTGGACAAACATGACTGCTAAAAAAGCAACAGCAAAACTGCCAACTGTTCCCACGACTATCTTCTTCTTTCTCAGACTATTTTTAGATTCTGCATATACCTGTAATGAAAAAAAATCATTAAACGAAATGAATATTTAGTTAGTTAATGCAAATTTTTTTATCTTACATTTTGTCATTTACATGTTGCTTATTATTGACCAGTAACTAACAGTTCTACACTATTAAATTTACAGAAACTTGTCGTGCAATTCGATGGTAGTTAATGTTCCAAAACATGTCTTTTAACTGTGAAATAGCACTTGAAAAAAAATATAAACATATAGGAAATATCTGATTTAATTTGATGTAAAAGTACAAAAATAAAAAAAAATTGGTAGTATGTATCAACAAGCTGTGGTGGCTGAGTAATTAAGCATTCCACCTTTCATAGAAAGGATGAAGGTTCGATTCCTGCCCTAGGCATATTGAAAAATAAATTTACGCACCACTACCTAAGGCGTGACCAACAACTTCCAAACAGACAATAGTGCCACAAACCTACCACCACCATCATAGAAGGCAAAGGACACGGGGCTAGACTTATATTTGATTAAAATTTAAGTCTAGCCCCGTGTCCTTTGCCTTCTATGATGGTGGTGGTAGGTTTATGGCACTATTGTCTGTTTGGAAGTTGTTGGTCACGCCTTAGGTAGTGGTGTGGCAGGAATATGATGACAGTTTGTTATCAGACAATAACTCCATAACTTAATATTGAGGAGCTGTATTCCAATAGTGGAGTTTTGGAAGCTTGATGTTTTATACAAAATCTCATAATTGACTGGTAGTTTATTGTTGTAAGAGAAAGTCATAATCTTGAGATTCTCTTCTAGACACTAAAAACACTTACTATGTATAAAACACTTGCAGCTTTAATGATTGACACGGCACAGAATTTAGCCACAATGCGAAAATTTTAAATCTTTATAATCAAATTCTAGTTTATTGAAAATGACAATATTTTACCTTGAACTTTGTGTGAAGAGCGATATCCATTGAATTCAGAATCGTATTTATTTCACTGAGAGTGGCTAGTGAAATGTCAGAAGAATATTTATCTTTATAGAGGAGGCAGTCTGTTATGTTTTTCGTCTTCTTTATAGCTAATATGCTAGTTAACAAACTCAACTGTATTCTGTAAAGGTGTTGTGAACTTTCTTCTAAAACTTCAGTTATTTCGGAAAATGTTAAGTTAGTATTTATTGCAGTGTCTTCAAGATTTACTTCATACAGTGGTAAATTTTTTACTTCATCCATAAGTTTTTTTCTAATTAAAGGATCATCTATACCTAACTTGATGAGGTCATCTTCAGTAAGTTCCATAAGAGTGAATTGGCCTATATTGTGTCTTCTGTAAAGGCAAAAGCAAAAAATTTGCATTATGGTTATGTAGGTACATAAAATGAATTCTACTAAAATTTTTAAAAGAAACATACTCTAATTAGATTGGCTCTCCAATGCTGTTTGGTTGAAAATTGTATTCATATCAATGATCAACTTGAAAATCGGCCATGACAGATTGTTGGTCCACCATTTCAAAAAAATAGGGGTATCACTTTGCTATCTAGCATAACGAAAAGTTACAAAATATTTAATTGAGTTTAAAGGGAATGGGTTGTGAGAACCTTCTGCAAGAATTTATAAATGGAAACACAAATAACAATATAAAGCTTGTTGGTGACTTGTCACTTCGCTCCTCGTACTAATACAAGCAAAGCTTACTCTAACCTTTTTTTTAACGGTGGATTATCAACCTAACTTGGCAGAATTTAAAACTGAACATTGTTATGAACACAATTTGCAACGGGCAGCATTAGAATGCCGATCCAAGTCCTATATTATTTCGTATTTCCGATAAAAAAAGATTAACTGCGGGAGGTTTACACACCGTTCTTTCGACCCGATTATATTTTTTGATTTTTTGTTATGCAACATACCCAATACTTTCGAATTTATATACATATACTTATTACGTTAGTTTAAAATTAAATGTTTTTTTTTTTTAAATAAATGTAAATACCTAACTTACCTGAATATATCTACATATTTTTCAGCTCCAGCAGCAACCAAAAGAGTATTCATTGATAAATCAAATTCATTTGGATCTACTTTGTTACACGCAGCTAATTTGGCAAGGCTATCCATTTTCTTAAGTTTTTCCAAGTTAGTATCAACTAATTATCCCAATTAAATCCCTACGAAAATTGTTTTCCAACCAACAACGTATTTTAGTCGATAAAATATTCTCTGCTCTTTTATAACTTCTTCATGCGTATGATTCTGTTCGAATTTATTTGTGCATATAATCGAACATTAACTCAGCAGTACAGAACCTATCGAACATTTCATCATTTTTTAATTTATTTACACCAATTTATACAAATGAATACACAACAGAAAAATTGATGGATGGAATAGTCCTGCGTTGTCAGTGGTTGTCTTATCCGTCTGTGGTTAGTATTTGTGTTTGCCACTAGAAGTGTGACAATCAATACTGATTCTATCTTTTTGATACAATACTGATTGACTGATACAATCACATTCCATTAAAAGACTCTGTAAGTAGGTACAATCGGTCACTAAGATTGTTTCTGTCTAACTGATTGAACGAATCTGGAACGCTACACCCTGCGATCGAATTGAAACGAACGAACGAACGCGACAACAAACGACCCATATCCCATATTAGTCTATGGAGCGCCGTATCATAATATTCACTGCTTACTTCGGATCGGCTGTGTCTTGCTATACAGTTGTGTTACAAAGCTATGTATAACGTGCCTATGTGTGTCGCACGACTAAAAGCGCAAATATATAATTAGGTATACCTGTTTCTGATTTTCATGTTAGTAAGATAGGATAGAATTAAAATGAAATACGCTTAAACAAACAAATAGTAAACAATAGCAGTCCACTTTCATTTAAAATAGTTTATACTTAATAACATAACAATGTAATATTATTTTCATATTCGTAAATAAAAAGTTAAATCTTTGTCCGTTAAAATCATTGGTTCAACTTGATACAATTAAAAACTATGAACTCGCAATAATTATGAGTTCATAGTTTTTCTTTGCGACTGCGGAAGTGGACTGCTGTTGTCTTCTACTTTTTAATTATTATGAAATATACATATAATTAAAATACAAAACGATTGCCAAGTGATCGACTACAAAACATGTGTAAGGTCCATGTCTCCGCGAAGCCAGATTTCCAAGTTCCAAATCGACTGATTGTACAGTATTGACCGACATGATTAACTGATAGAATCACACCGCAAACGAAATATAAACGAACACTGTAACTATTGCAGAATCAACAGATTGTTTTGAACGGTGCAGCCGACCACGTTAATGTCGAAGTGATTCAATCAATACTCATAGAATAGTTATGATTCTATCAGTATTGAAACGTATTGATGAATGATTCTATCAGTAAAAATCGGTGAACGACACATGCCTATTTGCAACAGCCACATACTATATTTGTCACTTGGATTTGTAGTATATAGAGATTTGTAGTATGTAGTATAGTTCCAATCAAACTTTATGGCGGATCGGAATACAACGCTTTATACATGCTTGCGCAGGTTCAGTCATATGCCCCTCGCTTTATACATGCTTGCGCAGGTTCAGTCATGTCATATGCCCCTCGCTCCACTGCATCCCGCTACACCTAAAACTGGTTACTGCGACTCAACTTGTGTCTATGTTCACATCCGCCATAAAGGTTGATTGGAACTGTATATAGCTTGTAGACTCGGCTACAAGGCCATCTGTCTAATCAGGGTTACAGATTTTACTACAAAACAAATACCAAAATACGTATCAAGAAAAAACATTAGACTAAAATTACAGTAAATTATATAAGAGAAAATGAAAGATAATTATTATGCTATTACAGTTTTTCTCCAAAGGTATGAGAGTTAAATAGATAGGTATCATGAGAATATAATAAGGTATGTCTCAATCTCAGAATAACGTTATTCTGAGGTCTCAATAGTTGTTGAACTGTATTTGGCAATTCTTTAGTATTCGTATCTTGTGTGATCTTGTGTAGTATTTTAAATTGTGCTACGAACCAGTGTGACCCTTCTAAAATTAAATATAATACTAACAAATTGTGTCGCCAGTACTAAAAAAAACTAAATGTGGCACTCGAGGACTGCCGCGGTAAAGCTATTGCATAGCATTTTGTATCAACTTATGCAATTATAATTATTTATTTATTTTATTTATGCAGTTTTTTTTTGTGTTATTATTTTTTCTTCATTTTTCTTCAAATCTTTCTGACGCTGATAATATACCCTTTGACGTGCATTAGTTTTTTTTTTCTTTTTAGCTCTTTACACTTTTCTTCTCCATAAAACGAAAATATCTAGGTATAAATAATAGGTATAAATAATAGGTATAAATAATTAGGTATAAATAGTGTAATGACACACCAAAACAAAATTATTCATTAAAAAAAAAATAACGATATTAAGAAGTTATTATCGAATTTCGCGCGATGTACCTTTATATAGATATAATATCATATATACTTTCTCTTATACTTTTAATATCGCTCATTTTAATATCAAAAATTTAGGTTATCTTTATAGCAGTATTATTTTTCAATTAAAAATTAATACTGCATTTGTGATAATAATAAAATGTATTGTATATAAATTACTCACTCATTTTCTTTCACTATTTTTTCGTGATTTTCTTCATTAATAATAGGTGCAACAGATTATAATAGATGGCGCTGTTTTAAAAAACGTACATCGCGCTATCAAAATTTTTCTCCGTGCGGCGTGGAAAGCGTGAGGTTTTTTTCGTTACGGAATTTCTCGATTCGCACCCCGCGCTCAAAGGCCCGCGATAGAAGCTATGCAATAGCTTAAAATTAAAAAAAAAGGATTTACTAAAATCAAAATTCTACTAAGTTTTCTATCGTGTATTTTAAGGTATATTGTAAATAAAACACACTTTTGAATAACAAAATTTGATTGTACTTAAATCAACTGGGTAACCATTGTTACTGAATTTATTATATTTTAATATGTAGGTGGGTAAGGCCATCTAAAATTGTACAATAATAACGCTTGTGACACGAGGGCTCGGTAACGCATCGTAACGTACGTGACTGATAGTAACATCCGTGACCGTTCTAAAAATACGTTTACATGAATAAAAAATGTTTTTTAGAACAAGCTTTTATTAAAAAAAAAACTAAAAAAGGAAAAAAAACGAAAGCTAATTACAAGTTTCTTCGCTTTACAAGATTCTATTCTTACATAAAAATTAAATACAAAACGTACAACCTTGAGGCGTGTAATATTACTTTGTATGCAACGAAAGTAAAGGAAAAACAACGCCTCAAGGTTTTATGTTTTGTATTTTATGTAAGAATAGAATCTTCTAAAGTAAAGAAACTTGTA
Source organism: Luffia ferchaultella (assembly GCA_949709985.1). Lineage (NCBI taxonomy): Eukaryota > Metazoa > Arthropoda > Insecta > Lepidoptera > Psychidae > Luffia > Luffia ferchaultella. The sequence continues at coordinate 11,977,338 of OX453244.1, forward strand.
ATTATCTTTCGTTGTTTTACTTTATTTAGTTTTCTTAAATAAAAGCTTGTTTTTAAAAAATAGTTTTTTAGTTCAAAATTTTATTTTCTACCTTTTGGTCAATACACATCCTTCTCATTCCCTTTTCAACCTCCCAATCTCTCCTGTCCCTACCCTCTCCCCTCCTTCCCCTCACAACCATTATTGGGGTAGGCAGGGACTACAGATTCCCCTTAGTGTGATCTGGCAAAAAGAAGATTTTTGTAAAATTAAACAAAACATTAATGTACTTGTGAATTTTATTTTTATTAAAATTAAAATAATAATTAAAATCTGGCTTTTGTATGCACAGCCAACTTTAAAACCTCTCATGCAAAAATTGAATTACAAAAAACAAAAAAAAAACTCTTCAAGTACAAAATAAAAAATAAATTAACCAATATTTTTAAAATTAGTTAAAATATAAATATTTTTATTAAAATAATAATTAAAATCTGGGTTTTGTATGCACAGCCAACTTTGAAACCTCTCATGCAATCATGGTATTATCCGAATGACGTTGATGTAAACTCAGCTTAAACTTGTGTCACGAGAGTTACGTAACGCTCGTAGTAACGTTTGGTAACTCTCGTGACTAAAAATCGCCGGTATCCTAAACTAAAAATGTGATACCTCTTTAAAGACTTGTTCTAACATTATAATTCAAGCATAATTCATTAGATTATAAATGTAGCTATGAGCGCCACAGTCAGAGAGTAAATTTAAACATATATTTACCTCGAAATTGATGTTTGAATTTAATAAAATATTAGGGGACACGTGAATGGCACACAGAAAATTACCGCTCACGATGACAAATGACAACAGACAACTGCTAACTTTTTTTTACAGGCTACGTAACAGTGTTGCCAAGTTATATATGGATTCAAGGCTTGGAATACACGAACTAGAGAGCACGTTTTTGGTAACGCTCGAGCGGTAACTCTCGTGACATAAAATTTCGGACAAATGTTATCACCTTTGTATTAATTCCAGATAACGTGATATAATATAATAAAATACAATTATTACATGGTAAATTAATAATAAACCCATTAGAAACACTCCATTGATGTAAGAAAAATTATTTTTATTTTATTTTTGGATTTGAAACTCTCAAGGTGGATTTCGGACAAGCAATTTTTGTATGGGATGGACAATTTTATTTTTAAAAATCTATAAATATTTTGAAAAATAGCAAAGCCTGATCAGATTGATGACGGTAACTTTTAAATTATGATTCTACTAAATAAATTTTTAATATCATTCTATAGTATTATATAGTAAAATAAAAAGTTATGATCAATTACTTTACTCGGACATGAAAAAAATTTGATGTACAATTTTAAACGGCCTTACCCAGGTACAGTAAAAATTCTGCATTCTATTTTATTTTAATTCACATTTACGATTTATCGTAAGGAAAGTTTTATTTTGCGTGAAGTCCATCCAGTTAAAACCATAAAGGTTAAAACGTACGTTACAGGTGAAAACACACTAAACTGGTTTGGCAACTAGCATTCTTGAACGTTTCGTTTGATATTAAAACTATTATTCACTTTTTCACTCATACACACGCACATTTACTCAATCCATCCCGTTCCTCTTCGTTGACCGAGGCAAGAACGAATGCCCGCGAGTGTATTTAGATTTATTATTAATTAAAAAATTTATGTTCACCGCCTTCGCAAAAATTACCTCGTGCACCGCTAATTAAAATGAAATATATAACCGCAAACAAAATCAAAATTCATCAAACTCAAACAGTTCTGCAAGTGTTGAAGTGAAAGTGTTATGAACCACCGCCAAGCAGTCCATCTATACTTGGCGGTGGTTCATAACACTTATAACGTTACGTTAAAATTACGTTTCCATGCCCACCAAAAAAAGAATATTTATGGTGGGACGCTGCCTGTCTACGGCTATGTAATAGTAGATGAAGCCACCATACTTAGAACGGATTTTTATTTTTTCTTTCTCAGATTTCTGCGTTTTAGTTGGTAAAATATAACATGCCACTAAGAAAAATAATCCTCTTTGAAATTTTTAACTGATATTCACAGAATAGAGAACAAACCAGTAGTAGCGTTCAATTATGATTACACATACCGCGTTGTGTCCAAAAACATTACGTACGTCCCGCTCCTGCCCCACTTCCCGCCCGCGTAATGTTGCTAGCTCGGGAGAGGTTTCCTACTGTTTTTGGGATAATCATATAAAATAAAAAAAAAAAGTGTTTAATAATAGTTATTTAACATACACGTGCGGAAAGTAAGGTTTTCAGGCACGCATTCGGATAAAACCTTTTACGCTCAAGTATCTTACAACATTTTTCAATGCATTTTGCGAGGAAATATAACAAAAAAATAAGAATAATAAAGAAAATTTATTGTATTTCACGAAAGCCTATTTACGACGAAATGGCGCGCTTTCTTTACAGAGCGCGCGTTTCATACAGTTTTTTTTCTTAAGACAAAGGTACAGTATACGTACAGCCAATAATGTGAAAAATATTTTTGTTTGCGGAAACAAAACACGTATTTTTAAATGAGATAATCAAGAATCTTATGTTATGGCGTTTATCATCATTTGATTATTGCTAGAGCGCGCATACTTATAAATAATTGGTTTTTTTTTCGAATATCGAAACCTCCTTGCATCTTTGTAATTTCTTAAATTTTGTGACTTGCACCATGCACCAAAGAGTCAAAAAAATTACTTTATTTCAGGCGTGAAATAAAGGATTTCAGTACTGTTTTATTTCACGCGTGAAATAAAGAGTCGCTTTCCGCAAAATTTTGTTACACAAAAAAGAAAACTTTATGAGCAACTACATTGAAAAAATATTAACAGTTAGGTATATTTAGGCCGCGATTATATAACACAAATTATTTCTTTTGGGGCAGCCGTACGGTCGCCGCGTACTTGTTTCATAGTAATCATATCATTCATAGTAAGTTTTAACTATATTAGGTACTAGGCCAAAACTCACAACATTCAAATTTCCTTCAGGCGCCAGGTGTTTACTTGAGTTCAATGAGTTTTTTAGTACAATACGAGTATAATTATAGAAAGGAAGTAGCATGACCTTCTGACACAAGTGTTCTTCATTTAATCTGGGGGCACGGCTGTGCCCCCACCAAGTCGAGCAAAAAAGCGTCACGGCCATACCATCCTTTTCTCGAAGCAATTCAGACCATTTTCGACCCCCTGTAACTTCGTTGTGGATAAAACTAGAAGACTGAAATTTTCAGTAACCATGCAGGCATATTATATAAGCATATTTTCAAATTTCATTCAATTGGAACCAGTATTTTTAAGAAATTATAACGGGTCAAATTTCTTCATTTTGTCACTCACTCACTCACCGATCATCAAAATTCTAAGGCACTTCTAGCAGACCTAGAAGCTTCAAATTTGGAATATAAGTAGTGTTTGGTGTATGAATCAAGGAAAAACTAAAAAATCTAGAAAAGACCGCAAAAAAAAAAATTAAGCCCATACAGCCAAGTCTTCAGTTAAATTTTTCAATATTGGCTTTATTCGTAACGATGTTTTATTACGGCAGTTATTATTATATTGCGTGCGAAGCCGCGGGCTTAAGCTAGTCCCATATAAATATAGGCGCATGGTAGTGCCCCTGCCAAATCGAGCAAAAAATGGGTATTCCCGTCATGAAAACACGTGTATTAAATTATTTATTAATGCAAAAAACGTACCTACGTGCGTATTCGTACTTATTACGAGTGCGTAAGGTTGTATAATATATCTTAGAAAAACTATATACATATATACAATAAGTAGAAGGTACCGAAGAGGAAAAAAATAGAACTGTCTACAAAATACAAAAAGAAATGAGATCCCATCAAAAACAATACTTGTCAAAAAAAACCAAGTCTCGCAACTCAGTTGTTCTGCGGTAAAAAGTTGTGAGATCCATGTAATACCAAGTCGGTTAATTATTTATTCGGTTATAAATATATTGAGACTTGGCCATCGCACTAAATAATTGAATTTACATGTGTTTTCAGGCGATTGAATTTACACGTGTTTTCAGGCGATGGCCAAGTCTCAATATATTTATAACCGAATAAATTAATAACCGACTTGGTATTACATGGATCTCACAACTTTTTACCGCAGAACAACTGAGTTGCGAGACTTGGTTTTTTTGACAAGTATTGTTTTTGATGGGATAGAAAGTTACTCACTACAACATGAAATGCATACATACCATTTTAGTTAAATAAAGGAAATAAACATTTATTTTTTTATACCTATTACAATTAATAAAACCCGGCTTCAATAAGGTAAGTTTTTAAAGGTAAGGTAAGGGAAGTAAAGTTTTTATTAAGTACCCTTTTGTTGAGTAAGCTTTTTATAATATTTTCTTTTAGAATTTGAACTGATTTGCAGAATTTTACGTTTAAATAAATAATGTAGGCACCTAATTTTGTATCTAAATCTTTTTCAATAACCGCCGTTTCTAAGACCTTCACCATTTATGTGGTCATCATTTACAAGGAATATATTATTTTTTTCAATGAATTTCTTGAAAATTGAAAGAACGATTGCTAAACGTTCGATATTTGAACTTATAACAAAATCTTCATTTGAAATTTTTCGGGCATGTGCTTCTCAAATACGATATTCATGTAATTAAGATTTTGGGAAGGGAAATAAAGTCTGCCTTTATTTTTCAATCCATATCACAATCCATACCACACCTGAGGCCAATTGCTTCTACACAAAACGAACATTTTATTGATTTCGACAGGTAATAAGCAACAGTTCCCGATATTAACCTACGATATATTTTGACAGATAATGAAGCTGAGGCAATTCTAAGACAATAATTTTGCAATGCTACCACTATTTTCACTATTATAAATCATTATTAAGTAGCTTTCTCGTTGTATCACATAGAAAGTCCAAATCAGAAATATGGATATCACCAATTTCTGAGTTTGATCGTGTAGGCGATTGCGGCTGTGTATCCTGAAATGAAATACTTTAAGTCTATCATAAAATGAAAAAGCAAAATGCTTAATCAAAAACAGAAAATCAAATGTAATCAATTAAACATAAAAATTTTAGGTAGGTAAGTAGGTACGCAAATTTTCCGAAATCGAAGGTCCAGATGTTTCTATATGTGACTCAGACAATTGTGATGTCAATACCAAATGCCGAAATAGCATGCCATTATTAGATAATTCATATACGAGTATTACTCCATTCACCAAAATTTAATTTTAATCGGAATGCATAGGAGATTCATTAACACGTATACAATGTATTCATAAAGGTATATCCTTTGTATTTTCTAGGAAAAAATAAAATTTTTGGTATAATAGCCACCGAATTTCCAGTCACTAGTTGTGAATGAATTCCGCATTTATCAGTACGGTATTGGATTACCCACCAACCACCTACCCGCCATCAACCCGCTTTAAAGCAGCGTGGTGGATTAAGCTCCAAGCCTCCTCATCCCGAGGGGAGGCCTAAGCCCCTGTAGTGGGGTATTAATGAGATGATGGAATTGAATGAAATTGGATTATTTCATAATATAATTATGACCTACATAATGAACAGGAAAGGTGCAATATGAATAATATTTAACTAATATATCTTGACTAATTCTACCTTAGTCGGAATAGCTGATTTCTTTAGTTTTTTTAAACCACATTTAGCGTCACAAAAATATGTGTGTTCCGCTCTGATGGTCTCAAACACTTATCTAGCCGTGCTCTTTGTATGACTTTCATCCAATTCAATTTTCTTTGTTGTTTGTTGTTCACATAGGTGCTTTATTACTCAAACAATAGAGTATTCTAAACAGGTATTAAATAAAAAGTAGATAAAATTTTCGATGGAACTGGCAACACTCACAAAATGAACGCGCCATTTTTTAAGTCACACACAATATGTAAAATAAATTCAATAATTAAATAAATCCACTTTTGAATACGTTACTTACAGATGAAATGTGATCCCATCCGATTTCTTCGTAAGCCCAGCAGCATTTTTGCATGTAGGAACGACACAAGACGACATTTTAAAATTAAAATTGACTGTACTGTACATTATAACTCGGTAAGTGCAACGGAGTGACTAATCGCAACAAAGTGAAACCACTCTATTTAAGAGTGGTTTTTGTTTCTTCAGTTTCACACTCGCAGGCGGTTTCTTGTTTGTTCTGTATTCTGAGCTGATATTATTGATTTTTTGCACTGTTTCTAAGTGTTTGTAGAAAAACGTAAAATTTTTAGAAAATAAGGTATTTTCGGCAGATTTCGAAGCGTTTGTCGAAAAAACTTATTTTCGACAAGTTTTAGGTTTTTGCACAAACGCTTTAAAACAGTGAAAACAATCGATGTCAGTTATTACTATTTAAGAAATTATTTTAGCAACTGAAACGTAGACTATGATCATGAAAAAATTAAAATTATTTATTTTTATGGTGGCTCCTTCTATTATTAGATTTTCGTGAAGACAGCACTGCGGACGTCAGAATATCTTTTCAAGAACATTCAGGTTTGTGTCCTAATTATTTTCCAATTTTTTATACAAGCTGATTTCAAATAAAACCGTTTAAGTTAAGAAATTGTTTACCTATTTTTTAAATATTAAATACTTACCTAGCTAATAAAAATCATGACAAGCTTAAAATTAAAAAGAAAACTTTTCAAGTTATGTCCACGTTATATAACTTTATTATCAGCATTCAAAATTTAAACAAATTTAAAGACATTAAAACAATAAATTTTACAAATAACATGATCAAAGTCTTTGGAACTAAAATATTGAACTAAAAAACTACAGGTGTATAAATAATTGAGCAAGTTTCAGGCGATACAAGTTACGCTGTTTTGTTTTTACTGTACTATGTAAAAAGAAAGCCAACATGACAAAGATAGGTACTATTCATAAAGACACTATAGAGGTTGAAACGGGACTGCAGGGCATACCGCTATTTTTACAGAAGCAACTCATTAAGATGATAATTTTTTCAAACCTATTTTTTGTCACATCTACCGTTTTCGAGAAAATAATTTGTCAACTAATAACAGATGACCACTCAACATTTATGGACACCTAATCATGCAAGTCATAAAATTATACTTACATCACAGATATAAATCGGGTATAACAGATATAAATCGGTAGTCACCATGGCTAGGTATGGGTCAAACATACAAACAAAAACAAAGAAAGAAATAAAAAGAGTTATATGACGATTCGTCACAAACATTTGCCGATCTTGTATAAGATGGTGATGCCGCATCCTTGTAATAAATAATTATATCAATCATTTATGTCAATGATATCAATGCACCCAATGCGTTTGGCTTGTCTAGTACTACGTGTATAGTAACAACGTTCTCGCCTTTTAGTTGGCGGAAAAAAGTTATTTTTTACACGGCATGCCTTGCAGTACGCTTTCCATTGTGTACCTACTTACTTCAGTACCTATGTTCCACGATCATGGAATCAAACCTGCATGTTATAATTTTCGACTAATTTTATCTAACAAAGTGAAATAAAAACTATTACTGATTTTTAATATAAATATATTTTTTGTTCTTTTATTAATTTCACTCGCTAATAGTTCAGATATAGTATAGCATATAGCTCCAAATCTATAACAGATGGTTCAAGTTTACGCACTTTATTTTAAAGCTATATATAACATTTGAGCAAAAGGATATCATAATAATAATAATATCCTTTTAAAGCTATATTTATTTAGTACTAGATACGCACAAGTATATACTTGTGGAAAACTGGATACTGAAAAAATTAATTAAAAGTAACGTAATAAAAACAAGTTTTTTTTTATATATTCACAAGTAATATTTCTAAAATTCATCTAAAATAAAGTTTAAAGTTATAGTAAAATAAAGTTTGTAACTTTAAAATACTGTGCTTAATACTGTGTCGGAACACGAATCAATTTAAAATAATATGTTGGTCAAGATTCGTACATCAATTCATTGTGAACTAATTTTTATTGGTTCACAGTGAATTGGTTCATTGAATACAATTTTACAATTGACTAATTTTTATTTTTGTTTTATTTTAATTGAGTAATTTAAATACTAGCAATTAATAGAAATCATAGAAAGTGTAAAATAAATGCTTTATAGTGATAAATAACAATACTATTAATATTAAAAAAAAGTTAATTTATCTCTAACCACAAAGTTAGATAAATAAATTTCAATCACACATTTCTTACAACGTAATGAAGTCCAAGCGTTACTAAAGACCGATTAATTAATTTAGTTTTAATATTCACTGAGTTTAATTATTATTAATTACAATAGATTCATAATGAAATTTATTAATTGGCAGTACCAATAGTAAATAACATCTTAACATTAAAATTACATTAGCAAGCGAAATAAAAAAAAATCAATAATTAACTAAAGTTGATACCATAAAAAATATTATGCTTAAGATTAAGAAGGTTATTACAAATGTTATTGTTTAACACTTTCTTGGGCGGTATCGGCTGTAACAGTAGAATTTACATGGCAGGATCGTCTAACGCATTTTCACTGTCGTCTAATACAGAGCGAACGTTGTGTTACCGCAATTACAATAGTGTTCCAAAGAGTTTTTTGTTCAACAGTACGGCTATGACCGTAGTTTATGACTGTATCAAGATTTTTAGTGCGTTAAATCGAACTCGAAATTTCCAAACCGGCCGCACGAAAGTGTTAAACTATTCTACTTAAGTATGTAGGTATGTATCTACATTGAATAAATAATTAGTCGATTAAATTATTAAAATATATTAACTAGGTACATAACAATAGAGTTAATAGACATAATTTGAATAATTTATAGATATAGGTATACCTACTTACATATCCGTCTGTGATCTTAACTTATACAAGTAGGTACAGTTTGGGACAAACTTAAAGACCTTCGATATAAAATTATCTAGTGGATTTTGGACAAATACAGTCAAGTGGAAAACTTTTAACTAACTTCTCACCACTTTATACACAACACAAAAATTAAAATGTGTTAAAAATATCACTTGTTTGTACAGGCGCAAAATCTTTTTGAAAATCTTTATGTTTGCCCCGCACAGAAAAAATAATTGTACTATCATGTACTTTTTACAATTTTATCACGCTGCTAGTACAGTATCTACTTAAAGTTATTTATATACTGGCATTAATTTACGTAGGTACTCAGAGGTCGTGAGTTACACATAAGAAAAAATGGACATGCGCCGATAGCGCAGCCAACTCGAGCCGATAGCCGTCTTCGGTGTCCAAAAACCGTTGGGACAATCCCTATAGTATAAATATTGACAATATTTTCACTAATACGTAGTATACCTACCTATACGATTTGTAATGTAATTACATTAATAGTTCACGACTTGTGTACTCGCACCTATTTGTTGCTTAAATTAAAGGTACATATGCTCGAAAAACTGTTTTCAATTCATAAAAAATCTGTTTCGGGTACACGAGTCGGCAATGAGAGATGTTTTGACATATTCTTCCATAGCGTCTTTATTCTTGCCAATTGTAAGTAACAACTTAAAATTACCTTAAAAAAGGCGTAGTTTCGAATAACATAATAAATAATTAGGTTTCAGGGGTAAGATTATCAACGACGGCTCTGATGGCTTGCCATGTCTCTCGAGCAGTGGCCACTATTTGGGAGCCAGGCAGAAGGTATCCATAAGGCCCGTCTGCATCCCTTAAGTCCACGTGGTACGCGAACTTCACTCCAGCACGAGCCTTAGCCCAATCGTGGGACATACCCGAAGCCGGCTGCCGTAGCTCCGATGCCGTACCAACCTGAAAAAATTAATTTACAAAGATATTAAACTGTTACCTATATCTAATTGTGTTTATTAATTGTTATAATTCGTTATGTTTTATTTTATTGTACTGTTTCGTTTTAATACTTAATATGTAAATAACGTGTAAAAATTTAAAAATTACTGTGGGGCTAGCACCCGATAATAAGTGATGATTATTATTATTATATCAAAGTCTAAGAACTGAAGAATAATACATATTTTTTCACAACTTCTATAATGTATTTAATTATTAAAAACTGATTTAAAAACGTGCGTACGGCAACAATTCTTTATAAAATCTAAATTTTAGATTTTAGAAGTATATAATGATATATAAACTGCTTTTGACGTTACTTGTCACAATAAAAGTATCTATTACTCCTGTTTACTAGATCTAAACACTATCACAGAGAAAAGAATGGGAGAGAAGTTTTTTTTTAACGCGTCAGAAAGCGACTGCTGAAAGAAACGGCCAATGTAGTCATATACTATCTATACTGTTTAAACAGTTATTTTCTTTTAATGAAAAAAAAACTAAAGTCGATGTGCTCTGCCTATGGTTATAAAAACAAAGGAGTACCTACATATTTATTCCCAAAGAAGCTTAACTAAAAATATCGTGTCTTGATTTTATGCATTAAATCAATATTTTATATCAATTAAAGAAATATTTTGTTTTCTCAACTCATACTTTTTTTAAACTCACAGTCATCATGGAGTACATTTTCATAAGTACTACCTATACGATGAATAGAAAACCGGCGAAGTGTATATGTCGGACACGCATCAACTTAGGGTTTCAGTGAAAGTTTTTGTCAAGCGATAATTTATTGATTTTTCATATTTTTTAATCCCATAGTCGAAAAGAAAAAAAGAGGGACGTCCCTTATGTCAACGACATCAAAGGAGAAATATTCACCCAAATAAAAAAGTCTTGAAAAGATTTTATTTTTCTTTTTAAAAGATCTGTGTAATGGAATTTTTGTCATCCCTTAGTTCAATGTATGGAGAGTTCACCAAAATATATATATATATCGTATTTATAATTTCTCTATTGAACTTTGTAACGATTCATATAAGACATCTGCCTGCACCGCACTTTGAATGTAGCAAAGTAGAATGCGCACGCTTGCTAAACTCAACCACTCAAAACCATTAATGTAAAAAGATGGGCCTTTCCAACCAAAGAAGTGGTCCCTCAAAATATTGCTTCCATTAAGTATTTTATTAAAGTAATTTTTTAGCAAAATGTTAAATTGTTCGTTCTGTTTTCGCCAAGTGTAAAATAGGCGTAGGTAGGTATACTATATCCATTGCGCGGTTTCCACAAATACAAAAATATGAACGGATTAGAAAGAATATATATTATATTCTTTATTTATTATATATAATAATTTACTTGGTGACATAATAATATAATTACCTACCATCTACACCTAGAGAATTTTATTCCTAGTAAACAAGTCTTAAAAATTTGTTTTTCGGCAGAATCGGAATCAAATTGCAGCCAAACTTTACAGACTGGGGTTTGGACCGGGGCGAACGACATCCGGATTAACGCGCAATATAGAGATGTTGAGTATACAGTGTGGATACTAACCGTCCAGAGTCCCATTGTATTTAAAATCTGCTGGTATTCAATAACAATTTCGCCGAAAAAACTATATTTTTATTTGTAGTCGTTTTCGAGAAAATCAATTTTTAATACTACTTGGTTTACAAATAAACACGCAACCCTAATTGCACTATGACCGCCGCCGGGTCACAGCCAGCGGGGCACACGCCGAAAGCCGGAAATTCGTTTGAAATCATCACCGACAGTCGCACCAAGCGACTGCGGCAGCAGGTGGCGGCGTCGGTGCTGGGTGCGGGGCGTAGCGTTGCTTTGCTTGCTGTGCCGTATGTATGTTATGTTGCGTAATTAGTCGCATGTTAGCATAAATGTGAGCAATGACAATGCAAAGGTTTCATCAGCTATCATATTCTTTTTTAATGTACTTTTAAACATTTCGTGAATAAAATTGTGAAGGAATTATTGAGAAAAGTGCACGAGGCTAATTAGGCAAGTTACTAAATGTCTAGAGCAAAATGGACATCACGCACAATATTCATGAGCCAGTAATTAACTACTTCACTTCACGCGGCGTATTAAAAAAAATATTTGTATTATCGTGTATTTAAAACTTAAACATTTATTCCATTAAATACTTTTTGTAATTGGAAATGTTCATCACATCAAACAAATTAAAAATTAGTATCCGAAAAGTTAATACAAACGACGACGTTGCGTTGGTATGATAACTGTGAATTAAACCTGTGTTAATAGCGTGTTCTGTGGATTACTGTGACTTCGTGGTAACAACATTATGAATGAAGGATCAATCGTTCCTGGTTTTATTTACAAAACCGAGGATTTTTGGTAAGTCTAATGCATATTATTCACAAATAAGTATGTAAGCATGTAAGCAGTCGCTAGGTGGGCGCGCGCGTGCGGACGCGGCATACCTAGTAGGTATACCGTTTACGTTACGTTACGCGTACGCTGTGCAGGGTTGACGAGACTGGGAATTAATTACTTTTTTCATGTTTTTCATGTAACTATGACTTTTTTTCTTGCACTTGTTGTCTAAAAGTCAAGAAAACAATCAGAAGTTACAACACGCTAAATTTGGGACAAACAAATGTTGGCATCCATACTGTACTGTAGTAAAATTGGAAGAGCAGTGTTCATTATGAGCTTTTTAACCATCGATTCGGATATTTATTGCCAAAAGCTGATAAAACTAAATCATAATATTGAGAAAAACCGCCGGAATTTATCAATAGAATGTAGTGTTTAATCATGATAACGTCAGAACCACACATCTTTAGTCACCCAAGGAAAATTGGGAGAATTTGACTGGGAAGTGTTAATGCATCCACTGTATAGCCCTGATCTTGCACCCCCAAATTCCACTTGTTTCGATCTCTTCGGTATTCTTTAGGTAGTGTAATCTTAACATCAAGAGAAAACTGCCAAAACTACTTGTATTTTCTTATCCACAAATCTTAAAATTTCTGCAGCAACGGGATCATGTCACTACATATAAGATGGCAACAAGTTTTAAAACAAAACGACATAGGTATATTTACTTTAGTTAAATTTGATTATTAAACTATGATAAAAGAAACGCCTTGATCCCCGGGACCAAAAATTGCGTGGCATCGATGAAATCGGTACTAAAAAACATAGTTATAATGTTCTAACATTCTTTTCTGGTTAGGTGAAATAGTAATCTATGTGTAGCAGTAAATATTTTGTTAATAGGATTAATAGTTACTCCAAAAAAATTAATTAAACCTCGAAATCTTTCATTGCTGTGTTTGTCCACCTATCACCTTGCTGTGTATTAACTCATTTATAAAAATCTATTGTTACGGAATATATTTATTCAAATATTTAAACAATACAACGAATGGTTAATGAAAATTCTTCTACCTTTGTAGAACTACCTTTCATCTCCGTGTCCTAAACATGTTTAAGAATATTGTTTTATCTAATGACTTGCGTCCCCTCCTCTGTGCGCAAGCGTTGCTTATTATATTGGTGCTGCCTAAGTGCTCGACGTGGAAGGACGTACACACGTGCTGCATTTTCGCGCTTTAAATAAGGTATTTTACTTTTATTTTACTATGGACATTTTTTCTTTCATCGCCGTGGATAGGTAAAACTTCCATTTGCATTTGAATGTTTGTCTTCTTGATTAAGCATTCGAGAGAACGCAATTTATCTTATATTTATTTGTGAAGTGTTTATTACTTCGAATAATATTGTTATGTTATTTTAAGTTTTTGCCTTGTTTTCATCGCCGTGCTTTCGTTGCCGTGGTTTCCGTCACCAAAATTTGCTATGGCAATGAAAAAAAAAACACGGCAATGAAAAAAATTTCATTGCCATGTCTTGTAAAACAATTTAGTTTCATTGCCGTGGCCAAGTGTTTCATTTCCGTGACTTATATTTTTATCGCCATGTTAGGCAAAGTAAACATCTTTACCTGTGATACAGGTAGTACTACCGAATACTGACAGTACAGGACTCGTCAAGTTAACCCTCTACAATACGATAAAAGATTTAAGAATAGACTTGATGAGTTTTTTACTGTACAGTCAACTGAGAGGATTTTATAGGATTCGATGGAGAGACACAGTCTGGGTATGCCTTTCCCTCTCGGAGACAGGCGCGTATCTGTTGTTTGTAAGTATAGTACTCAGATAAGTATATAAAATAATATGTTTTTTTATTTTTTCATTTCCATGGATTGATTTTTTCATTCCCATGGCAGAGTTCTTTCAATGCTGTGGACGTTTATTTCATTGCCGTTCTAGCATGTTTCATCGCCGTGGCGCCAAATTTTTTACTTGATATATCTCGTTCGTTTTTTAAGTTATCTGCTATACATTAACCAAGAATACATACATTATCAAAAACTTCAATAAACGCGAAAAACTTTTTAAAAAAAGTCAGATGAAAAAATCCACAGAAATTAAGATTTTAATGGATTTGTTGAAATTCACCCAAAGACTTTTTCCCAACCTAATACGAACTTCATTGATATGTACTTATTTTTTTGCCAGTTTTTGTATACATGTATTTACGTCTGAAGATAAAAAAGTTGATGTTTTTTTGTCCTAGTCGATTTGAAAGCATCAGACAAATGTTGACCGACAACTTTTATCCAAGCGTGTAGTCATTAATGAATACATTTTGTTGTCAGTGTACCTATACGGCGTTCTTGGTGCGAGGTAGTGAATGTGTATGAGTACAATATTATGAAAGGCGCAAAAAATACAATGGTTCATTGAAAGTTTCCATTTTATTTTCTTGTGTTATATTATTCGGTAATTCCAATTAACACATTCATGGCAAAAGGAACACTTTGTTCACTGTGGCTTTTATACAAGTACATCCAATGAAGAAAGTGGTAGAATTGGATTTACCGTTATTCTCATTAATAATCAAAAACTGCACTGATAAATTTTTAAAGGGTTTGTAGTTTGATGCTGAGGACAGGTATATAATCTTACCCAGCTCAGTTGCATAAAATTAAAATTGAACTGTATGATTGCGCTAAAGATAAAAAAAATCTCTCAGTCCATTTGGCTCCCATTACGCGGCTCCCATGGGATCCAAGAATACTTTTTCACCTCTAGACTATTCAAAGGATCGAAATAGGACTGGCTTATGGGGACATTTCCTGACCGTCGGGCTCCCGGCCGTCGGGTGTTTTTTTTTCCAAGTGAATAAAATATAATAATAATAATAACTTTTACATTACAACAACTAGGCCCCAAACTAAACATTAGCTTGTGTTTTGGGTACCAAACGAAGACACCCGAAAACACACAAAATTTATTTTTATTTTATTCAATAAAAAAAAAATAAACATAATTAAATTGAAAAAGGGTTGTGGCCAAATAGCACAAATTAATTCTTTTTTCTTAAAATTAACGTAAATAAACTTCAGGGTGTAATTATTTGTTAATGTAAACCTTTGATTATTGGCATATCTAGATAGAACCACACCATAGAATAACAACAAAAATAGGTCAACTTTGTGGCCAATACATTTCAAGTAAACAGCCAAAAATCATTGTTCAATTTATTGAATGATACATTCTTTTTATTTATCAGTAAAAGTTAACCATGGGAACAAAAAGCCGATAGGAATTGCCTTACGATCCCATGGGATCCAAGAAGTGTAAAGAAGAGCCTAGGATCCCACGGGAGTCAAAAGGCAGAAAAAGTATCCTTGGCTCCCATGGGAGTAGGATCATGGGACCCAAGTGGACGGAGGCAAAAAAATAGATAAAAAATAATAGGACATTCATCATATTTTAAAACAATGATTTTATTAATTATTATTATTGTTTACAAATAAAGATTACGTAATAGAAATAAAATAATAACTCATTATTACAATGGACATTTATTTAACTTTATTACGGTAGGTAATAATTATTGTACCCATAAACAATTGTTTATTCAGTTTTAGTTAGATTTTTAGACACTTGCCAGGATTATAGTCGGATTTTGAAACGGTCAGAATTTTCTTGTTAGTCAAAAATCTATTTATTTAATGAAATACGGAATCATTTTCTATAATTTTATTTATGAGTTTAACCCGAACAATCTTTATAGCCATTACAATTTACAATTTCGTCAAATGGTTTCACGTCATTAAATGTGTACTCATTTTCCATTCGAATAATGAATTAGCGAATTAGTTTGGTCGGTAGCGAATAAGTTCGAGAAGCAAAAGTGTTCTATGAGGTGACGTGTGCATAGCTTCCGTATATAAAGTGAATATTTCGTGGATAATTATCGTCCCTAAAATGTGCGATTGTGAAAAATTTTAAGTACAGCAAGCGTAAGACCTCTCTTAATGTGAATTTTTACCTGGTATTTGGTTCCGTAGAGATCAGCTAGTGCGGCTGTGGCCAGTTTCCCCATCTCCATTAATACGCCATCGTCGGGGAACGGCGCGTGGGCATGCGAACTGGGCACTAACCACATCTGCGAGTACGCATGTAGAGATACATACACCTGCGAACATGTTACAAACAAAGTTGTGTAACTATGATCACAAAGGATTAATTAATATACATATAATTCATCTATTAATGAACAAAAAAATATGTTAGTAGGTATTTAATTATATACTTAATTAATTAATTAATGAATTAGGTAAATTTAATAATTAATTAAATTTAATGTCGTAATAGCCGAGTGGTAGAGAGCCTGCTTCTTGTTTAGAAGGCCGTAGTTCGAATCCCAGGGCATGTACCAATGAGTTTTTTTTTAACTTGCGTACATAACTGTCACTGACTCTGTGCCTCGGAGAGCATGTTAAGCGGTCGATCCCGGTCGCCACCATTAAATGGCAGTCGTTGAAATCCACCAACCCGTACTGAAGTAGCGTGGTAGATTAAGCTCAAAACCCCTTCGTCCCGAGGGGAGGTCTAAGCCCCTGCAGTGGGGCATTAATAGGCTGATGTAAGGGCATAATAATTAATCAGTCATAAATGTGGAAAGGGAACAGGTACATCTGTATCTGTAAGCGCAACACGCCGCCGACACAGGTTTACCCGATTGTACCAGGAGGATAATGTAATAAGGATCATGTATTTACGAGATGGTTTTCTTTATTCTCGCGCAGAGTTTAGACTGCTTGACAGATTTGAATTATTTATTTATCTAAAGGTTCGTGATCGCGGATATTACGAGTGAAGCTAGCTGTGTACCTCTGATCATTACGATTTGATAGCAATTCATGGCGGATAAATCTATAAAAAATTATTAATTTAGATGATAATTTATTTTTTTGTGTTTTTAGTGTTTATTTTGGTATAAACTTTAATTTTTGTTTGTACATTACTTAGTTTTTATTAAATTAAATTGATACTTTGGTGTAATCATTATTAAAAATGTGTATCAGTGTAATAACGTGGCCAAATCAAATGATTAATAATTTAATTATTTTTTGACTATTATGTGTATCAGAACTGAAGTTCAAATGTGGTTTTATTCAAGAGTGACATACGAGTTCCTATTATCCTTCATTTCTTTTGAAAGTTTTCAAATGCATGCTTGTAAGATTAAAAGTACATTTGGAAGCAAAAAATAATAAATTTATTGTATTAACTTTCGCCTTTTAGTATTTTGTCTATCACTTTCGTTACGTTCCTGTAGTGTTATTCGATTCTAATATATTTGTCACATCATTTTTAGTAATATAAATTTAAAAAAAAAAAACGCTAAGAGAGACGACGTTTATATACGGCGTGAATGTGTGAATGTACGGTTACTACGTCGGTCGACATATAATTATGACGTGTGTCGTTAAAAGTGACGGAGCGTGCAATCCCTGCGCCAAATGACCTCTCCTACGGAATTACCCCATTGTTGTTTTCAGTTTTCTTTTTCAACTTTATTATTGTGAGCGTCAGGATGCTTTCACCGTGTCGAACGTTATTCTGTCTCTCTGGTCGATTGTACGGAGGCTAGGTCATGGAAATATATAAAAATATACAATTGATGCTGCTACTGCATATCGTTCGTAATAACGCATAATAATATCTGTAGTTGACGTACTTTGATATTAATAATAATATTAATAATAATAATAACACATACAATCACAACAACGTCTAGGTCCCAAACTAAGCATTAGCTTGTATTTTGGGTACCAAGCGAAGACACTACATACATATAACCACCAAGACCCGGTACCAGTATCAATATTCATCATATAAATACTAACCCGACCTGGGATTCGAACCCGGGACCTCCAGCTTCGTAGGCAGGGTCGCTGCCCGCTAGGCTAAGCGGTCGTCATATTTAAAGCGGTATATAAAATGGTATATATATTTCAATTTAATAATTTGAAAATTTAGTGCCACGTGCGTTGGTATCTAATTTATAATCAAACCAATAATACATAAGTATTTATTTCAAATTCGTTGTTAATCACATCAGTCATTTCATCATAATCACAATTTTTGCAAATAAATGGAATATCTTATTAGAAAAAGAAAGATCATTTCCGCTTCTTGTCATGCTCAACAATGAGTGCCGTATTTGTTTGTAATTTATCATTATGTGGTGACCATGAATGGAGCTATATTTATATCTTGATTATTTGACGTATGTTAGTTTTTTATAATATATTAAGTGGCGCAAAGAGTGGCAAGTTTCGAAAAGGGAAACGTAATTACGGCCCTCTTTAAAATCCCATCACGATAGGCTAATTGTTCACCCACTTCCCAACTTCTGGAATGATATTAGATTAAGGTTATATAAATGTAGAAACAACTAAAACATATAACAAACACTTAATTTTTTCGTTTCTCAATACAAAATAATACTAAAACTAATAAAATATACCGTAAAAAAACTAATAATTATGAAGTAATTAATTTGTAATAATAAAAATTAATGTATTAAAACTGTGCATATAGATTTATATTAGAATAGATTCATTTCAGTTGAAATCAAACACATTGTATAAATAAATGAATTTAAACAAATATTTGCGAATGTCATAGTTATAACGAATTATTAACACAAATACAAGATATTAAAATTAAATAATAATTAAATAACATACTTGTTTTTTTTATTTTTGTATGTAATCACCCTTTTTACCCAACTGTGGAAGGTAATGCCTTTTGAGTATACGTATATGTAAGCCAGCTTAGCTATTTTTAAAATTGTATTCTTTTTATAAAAATATGCGGGCATATGCCATTGTGTTATTTGTTTTGCCATATTTTTAGCAAATATATTCCTGAAATGCCAATTCAAATAGATTTTTATGGAGAGCAATTGAAAAACACTCATTATATACGTAGTCGGCAATTAAAAGCAATTTACTAATAACGTATATACGCGTATTTGGCACAGAAGAAGTTTACTCGTCCTAATCCTAAACCGGCCTCAGATGCAAAACGAGTACGTTCATAAACAGCACAGAGACCGTCCGACCGCCAAAATGAAGTCCGTTTTTAAAACCTTTTCCACGGAATTTTAATGCTGCTATGTTTTGATGTGGATTCACGTCGTTATGACCCGGTCGGTACAATGTTTGTGAAAGTTGTTGTATTGCCGTCACACTGGGAGAATCTTGTACATTTCGGAAAAAAAATGGCAAGAACAAGGATTACAGTCAAATTACCGTAATGTAATTGTATAATGTAATAGATTACCAGTATCATATTTTCAAAGTGTTCACCCTGAGCATGTGTATGCTTTTCCATGCGTACACTTTTTGGGAAATGCCTCTGACAACTTCACTTTCTCAAATCTTTTGCCTTTCAATTTTATTTTTAATTTTAGCAAACAAGTAAAAATCACACGTCAGGCAAATTCGGTAAGTGAGGTAGGATCGACGTAATGTTTGAATTTAAAAAAATCGAATGTCCTGGCGGCGCGTGCCATTATCGTGGTTCTAAAGAAAGTGCCGGATTCGTGACTTCGGTAGCTTATTCTTACACCAAGCAGATAATAAGTATTGCTGGACACAAACTGTCACATACCGCTCAAAATTAGCTGTTTTTTGTTTTTCTAGTACCACAGTAGCAATATGGTTTATCTTACAAAAAAAGACTGTTGGTTTCAGTGTGCTCCGCACAAGGCAACGTTTTCTTGGTATTTGTTCATTTTCAAAACATCACGCGGTCGATTGTCATTTTGTGTCGGGTTCATAGTTACACAGCCATGTTTCATCACCGGTAAGTATATCATACAGGTTTTTATCTCGCCTCCTTCGAGATTCTCTATCATAAATCGACACCGTTCTACTCGGCAAGCTTTCTGCTCATCGGTAAGTTTGTGCATCAAACTTAAATCTACTTTACAGTATTATGTCAAGACATCAAGTGGCGTATATTTAGACTTGACATTTTTTTTAACAATTCGTGATCACTATGCGGTATCTCTTCGAATATGTACATCCATGGGTAGCACGAATGTTTTTTTTTTTTGTAAAATAAAAATGTTCATAAATCGGCATGCCTGCCTCCACAGTAGATACCATAAGACATCTAAAGTAACTCAAATAAACTAACCGCGCAGTATACACATTTATGTCTGACTTTCCTGACAGCATAGGTGGTGAAGAAGATCATAAAAGTTACGTTTTTCCATTTGAATGACTGTACAATCAGGTGACAGATAGAAAATATCAAATAATACATTTGTATGTGCACATTTTCGAGTTCTAAATTTATTATCACTGGTTTTGAGGACATTTGATGCAGTTTTTTCGAATCTATAAAACGAATTAAATAATTATTAGTCCCAAATTTTAGTTATTAAAAAAGTTTGCATTGTAGTGTGAATTTAGGTAATCACATAGTAGGTTCGAGGCGCGGTATAGGCATACATGTGTTAATCAATCAGCAAGACACACTCGCACGAATATTAAAATTTAGGGAGTAGATATATGGTGATTATGTGCTATATATTTTTTATACGAAATTATATTTGAGTGAAAAATAAAAAATATATAAAATGCTATGTGTATTTCAAAGTTTTGAAGCACCCCTTATTTATAGATCGTAAGTCGAACGTCTATTGAGTTGTATAAACGCACTTGCTACGAGGTCAGTCGAGTCGGGTCGACAGGCAATACGTCAGTGAGTGATGCCAACAAAGTGAAGGTAAGTTTATAACGAGACAAGAAAAATAAACGAATTGTCTGTGTTAGGATGACATACATATTTATAATAACCATCCGAATTCAAGACGTACTCGCATACGAAGGGTTCCGTACTGCCGTACAAAATAAAAAAAAACGCATTAATATGGGGATCCCCTTTAATTTTTGACTTTTATTTTATTTTTATTATTTGTTTTTATAGCGGCTGTAATAATACACATACCGTGAAAATTTCAAGTGTACGCAAAGATCTCACAATTAGCACTCACCGAAAACGTCGAAAAAAAACACGTTTCTTGTATGTGGACCCCTTTAATTGTTAACTTCATTTTATTTTTTATCATTTGTTCTTATAAAGGCCACACACTTTGTCAAAATTTCAAGTGTCTATTACGGTTCAGACGATACAGACATATGACAAACGGACGGACGGACAGCGGAGCCTTAATAGAATTCCAGTTGGCACTCTTTATACGATACGGTACTCTAAAAATGATCACTTTTAGATTAGTCGATGTAGAGTGTTGACGAGACAAATAAACGATATTCGTACAATAAAACTCGCGTACTTTTTTTGAACTTTCCACATAACCCGTTGCCATAATTCGTAATACCTTTTACAACCACACTTATGACGAAACGTTAGTTAAATGACTGCAGCACGCTACGTGGTATCCGCGGTTTTGCGGTGTGCATTAGATAGATATTGTAAAAAGGTAACAAGGTGAACAATGTCCTATATATACTAAATAATATCACCAACTTATAAGGTATCTACTGCGGTACGAACTATTTTGTTGTTAGTGGTGTTGAGTGTCTCTTTTCACGTACAAAGTGTAGGAGGCGATAGAAATCAGTTGCAATTATCATCCGTTATCATGTAAGTGCGTGACATGCATTAATTTAGATTGAAGTTTGAATTACGTCTTATTACGTTAGGTTCCGTACGTATGGGCCTTAAAAATTACTCTGTTCGTCTTGTAACAATAAACATTTGTTCAAATGTTATACAGTGTGGAATCAAACAAAACCGTCAAGTGCAAGTCTGACTCGCACCTCGAGGGTTCCGTTCTATTATATAATAATAATAATACCTGGGACATCGCACACGGAACCGTCTAGTCCCAAACTAAGTACTAAGCTTGTACTATGGGTACCAGACAACTGATATACATACTTTAATATTCTTTTTTTTTAATGATACATATATAGATATTTTACAACCAGATACGGAACAAATACGTATAGACATGTTCATGCACACAAATATTTGTTCCAGGCGGGAATTGAACCCGCGACCCTTAGCTCCGCAGTTAGGATTTCTAACCACTCGGCCAATCGGTCAGTCTTAGAGTCTTACCGACTTAGAGTTAAGAGATCTTGCTTCTTGCCCAATTTCATAGTTTTAAGTCGACGGAAAGTACCTTATGGGTTTGATTTATTTGCAAGTACTAAAATATGTGACATAAATGGCTTGACTGAGAAGTTTGATTTTTTTAGGTCCAAAGGACCGTAGACCTAAGTGTTTAAAAATAATTTCAGCTAGACACCTTCACATTTTAATGAGAAAAAGTGCTTTGATAGACAGACAGACAGACGTACAAGGAAATGATCCAGTATAAGTGTCCTTTTCCCCCTTTTGAAGTACGGAACTCTAAAACCAAAGAAATTCTAAATAAAATAAAATGTTATATTAAAATTATCATCTCTTGCATAAGTATATTCCAGAGGACAGATCTACTCTCGCCTTTTAGCCTATTTAATCTGCACTAACTTTCAAAGTTCTAACTTTTGGGGAAAATGCCACAAAAATTTTCGCTCAGTGATCAACTCTAACCGACCAATAAGAGTTTGATTTTTTTTCTCTCTCTAATAACTACAGAACCCTGCTTATTCTACACGCACTTAATTATTTCTTTTTTAATACGCGTTTCCATTAATGCGTTTTAGGTACTGCTATTCTGTATTGTAACAAAAAATATCTGCGAATCAAAAGACGTATAGAAAGTTTCACAAACGCCTCTGTCACTGAGTGGTACTTGATCACAATAATTTTACATACAATTTCTTATGCAGGTACCGTTGATGTATGAATAGACGATACACCGTCCGTCGTAGATCGAACTTTACACCGGCAGTAAACCAACCCATATGTTTTTACTTTCATTCACATACAGTTAGTTAACTAGCGGTCGTCCGCGACTTCGCTCACGTGGACTGCACGTTTGTATTTTTCGACTTTAACACAAATTATGTAAGGACGTACTT
Organism: Luffia ferchaultella; assembly: GCA_949709985.1. Lineage (NCBI taxonomy): Eukaryota > Metazoa > Arthropoda > Insecta > Lepidoptera > Psychidae > Luffia > Luffia ferchaultella. The sequence continues at coordinate 12,000,654 of OX453244.1, forward strand.
ATTATCTTCAAAGCTAATATTTATCAGAAATAAAAATTTTCACTTCTTTTTCCTTCTCTTCTCTTTTTTTAGCATTTTCTTCTCTGAGTTTCCCTTGTTTTGATAGACTGTATAAATCGCTAAAATTTTTAGCATTTATGTTATTTAACTACATACTTAAAAATTATGTGCACACATATCACTGTTGCCTCAGCATTTTCTAACGGTATCGTTGCAGGTCGGGTAAGTTTGGGGAAATTTTCGAGATGGTTTTGGATCATAGTGTACTCTACTCACCGCAATTTTCGCCGAATAAACGTCAGTTACAACTTGTTTCAAGGGAAAAACAGTTATTGTCAATTTGATTCGTTTTTTTTTTCAGAATAATCATTATGATTGTAGAGTTTTATGCTATTTAAAAATGTAATTATTAACAATTTATTACATAAAATAATGCGGCCGAAAGTATTAGGTTTTAATCGTTAAAATTATTTTTTTTATGTATATACTTTTGTTTTGGTTCTATATTTCAATAGAAAATATCATTTGTATTAGTTCAGTCAATTTCGATTCAATATACAACTTTGATTGTATGGAAAATCACAGTTTTTCCAGCTAACACGTGTTACTTAATTTTGTATTATATTCTAAATAATACTATAAATTAACATACTGTAAATGGGAAATATCTAAATTTAATACATGTGATAATGAAGTAATTTACGTTAAAAAGATATATTGTAGTCTTAACTTTATATCCCTGAACGTTTCAGATACCCAGAGCGGCAGTGGGTCGAAAACAACGGGCTTGTTTTACTCACTTATTCTCATTACAAAAACTTTAATATTTCCATATTTATGTATAAATGATGTTTCTCAAGAAGACATAAAGGAAAATACAATTAATTTAAAACTAAAAATTTGTTTAAATATCTACGATAAAATAATATAATTTTTATTTTTTTTGGGTTTCGGTTGTTCTACTATTTTTGATTTGTGAGGTCTCCGGCCATTCTGTTTGACTGAATTTATTTCCTCCTTTCATTCCTCGCTAGAGCCTTCTAAGAACACAAACGACAGGGAGTTAAATTAGAGAATTTATAATAAAACAAAAAAATCTTAACTGTCCTGACTTCTTTGCACACAAGGCATGAGGTTTTTATGTAAATGAAAAAAGCTTATTACAAACGCCAGAGTTTTTTTTTAAATTATTTTGTTGAGATAAATTTGAGTGTGATTTATCGTATCGTAAGTACATACATTGTATATAAGGGCACACTGTATTAAGTGTACAGTCAACCTAAAATATAACAAATATAAAACTTGCTCGTACAAGTATTTCACTACGGAGATAATTCCTTTTGTGAAAAAAGAATGTTTTAATAAGTGGAAAAACATTTTTAGGAGGCTTCTGTGGCAAAAAGTGTATGGTATAGGACATTACAATGTAAGCCTTCTCGTGCATCCTGGTTTGACTCTGCCCGTCTCTCCAGGAAAGTTCTGAAATTAGCATTTAGATTGCGATCAGGCCACATTCCAGTTAACAGGTTTTATCACATGATGGGTAGAATTCCGTCTCCCCTCTGTAATCAGTGCAATATGACAGAAGATCTATTTCATATATTGGTGGAATGTGGTCGGACCGATGAATTAAGAAGAAAAAATTTACCAAATATATTAAATCAAACCGGCGAAATAAATGTAGTTCTCAGTCAACCCTTGTCTGACAATGCCCAGAAACTATATTGTTTCTTCGAAGAAGCTTGGAGTACAGGAGTTGACTAACGTGTTTGTAGGATAACTTGAACTTCCCAATGAGGCTGGCATAGTCACCCAGGGCGCACTGAAGCCTTCAAAAACAAGATTAAAAAAAAAAGAAAAAGTATTTCACATACGAGCAGTACATATACGGCTTCCATGTTTCGACGGTTCGTCGCACCTCGTACCAACTAAACGTTCAATTAGACACGAATTACGCCCTCACAACGTTAATCAGTGCGTGTCATCGTCGACAGCAGCTGTCTGTCTCCGTAAGTCAATAATATTTATAATCGATAAGATTTAACTAGGCCTCAAGATTTTTATGCCTTTAGTATGGATCTTACAGTACTCTTAATAAGTCATTAACGACTAACAATTTAATTAATAAATATATTATTAATTTAATTTAATTTAACTATCTAATACGCAACCTCACAGACTTAATCATTCATTAGTGGCAGACAACATGTTTTAATTAATTGTTTTAATCGACCCAAACGCATTCATTAACGTATAAAAAGTTTATTACTTTATATATTGTAATACAATACACGTATAAAACCTTATTATCTAAAAGTATTCCTTGATAATTAAGTATGTGTTTCTTTTTCTTTAAAATTGTTAGTTATATGAATATATATTACTTTTTTTCATATTGAATTGCCAATAATTATTGTTGCCGTTTAGTTAATTTTTAAATTCTGTTTTCACTATTTGCTAAAAGACTACTGAAAATTGTTAACCAACTACTAAAGATCTCCGTTAACAAATTATATGAGTTGAATTTGAGTTTTAAAGACGAATATTGTCGTGATTGGTTAATTGAGTTCTTAAGTGGTCAGCGATTTTATGTTCTTACGACTAGCTGTTAGTTAGACTGACAAATCTATTGTACTATTAGCTAGAAGCTAGAAAAGACTTCCGTTTAGAAAGTAGGTACATCGTTTGAGTTATAATTTGGTGTAGAATTAAGTTCAAAACTAGATTGCATCAAAGTTCCTGGCACAAGCCTCCTTTTTGGTTGGGCTGCGTTACCCTCCATGATTTCAAGTGTAAAAGTAAATTATTTATATTAAATTATGCTATAAAACAGTTAATATTTATTTATTTTACAAATAAACTAACATACCTTTATTTGGCTTGGAAATGATGTAGTATATTTAATACCGCCGCGGCTATATCTGTCTTCACTTAACTAGAATTACCTCAAAGTTTACTACACAGAATCAATAAAACTTGAACTGTATTAATTTCATGTTTTGAAATCAGCACTTTTCGCAAACTTAGTTATATAAAAATCCATATATTACGTACAAAATTAATAAGCACTAATTACGCTTACTGTAATTATTACGAGGTCTGTATACATATTGTATCGTGATAGCCCAGAGCGCAACGAACCTGTCTCAAATTTGTAAGGCCATGGTTCAAATCCGGGCGTGTACCAATGAGTTTTTCTGACTTAAGTACACAATATCACTGACACCGTGCTTCGGAGGGCACGTTAAGCAGTCGGTCCCGGACGCTGTCAATAGATGGCGGTCGTTACAGTTCCCAACCCGCAGTGGAGCAGCGTGGTGGACTTAAGCTCCAAGCCCCCCTCCTCACCCTGGGGGAGGCCTAAGCCCCTGCAGTGGGGTAAAAATGGGCTGATGATGATGATACATATTGTATTGGCTCTATATTAACAATGAGGCGTTGAGAGTGTTTCTGCGTCTCTATGCCTATGATAGATAGAACGACATCCGATTTGACTTGCGATATGAGATTAAGAGCTTTCGTTAACCTCAAAAAACATTATGTCATGATGATACACACATTTTTACTGTACCTACTTACTTAATGTACTTGATATTTACAATACGTAAGTAATAATAGAAGACGTACGTGAAAGTTAACGGTGGTTTTAAATAAATTTACTATTTTTATGAATATTTAGGGTTCCAACTTCACAAGTTAACGGAACCCTTATAGAACACTCTGTCTGTCTGTCTGTACGTCTGTCAGGACATCTTTTCTCGGGAACGTGTAGATGTATCAAGTTTAAAGTATTATAATATCAAGTATAGAGGTATGCTACATTAAAGAATACTATAAAAATATATATATATGGCCTTGTAAACATGTATTTTTATAGTAAATGGTGCGATAACGAACCTAAAGTATATATAATACTATATAATATACATATGTAATATGGTATTTGTTATATACATCCATATTAGTACAAGCTTCGCTTAGTTTGGAACTAGATGGCGTTGTGTGGAATGTCCGATGTATTATTATTATTATAGAATTTAATATGTAAATTAATCATTAAACTGAAAGAAGGATTTAAGTGAACTAGTGTGAAATTTTCGTAACATTTGTAGTTATAATTTTGAAACTTCCTTGGCTACGAATGTTGTGATAAGTATAACGGATTTTCATACAAACTTACATGTCCTATTTACAGCGAGTTGCACTAAAAGAGATAACATAAACGCATAACGCATAAAGTAAAAATTGACAGATATACTTTGATTAGAACGATGATGACTTTCATACCTAGTACAATCAAATGCGGACATGGAAGACATCATGGTTCTGATCGAAGTATAGCTGTCAATTTTTACTTTATGCTATATTCGTTTACGTTATCACTTTTGGTGCAACTCGCTGTTGATCTCGTCAGGGGTGGAATTTCGAAAAATTCTGTTTTAGTGTACGCTTACGTAACAAATGAAACTTAATGCACTTCCGTGTGATTCGCTTCAGCGGTTTCTTCTCGGTGTGTTGATTATGAGTCAGTTAGTGGGACTTCAAGACTTGATGCATTTCGAAATTAGGTTTTTTGAACATACGTATAAATATGATTATGAATTTCGAATATGTAAAATAATATGTTAGGCTTAAAATAATATATGGACGTCAGAAACGACTTTTAATTGAACTAGCAAACTTACCTTCATTTGGTCGCGATGCTCGCTCAGGAATGAAGAGATAGCGCGCGTCTCTGGTTCGCTGAAGGGGTGTGGGCCGGCGTATCGCTCCGAGCAAGGGTCTCGCGAAGAATCCGCCTCACCCCAATGGTAGTCCCAGTTGCGGTCAGCGTCCACGCCAACGCAGTCCGACTGACCCCAGTTCCAAGGAAGCCTGATATAAAAACCAAACACATATCATAAGAGGAAATAATAACTACGTAGAAGCGTATTGATGTAACGAAGTCGAAATCGATTTAGTCTTTCGAATTCGCCCGTCATGCATAAATCTCTAGGTCCGATCTCCAGCTTGCGTATTGTCCAATGAGTTTTAATCTATATAATAAAAGTTTAAGTCAAATAAATATTACAAGCAATATTGAAAAAGGGCTGTACTTCAGCAATGGAAGCTTGAAGGTCTGGTGATGATGATGATGTATACCTTGGTTGACGTTTTTGCTTGGTGCGCCACGAGTTTATTTGATACGAGCATATTCAATATGATAGTGTACGCAACCGAGCAAAAGTGACTTGGTTTAACTAAAAACATAATAAAATACAAATATTTATCCAAGAAACACTTGTTTGTCTCTTTAAAATTTTATTATTACTAGCATATAGATTGTATATACATTGTTATGGTAATGGAGGCATCAAATTCTAAATCTATGAAATATGAAAAAAAAAACAGACAAAGAGTATTATTACATTCAACTCTACAGGAATGAGAATACGTTACTCGGATTCGATAACGCTGGCTACTCAGGCTGGCTATGAGTTTTCCAAAATCCCATGTAAATAAGTTGAAATAACAAAACTAGAGATTCCGCGGTATCTCCATGGATACAAGGTTCGTGGTTGAAGTGCAACGCGTATTACGGTGGTAAGGTATTAAAATATTAATTTAACATAAACAAAATGAATTTCGAATAAAATTTCTTCGGTGATAAATTGTCAATCAGTGAAGGATTTTGCGAAACTCTTAAGATCCGAAGTGAATCGCATTTGACGTATGTCAACTATTAAAACGTACTTAAATTATTTAATAGTAGGTACGACATAGTGGCGATTCAATCATTGGGCGATTCCGACTAGATAGTAAAAAACCTGGCAGCAAAAAAGCGACACTGTGCGTAATTGCGAGGGCCAACGAAATAGTTCCCGGTATGGGTATAAAAAACACGAAAATTACAGTAAATTGATTTTTAAACTTAATCTCTTTCAATCGCAATATACTTATTGTACCGTTTTTCAAGTTTTTTATCTCACAGATAAAAAAAATCTTGTTCATGTGTTTCGAAAGACGCCGTCCAATGAACACTGCAGCCATGACTTGTTATTTAAATCTTTATACTTATTTTAAATATTCCGAAGGACGCTGCGCCTTAACGTACCCGCGTATCCAACTGATTGACTGGAATATGTGAATGAGCTTTGGAAAATTCAGATTTTAGGGACATGCGCTCATTTTTGACCACGGACTCCGGATCTAGGAGTCGAACTGTATAACCCAGAAAGCAATGAATTTGTATATTAATTAAAACAAACATAGAATTATGTCCTAAAGTCACACTAACACTTTTAATCGTCACTAGCCAATTTTGAATACTCAATAAAGGCATTTAGTTCTTCTTATAATGCTTACTGCTATATTATAGTCAGCAAAAAAAGTTACAATGTCGAAAATCTTAATTGAACTTCCTATAAATTTAAATTACAGCTTCTAAAATAGCTTTCATACTTACACTAAGACTATTATCTTTTATTGGTGATTTGAAGAACATAACGCATTAAATAAGCATTAAGAAATTATCTTATAGTGCTCTTGAACGTATTTTGAAACTTTCAAAGACAAAAGCTTTCTAATAGTCTATGGTTGTGTTAATTTAATACTAATCCTATCTTAATATTGACTTCATAACAAATAATGCCTTAGCTCCGTTTTCTTCGTAATCTATTTTTCACTATAGTGTACCTATAGCTATATTTTAATCGAAATAAAAGTATTGTTAGAACTATCTAAGTGGATAAAGTCTAAAAACCTAAAATCTTTTCTGTACTCGAATACTTATTTACAGTAATTTTTGGATAAAAAAATGGTTATTGTGGGTTATCCCTAAGAGATAGACATATACCATTGCGGATTTTTTGTAGACCTTTCTAAGGTATACAATACTGTAGTACTTTATTTTGATCTATAACGTAGGGTTCAGCCAGCCTTTGCAATGTTAGCGCAAAAAAATTTGTTTATTTACGACATCACATTAGAAACCTTTAAAATTATCAGTGTGTCTCTACTATATTATGCATGTTATATGCATATAAATCAATTCCTCTTTAATTACTCTATCTATTAAAAAAACCCGCATCCAAATCCGTTGCGTAGTTTAAAAGATCTAAGCATACGGACAGACAGACGGTAAGCGACTTTGTTTTATACCATGTAGTGATGCTTTGCGTATGAACTCGTGTTATTGCAAGTTTGCTATAATCATAGATATAGCTATAATGGTGTTTTGTGCTTGCTGGGTGAGACACTTGTGTGAGACATGGTCATGAAATGTGACGTTTCCTATAATTCACTGACTTAATGATTTCTGCGAATATCTGTTTAAAGGTGTCCTAATTGGAATATCTATTGTTATTCAATTACTAGACCTGTTAGAGCAAAGTATATTGAAATCGATTCATACGTCAAATACTCGTCTGTAGGAACATTTTGAATCGCAGATCCGACCTGATGCGGCGCAGCCGTTGTTCAATGTAGGTACATTCTGCCAAAATGTAAATATAAAAAAAATTTCAACGCTCGTCTTCTTTTTTTTTATTATATAGATTACTTATCAGCTTTTATTCGTAATTTATATTTATTATTTTATTTATTACATGCTTCTAAAAGTTCTAACTGTAAAACTTTCCCACATAGTTAATACGATATTTCAATATAATCCATCATTTCTGTCTTTAACCCATTTATTACAGTTGTAGCAATTTCTGCGAGTTCTACTAAAATCATTTATTAGGTGTTGCATTAGATAAATCGTGAACTCGTTTATCGATATTTCAATTTTTTTTGCCTTAGTAAAAGTACGCTGCTGATTAAGAGTTAATAATCGAAACGGATTGGACGTGTTTAAAATGTTTGATTTGGTGAAAGTTCAATGGTGCGTAGTTATTCAATATTTGATTTTTTTTATTGGTTTTATATCTATACATATATGGAGTAGCATATTTTTAAATATGAAATTGAATCTCTGCTATGAAAGCATTGGGAAGGCGCGTTGTACGGCTAGTAAACTACTTTTTCTTTTTGAATTTCCTGTATGTTCTTAAAATCGGCTGCTTTTAAGTTTTGTCGGGAAAATGATTAGGACAAGATCCTTATGGTTCTGGGGCCTCACTGCAAGGCACCGAACTCAAATACGCGGCTAGCGTGAACGCGTACTGTATCATCTAACATCATCGTTCGGTAAATAAGGTAAGTTGCGATAAACATGACGGGACTGAAAATTCCTATCGCCAAATCAAACGAATTGGTTTTCACGATTTCCACGGCTGTGAAAGGAGTATTTAGAATAACGACTAGAAGTAAATTTATTTTAAATCTACATTAAATTACCTGGGTAGTATCCATGAATTATAAAATTATTCTAAGCTTTCAATTAGATAGATATTCACGTCTGAAGTTGCTTGAAAAACGAATAAAATCGAGAAGTTTCTGAGACCAATAACATTTAGATAAAATTGATTTCTGTAAAAATTTTAGGCCACTATACCTACTACACGATTTATGAGCGAGATAAACTCTATGCTGTGGAGAACACGTTAAGCCGTCGGTCCCGGTCGCCCTCAATGGACAGCAGTCGTTACAATCCACTAATCCGGATCGGAGCAGCGTGAAGGATTAAGCTCCAAGCCCCCTCATTCCCCCTTAGGGGAGGCCTAAGCCACTGCAGTGGGTCATTAAGTATTTACTACGTTGTATATTTTTATTGCACTCTAATAAACGCTTTTTTTATTTATTAATCATGGAATTAAGATTTAGATGATAATAATAATAATATTACAAGGGACATCCCACACAGCGCCATCTAGCCCCAAAGTAAGCCAGTTTTATGCTTGTGTTATGGGTTACTTGACAACTGATATACATACTTAAATATTCTTCTTATTTTTTAATAATATATACATATATAAATATTTTACACCCAGACCCGGAACGAAATGAACATGTTCATGCACACAAATAATTGTCCCGGGCGAGAATCGAACCCGCGACCCTTGGATCCGCAGTTAGGGTGTCTAACCACTCGGCCAATCGGTGGTCTTGATGATGATTTTAGAAGATGGATTTAAGCTGACTAGTAAGCTCTTAAAAAGATATTTTCAGAGAATATAATATCTTCGAAAAGCGATTACATATATGAAATGCATCTGTTCTTTGATGATATATATGTCTAGATAGAGTGTCGGCGTCAAAAAACGTAGATAAAAATATCACCTAACAGTTCGATTGTAATTGACGCACACAGAGACCGTTAGTACATGGTAGGTATGGCGTAGCGAAAGTATGTGGTCAATTCAGTCACACACACACACACACGCGCATAAAAATACAGGATTTGTACATTCTAGTAGGTATACTTGGAAAACATTGCTATTGTATATTGAACTTAAATTTTTATTAGAATAGATCTAACAAGGACTAACTCTATTAATATTATTTTTCTAATTTATGACAGAATTCGAAGTTAAATTGATTGGAGATATATATTATTATTTCAGTTATAACAAAATTAGTAAAACAAATATGAAATGGAGAATGATGAGAAGAATAAAAAAAAAAATTAAATTCCCTGGTTTTTTAAAAAGACTTTTTAAAATTTTTCACAGCATGTGAAAATGCATTTAGTTTCATGCTGAACATGTTACGAATAATAACACAATTACGACAAAAAACATTTAAGTTTCTTTTTCTTTCGATACATCAAAATACAGCAAAAACGGTAGAACCTAGTAGTCGATCTGAATACCATTAAATTTTTTTGCGGCATTCCGTTAAGGTTTAATGGGGTGCAACCGTTAACACAGTGTTTGTATGAAAATTTGCATGTACCCTCTTAATACGCATTTTAATCTTGGTATGTTATGAAATTTGTAAGCATCCTTCTTCACTTCATCAGCCCATTTTTACCCCACTGCAGGGGCTTAGGCCTCCCCCAGGGTGAGGAGGGGGGCTTGGAGCTTAAATCCACCACGCTGCTCCACTGCGGCTTGGGGACTGTAACGACCGCCATGTATTGACAGCGTCCGGGACCGACTGCTTAACGTGCTCTCTGAAGCACGGAGTCAGTGATAGTTATGTACTGAAGTCAGAAGAACTCATTGGTACACACCCGGATACGAACCATGGCCCTATGGGGCCTTATAAATTTGAGACAGGTTCGTTGCGCTTTGGGCTATCACGACACTGTTACCGACTGTAAGCATCCTAGTTACGGGAATTTCGATAGCGAGGATGTTTATAGAAATCTCGAAATTTTGGCTCTATGTAAACCTAGTCTTAAATCAAATGAGATTATAATTTAAAACATACCAAGATCAAAATACATATTATCATCGTTTGTCTGAACGCTCGCTCATGTAATCATTTCTTGTTAATTTACAGTTGAATAAAAAACATCATAATATACATGATAAGTACACGTTCTATGTTTCTACATTTTAGATATGAAGTCGTAAAAATGATTTAATCTCACTCGCTTCAACCGCACAGCAGCCACCTATATAGAGAGATTCACCTTCTGTTACATACAGAAGTTATTTGTGTCATACGCTCGACATGTTGAATCTTAGTAAAATGAATCGGCGCCGGCGGTCACCTATTGTCTCTGTCGTTAGGCCGTATAGCAATTGTTTATCTCATATCCAAATTTAAAACCGGAAACGCGTGTTCCAAATTCGCTATAGTTTCTCAGATAAGAACTGTGTGTAACCATTCGTTGAAAACAGTTAAACTACAACATTGTTCTGTTCGTATTTACTTGGAACATACAAGTCGGTTGAATTCTTTAAAATTGTTTTTAATCTAATGCAAAGAGTCGTTCAATCATGAATTATTGTAATTTACATGAAATATCTTTTTTTTTAAATTTGGACACTTGATGGACATTGAATGCATGTTAACATCACTTTATAACACAATCGATTTTGTACACAGGCACGCCAGCTAAAACATGTTACCATGACTTGACGTTTACAATAATACCAGCTTGCATGATTTCAAGATTAGTATTAATTTCTTTTCAAACTACATAAATTCTACAATCATCTGATATAATAATAATAATAATAATAATAATAATAATAATACATGGGACTTCCCACACAGCGCCATCTAGTCCCAAAGTAAGCAAGTATTATGCTTGTGTTATGGGTTACTAGACAACTGATATATATACATACTTAAATATTCTTTATAATATATACATATATAAATAATTTTTTTTATATATATAACAACCAAGACCCGGTACCAGTATCAATATTCATCATATTAATACTGACCCGACCTGGGATTCGAACCCGGGACCTCTAGCTTCGTAGGCAGGGTCGCTACCCACTACGCTACGCGGTCGTCACATATATTATTATGACACACCGCGGTACATTACATTTATTGTTACTGTTCTACTCTTAAAATTGATTTTTATTGATGTGAAACATCTATTGGCGAGGGTATAAAACTGATTATTGGCGTGGTGACGCATGCCGTGGCGACGCGTCGCCACGCTAAAAAATTTAAATGAAAAAAGAACCTTATGTCTTTATAGTAGGGTATCAATTCCTAAGTGCCTTTTATTAATATTTTTAATTTATTTAAGTACTTTTTATTAGTAAATTATTAGATAATACGTTTTAATTTATTTTTTTAATTCGCATTAACATCGAATCAACTGGCCGACTGCTAGCCAGTAACTAAATGTTTGCGTGTGCCCCTCTTAACTCGCGCACCTTACGCGGAGCTATACCTAGTGGGCGCGCCGCGCCGCCGCCCTGCCGCCGCCGTCGTTAAATAGACAATCTTTAACTATTACTGTAGTCACAGATTAAAAGAATTGAGTTGTCGCAACTTGAAATAAATTTTTGATTTTTAAATTTTTGTATTTAATAAAAATAAATGTTTATTAAATAAATAGTCATTTTCTGTAAAAAAAGTTTAATATTTAATTTTTCACTATGCCATATTTAGTTCCTGTCGTAATCTTGTCTTTTATTCATATTATTACTTGTCATAAACTCGATGTTTCACATCTGCCAAGCGTTCCGTGATGGCTCACAATTTTCTTTCTTCGGTTCTCAAGGTTAAACGAACGAACAAATAAAAAACACAAAAACATAAAAATCTGTTTAGGGATCACTAATAACATCCTCGTTAAAATTGCCTCAACTATAGATTTCCGTTGCGCAGATATTACGTCTTAAATTGTTATAATAGTAGTACATATATCATAAACGTACGTTCGATGCTTATCATTTGTCCTACATGATTTGCACAAATAATATTTGGAAAATAAATAACAGATCACTTGGTAGAAAACCTCCTACTTTATGGACCTGTATACCGAATTTCCATTTCAGGATGAACTAATGAGATTTTCGAAAAGATTTTCATAATTGCAAAGTCCATGACTAGCATTATGAAGAATGTAGGCTTGACTGATTGCTTCCGTAATACTTTTTTGTAGCTACATTTTTGGCAGTATAAAAACTTAGAACTGATGGATGATTGATGTACGCGCATATTAATGTTAGTAATTTATTTTATTTTATATTTTGCCTCCGACTTCGTTTACCAGTTCTCATTATCATTTTTTTTACTTTCATCAATGGTGAATGAAAAAAACGATATTTAAAAACCGGCCGAGTTTCAGACCACGCACAGTGAAGGGTTCCGTAGTCGGGTTGAACGTACATGGTTGAAATTAATATAATAAGTTATTTTATTTACTTATAATATTGCTTTATGAGAAGCTACACAAGCTAATGAATCACTCATATAAACCCTGTAATTACACTGAATAGTGTACATCACTTAATTAAACTTAACCTAACTTATTCCTAACAAATTTTTCACAGCGTATAAGTACAACAAACAAAATTAAAATTAAAGGTAAAAGCTTATTCAGGTTAGTGATCAAAGTAACATACTGACCGGTTGGCCAAGTGTTTAGAGACCCTAACTGCGGAGCCAAGGGTTACGGGTTCGATTCCCACCCGGGACAAATATTTGTGTCCATGAACAATATGAACATGTTTATTTGTTCCTTGTCTGGGTGTAAAAGTATCTATATATGTATATAATATAAAAAAATAATATTTAAGTAGGTGTATCAGTTGTCTAGTACCCCATAATACAAGCATAACACTTGCTTACTTTAGGACTAGATGGCGCTCTATAGGATGTCCCAAATATTATTATTATTATGACTATTATTATAAGTTATATTGTATTAACAATTTATATATTCTTATACTATTCTATAACAATTACATAACTATTCAAATAAATTTTCGTTGCAAGTGTTTTCTTACTTGTACTAACTTAATTTTTTTCAGAATTTTCGACCCCGTGGTTGTTAAGTCAAAGGTGAAGTAGAACACAATTTTTAAGGGTTTAGGAGGGCATATCTCAACAACTATTGACTGAAATAAAAAAGGTCATATTGAAACTTCTATATTATTTTCAAACACTATTAGGTCGTCCACACGTTCATGTGCGCTGGATTTTTTTTTCGTTCTCAGTTAGGTACATGAATAATAATAATAATACATGGGACTTTCCACACAACGTCATCTAGTCCCAAACTAAGCAAGTATTATGCTTGTGTTATGGGTTACTAGACAACTGATATACATACTTAAATATTCTTTATAATATATACATATATAAATTTTTTTTTTCGAAGACGCCACACACATATAACAACCAAGGACCCGGTACCAGTATCAACATTCATCATATTAATACTGACCCGACCTGGGATTCGAACCCGGGACCTCCAGCTTCGTAGGCAGGGTCACTACCCACTAGGCTAAGCGGTCGTCATGGTGTATGGCGACATCCCACAAAAAAACATTTTATCTTAATTTCGGTACACCATTGCATAGCGGTTCAGATCTTTCGAATTTCATCTATGTAGTGCCAATAATATCTCCGATTTAAATAGCTGTGAGAGATAGACAAACAGAGGGACAGGACAAAAAATTAAAATTTTTAGTTATTTTAGTGTTTTCTACAAATCGTTCTGCGATTACACTTTACTACAGGTGTTTGTATCTGTTTGTACATCTGTTGAGAACTTAATACATTATTGCTTTATTATATTATTACTCAAAATCTAAGGTACATATTGATTTGATATATGTGATTTCATCAAAATCTGTTCAGTAGTAGTACCTAGTAGTAGAAGTTTTGAGTAAAACGTGTATAAACATAGATGCTCTAACGTCCACTAATCATACAAAACCACTGCTTCGCAATCATTCGACGTTTCGAAATGATTTCTTTAACAAAATTGACCAACAATCAGGCGCTATTCGCACTCATGTGTGCACTTTCTCTGCTTTTTTTTTTTTCTTAAATGGCTTTTTAATCATCCAAAAGCCACTATGCATTCTGTATAGTCATTCCATCATTTAAAGCCTCTAGCATATGTAACTCCCACTGATTTAAAAATTATTTCGATACTATCGATTTTAAGTAAAGTCGTCGGAAAAATAATTTTGAATTAGTTACTATCAAATTATGATCTTAACAAACTAATACGTCACTAGCAGTTCGATTAGTTCAACATTTGATGCTGACGTTGAATGATTCAGCACATCTTTGAAGCTTGGAAGAGCTCGGTCGGACTTTAGCAGCCGATACAAACACACGACGACTCTGTGACACACGTTCCGACGTCATTCGTTAATGAATGAATGTTATCAGTTAATTTGCACGGCTACGATTCCATTTACTTTATAATGATTACGCCAGTATGGAAATTTTTCCTTCATCTTCATCAGCCCATTTTTAACCTACTGCAGGGGCTTAGGCTTCCTTCGGGGCGAGGAGGGCAGGGGTTTTGGAGCTTAAATTCACCACGCTGCTCCACTGCAGGTTGGGGATTGTAACGACCGCCATCTATTGACAGCGTCCGGGACCGACTGCTTAACGTGCTGTCCGAGGCACGGAGTCAGTGATAGTTATGTACTTAAGTGAGAAAAACTCATTGGTACACGTCCGGATTCGAACCATGGCCCTAGGGCCTTATAAATTTGAGACAGGTTCATTACGATTTGGGTTATCACGACACGAATTTTTCCTGAAGCTATTATATTAAAAACTATACAAAGATACCAGATCACTGCACTAGGTACTAGACGACTTTATATGAAAGAAATAATATAAAAGTCTTACCATCCACTAAAAAATTGTTCACTGCTCTCTGTTTGTCTTGAACGTGTTTTACTCCAGAGTCTATCATGTGTGTGTGAATGCTCATAGCCGTCAGGGTTAACGACAGGCATAATGTAGAAGTCGGCTGCCTTTAACATTTCACGTTCAGCCCCTGTTTAAAAGTAGATTGTCAATTAGTGGAGATATTCTAAATGGATAATAATAAGTTAAAGAGCTGTAGAACATAATTAAATGACTGTCATAGAATATTAATTAGTATATAAAATATTACAACAGTATAAAAAAGAACAGAAGCTGTATTTGATTATGATTGGTACAGCTTCGTAAGTGGACTATTAACCCTTAGGACGCGTATGGTACAGCGTCTGTACCAGTGAAGTTTTTACGCGAATATGACCCAGGCGTGTGCGGTACATGCGTTGTACCAGCGCTTCCACGTGGTGGGGTATATTGTGGAGCTGTCCTAGGATCTTTTTATGAAAAATATCATTTAGAACATAGTTAACCGCTAAGTGTCTATGAAAATATCACAATTGTATTATAATATTGACAAAACTTAGGATGGCCGTGCTTTAAACTTCGACAACATGAAAGCTCTAACGTACGGGGCAATTTTTATTTATGATCAACACTGCAATTACGCGTCTGACAGGTTAATTAATAATATATTAATTTGTACATCACAGTAAATATAGGTGTTTATATGTAGGTACGTAAGGAAAACAGAAGTAATCAAAGATATCGTTTGTTTGTAATAAAACACTTTGTGTAATAGAAAATATTGAAAAAAAATTGTTTACTCTAATAATTCGTTGTAAACAAGGAAAGCTTACTTGAATAATGCTTTTTATGGTACGTAAGGATATTTATTAATCGATAGTATGTGAATTGTTGATATTTTTCGGCAAAGCTAACGACAACAATTTTAGATAGACACGAATTAACTAAATAATCAAAAATTAATTTAATAAATTTTATTTCATACAAATAGTTCTGGCATTTATATTTCGTGCGCAAAGTAAAAAAAAGGAAAATAATTCGAACCGTACAACGAACAAAAATTTTCATTGATTATAATTAATAAGTTAATTAAATTAATATAGTAAATGTATAACATTATAAATAAAAAATACCTAAGCCCTTTTCGCCCTCGACGAGAGCATGCAATATCCAAGTAGCAGCGGCAGGTGTGATCCACTCCTGCGAATGTACCCCACCTTCGATCCAAACAGCGGGTTTCATACGTGAACGTAATTTCCACTTCTTAGTACCGGTGTTCTTCGGTGTCGGCTCTGCTTCTTCAGTGTCGTTCGACGGCAGTGACACCTGGATTTAAGAGCGCTCATAAACATTTTAACTCCATACAAATTCTCGTTCACACTTTAGACTGTTTGTGACGATACTTAAAGTTACAATTTATGAAATGTATAATACCTTATATTTATGTTTATTAGGGATAAAAAATTTTAATATTTCAGTAAATAGCCGTGTAAATTATCACTTATGTATCAATTATAAGTAGTAATAAGTTATATACCCTAAATTAATGATTACTTATAAAAAAATTATTAATGATAAGCGTAGTTGTTATCAACTTCAAAACTTAACCAATTTCAACTAATTTTGAGCTCTTTAATCGTACATCATCATATAATACGATTCAATTTGATATATTGAGTACCAGGAAGCATTGAAAATGTAAAACAGGTTTAGATTCACACTGCAATATTTTCCTAGCACGGAGGTCTATTCGGGTATTTATTTTATTTATTTTGTCTCGTATATCGTCACGATTCGTTTCAATTTCGTCAAAAACCATTTTTGCTGGAAGGTGTCAAAATTCCCTCAAACATTATTTCATTCGACGCGACACGGGTTTCTCGTAGCGGGTCGGCGGATGAGATTGCAACAGCGGACTGACATGGACGCGCGTCTTTACAAATGTATAAGCTACAACCTGTAAATATTAACGAACTTTAACCACGGATATTTTTCTGCGACGCCACCGCACCTATGTTCACGATCAACGATGTTTTTGAAAAAAATAACTAACGACACTATAGTTTCAAGAAATGGTTTCACAAATTATTCTAGAATGTCCTAAATAAAAACTATAATCATACCTTTACGGCAACTAATGGCAGACCTTCAGACGAACGACCAAGTGGCACCAGCTCGACTAGTTCTCCGTTAGAATGTTGAAGATATTCAAGATAACGTAGAATGTCAGCGTAGCGGTGATACCGACGCCACGTCATGGGATGCCCTCGCAGTTGTTCTAGCTCCATCCGCTGTTTCTTTGACAGCCGTGGATTTTCATACATTATCGCTTTCTGTTTTGATAGTAAATTATATTATTAAATAGCATGCATTCGATATATAATGTACATGAACGTGTGTGACATATTGATATTATAATAAAGTTTTGCTGTATGAGCGTGAAGGAAATTGAGCATACTAATAGCTATATTCAGCTGTAACTATTTATGTGAAGCTGTAGGTAAATTAAGATTAGGTAGTAACTTACTTATGATAAAAGTTAATAGAATTCGTCACAGATCATATTTTTGTTGAAGAATTAACAATAAATCAACCATCACCATGCGAAATCGTAGTTAACACCAAACTCAGCATCTACGTCATCTGTCCCAAAATATTTTCAAACTATTGATAAGAAGACTTTAAAAAAGCAATGTAAAAACTAAATAATTGAAGAATATCAATTATAAATAAGAAAAGTACCTGTAAATCCCATATAATGACATCGTAGTCTATCTTATGGGTTTTGAGGTGATCCTTGACATCTGGCAGTAAATCAGGTGGAACCAATATATCGGTGGGCCCATTGATAGTGGGCGCGCTCCACCAAGCTACTCCAGACCCTTGTGCTTCTTGTTGCAGGTCAAGAAGTTCGTGTACTTTCCACTGTACATCAGGGTAGGCTCGCAACAACTGATATCTATTGTAATTCTTCTTTGGTGATTTCTTAGGTGTTTTTTCTGTAGTATAAAAATATATACTGTCATAAATTTTAAACATTTCTTCAAATATTATAGTAAAAAAATATTTTTAAAACAGCTTTGGATAATACTCAAATATATATTGTAATACTCAAAACTAGGCGTGCATGGATTAATGTCAATTTTTCTTACTGCGACGCTACTCGCTTCGACTTCAGAGCAAACTACAAGTTTGGCGAGAACTGTACTCCCAATCGCTTGTCACTTATTCGAATCGTATTTAGTTTTGTATCCCACGAGAACCTTCGACCAAGTTTCATAAACAATACCTACCACATGTTGCGCACACTATATCATTTATATCTACGCAAAAAACTATGTCGTTTTTTTTTTCTATTACAACATAAAGAAAAACAAACGAATGAACACGATTTCGTATATAATGTTAGTATATTAGTTAGAAATGGGATGTGGTTAAAACAAGGCTAATTCTGACAAGACTTATTCAATAAAAGTCTAATTCTAATAAACTTACTGGTGTCGTTAACAATATACGCTCCATCATCTTCTTCTGAATCCAGGAACGAGTAAAACCAATTAGTGTTAGTTGGCGGTGGAGAAGTGGTAGTCGTAGTTGTGGTCGTAGTTGACCTTGGTTCCGAATCAATAAAAAATCCGCCGAGCCATGACGAATCTTCGTCTTTAGGAGACCACAACCATTTGTAAATTCTATCGAACAGTCCTGAAAAGAAACCTGAAGTAAATTAATTATTTAATAATTAATATAATAAGACTGTCTATCAAAAATCACTAGAATAAGAGCAGAAAGTTAAAATTAGAGTATCAAGGGGTTGTAATAAAATGGTGGTGGCGAGTGGCTAAAAACTCGCCTTTGATACAAGATTCATGAGTTCGATTTCCAGCAAAGGTACAACCAATGAGTTTTTCATTTATTATAAAAAACTTAATGCAAATAAATATCGCAAAGCTCTTCCGATTTTGTTTCTTTTCTGACGGTTAACAGCTCTCAACCAGAACCTGACTAGCGTGGTGAGCTTAGGGTCTAAACTTCTTAACTTAATGTTGAGGAATAGCAGTGCTCCAGCAGTGGAGGCATAAAAAAGACTGCTGACCAACTAACAACTGTGTTCAGTAATACTTTAATAAGATGTGATCAACGCCAATCAACCGACAACCGATGAGGTAGACGAGTTCTTGAGTGGAGACCACGTATCGGTGAACTGGTGACCTAAAGCACCATATCGGGGGTAATTGGATGCGGAAGGCGGAGGAACGTGTGTGGTGGCGAGCCTTGGGAGAGGCCTATATACTGCAGTGGATAAACACGGGCTGATGATGATGAACGCCAATCACATAATTGAAAACTATACCTACAACTCGGTTACATAATATGTCGTTTAAAGTTCGATGCACGTTTGCTAGGTTTAAATAAATATATATAAATCGTTTGTTGAAAATATCTTTGTTGTTAGACAATCAAGATAGAGCGTTTCATAAATTCGAAACAATCGAAAACGTGAGCAAAATTTCAGACTCGGTGATTAGACAGACCGCAAATATTTTGTAGAATTTCTTTTTTTTCTAGTACGAATTTCATATAATAATAATAATAATAATAACACACACAATGTAATGTAATATGTAGGTCACACAAAACTCTAATTCACAGCGAATATTTTAAAATATCAACTGGCGTATATTTGGTTTACGGCGTATATTTTTCGCTCACATTTTCGTTGTCACAACGCAATATACCTCTATCCATGTTTTTATCTTAAAGTTATCTCTACTTTCTTCGTAATCTGTTTAGATGTGTACTAGACTTACATGAACCTGCCTGTTATAAAAGCATAACAGCTGGAAATCTAGTGTTTTATATGCAGCATGAGTAATGGCTGTTTTATCAATAATATAGTTAGACAGCCATAAATAAGCTATAATAATCACTGCATACGGTTGACCGGTCAGTCGGGGTAATTACGTTATCGCTCTGGATACGATAAGGAAGGAAGTGAGGAGAAATTCTGCGTGTCAGTGGCACGACGAACGAGACACGGTAATGCCCAGGGCCGTCACTTCACTGAAATTTCACTAATTTATACAGTTATACTGGTAAATAATACAATATTGGTACACTGTAAATTTGTGTTAACTATAACCCATTTGTATCTTCACTCCAAACCATGCTATTTTCAACAAAATTTCCTGTTTCTGACCAAGTTTTCGG
Source organism: Luffia ferchaultella (assembly GCA_949709985.1). NCBI lineage: Eukaryota > Metazoa > Arthropoda > Insecta > Lepidoptera > Psychidae > Luffia > Luffia ferchaultella. The sequence goes on from OX453244.1 coordinate 12,021,027, forward strand.
TTCGTTTTTCGTTTCTATATTTATAACTGGCCAGTATCTGGTAGAATCTGATAGATTGCAGCAATTCTAAATAAACACAAAGATAGTACGTAAGTATAGAGTTAAACGGTTAAAATTACTGCGAAAATGTCGAAAACGTCAGTTTCGAAATTTCATGACACTTCTGAAAATGGGCTTTACACGGGCTAGGCGGTCATGCCGGAGCCTTTGTATAGCTATACTTAGACACTATATATATAAACAGGGTTACTGGTAATTTGACTTATTCCTGGGATGTATAAAACGTCTTTATCGATTACTTTGACCCTATGCTTTACGCCAAAGTGAACCATTACCGCGATAATGTGAAAGTAAACGGTATTAAAAATAAAGTGATGGGCAATATTACAACTAATTTAAAAAAAAATATTGCTTGTAATGAAACTTTTTATTTTGATTGTTTCGTTAACGTACGAGTTCTTAATTGTCAGTAATAGAATGTTAATTTACGAATATTACTCTGAACCTTTTTAGTAGCATTATATTTTTTGAGACATTTGACAAAAACGCTTCTTAAAAAAAGTTTCATAAAAGTCAGTATGAATATAAACGTGCAGATTATTAAAAACAAAACATCTTTAGATTTCTAGTTATGCCACGAAGAATTGAAATCTTCGCTGTGTTGCAAAATCTCAGAAAGAATGTAATTTAATCTGATATCGGGTGGGATTCCGAAAAAGAGGGTTATTGAATGAACTTTGTTGCTCCTTTTAATTATGAAAATTTTTGAAAGTACTAGTAAATAAAACACAAAAGTGCAAATCTACTAGAAGCCTTCTTCTGTGTTTACCGTGTAACTACTCATACTCTAGCTAGCTGGTGGAACCGTTCGGCAAGATGGCGAGTTTCAGTCCGGTTTCAGTCTGCGAAGTCCCTGCTGCTGTCGCTGCTGTCAAATTTATTTACTCTATGAAATAAAAGCTAATATTTTATGTCTGATTTTTGTGTATCTAGATTCACATTGTTCTTGGTCATCAGTTTAAATGCGGTATGTACTAAAGTGCACGAATCTGACTAAAACTTAACCATTTTTTACTTTAACATGACATACAAAATTGAAATATTTAATAAATCCACTAATTTGCACAAGCATTAATAGTTTTTTTCTTGTTTGTATCAGGTCCAAGACCCAAATAAATCGATCGCTCCTAATTCTTACGTCAACTTTCAAAACACGATTGGCGGTCAATCAAGGTTGCTTAATAATAGTATACAGAAAAGTTTCTATATACCTAAAATAACACCTTAACATTCCAATGAACATGATGACCCTAACCGACCGTCAAAGTCGTGATAATACCCGACATTACTACTCTGTCGGAGCCAACGATGTCAGGAAAATACTAGATTAGTTCACTTATTATATTTACACAGAAACCTGGATTTGTGAAGGATGAGAGTGAAACATATTCAAATGTGAACTTCAATTCAACACAAATATACGCGAAATTTCTACTAATGTATTGGACATCCGGTATCGTATGATTTGGATAAAAACGGCCCGAAGATATAGTATATATTCAGTATTGACGATGCAAATGATATTTCGTATTATAGGATCAGATTCAATATATTTGTGTCTCTACGTTGCTGCTATTTTAGAAAGTAAAAAACGCGGCATTTTCCGGCCACCGTTTCCGGCGCGTTATTTCAAGTGAATACCTATTATAAACTAAATTTTAAAAACGTATAAACCACAATTATAACGTCTATGGAGACCAAGCGTATTCATATTTTTATGTAGTAAGACAACTTACTTAAAAGTACGATTATTTGCCGAAAAGTGACAAATAAAGGGTGTTATGACATTTGATTAGGTTTTTTTTCACTTTCGGAAAGGGTATGTAATCGGTCGTTTAGTCTAACATATTGAATCTGACTCTGTATGAAATTTGGTACATATCATAAGAGTCGCTTAGCGGAAGACTGGCACAAGCCACAAAACTTTAAAATGAAGTTAAGTATGTAAACTTTAATATTTCATAGCCATAGTGGCCTAACTTGGTGGTATATATGTACAGATGACATTGGTTCGATAAAGTCGTTTAGCGTAAATCATCATAAATTTTATGATTTCTCAAAAACCATACAGGCCTAATGTTGATTAGAAGAAGAAGACATGATTGTCGTGCTCATCATTAGATCTAGAATTAGATATTTTTTATCCAAATAGACGCCCTAATGAAAAAAAGAGATGATATCTTTAAACTCTTGCCTCATATCCCTCCGAAGCAACTTGAATTTTACTAGAACTTAAAAACGAATAAGTTAGCACAGGATAATGAAATGAACTTTTATGATAATGACCTAACCTAATGACCCAAGAATGACGTATTTTTAGTAGTGGCCTAACCAACAGGCATTTTTTTTTTATTTTGGATTTTTAGAATAATATTACTGGAAAATTTTTAATTACTAATTGCACTTTATGCCACTCTTCCGCTGAACGGCTCATATATCGTGAGGTAAATTTATAGATTTACCTGACCTTTGTTCCACGGCTCTATTATTGTACATCGTCGCCGCTGCGCGCCAGCTCGTAATGCGTAATTACATGTTTTCTTTATACTTAATTGTATATCACAGGTCACAGCACAGTCGTGCTCCGCTCGCGCTCCGAATATTGACAAATAACGGCACTTCGTCCTCTTGGCTCCCATGACGCGGCTGCCAAGGGATCTTAAGATATTTTTTTTGCTTCTTGACTACTATATTCATAGTATCAAGATAGGATTGACATATGTCATACATACCTGCAGCAATTTTAACCCTATGGCGATTCTAGAGGATTTTAAGAAGGGGCGGAACGCGTGAATACCCATACAAAGGCTCTTAAGGGATTGCATCGTTAATACGCAAATTAATCTTTATTTTTTGTTATTATAGTGTCACTTGAATTAGAACTAGGTTTGTATAGAGCCAGAACTTCGAATTTTACTATAAATTTCCTAGTTACAGAAATTTCGTATATATATATTATATATATTACAAAATCATTACAACTAGTTAAATTACATAAGACTATAATTTTAAAAAATCAAGAATCAACGACGTAATCGTTTGCGAGCGTTTGTATGAACATTCACGCGTCCTGCCCCTCTTAAAATAATCTAAATGAACTTAAGAATTAAATGAACTAGTAAATGTACCTAATAAGATTTTTACATTTAAAATAAACAAAAAAAGTATTATTGCCAAGTTGTATAAATTTAATTATTTTTAAATAAAATGAACATAAATATATTTCAGAATATAATAATTTGCTATTGTTATCTTTTAATTGATCTCCACGCTGACAACAACAATATAATGGGCCAATTTTTATATGCTTGTAATAATTTGTAAGTTATTAAACAGACCACCACTCCTGCTATGTCATACATAGGGTACATCGAAATGATCGGGAATGAAATACTTTGGAATGAGTTAGTATGAAACCTTTTTTATCACGTACGTACTGGCCACTGACAATCACAATGACGTTGTCTAAATAAAAAAAAAAATGCTTATTCTTTTTTTAAATACGGTTTATAGTTGGCAAGTCGATAAACAAAATAGAGCTCACGCGGGAAAATTTTCGTGCTATAATTTATCACAACTTTCGCCAACAACGTTTGTCTCAAGATTAGTGTTTCAATGAGTTGGTTTAAATTTATAATATTGAAGCACCTAGCCAAACGACAATACACCGTCGGTATACTGTGGTATACAGAGTTTCGACGTGGTCGTGCCTCTCTCAGCACCGTCCTTTCTACAGGTCGACTAAAAACAGTAGTAACGCCTGAAAACGTCTCGGCTGTGCAAAAATTATACAAATAGCCGGCATGTGACATATGAGCAAATCCGGGCAATCATAGGCATTAGAAAACTTGTTTCTCGATGGATACCCTATAATTTGTCTGAAGAACAAAAGGCGGCTCGTGTTGATTGGTGCCAGACTACTCTGAAGAGATTCAACGGAGGAACGTCAAAGGCCGTGTATAATATCGACTCAGGTGATGAATCATGGGTTTATTCTTATGAGCCCGAAAGAAAGCATCAGTCGGCGGTTTGGGTGCATTCCCGCAGCGTCTCGAAAAAAAAAAACAGGTCGCTTCTTTTGTTTTAAAAACATGTTGCCACGATTCCTTTACAGGAATGCAGAACAGTTGCCGCTGATTGGGCCACTTCAGTTTTCGTACCAAAAATGTTACCCGAATTCTGCAGGGCTAACCCAAAACGTCGCGTTATCTTACATCACGAGAATGCGAGTTCTCACACCATCAGTAGGACGAAAGAATTTTTGAGCCAGGCAAACATTGAGTTGATAATCCATCCTCAAATTTTCGTGACATAATTTTTGGCAAATTGTTAATTTGAAATAACAGAAAAATATTACAAGTTCGATAATGTTTGAAAAAGTTCGCGCAACTCAAAAAAGTGGATGCTAGTGTGAAAAAATACGCACAAGTATGTAAAAGTTCGTGCAATATTTTTCAGAAACTACACGAATTTAGCTGGAAATTAAAATACAGGACTGCATAAATTCAATGTTTTCCCGGACGCAAGACGCACGACGCGTACCTACTCGCGGCAGACTGAAGACAGGCCGCCGCCCGGCCGGCTGCATACTTACTTTGACCAATCGACATTCTAGTTATTACTTTCTTTATTAATTTCATGGCGCGGAAAGTACTTTATACATGGTCTGAGCTTTTAATTCTTTTTCCTTTCGAGTAGCTACGTAAACTTATTTTATTTAGCAATTATTTCAATATTAAAATGTTAATGGTTATACGATTTTTGTATTTTGTCACATGTCTTTTTAATTCCTCATATTTGTAAAACCAATTTTCTTATAAACATTTCAATGAGCACTAAGTAAAATCTTATTTAACATTAAATGTGTAAAATTTACTCTGAATCCGATTTTATAATATTTCAATTAGCATAGTAGTAACGCTAGCAAAGAACAGTTTATTAGAATTAAATTATATGATTGTGTAATTACAGTAACTAAATGTTTGCTACCAATGTTTGAGGTGGAATATTTTTCTCTAACGTAACTCAAGTATTAAACTCCTATGCATTATCTCTAATCGTTTGATGGTGTTTGCAGGTTTAATACTTATAATCCATTGAATTTCACGACATTAAAATGTATTTAACCATTTTTTATAGACCGTCGGCCGAAGCCGTTTTCTAATGTGTCGTATCACGCCTAATGACTCATATACGGCAGATTTGGGAAGCCCTCAAAAATGGCTGTCTTTTTCTCTGTTTGAGAACATTTACGAAGTAACGGTATATAAAAAATGCAATCAGCAGTAAAAAACAAAATGTCGTAAAACGACTACTTTTTATGTCTCTAACTCCTACTGCACGAACAAGAACTCGAAATCGAAAACAAATAGGACCGTTATTGTTTCCTTAAAAAATTGAGACTTTCATGTCGTTTATTCTGACGATAACACCCTACGAAGGGTCTGATACGCATATATTCAAAATTTTCACTGGTCTCATTGCGGTGACCAACAAATACAAGTGGAAACCTGATCAGTTTTCTTCTACTACAGACTACATATTTTAGATGGGTTTCGTAAATCTTCCAAGACGGTCAGAAAGACGGGCACATTTGTTGACAGGAAGACGTTTCAAATCTAACTTGTTAAGTCACAGCGCTTAAGCGCCTCGGCCAATCTATTATGCCTTTAACAAATGTGTGAAAATTTAAAGTAGCAATTTAGCTATCAGCTAGAGAGGGATATTATTAGTGAGTAGAATGACCCCTGCGCGGCGTCTATAGAGAGAACAATCGTGTGGTAAGAAGGCGTGCTCTCGTCTATTGAGTTTGACACGTGTTCGTAAGTATAAATAATATTTTTTAGCCTTTTCCGCTTGTATTTACCTAAGTTCTACACCAAATTTGACATTTCGTTGTTGACTCTGATAAGTATGGCACTGTACCAAATGACGCGGGTCGTTTTGTTGAGCCTCAGTTTAAGTGTATGAAATAAACGACGAGCTCATTTTTTTCATACCCAAATATTGTCATTGGAAATGACTTTCATTTCGTTGGAGTATATGGGGTCATTTGGGAGTTTTGTGAGTCAGGCAGATTGCACGAAGAGTTTTCGAGATATCGGGATGAACGTGGTGTCAAAAGACGCATCTCGGCAAGCTCTACAAGATGGCAAAAGACAATTTGGAAAAAAATTCAAAAACAAAAAAATATCAGCAAAAAACGAAAAAAAAAATCGCAATTTTTTCCCCCGATTTTCGTTTTGGGAGCCCGATATCTCGAGAACTAAGTCTGAATAGGAAAAAAATAAAAAAATTGCTCGGGGTAATTAGACGGGGGATCGATTGAGACAAAAATTGTTAGAATCGGACAACCGAAAGTAGTAGTTAGGGTGCCCTTAGTTGGAAGTCGGATATGCGTCGGTGTTACATTTCGTACTAATTCCGTTTGTTCGATCGAAATGTCGTATAGAATGTTATATTTCGAAGTTTTAAGCTTATTCAGATACAGTAGTGTTATTTTTTTTCCGAAAATAATTTATTTCGAAAAATATTATCCAAAATATATGTGTTGACTTTATTCCGTTAGGTTCATTTCCGATGTCGTAAAAAGTTCGTGCGAAAGCAGGAGATCCGTTGATTTTTGTATAGGAATGGTTATATCTAACACGTACCTATGCCTAAGGATGTTCAATTGTCCAAGTCTTTGTTGTCGTATGTCACATGTCTGTCTATTTCAATCATATGGTGCATAGTATCCGAGATAGTATCAATGCTTTTGTTGTTGATAGCCGTGAATGGGCGACGTTCACGAATTCCGTCACTGAAAACCGACACAACCGCACAATTTTTTGAAAAATTATTTGCCGTCCTTCTTGATGCTTCTTTGCTTAAAGCTGTTTCAAGCCGAACGAGACTACCAAGAAATGTAATTTCAAAATGTTCAAAATGTAATTCACCAATATGAGTCGTACATAATGTGTGTCACACTAAATTCAGTTTCACAGTAAATATATCAAAACACCAAGTAACATATATTTAGTCTGTGAGGTATTTTTTTTTCACATTTTTGTGGTCGCGATGCGGTATTTGTCTATCTAACATCGATGACTTGGACACAAATTTTACAAAGCGTTTGACAAGTGGTTGCTATAAAAAGTTTGTCAAAACATGACCCAGACTGCAATTACTGTCGATAAATGCTTGATTTCAAGTATTGCTTGCTCAGTGATTTCAAGTTTCGCCAAACACTTCAACAGACATTGATTTTGAATTAGTTGCGGTCACATCAGCATGTAGTTGCTTATGTCTGGTGTTAAATAAATTCACGGACTTAGAAAATATAATTATTATTTATTGCATATCCAAAATTATAAAAGAAAAGAAAATAATAATATAATGTACTGTACATAGGCATACAAGCGATTGTCCTATGACTAAACAGTGTTTTTTTACAGTAACTTTTGGGTGAAGAGAAATGAATTGACTTAAAAAGGATCTCAGTGCAGTAAGTAATATTTATACACATATACATACATACATACACACACAAACATAATCAAGTATGATAAACATTAATATATATAAATAAATACATAAACATATGAGTATAACAGAAGCAAAATAAAGAAAGGAATGGATCACGGAGAAGGACAGTGTGCTTTGATTTGTCTTTATTAAAAAATGTTTGAGATGAGTTAGTCGAACAGAAGTAAGTAAGGAGCTCTACAGCTTTTCTGCTTGAACTGTTAAAGAGGAGCTATATAACTGGGATGAGTGGGAGGGGATGTCACGGAGAAGGGTTTCCGTGGAACGAAGTCTTGGCCATGTGCACAGAAATTGGAATCGTTCTTTGAGAAAATCGGATGGATTGGGATTAAACAGCACGCAGTAGAGAAAGGAGACAATGTAAGTATTCCGGCGAAGACAAATTGGAAATCACCACCAGCGATATTGCACCATGCTTCTTCAAGTTCCCAAGTTGTCTTCAAGGCAGATACACTGCTTACGTCTATGGTAGTAAGAATGAAAACAATCAAGTTGAATATATGTTTAGAAAGCATAACTGAAATCGAGTAATGTTCGAATAATGTTTACTCTTCATGCTAGAATGTCATCTGTGTGATTTTGATTTTGGTGAGCGCTATTACCATACTATGACCCAGGATCCCCGGAAACCCTCGAAAATGGAGCAACATTTGCTCCATAATGTAGCGCTCTCTATTAGTTCGCGCGCTTTTTTTCATTTCAGTTATGAATTTCGAGTTGTTACCTGCAAATTTAACTACAGACGGAGACGTTCACCTTGCGTGGGCGGTGGTTTAATCTGGTGGTGCACTTGAATTTAAAAATTTACCTATAATAATTGAGTTTTTATTAACTATATTTTGTATAAATTTTTTTTTTTTTCTATAACTTTTCAATGTATGTTTTCTTTTGTGGTCATTATATACTTATGTTATAATTATACATAACATGATAAGCATAATTTTTCTAAAAAAACTCAAAATCATAAGCCAGATCTTCTATTTTCTGGACTCCAATTTCAGCGCTTTAGGAACAGTATTAACAAACGATGTCTATTCGCCATCGTTAACCCCGTCACCAACGGTGAAAGCAAAAAGCCTGTTCTGATAACCACCGTTTATATTATTAGCGAACACTTGCATCTGTACGACTGAAAATATACGAATACAATATGCTATGAAATGGGAATCAATCTCTTTGCCTTCTCAGCTGATGACAAAAACCCTCTGAACGAACAACATAGAAACATAAAAATCATAGTTAATGTTATAAAATAATAATAATATTTTGTTCACAATGCTAACATAGAACAAAAGTTAACCGTTCCTGATCGACGAACATTCGAGATCAGAAAACAGTCTATCGCAGAAGTGGTTGAGGACTCGTGTCTGCACCTACCTACTAATATATGGATACTGGAGCAATCAATGTGAAATGCTTAAAACTGAAATAAGGATAACTGGCGACTGTTAAAGTTTAGAGTGAGTATTACATATAAAATCAGTCTTTAGCCCTGAAAAATTTGAAGCTTATTAAAAATAAAATCAAACAATTAAATCTAAATAAGAATACGATCAATCATTTAAAGACTGTAAATTATTTAATCTAAAGTGTAACACATTTTGTAACAATCAAATCAGTAAGAACTGAGAAATATATTTTAACTAAATGTTTTACCCAGGTTATATATGTAGATTTAACGTAAAAATTAAATACAATTTAAAACATCCATACATCTTCTTCCTACCTTCCTCCGGTAGTATTAACTGTAGTCAACCAATTCGTACTTCAAAGTGATGTTGTGTATTCTAAGGAGCAACCTATTACGAAGCTTATGGGTTTATATATAAAATGTCCTATAATTATTAAATACATATTCTATTGTAATATATTTATATTATAAAACTCATAATTATTATATATGAACTATATGGTTTTATCAGAATATACGCATGAATTCCAATATTTCGTATACTTTGAGACAATAAACATCACATTATTATAATTACCATAACGCCTCGTTAGTTATCTAGGAAAATGACACGTTTTGCGCCTTTTTTTCTTAAACTTGAATCGAGTACTTTCACATTTTACCAACAGACTGACGTATGCATTGACGGAGTATATAATGGTTTTATAATTTATTGTTAACATTTAACTAAGTTATTTACTTTTTTAAACCTGATTTTGGTTGGTCTGAATACCATATAATTTTTTTGCGTCATTCGGTTAAGGTTTAATGGGTGCGACCGTTCACGCCGTTTGTACACACAAGCCTCTTAACATTAAAATTTCCTGATTGGAAACGCTTAAAACAACTTTGTGCTACTGTGACTGATGCCGCATGATGTCTATAAACGACAATAATTTTCTTTGCGGCTTGTTTCTTATTTCCCTTTTTTTGGAATGAAATTTCAAAATGGATGAAATAATGAATGAATTTCTTCATTAGGTTCACCCATTTTCTTTGATTAAAAAACAGTTAAATAGTGGCGGAAGTGTTTTTCTTTATTTAAATTTTAGTTAGTTAAAAATGTTAATTTGAATCGTATTAAACTTGACCAGGTACAAAAAGTAAAACTAAAATTTTATTAATAATTCAGATCTAGAAAATACGAAATGACTTACCTCCCAATCCGACCAATTACTTTGTTTATAAGTGACCGGTATATATGATTAAACATACCATTTATTTTATTATACGTGCATCTACCAAATTTTTTTTTTGCCCTCTCTTTTTATTTCTAGACACCATTATTAAATATTTTGCACCCTATGTCATTTCAACAATTAAGATAAATCGAACGATATCTCACATGTTAAAATCCATCGAACCGTCTAGACTTCAGTACCTGCCATGGAAACAGACATACATTCAAAAAATATTACCCTCCGTGGTCGAGTAAAAACAATCACAAACACTTAGTAGATCATCCTTACCCCGTCACCAAAACGTTGTTACGTTATAAAATAAAGTGGTACCCATTTCGTTAGGGGACATAAGTTAAGAACTCAACGATAGTTTATTGTTTGAAAGCAATTCGACTCCTTGCATATTAAGTAGTGTGGGAAGCGTCTAACATTTAAAAATTAAAGTTACTCAGGAAGGTGGACCCTGATCACATCTTGGTTTAGATCTGTTTTGCACTTGGCTCATCGCATTTGAAACCACTTGTTTCATTTTTTATATTTAGACTGTTTTGCAACTGTGTTTTGCTTCAAATTGTTATTTAATAACCTAATATTTCATTAACAAAATGTAAAATCCTTTTTGTACCTACATGTATTTTATTTTGTGTTGTTTTAATTTAAATTATCTTATAATTATTTATAAAATGAATGAAACGTTTAAGTAGTGCTTTATTATAAAACTAATAGAAAATGCTATTTTTCAAATATAATTCTCTTTTTCTTTGAAACACTAACACATTATGAATATGTTCTATATTTGATCACCCATGAACTATTATGTTCCCATTAGCGATGGTTTACCGGGCACTTTGTTATGTCAATGCATCTAACGGTACTAGATATTAATAAGAGAAAACGTGCAATGAGTATTGTATGGTAAATTTATTGAAAATGCAAATGGTAACATTCAAATGGTCTTTCCAAAATTATAAACATTTATGTCCTTAACGTTTTACGTCCAAAATAATTTACCAAACTGATAATTCAATTTTTCATTATAAAGTACATTATCTACTTTTTTGTAAGGAACTGGTGTGGCTAAGTTATTGATACGTTATATAATATGATTTATTGATATATATATATATATGATATACATGGATGCGGTACCTATCACCTTAGTTGCACCTGGCCTTCGCTGCATATGGTCCGCAAATTTTTGTGACGAATCGTCACATAACTCCATAGTCGTGACTGTTTTTTTCATAACCTTTCTTTGTATTTGTTTAATTGAGATTTGGTCCGTATCTAACTATGGTGACAATCGATCTATGCGTATTGATGTATATCTATGGGCTACATCATAAAACACAAGTCATTCGTGGAGAATGTAAAAGTTTAAAAAGTCACCGCTTGATTTTCACTAAAGCTCAGAGTCAAAAGGTGACCATTGTTTAAATTTATATTTACTCTTTTCAAAGTACACTCAGGCTGCGACTGCCTTTAAAAGTTTTTTTTTTTTTGTGAAAGCGGAGAAGTAAGTGACGGGTTCTTGCGGTTACACTCGTCCACTTTAAATGTCGCAAATTTCAACGTCGCGTAGGGGAAAAATGATTTTTTCATAATTAGTTTTCACTTTCTAATTCAATGACTGCGGTTTGCGCTTCGAGCAAGGACAAACTTACCGACGTTTTGTATTTCTATGTTTTAAACGTGATAATATTTAAAAGTTTTTAGGTAACATCTTGAGTTCGTTTTCATTACCTATCCATAAAATTGTCGTATCTATAAAATTATTGATATACATGGAAACGTCCCGTTCATGCGTACCATCTTCTGAATCGATTTTCCCAAAGGGGTATACAAAAAATATATAGACTCGTCATACCAAATAGTAAATGAAAGTAGTTGATGGGTCATGCAAATAAATCGCACGTTTTTTTTTAATCATATTATGTATTAAAAAAATTATCAATCGTAAAATATATGTATCAATTGTGCTAGAATGGAAAAAATCACCCTGTTATTTGGCTATATTAACTATCACTACCAGTTGACACATTCCACATGGCACACAGTAGAACTGATAGATGGATATACACGTATATTACGGGCCACTAGATGCACATTTTACAATATCGAAATGTTTATTAGAGTGAGTTTAGTTAAGTGAAATAAAAAAATGTATTGAAGATAATTCATTTCTTATAAACTTGCCGGCAGTTCTCCTTGTTGTAAGCACGCCTTCTCTTATATCTGCACACCGTATAAACTTTGATAAAAATCACTAGGCATATGCACAAAATGTCATTCAAAAAAGAAAGGCTACGAACGACACTATTAAAACTATGGAATTATGTGACGATCCGTCACGTAACTCCAAAAATTAGCGGATCTTGTGCAACTCTTGATGCCGCATCCAAGTAATAATGAATCAATGCGTCCAAAGCAATTAACTGGTGAAACACATAGATATACATCACTAGATTGGTCATCTCCCTAGTCATAATGTCACTAGCATAATAATGAAATTAAGTGACGATAACTCCGAAAATTGGTAGTCCATGTGCAACTAAGGTGATGCCGCATCCGTATAATAATATATCAATGTTGAAACAGAAAAGTGCACTACACATCTAGCGCCCTTGCCCCCGCGCGTTACTTACAGCAAGCAGGCTGTAAAGCATCACCTACCGTAAAGGCGTGCGCTGGCTATTTTCCGCAATTTCAGCTTCTATTTGAAAGTCATCAAAATAGAAAGTGTTCACTTATTAGCACAGAGGTCTGTACTTACTTCTTTTGAATGAATGTTAATTATTCGTATGTATGTATGTGAACCTGATGTAAAATAAAGTTTCAAATGTTCACTTACACGTCAATTCTCTTGTTTAGTGCATTGCACAATTTTATTTTTACGGTTCACCAGTAATTAAAGCTAGATCAAAAATAAAAAAATCTATATTAAATGTTCACTTAAAAAACTATCGTGATTGACTACACCGTCATTTTTTAGGATTCAAAACCCAAAAGCAAAAACGGAACCCATATTATGTCAGTCTGTTCGTCGCTCCTATCGGTCACATCTCGTAGTTTCTTACATTTATACGTAGGTAAATGAAATCTTGCATGTATATCGAACTTTATTCAGAAGTATTAATTACGAAGTGGGGATGAATTTCATTCTTATGATGATAGGAAAAAAATTCATAAAATACTCCATGTCTTAAGTGACGTGGAGTATCTTATGAAAGCTCTCTTCGAATGAAATCGGAATTCCATAGATATCTTTTATCTTAGCCTTCCGTATCTGAAATAATCAGCTCCGATTTGGCTTTTCTCGTGACTTTTTTTAAAGTAGCTTTTCCCCTGAGCGTCTCTAAACGAAAGTATAGATCTAACAAAACTTGTCAGTATACATCTATGAAGATGTTAAATCAAAAGTTACTTTTCATTGGTTAGTTTCGGATGAATTGCGGATAAAAATCTAAAATCGCAAAATTTTGCTACATGTTTAAAAATCATCAGATTTTGTCAGTATAAAAAGTTAAAATATTTTCTCATTTGTTCAAATAACAAAAAAATCATTAAGATTGTTCCTTATCTAAAATAATATTCCTTAAAAATTAAAAAAAATCTACATATTTTACGCTTCTCGCAACTATCGGTGGACATTGAAAATGAATATCAAAAATAAAAACTTACAACAAACACATTTCGGTCAAAAAAAATTATTAAATTTTTCGAAAAAAGTCATGGACAATTTTTTTAAATTTTGAAACCATACGATGTCCCGCGAGCTCCTGCATTTTTTGACACTACTGCCTTTCGTCTACCTTCATAACTTTCTGAAATATAACCGAATCTCACTCTCCGATGTAACTGATCTGATAATCATTCAATGAAAAGGGCACCTGTCCAGCCTACAGTTTTCGATCAATTCCAAAATATCTTTTTACAAACGGAAAAAATCTATCTGCTTCGGACGTTATTTTTATTTTTTCGGTATTGACTTTCGTTTTATAAATAATCAACTATTTGTCCGAAAAATCTGGAAATTTAGTGTTTTTTTTACCATTTTCGATTTTCCGAAAAAAGTTACAGACAGATTTTAGAAAATTTTGTATTATACGATGCACCATAAGCCCTTGCATCATTTTACATTACTGCCTTTTTTGCCTATCGTCATAAATTTCGGAAATATAGCCAAATTACACTCCCCAACGAAAACGATCTGATAAACATTTTCAACGTTAAAACTTTGGACCCCTTTTTAAGCATAATACGCGCACAAAGGAGTGTGAGCTTTGGTATAGTTAAAATTTATAGAAAGTAGGAGTGCAAAAAGCTAAATATCTATATATAAAATATGTTACGAGTATTGTCAATCATACGAGTATTGTAGTATGTCGTTTGATGCAATTTGAATTGACTTACCCTCACAAGTGAGTACAGTTGAATTTCGACCACTGGGCAACCATAAAAGACTGTATTAACCTCTGTAGTACTAGTACGAGTAGTAAAACTTTTTTTCAGTAATTTCACTGAACAACACGAAGTAGATTTAGATCTCACCAAAGATTGGCCGTGTCATTCAATTCGATTTTTCAGAAAGCATCATATATAATGACATAAACACACACAGCCAGCACAGATCAACTCCAAGATGAATACTTAGTCATAATCATCACACCACTAGATTCGACAATTCAATTAAACTGAATGAGAGACAATTTATCACAGAGTTTTCTATGGCATGACGACGGCGGGCTAATCTATAAGTAATGCTTTTCTTCAAATTGACATTTAAAATTTTTAACTCCTACTTCGTTGTTTCATTTGAAACTATAAAGAAAAATAGAAAAATAATATTACAAATATTTTTTCTTCTTTCGATATAATAATATTTTCAAGTCATTTCAGTGAATTTAAAAATTGCTTATTTTAAAAGGTTAAATGTGAAAAATTACGTCATTTGTATCTATTTTCTTCGTGTTGTAAGATGAAATGAAAGTAGGAATACCATTAAAAAAATATAAGAAAAAGTTGTATGGCCGCGGAAGCGGGTAGCATAGTTAGTTAAGTGTTTAAAGTGTATTGACGCGTGAAGTCAAAAGCGAAAGCTAATCGATACTAATACTATAAATACGTAAGTATATCTTTGTCTGTCTGTTACATTTTAGAGCTAAATCGCTAAACTGATTTTGAATTGAAATAGCTTGAACCCTGAAAAAAGACATGGGCTTATTTCCACTAGTTTCTATAGCGAAAATGTGTCTATATTTATACTTTTTCAGAGCTAAGCTCCAGAACTGATTTTGATACAGAAATAACTTGGTCCCTGAAAAAATAAATGTATGTAATAATGTAAAAATAAATACATTAGACTACTCTTCACTGCCGAAAACGTATTGTATGTACGTTAACAGGTTTGTATAAATTAAATTAATATGTACTTAGAAATATCACAAAAATAATGAAAAGTACCGCAAAACTAGAAATAAATAAATGCGATAATTGTTGCAATGTTTCACTTGTCCTGCGAGTGCATTTTGCAGTTTCTCTATCCGGTCTAATCTATATTAATAAAATTGAAGTGTCTGTCTGTCTGTCTGTCTGTCTGTTCCGACTAATCTACGAAACGGCTAAACCGATTTTAATGAAACTTTGCAAAGATACACAGGGCATTACCGGAGGTGAGACATAGGCTACTTTTTGTCTGTCTGTCTGTCTGTCTGTCTGTCTGTTCCGGCTAATCTCCGAAACGGCTGAACCGATTTCAATGAAACTTGGCAGACGTGCAGAGGTTATTATCAGGAGTGACATAGACTGATTTTTGTTTGTCTGTCTGTCCGTTTGTCTATCTGTTTGCGCTGATCTCAGAAACGGCTTAACCGATTTCAATGAAACTTGGCAGACGTACAGAGGGTATTATCAGATGTGACATAGGCTGCTTTTTGTTTGTTTGTCTGTCCGTCTGTCTGTCTGTTCGAGCTGACCTCCGAAACGGCTGAACCGATTTCAACGAAACTTTGCAGATATACAGAAAGCATTACCGGGGGTGACATAGGCTACTTTTTGTTTGTCTGTTCGTCTGTCTGTCTGTTACGGCTAATCTCCGAAACGACTAAATCGATTTCAATGAAACTTTGTAGACGTATCTATTAAATTTTTAAAACCATCAATCGCAGACCTATCGTGTTGGTACTCAAACTCAATATTTTGAAGAGATCTATGTGACCACGTGACCACATTTTAAAAAGCTTATATTTTCGAAACTGTCAATCGCAGACCTATCGTGTCTGTACTCAAACTTGATGTTTTGGCAAGATCTATGTGACCACGTGACCAAATTTTTAAAAGCTTATATTTTCGAAACTATCAATCGCAGACCTATCGTGTCTGTACTCAAACTTGATGTTTTGATGAGTTCTAAGTTTTCACTTTTATCGGCAGTCCTATAACTGCCAACAAGTTTTTTGTCTGTCTGTCTGTTCCGACTAATCTCCGAAACGGCTAAACCGATTTTAATGAAACTTTGCAAAGATACACAGGGCATTACCGGAGGTGTAACATAGGCTACTTTTTGTCTGTCTGTCTGTCTGTCTGTCTGTTCCGGCTAATCTCCGAAACGACTGAACCGATTTCAATGAAACTTTGCAGACGTGTAGAGGGCATTACCGCGGGTGACATAGGCTACTTTTTGTCTGTCTGTCTGTCCATCTGTTTGTCTGTTTGCGCTGAACTCATAAACGGCTTAACCGATTTTAATGAAACTGGGCAGATGTGCAGAAAGTATTATCAAGTGTGACATAGACTGCTTTTTGTTTGTTTGGCTGACCATCTGTCTGTCGAGCTGATCTCTGAAACGGCTGAACCGATTTCAATGAAACTTGGCAAACGGGCAAAGGGCATTATCGGTGGTGACATAAGCCGTTTTTTGTCTGTCTGTCTGTCGATCTATCTGTCTATTTGTTCCGGCTAATCTGCGAAAAGGCTGAACCGATTTCAATAAAACTTTGCAGACGTGCAGAGGGCATTATCGGGGGTGGCATCAGCTGTTTTTTGTCTGTCTGTCTGTCTGTCCATCTGTGACCACATGACCAGATTTTTAAATGCATACATTTTCGACACCATCAATGGTAGACCTATCGTGTTGGTACTCAAACTTGATGTTTTGACGAGGTCTATGTAACCACGTGACCACATTTTTAAATGCTTATATTTTCGAAACCATCAATCGCAGACCTACCGTGTTGGGACTCAAATTTGTTGTTTTGGCGAGATCTATGTGACCACGTGACCAAATTTCTAAAAGCTTATATTTTCGAAACTATCAATCGCAGACCTATCGTGTTGGTACTCAAACTTGATGTTTTGACGAGATCTATGTGACCACGTGACCAAATATTTAAATGCTTAATTTTTCGAAATCATCAATCCCAGACTTATCGTGTTGGTACTCAAACTTGATGTTTTGACGAGATCTATGTGACCACGTGACCAAATATTTAAATGCTTAATTTTTCGAAACCATCAATCCTAGACTTATCGTGTTGGTACTCAAACTTGATGTTTTGACGAGATCTATGTGACCACGTGACCAAATATTTAAATGCTTAATTTTTCGAAACCATCAATCCCAGACTTATCGTGTTGGTACTCAAACTTGATGTTTTGACGAGATCTATGTGACCACGTGACCAAATTTCTAAAAGCTTATATTTTCGAAACTATCAATCGCAGACCTATCGTGTTGGTACTCAAACTTGATGTTTTGACGAGATCTATGTGACCACGTGACCAAATATTTAAATGCTTAATTTTTCGAAACCATCAATCCCAGACTTATCGTGTTGGTACTCAAACTTGATGTTTTGACGAGATCTATGTGACCACGTGACCAAATATTTAAATGCTTATATTTTCGAAACCATCAATCTCAGACCTATCATGTTGGTACTCAAACTTGATGTTTTGACGAGATCTATGTGACCATGTCATATTGCCTTATTTCATAAAAATTTCATAGAATTTCATAGGAAAAGGCAGTTAAATTTCAGAACGTTCTAGAAAGTGTTACAATGTTCTAGAGCGTCGCGTTCCTTTAACTGTCCCAGTACAACTGTGCTCAACGCGAGCGAAGCCCGCGGGCGGAAAGCTAGTTTAAAATAAAAGTCAATTTCAAATTCTGACTTTTGCGTTAGATGTGAACAAAAAACTTTATGATTGGACTACCCAACGGCTAGCACGGCTGACATAGGAGCAAAATTTTCAATTTAGATTTGCGTATAGCCAAAAAAGCTTTGCAACTGGACGAGCGCTACGCTTACTACTATCTTCAGAATACGAATGAAATCGTATTTATACATAAAAAAAAATCGTGTGATACTTTGTAAGACATTTTAACGATTTAACGTAAAAGCCCCGTGACGTATTTTTATTGTGACGTTGGTACATTAGAGCTACGAATATCGCAGTACCATCATGCTCTCTACGCGCGCGTGCTATTACCGTCAGTTAAGTGTCGTTACTTTCGCAATAAAACGACGCAAGGCTTAAGCTTGAACGGTCAGAGACAACTCGCTCTGGCCTTCTGTTTCGATATCAAAGAATACTAGAATGGTCCATTCACACAATGAATGTAGATAAAAGGGTAGCCATTTTACGAGGGAGCGATGCAAGTATGGCAGAGTTCACAATTTTAATGAATAGAATTGTTTTATGTTGATGGACCTTCGTATTATGGTTCTAAAATGTTGGCGCACTATCAGACTTATTATACAATGTCTTATGTGAACACTGTCCTGATTCATAAGACTTACACCCTGTTTCCACCAAGTATAATACACTGTATTATACAATGATACAGTATGGATATGACAGTATAATACAGTGTATTATACTTGGTGGAAAGAAGATGTTAGATATGTATGTATTTGTTTTATCGATGATGCGTATTCAAGGCTGCCTACGTATTTGCGCGAATTTTTCACCAACGAAAGTAAACCCGGTACTGCTGCCACACTTGTTCTATCTTGTTGCGCAGACATGTCTATAGACAAAAATTGGAGACACGTTTACATGGAAATGTCGCTTTTTGCTGTTTTATACGATGGTACATACTAAAAAGCCTAAGTTTAGGATCTCGCGCCCTTTTCTGAAAATTATTATTTGCTAGCTGAATCTTCATGCGTAGCTTCATTTTGACGAGAAGCGTAACTTTTCTATATATGTAAATTGTCTATAGTCATCATCATCATCATCAGCCCGTGTCTCTCCACTGCAGGATATAGGCCTCTCCCAAGGCTCGCCATCACACACATTGTCTATAGTGTTAGCTAATAAAGGATACAGCTGTAAAATATGTATAATGGGTAATTGCCCAAATTTTTACTAACAGTTAATTTTTACTTCAATCTTCAGGTAATTTTATAAAGAAATTGAAAAAAACTGTTGTTCTACAAAATGAATGGTTTGACGAACGAGTCCTAAACTACTAACATGTACCTGCTGATTTTTCTTACTATTATTTAGTTAATGTTTGTATAATTATATGGCCATAATGTCCTACGAATTGAATAGTTTGTTTTCCCGGTCCTATGCTCGGAATTTGTCAGTTTCACGGTATTTCTTTTTATTGCTAGCCGTAGGATTGTCATTTTGTTTACATTTTTGCAGGTACGACGCGGCATCTTATTTATTTATATATAATTTTTATAATGTCATTTATAGGTCTGTAATCTGTCTTTCCTAATGTCGTAGGTAGTCCAAAGCAAGCTGGCACAAACGGTTTACTAACATATGTGCAACAAGTTAAATAAAATATTTAGTTGGTTTCTCTTTTGGAAATGTAAAGACATATGTGTTGATAAATCGCTTGTATGTGCTCTCGTTGGACTCCCTTTAAACAGGTTTCGGAAAGAGACGTGCAAATCAGATAAAGTCTGTTCATAGTTCAAAGACGTACCCAGTGGATGCTATCTTTAATTGTAAATCTCATGGAGATATCATGGTGTATGTATACCATGATGTAAATGTATGCGGACGCGGGTGAAAAGCTAGTATACACCGGGTGTTCCGCTGAACGTAGTCCAGACTTATAGAGCGTCTAGAGCTTTATACCGAACTAAACGAAAAGTTTCAAGTGAGCAGATGACGCAAACTAACCACACTAGTTTCTCAAGCGAGCAGATGGCGCAAACCAACGGTCATCGAGATAAACATGTTTCAAGTTTCATTTTTCTCACTTTATCATAATTGTTTTTTTAACTTTTTGTTTAGTTCGGTAAGCTCTGGACACTATAAATTTGGACTAAGTCCGCAGCTGAACGCCAGATATATATATAATCGAATTTTTCACCCGGGGCTTCCTCCTCGTGGACACATTTGTACCGGAACCGATAAAGGGACATTCCGGTTTAGACATAAATGGTAGCGAACATAGGTTTCTACCAACTGTTTCATTCAGTCACTGTTGCCTTGTCCAGAGGGTAAACGTCAGAGCATCTTATGGATTATGTGGTTTTCCAAATTAACCTTGCTGGCTTGCGTTCTTCGAATTTGACAAAAAGTTTCAAGTCACAAAAAACGGGCATCAGATAGATTTCGCAAACAAGCAAATTTAGTGACTTACGCCACCGATCGGGATATATGCAAACAATTAATACAAACATTCACTAAGAGTGGTGTCTTTATTAACTATAAGTACTATAAAAGTGTAACATTTCCATACTATTTTATGCTCGAGATATTATTATACTTTCTTTTTACTTACTGACAGATAACGCTTTTCGATTTAAAACATTTTTTCTACAATTTTGCTCTCTGAGGGTGATTCAAAGCTTTTCAAAATATTCGTTGGTTATTTTTATCATTTGATATTATATATCATTACCTATTTTATTATTGTTAATTATCGTATTAATTCAAAAAGTGTTTTATATTCTACTAAAAAATTTAAGTACCTACTGTATTATATTATAACATTAAAAAAATAAATATTAACTAAAAAAAAAAGAAATAGAAGGGGTAGATTTTAGAGGTGGAAAATGAGGGTAAAGACAGAGAACATGTTTGAGAATTGTACGATGTTCTAGGTCAGTTTACAACTTCAAAAATTTTGAACTCTCTTATTGTAAATCACACGACATTCCCACCCCCATATCTCCCACACCGTTATAGCTATTGCCATTGACATGCTACCACCATACTACCCGACAGGAACTTTAGAGTTCGTACCAACGAGTATTAGGGTTGTACTTTATATAGAAAAGACATTCGCGTTTACGAATGTGACCACAAAAAAATAATTAAAATCGTTATTCGTGAATGCGTAAATAATACCTACAATTTTAAACTAAGAATTTAAGTGCAATACATATTATGTTCATATTGTAAACTTTACACTTCATTCGAAAATAAATAGAAAAACCGGTTAGGTACGTGTTGGGTCACGCAAAAGGTACGGTTCCGTAGCCATACCAAAAACAAAAATGTATCAATTAATGAATTACACATGCATGACTAGTATACGCGCTAACTTGATTGGCTTTCAACAAGTGTTCAAGAGTTAAAGCCATTCAACACTGGAACACTTGTAGACCGTAGGTTACATCGGTGATAAAGGAGTTCGAACTTTTACAAACAAAAAATGTCAAGCAATATGATACCCTAACCCTAAAGTATCACAGTCGCCATACGAGAACAATGAAAATCATTAAAAATTCAGTAATTACGTGTGTATACGTATTCTATTGTATTCAAATAATAGTTTCCGGGTTGATTTAATTATTTATTAGAAAACAGTACAATTGGTAGCACGAAAAAAACAACTTTACTTAATTAATTATCAACTAAATCGTATCACATTGCAATGAAACTCTATTATGTCAAAGTAGGTAGGCAATTCGATTTGCGGTGGTTGGCTTTGGTACACCCAAGTGCTCCGATCGGTATTATTTACAATATAAATTAATAAATCAAATAAAAAACTATTATTTTACCGCAAATCTATTCCATAAAAACAAATGGGTTTGTGCCTAGTTTATCTTTGAATGAGCGCCATTGCTCTATGTTTGTAGACATTTTTCTTTAATTTTCACTTTGCATGTAGTGAATGTTGTGGAATGTACGTTGGAAATGTAGTAATGAATTCCTCTCAGATTTATACATTTTTTTGAACATTTTAATTATCAAATATGTTCAGATATTCTTGTGGTTCTAACAGTGTCTGATTAAAATAACTGTGACACACAGCTAAACTGACAGACGGACGGATAGACATGGAGATAATATAAGGTTTCTTGTTGGACTACATAATCCAAAAACACATGTTAACCAAACCACAAATAATACGACATATACCTACGACAAAATTGTAATAGTGGTGCCAAGCTAAGAAATATGTATATCTCAACAGAATGTAAGCGAGTAAACAAAGCATTTAAGCTAAATACATGTCAGGGATATGTGTAATTCGCTTACGTTATTCTATACGAAATTTGTTCCACAATACAGCTTAATAACCCAATTTATTTTAAGTAAAAATTAATAAATTAGTATAAATTCAAAAACTAAATATTTATTGAAAGAAAACAATTAGATAATATTTTAGGCAAACCTGACCACCAAACTAGAGTAAACCGTGTCAAGGTAGTAAGTGTTCTCACAAAAGATTGATTGTTTTGAACAATCAAAAAAAGTAACAAAATCGATCCGTTGAATACAAATTTGGGTAGTCAGTGTTCTCACAAAAGTGACGTTTTGAACAATCAAAAAAAGTAACAAAATCTATCCATTGAATACAGATTTGTATACAATTATACAGTATATAGAAAAATAGTGAGTTAAATAAGGAACGCAATTACTTACTAAGGAGTTTCGGTTGTGATATAATTCTATAGTTTGCAATAGACAGGCGATGACTGATCCCTAGTCTCAAAAAAAAAAAACAGATTGCATAATTGCCAATAATTATTTTTACTATTTTAAGATATGCAATTGAAGGGGCCTATAGGGGGTATGGATAATTTCGCGTCTTCGCACTGATTTATTAGGATAAAATAAGAATAAATAATAGATTCGGCAGGCAAATCCGGTAACTTTTACTAAAGCCTAGACTCATATGGCATAGCGAAAAGCCATAAATCCTTTCTTCACTGCCGTTGCGTTACTAACAAAAGCCGGTTTCGTAACACAATACCTTCTTTAACAATTTATCGGAATAATTGTTTCTAAAAGTTAACTTGTCTCGAGTTTCCGGAGCTCGCAAGAAAGAAGTGATAAACTATCCTTTTTTTTTTTGCCGTTCTTCACATAGTAAGTTGTGTGAGTCCGTCCAAGAACCGATTTAAAGAAAAAAAAATACTTTGGAGAAGGAAAGCAATAACTCGTACTTTTTTTTATGATTTGCGATAAATTTGGAACGAAGTGAATAGTTTCGAGAAATACAATGAGTGACTGCGAGCTTAAATAAACAAAATAAAGTGGGAGCGTAGTGTTCTCGCAGATTGGAAAAAAGGTGTAAGGAAAAAATATAGCGTTTCAAAAAAAAAAGAGGGCGAAGGAAGGAAGAGACGCGAGGTGGATACGATAGTTAGTTTTCGGAGCTGGTCAGGGGCAGTCAGTGGATGAGTAATTCGGGATTGTCGAGGAGAGTATTCCGACGACGCGCGGGTGACATGTTCGGTTTTAAATACCGCGACTCGAGTTTTAGTTTCAAGCGCTGATCAGTTAATTGAGACATGCGGATAGTCAGTTTTCGGTTATTCAGACTCGATCTGAGTGGTCGATCCGTGTTAAACTTTTGTACTGTTCCTTTTAAAAGTGAAAGTTGCAGACGAGGAGTCAGACAGGCAGACAGATAGACAGTCAAGCGGGTTGCTGACTGAGTCGATGTTATCCAGACTGCTAAAAGCTAAGTGAAAATCTTCCTTTGCGTCGGAAGCTGGAAAAGTCTTATATTAGAGTTTGTGACAAGTACACTTCTGTTAACTAATTCAAAATAAATTGCATTGATGTCAAAACATTTAACATAAATAGAAAAGTGTTACTGATTTGTTGAAGATTTAATTATTGTTTAATCTCGCATTGTTGAGACGCGATTGTTCAATTAGCTTTTGCGTTTAATTAATATAATTCAGTATTACCAATTTTAATTGCAAGAGAAAGAAAAGAACTGGTGCGTGATTGGTCTATTGTATTCATGTTAATTAAACCTTTCCATATAAATTCAATAGTGTGTAAAGTGGAATACACACCTAAAGGTGCAAGGTATTAGATTTTGCTAGACCATATCGCGTAGGGAGGGGTGGAAAAGAGGAGACAGACCCTTACAGGTAGTCGCGAAGGCCGGAGCGATTATCACCAGTAAAACACAAAGTGTGTTAAATTAATCTAGAATTAACTCATCACCAGCGCGCACCTACACGTGTGCGATAATTGGTATTACTGACAAATTTATATAAATAGATTCGAAGTCATATAATCTGACTGGTACTTGCAATACAACAAATTGACGTAGGCTATAAAAACCGACGTAAGAAGCACTCATAAGTGTGAATTAAATAACAAGTTACCAACTCTCTATATCAACTATCCTACATGAATAATGATAGCACCCACTAAGGTGAGACACTGATTTCCAGTCTTGACAGTTTATGACTGGTTTACTAACAAATAGTGCACAATCTGATCTTGAATTTTAATGTGTTAAAAGGGGCTTTGACTTTGTCAAGTCCGTGTATTACACTTGCTTAAGCTATTCATAGTCGATGGTTTTCCTAAACAGAACGTACATGTATTATATATACATTTGCACATACATTATATCTTCTTGATTGTACAACGTCTAATATCAACAGAAACCTTAATACCAAGTTAGACGACAAAGTATATGGTTTATAGATAGTGGGACCTTATTCGAGAGTGAGAATTCGAATAGATTGATTTAACACGGAGCTAAAAGTGGTCATTGTTCTATTGCCCAAAGCTCTGAATAATATGTGCACAATACATTGTATTGGATGGAAGTGTACTAGGTGCATGAGTGGTGATAATTCACCATTTAAATATTGTTCGATATAATTAGCTGAGTTAACTCCAGCTGCTATCTTGTCCAGAGTTGAAATAGTGGGGGTTTTCTGCCTCATTTAAATATTAACAAGGTAAAGTCAGTCCTCTCAAACCTTCCAACGAGCACTAATTTAAACACTAATTAATACTAGGTCATATAATGCTTCAGTATCTACTCGCAAAATAATTGAGTGACCTCCGATACTCGACAAATTGCATGGCTTAAACGCTTCGCTATTACTTTATTTGTTCCTGAGTGCATTATATACTGTGGTTCTCCGCTGATGGCGTCGAGGAACCACCTTACCTATAACTAATCCACGTGTATGATTTCTTTCCTATGGTATAATCTAATTTAAATATTGGATGTCCATTTCTGTGTTCATAGTATGCGTTTATCTTATGTGTGTGCCATTTTCTGATGTATTGTTTGAAACAATGGAATTACTCGTGACCTAAAGCTGTCACTGGAAGTTTTCCGATTGATTTATCGTAACTATATATGTGTAATCCGTGTGTTTTCCAAGGCGTAATAAATAAGAACATAACCTTTCATAATTTTGTGAATATCAGGCTCATGAATGTTTACTCGAGGCTATCCTATAAAAGTAAATTGAGTGGTTAATATACCGCCGTATGTATGAGATAAAATACTTATGCTATATGTTCACTACAACATAGTGGCCCCATTACATAACGATATATATATATATATAACAAAGGCACCAAGTCACTGCGAGCCATTTCAAGAGAAACATGATATATTACGAAATGAGATTAGACCTATTATATAATACTAATTACTAATTATTATTAAATATATATGAAAATTAATTAAAGTTCCCTAGGAGTTATGTATGACTTATTCTGCTCGTAGTGGAGAATGAGATTAATAGAGGGATACTCGTGAGTGTAATAACGAAATAATTGACCCCTTTGGAAATTATTAAATAGTTTATCTAATGCAAGAACAGATGACTTAGGTAAGATCCCCGAAACAGACCGACAAAGTGCATAATGCCCGTCGAACACCTGACGCTTTCTGGAAGCAGCAAAACGCCTTCCTAGTTGCACATTCAATACACCTAAATATAGCGTTGGGAACTCGAAGAGTCCCACTATACGCAAATAAACGAAACAAATAAATATCAGGCAGGCAATGGGACCCCTGATTGTACGTGAGGTACAAAGCAAATGCTTAAACACAAGTAAGCAAGTATATATAAATAAATGCTGGCCAGCAACGAAACTCGAAACCAAGAAAACATAGGCCCCGGAAGAAGTGCAACTTCCGGCAGCCAATAAACATGATATTTTCAGAACGAAATTACTGCAAACAAAGTGCTCGCGTTTGTCTCACAGGTTCCTTCTTAAGACGCATTTAGCTATTGGGGCTTCAAGTTTATTAAGACAAGAACAACACTCGAAAAACAGAGGATTTTACTCTATACAAATGTATAGGGGTTTGATACAAAGTTGGTAAGGCCTTCCAGCTTTAAAAATTCACATTTGCCGAGGTTGGTCGAAGTCTGTACGAACTTACACCGCAATTTCGTGTTATCCATTGAAATCGCGGTTAGCCAGTGGATCAATCAATGAATGTACCTCTAAGGGGAAACTGGAAGACATTTGTTAAATGCACTTATAATAAATATGCAATGACTCATCCCTAAGCCAATATTTCCCAAAAGATGTACAGTAATGATCACATTAAAAATCTCATAACAAATACAGTAAACCAGTTCTAATGTGATGACTAAAACCAAGTATCATAAAATCACAATACCTCGCCGCACAGGCGACAATGATTGTTTTAGAATAAATCTATCGGTACATATAGTTTACATACCTTTAGGTATGTATATAATTAATACAAAAAAATTATGGGTCCTAAATCATATTAGACGATCACGATACGGCTAGATATCGTTATATAACTCGGTACTAACTCCACGGAGTATAAACGAGTTCGAATCTCGTTCCTTTATTTCGACACTATATACTCTAAGTATATTGGAAGTATATGAAATATCTCCACATGCAAAGAGCGGGTTCGAAGCCGTCCTGAACAAGAAATTATGTAATGTATTATATCACTATAGTTATATATAGTTATAATTATAGTTATATAGGTAGAATATATATATAGATATATAATATATAGATAAAGAGATAAGGTAGATAGACAGAGAGCGGCAAAGGACCACCTCACAATTTTTAGCTCGGATCACAAAGACAGATGAATGTGAATGATTCGTACATGTGATAGCGACTGTGGATATTTGAACCGACTTTAGCAACTCTAGCAACTTAGGTCGTGATAGCCCAGAGCGCAACGAATCTGTCTCAAATTTATAAGGTCATAGGGCCATGGTTCGAATCCGGGCGTGTACCAATGAGTTTTTCTGAGTTAAGTACATTAACTATCACTGACTCCGTGCCTCGGAGAGCACGTTAAGCAGTCGGTCCCGGACGCTGTCAATAGATGGCGGTCGTTACAATCCCCAACCCGCAGTGGAGTAGCGTGGTGGATTTAACCTCCAAACTCCCTCCTTACCCTGGGGGAGGCCTAAGCCCCTGCAGTGGTAAAATGATGATAGCAACTCCACTGTAACCAATATTAGGACAACCAAAGTAAGAAACCAGCTTGAGCATAGCAGGTTAGTTGCTGTTTTTCCTCTTTCTTTTAAGGTATTAAATATATGGACTAAAGCTACATTAAACAAATTGTAATATTAATTAATTAATTCACTTAATTTTGGGACGCTTTTTTTAGTGCAGGGAATATAATGAAAAATTGCCTACCATAAATGGAAATTGCTATAGCATGTACGTATATATAAAACTTAGTAAAACGCAGACAAACAGACAATTCCATTGAACAATAATATAAATGCGTGTCATCGGTCTGATTCTCATAGTAACGACACTACCGCAATATATGTGTAATTACATACACATAAATATGTTTATAATAGTGAAAAGGGTTATAGAGCGATATTATTTTGGTTTTTTAATCGTTGTTATTGTTCGGGTTTATACGGTTCTGTGCTATATTTTGATAAAAATTATATTCGTAGATACAACACTTTTACAGTGGTGTCAACTTACGTATTTTGTAAGTCCTTTGAATTATATATTTAGTTGATAAAAATTAAATCGGAACAATACTCACTGACTGAAGTGTGTGAGACTTCACGATAACAATCAATAATGTTTAGAATTATATGGTCAAGAAATAAATACTATGAGAAAATTATTTAAAAGCTAACTATTTTACTACAGAACGTTTTTTATGTGCCTAGTACAGCTTATAGCGCGTCGAACTCTTTTATACGAAGAGCTTTATTTTCATAGCGTTTGGACAGCGTCGTTCTCTGAATTTATGGGACGAATTTTTTGGATTACTTATTTTGTTATGTTCTAAAACAGAAGGTTTTTAAAAGTAAACTTATATCTGAATATACTTTTACAGTTTGTATAACGTTCTGTATTGTCCTGCGAATTACTAATAATTTTAATTGTTAAAAATTACTCGTTTTCTTTTGGCAAAAAGCTATAGACATGCCAGTCACGGCCAGACAAGCTCAAGTCGATATATGAATATGTCAGTGTTTTATTTGTGTGCATCCTTATTCTCAAGTTAGTACTTTGATTTTAGATCACTAATTAATTAAAGTTTAAGCCGTAATATGAGAAGTAATATATGACAAGTTTTCTGATAAAAAGTAGAAAAAAGTGATGTGTACCTATTTGCCTATTCTAAAGTTTAGCTGTTTACTTTACAATATATTTAAAGAATGAATTGATTCGTAGGGAACGAAATTTTCGTTAAAGATTTACCGTTTAAGGTTTGACTTTTACCAGATAGTTAAATGATGCGCACAGAAGGCCAACACTAAACGGTTAACCTTTATTCAAAAAAAAATTCTTGCTCTCTACTGGTATATTCGTAAATTGAATAATTATTAACCCACCTAGCAACCAACCTGGTTTGGACGGTCTCTTCTGAGGCACTGTCTCCTTTTTGGCTTTTTTGAAGAACGAAGAAATCCATCCACCGCCTTTTGGCGGACAGACGGTGGTTTTGAGCTTGGGGATTTTATTCGTGGGCGTCGTGCGCCGAACGGGCACACGCGTCGTAGGCTTCCGAGTGCTGGGCTGGGGCGCCGGCTTCAATTCCTGCACATTTTCCGGTTTTAGAGTCGAAGGTTTCTCACGACGTTTCACAGTCGTCGTTTGAGGTATCACTGTGGTGGTGCGCGGTTTTTTAGTCACTAGAAGGTTCGAATACTTCTCTATGTGTATACTAGTACGTTTTATTACGTTCTTTTTACTATGAAATTTGCCATTCTTAACGCTGGCGTTCACTTTAGGCTTTTCGATAGCGTTGCGTAGCATTGCTTTGATTTGAGGGTACCGCGGACGGGATGGACGACGGGGTCGCGGTCGTGGGGTAGTCGTAACCCGCGGCGGGTCTGTGGGTTCGTCGTAGTCGTCCCAGTCGTCGAAAGGATCGAAAGACTCGGAGTCGGATGAGCGTAGCGTGGGCGGACGGTGCGCAGCCACGGCCAGCCAACCGGCTAGAAACGCGAACAGCGCCAGCCGACGCGCCATGTGGCGGCAGTGTGTGCATGGCGAGGTGCGCGCGCACTGTGCCGTCGAGTCGCTACGGACACCGTAAACCGCCCTACCGCGTCGACCGCCAGTCGTGTCCCAGCACAAGTTTCGCTTTCAAAGCTATTGCGACTAGGTCAGTGTGAACGTCAGTTTATTCTAGGCGACTATTACACCCAGCACGGATAATTCTAGAAATCGTGTCATATTTTCCGCATTTCCATTAAAAAAAGCTTCTTGAAAACCTTATTAAAGTACACGATTTTGAGCTTCCTGGAAAATAACTGAAGCCAATTACAAAAACAATGTTGTGGTCTTCAGCAGAGGATTATTCATTTCTACAACATATTTCAAATCTGGGCGGCCACGTGAAAAAGGACAAAATGTAGGCTTCTAATTTTCATTTTTGTAACTGTGGATAAGGAACGTTTAGACACGAATGCTATTTTTCAATACGAAGCGAGCACAGTATCAGTATATAGGACAGTGCGAATAACAAAATTATTACGTGCAGCCATATACAAAATTTTATTTACGACCTAGAAAATACAATATATATAAAGATAAATCAATAAAAAGAGCCTTACACATACATTTAAAACCCAAACTGCCATAGGTTTTGATGGATACGTAGGTACATTTTGGATGGAACAATTATTAAAATTAATTGGGATCGTTCCTGATATTAAAGAATGTGTCAGCTCAGAGCTTGTTGATACAATTTATGAGGTTTCGGGCATATTTATGTTAATATATCACTACACACCGTGTTCTCTGTAAATTTTTTTGTTTTATTTTGGATGGATTCATAGATATGTCCTTCGCCGGCAGAAGTAGATTTCTATCTATCGTTTTAATACTGTAATATGTGATCGGACTTAACTAAAATAATAGCCGAACCCCTGCGAAAGCTGTGACGTTGTAAAAGATTGGGTTGAGAAGTTGAAGACACGTAGCAAATTTTTTTTATCCCAGGCTGTACGAAGCTTCATATGTTTCTGATAAATTTCAGCACATTTTCCTATTACAGTAAAAGTAAGTCTATAATGTTTTTTCTTTCGTATTCGGCACAGTAACGATAATATATAAAGAATTCGGGTTCGAATCCCAGGTCGGGTCGGTATTTTATGATGAATATTGATACTGGCACCGGGTCTTGGTTATTACATGTATGTGGTGTCTTCGCTTGGTACCCAAAACACAAGCTAATGCTTAGTTTGGGGTCTAGACGTTGTTGTGATGTATTCGTTATCATAATAATAATTATTATTATTCACATTCCGTTAATTCTTCGAATAGCAAATTAATTTGATTTTTTATTTTATCTGGCCTAAAACTTTTCGATTTTCTTCCTTAAAATCCTTCAGATTATTTCTTTAGTTTTGTTAAGTCAATTTTGTGTTTAATTTGAAACATGCTACGTAACCTCAAGTAACAGGTCCTTGTCGTAGATAGTTTCAGTTTATTGGAATATTTATCAAAATATGCCTATAAAACATTGTTTAAAAATAATTATGTTTTTCATTACTAGAAGCTAGTAATGTGTCTGTCGAAAATTTTGGTAATGTTTTAAATGTAGATGTTTAGATTTCTTAGGTAGTAAGTTTTATGTACATAATAATTACATGCTAGACCAATATTTATATTCCACCATACCATGTTTCTAAATCCTATGTTTGCTCTATATGTAATGCTGGGTGGAGCATTTTCAAGTATACTGTTTCATGACAATGTTTGATGACATTTTTTAATCATTCAAATAAATATTGTAATATAAATTAAATAAAGGAATAAAATAAAATAAAATAGGGAATAAAATCTTTAAGAGAAGTCTGTCATTTCTATAGAATTAAATTCATAAAAATAGTATTTGTCCTTTTATTTGGGAATTGTTAAATTAAGGTTGGGTGGCGAAATTTTCAGAAATTTACTCCTCAAAGAAGTTAAATAAGAGAAGAAGGCCTGTACGGGAGTTCCGTAGTTTTTAAGCTGAAAATAAAATAAAATATTAGTTAATTAATCATTTTTATTTTCTATTGCTTATGTTCCACCATTATTTACCATTTTGTGCTACTTATTACCGTTTTGTGCAATTAGTTCCGATTTTTTATTATTTTCTACCTTCTTCCCATTTTTGACAATTTCGTGTCATTCCTGTCATTTTTTTACAATCTCTTAACTTTCACTGCTTTTTCTTGCGATATTTTACCATTTCGTGTCATTTTCTACTATTTCATACAATTTTCAGCCATTGTGTATCATTTCCAATACAGTTCCTTCTTAAGTTGTGCATTGCCGAGTAACTATCATCAAATCACAAAGGTAGTCGTATAAAATTGCCTGCACTGACTTGAGATAGGACTGTTTCCCTAATATTATATTCATATAATGACAAATGCAGACAAACTGTGAGCGGAAAGCTAATTATTGTTGTACCTGCCAAAGCGTGTTTGTATATTCATTACCTTTTCACGGCTAAATTGCTGAACGATATTATACTGTTACAAATTTTCAGGAGAGAGCATGCGTCCTGAAGACGGACATGAATACTTTTGGTCGGAACACTCGTTCCGCAATTCACACCAGATAAGGTGACTCCAGCTTATCTTGTGTGAGAAAATTAAACTAACATAGATAAAAATAATTGATTTGAAGATTGACATTTCACATCTCGACTTCGATTTCACTGGCTTACTTACACCAACAAAAACCTATAACATGTTGTCAGTTTTTGACCATTTTCTTTCTGCCAAGTTTGTGCATTGTGTTAACGCTATTTTTAACCCCCGACGCAAAAAAGGGGTGTTATAACGTTTGTGTGTATCTGTGTATCTATCTGTTCGTGGCTTCGTAGCTCCCAAACGGATGAACCTATTTGGATACGGATTTTTTTTATATGAAAGGTGAGTTAGATTAGTAGAATATTATACACTATGATAAATTATAAATCAAGATGGTCGCCGTTACAAAATGTCGGATATCGTATTTTTTACTACTCTATCAATATGGGTATCAAATGAAAGGACTTGACTAGTAGAATACTGTACACTACGACAAATTTCAAATCCAAGATGGCCGCCACCACAAAATGACGAATTATATTTTTTTCACAAATCCTTCAATATGGGTATCAAATGAAAGGACTTGCTTGACTCGTAGAATAATGTACACTATATTGAAAGGGAATGAAGAATATTAACTAACGAATTGAAACCTAAAAACTTGAAAATTATTTTTTTGTTTCATCATGTATGAAATAGCTTTACTAAATAATTAAGTTTGAAAATTTTGAAATATAAATTCAATTAAAAATTGTATAAAGCCCCGACACAAAAAAACTAACCTTTAAAAAGTGTGAAATAGTACAAGTTTATTCATTGTCAAATAATTTTTGATTCTAAAAGGCATCTAGAACCGCTAAATAAACTTAAAATACCTAATAATTAACGGTTCCAGATGCCTTTAAGAATCAAAAATTATTTGACAATGAATAAACTAGTACTATTTCACACTTTTTAAAAGTTAGGTACTTTTTTGTGTCGGGGGTTCTATAAATTTTAAATTTAATTTTAGAGTATTTTATCAATTTAGTTTCGTGTTCTTTTTTTTATTTAGACATTGATGTTTCAATGTGCCATATGTATATAGCGTTTCTACTGTTTTACATAACCAAACATTTTCAGTGTCAATAATTACTGAAGTGGTTACTTTGAGTTGATATCGCTTTGCTCTTAACTCTAGACGTATTAGATTCGAATGCAAAACGTGTGCATTATAAAAATTAATGTAAATATTAAATTCTCGTCATATAACGTATAATCACCAATTATTCTACGTATTCCAGCGGTAAAAATGCAAAATCCCCAATTGAGGTTTGAATGCATCTCTGATTGATCTGGAATACCGTTAAACAACACTGAAGGTACTGGCATATTAATTACGTGTAGTTTTATTTTTGATTGAACATTGAAGTTACCCACTTAAATTTACACCACAATCTCATATTTCATTTCATTTAAAATTAATGTATAAGGTTGTATCACAAATTATAAAAAAGCGTTAGTGAGTAGCCCTCTCAGTTAGCGGCGATGGACGCTACGTGTTTGTTAATCTTGATGAAACGGTTACGTTTGGATCTATCAGGATAAAGCTTTGATAACTACATAATTTAAAAAAAAAATACTTTAACACCTAAAATTTAATTATACTGTCTGTAACTGTACAGAAACAGCGGTAAAGTCGTTCATTTTCATCGACCTTACCGGTAGTGAGGCTGGTAGTGTCGTCTGCACTAAATGGAAAAACCCATTAAACTGAGGTATTTTCTTAAAGTGAATATAAATCTCTTATTACAATACATCTACAATACAATATACATCTCTTATTTTTTATATTATTTTTTAAATAAAAATAGTAAAGAAATTTTCTAACAAATCAAAGACACTAAACATACCTATCCAACCAGTCATTCGTAACCTTCATTAATTGCATTGCAAATTTTACCAATATGGTATACAAAAATGAATACTTATTGGGGTCAATCTAACAACCTAAATCAGGTAGGTGGAATAATAATAATAATAAATAATAATAACCTTTATTTACCAAAAAATATTATATACATTATTAAAGTACAATAACTCCACCACTAGGCCCAGCTTGTATCGGTGGAATGATTTCTCTAGGAATACCTAGGAGTTGAAAATCGTATTGTTTAAACGTATGTTAAACGTTAAGAAATGTAACAGTCTACACGCTCTGTCGTTCCGTTAATGGTACGTTTTGTTTGACGACAAATAAATAGGCTCACAGTAAACATCGTTATTGTTTTCTACGATCATTTTCTATTTAATTCTAGGCTTTCTAGCGTACGTGTGCAAATCCATAGATTACTGTAATTCTCAGAGGTTTCACTAAAATATGAAAACGTATATAAGTGGCACCGGACACGCGTAGTCGCGTCGACACATTAAATTATTTTTAGAGATAAACTTGCCAGCAATTACAAAAGCGCATAACTTCAAAAATAACCTGATTGAATGCAGTTTATTCTCCATTATTAATATATTACATTCGTAAATAAGGATTTAAGTATGAAATTGCCATTCCAACTGCTGGTTTCTTTTAATGAAAATAAAAGGTGTATGGTGAAAGTTTTCAATTTGGGACTTTTCTCAAATAAAAGCGTGTGTGTTCTTAAAGTCAATAATTTAAATTTAAAATTTCGAGTAATTTGTTCCCACTGACGCGGCGGATACAACTTTAATCAATGCTGTGTTTGGCCAAATAATGACAGAACCGTGCGTTTTTGGTGTAAATGCTTTCGTAAGGGAACATTACGAAAAAGCTTACGAAAAGAAAATTAATACTAAAGGATTGCAACTCATAATGGTAGCTGGTCCGTATACATAACTTGAGATTAGCATAT
This sequence comes from Luffia ferchaultella, assembly GCA_949709985.1. Taxonomy (NCBI): domain Eukaryota; kingdom Metazoa; phylum Arthropoda; class Insecta; order Lepidoptera; family Psychidae; genus Luffia; species Luffia ferchaultella. The sequence continues at coordinate 12,056,341 of OX453244.1, forward strand.
TCATATTCTTGGTTAAAATTAATATTAACAGAGAAATTATGTGATTTGTAACCGAATAGTATCTAACGTGCAACAGACTACAGATTATGAAACGAAAAAGATATATGAAAACGGCGTGTTAAAACTTGAACAACAAAAAAAAACTGTATCGATTTTATAATTTTTCTTTGTTATTAAACTTTTGATCATTTCCGTACATTTTGAAAGTTTCAAGCAAGAAGCAATTTTTAGCAAGAAAATATGAACGTAGTGCTTCAAAAGTTTAGCAACAAAGAAAAATTCCCATATTTCTTTTTCACAATTACATAGGAGAGTTTTGTCATTGGAAATGTTGTCATTGAAAATGACTTTTATTTCGTTGGAGTATAGGGGGTCCTTTGGGAATTTTGTGAGACAGGCAGATTGCACGAAGAGTTTTCGAGATATCGGGAAGAACGTGGTACTCGGCGAGCTCTACAAGATGGCAAAAAAGAATTTGGAAAAAATTCAAAAACAAAAAAATATCGGCAAAAAACTAAAAAAATCGCAATTTTTTTCCCCGATTTTCGTTTTGGGAGCCCTATATCTCGAGAACTAAGTCTGAATAGGAAAAAAATAAAAAAAACGGCTCGGGGTAATTAGACGGGGGATCGAATGAGACTAAAATTGTTAGAATCGGACCACCGGAAGTAGTGGTTAAGGGTGCCCTTAGTTGGAAGTCGGATATGCGTCGGTGTTACATTTCGTACTAATTCGGTTCGTTCGATCGAAATGTCGTACAGAATGTTATATTTCGAAGTTTTAAGCTTATTCAGATACAGTTGTGTAGTTTTTTTGCGAAAAAAATTTATTTTGAAAAATATTATCCAAAATATGTGTGTTTACTTTATTCCGTTAGGTTCATTTCCAATGTCGTAAGAAGTTCGTGCGAAAGTAGGAGATCCGTTGATTTTTTATTCTAAGTATACTGAAAGGCATATTTTAAATATACCTATATACGTTTTTAATATACTAAAAAAGTCGTCTTATGCGAATAGTAGCGAGCCCGCTCCTTGTGTAGAAGGTCGTGGTTGGAATCCAGAAGCCGGAATGTACCAATAAGTTTTCTTCTGGCTTAAGTACATAATTATCACTGACTCCGTGCCTCGGAGAGCACGCTAAGCCGGCGGTCCCGGTTGCCGTCTTCAGATGGTAGTCGTTAAAAGCCACTAACCCTCAACCAACTGGAACGGCGTGGTGCAGCTTCAAACACCCTCATATTATAGGGGAGGCCTAAGCCCAGGAAACTGCAGGCAGCGGGTCGTAATGGGCTGATATGGAAAACACAAACATTTTCGAAAATACAAGTTTTCCAGTTATTTTATAGTAAATATCTTTTGTTAAATATTTAAATTTTATGGATTTAAAAACAATTCTGTCGTACCTACACCTAATCATTGCAATTACAAAGTATTAAATTATATTTAGCTGTTGTTCAACATATTCATGTGATTGTGTTAGGTAATTTTTTCTACTTTTACAAATTAACATACTATTTCTTTGTTTATTGTTGTGCCTTTCATTAATAATATACAATGTAACAATATTTCAAGTTACACTTCAAGATGGTGTCTTCATCATCTTAATTCACCATAATATAAATATAAATTATAAACATAGCAAGATGAGAAATTATAATAATTATAAGAAAAAAGTATTAAAAAGGCGGTCATTTAGAAGTAAATAACAATATTTCATTCTTAGATAACCATAATAAACTGCTGTCAAATTTATTTACTCTATAATCAAGTTACAGCGACTCAGTGATTGGTCAAACAATACGTCATTATCATTGTCACACAAAATTCTACTTCACAGTGAATATTTCAAAACATCAACTGGTGTATATTTGGTCTGTGTGTATATTTGTAGACATTATTCGCTCCATATTTGTTGACACAGCGCAATATCTTTACGAATGTCCATGATTTGAGATTTTTCAAACGTCGTCGTGCGTGACAATGCATTGATGAACTTTAGTCACAGATTATATAATAGTGTTTACGCTTAAACAACAAAACAATAAAACTGAAATTTCATAAGAAAGAATAAATTTGTAAATCTATATAATCTATATGAAACACCAAAACTCATAATCAACGCACCTATATATAGTCAAAACCGCTAAAGCGAATCAGACGAACTTTAACAATTGGGTTTGTTTTGTGACGTAAAATCCACTAAGAAAGGGTTTTTTTTGAAATTCTACCCCTGAGGGCGTAAATAGAGTAGTAAGTTGAATTGACACCGGTTATTTTTGAAGTAAAGTGGGTACATATAAATTGGCATTTTTCCTTTGGGCGGAAACTATATCGTGTTTCAAGATTTTGGTGATATTTTACTTTTGATATTTAAAACACTACAAAGCCTTACGAAAATTGACGACAGCTGTACAAAATATGTAAACTATTATAATGTTTGAATTATTAGAATTAATGAATTATTATTGTTATTAATAACAAAAATAACAATCGAAAAAAGTTATTTGAAAACATCAATTGGTTTGTTAAAATTTATTCAAGTTTAACAAGTTTAATAAATAATTGTGCAGTTGATTGTTATTCACGTATAAAAACAACGCAATTAAATTCTCAATTTAAGAGTCAGATGAAACCAGGGAAAAATATTATACATACCGACATAACCAGAACGGTCATATTGTGTTACAAATTAACATTATTCACACGATAATAATTTTTTTCGTGTGAATTCCTACTATAAGAAAAAATTATAGCGCATTGTTTTTCCTATAAATTATACATATATCTAATTAAAATAATTTTTTATGTGGGCAACAGGTAATCCAAATTTACTTACAAAGGGTCGGCACAGTTGTACTTTGATTGATTTATTCCTCAGCAAGGTAACGCTGCAAATTCTATATAAATTCAGACAGCAATTACAGTTTTAGGTTATGAATATAGGAAATAGTATCGGAGTAGAAAATGGAAACAATCCAGAAATTAATATCACTTTCTTTAAACTAAGATAAATTTCCCAAAATGGCTACACTAAATGGCTAAACTATAAAAACCAAATATTTTCATTTTCCACTTCCGAGGATGTTATTAGATACATATAACCCATTAGTGGTTTTAATATTGTTGTAATATTTTTTTTATTCTTGATAACTATTTTATAAAATCATTGTTTGATTTGGAGTTGTTATTTAAAATTTTATATTTTTATTAGTATTAAAACATATTACATTCGAAATAAATTTATGTGATATACTAATTGAATTTCTTTAACATTTGTTTTTAATTTTTTTCCAGTTTTAAGTTATGATAGAGGCAGTAACCTGACAGAGCCATTCACGTATACTACATACTTAAATATTACGTATACGTATATAAAAGGTAAATGTAAAATAGGTAATCGATAATTTATTCATTTATATAATTTTTGTAGTGTATTCTAACGTCTAATTAGTAGTTGTTATCTATTGATGTCATTGAAACATCTGTTTAATGTCGAATCAGTCTAGGTACTAATTTTATTTGACCATTTTATTATCGATAATGTTATTGTACAACAATACTTGTATTGCCAGATGTATGTTTGCTTTTAATTATCAATCGCGAATAATTTAAAGTTACATCATCGGTTTATAACTAAAGATATTCAAAAAAATATTCAAACAAAGTTATAAACTTTTACAGGTGTAAACTACAATGACAATTTAACTTAGCTAAACAATTATAAATTAACCTTATTGATATATAATAAGTTAGAATAAGTAAATAACATAACATACGTATACAATACAACAACGTCTTGGCCCCAAACTAAGCATTAGCTTGTATTTTGGGTACCAAGCGAAGACACCACATACAGATAACAACCAAGACCCGGTACCAGTATCAATAATAAAATATAAAAAATATAAGTAAAAAGAATAAGTAAAAAATATAAAAAAATATTAATAATAGATAAAATAATAAGAAAAAATAAGATTACAAAAATGACCCACAGAATTAGACGATCCCTATGAGACGATTGCAAGTGATTTTAAAATTATTTTTAAATATATGCCATTTCGGAAAAAGTCACGAATCACACAGTTTGTGGTATGAGTTATGTCTTGAGGCTATAATTTGTCAGTCTGCCTGCCTCAGGAATACATAAATTAGCAAAAAAGGCTAGACACCAGCCAAATTTAATGAAATTTCAAATTGCCAATCACTACATTGCCAAGTGAAACTAGCTAGTTTATTAATTTAGTTATTTACGTTCAAACAAAAAACAACAATTTGGTTTGTGGCTTCATGACTATGAAGTCTATTACAATTTGCATACAATGCCTTTCTTGTACAGACAACAGTTTTCTAATAAGTATTGAAAGAACCTTCACTTGTAGGTATTTATTATGCTTATTCTTGCCTCCACTATGCATTTTCACCACGTCGGAATATTCATCTGCTTTCACTGCCTGGACCTTTTATTCTTAATGAGGGTTTATGTGTTGTTTATTTTTCTATTTTGTATATGTAACCTTTTAATTGCATGACCTAGACGAAATTGATCATTGGAACCAATTTTAATTAAACTAGTAGTTTTTTTTTTAAATTGTATCTGACTACTATCTGACATTAAAATTTTTTTGATAACACGTAACAATAAATTTTATTACTATATTTACATAAAAAAAGTGGCTACATAATTAAATACGGCTATAAATAATCATATTCAGTTATGTTAATTAGATTAATTACGCTACTTATTTATAATAATAATTATGATAATAAATACCGAATCATCCATTTTGGTTATATTTTATTACGTATTATGTAGGTATATTTTACTATCGAGGGGATAATCTTTCAATCTGCGATCTAATCTGCGGCTTCGAATTGGCATAGCTATCTCCATTTCAATATCTCTTCCCCGACCTATTCCTGAGTGATAGATATGACAAGAACAAATCCCCAAAAATACATATAAAATACCCGTCGAAACAGCTTGCGGGCCGTGACTGTTTCCACCCCTAAAATGTTTATTAATTGAAACAAAAATTTGCAGTCATTAAGAAAGGATGTCCCTAGGGCGGTACGTTTTTTTTTACGTTTACACTAATATCGAATTTACGGCTCATTATTTTCGAAAACAAAGACCCGACGGAAATCACGTCTTTCAGGAATTTATTCTAAAACAACTAATGAAAATATCAAAAAAACAAAAACATACCGCCCTATGACAGTAACACAAAAACATACCAGAATTTTCCTATTGCATATATTTTTTAATGTAAACAAACATACAGATACAGAAAGAAATACCTACAGCGAAGATTAAACACGGGCCGAACCCACTTTTTTTTGTAAAAAAGGCCTACCCATTTAACTTATGATCATTTTAATTACGTGAATACTTCTTCTTTGTCCTCGCCTCTTTCCGTTATGCGAGGTCTGCTTTTTTTAATCTTCTAATTAATTAAATATGTGAAAACGATAATTAAAATCGTGAAACATACATCGTTTCTTTGTTTTCTGCATACTCGATAACAACGCCAATGTTAATCAAAACTTACTGCCGATAATAGCGCTAATACGCACAAATTTACACAATTTTCTTCTGAATCATTTAATTTTGCTAAAGCACAATCAGTTGCAGCTTTGATCATCAAAAGCTCGGTCACTGTTGGCCCCATAACTTCAGATAGTTTGCGATGATCGACTTCGCCGCCGCCCTCTCTGTGTTGATACAAAAAACAACAATGTTTTTTGTGTGTGGCTTCAGGAATGACTTGTTTGTATTAGTACCTCTATATACGATATGTGTAGGGCATGCATAATTTTTTTTACTCAACACTGTAATATTTAATGAAATAATGTACATAAAAATTTATTGTTGGCGCATGCATACAACCCGAGAATAAAAATGAACGATCTAATCACACATATTGTTGAGCTACAGGTTTTATTATATACAGCAATGAACGAGTCTATGCTGCAATGTGTCCGAAAATGTTTCATGGCACGCAACAAAAAAATACTTCGTTGTTATCTATACCGAACCACTTAAATTTATAGTAGATCAAACTTAGATGTTTAACATAGCGGGTCACATGCGAGCAGGTGCGCGCCATCTCCGGACGCGTCGCCTGTTAGATACACGTTTTTGACACAACCAGTTACTTTAGTACAAAGTAGTGTGGCTATTCTAGGACTCTCGACTTAAGGAAAAAACGGGCTTCGTCTTAGGTAAGAATTTTGAAATTATCATTTGACTAGAGTTACTTGAATATATATATTTTTTAATACCATTTTGTAATCATATATTTTAGGGACATAAAATTTTGTACCTAACGGACCCCCGTAAAATTTATATTTTCCCTTTTTTAAAAAAAAAAATAGTAGGAGGCGTTACCATTTTCGATTTTTGTATTATTGTATTACGATATTAAAGATATTGGTTTGTTTTTTGATATGTAAACACTTTTTTATCTCTATAAAATATATTTATTACTTCACATATACAATTATGATTTATGTGTGGAATAAAAAAAACTTTAGCATCACAATTGCTTCTTAAAGTTTAAAAATATAATAACACGTTGGTACTAATGAAAATAGATTATTTTAGATAAACAAAAGAAAAACCCATCAAACGAATTTCCGAACACGCAAAAGATGGATTCCGTATTCATTCGACGTAATTGTAGGTACTTACTATAATTTTGTGACAAACGAACTTACCTTTATCTACAAGAAAGGCAGAAATCATTGTAAAGGTACGAATTATTTAAACAATATGTCAGTCAGGTCGTAGAAACTTTGACGAAATTTTCCGACTTAATCTTAACAGTCAAATTTTTCTTAATTTCAATTTTCTTAAATATCTCTATGTAAAATCATAAATTCTGACTAGAAAACTATAACCTAAGAAACATATTCCATTCCACCAGCCCATCATGCCCCATTGCAGGGACTTAGACTTCGCTTCGGGATGAGAGGACTTGGAGCTTAATCTACCCGTTGCTCCAGTGCGGGTTGGTGAATTTTAACGACTGTCATCTGTTGATGGCATCGAAAAAGCATATAAAGATCACTATTCTGAAATGAATACAAACAAAATTAAATAAGTAGAGACCTTTTAGATGTCAGTACGTAATAAACTGAACCCTTGTAGTCATGATTGACTTTTTGTGGGAAAAATCCAAAATTTGTGGTTGTAAAGTGTTGCAATGGTACATAATAGGGTCCGAATTAGGGAGTTCAAAAATAAAACTTTCTCATAATTCTAGCAAATTGTAAATGGGCATCCATTTAGAATTAAAAGGAGGGAGGGCATAAGTAAGTAAAAGGTAAATGCATGATGTCTAATATGCATCATTTTTATTGTAGATAAAATATCTTATTAATTTTAGTTCCAATTGACGTGCCAAAATATTTTGGTCAAGCAATGACTTGTATATTGACATTTTTTATTACATATTAATTCTTACCTAATTTCACTTGATTTGAAAATCATCAAAAAGTTCGGTGTTTAAAATACAAAGCGATTACATAAAATTAAAATTGAACACACCTAAACAACAAAATAACAATAATACAGTTATTTCATTATTCCACTATTTTTGAAGAGTCTTTTTTAAAATGTTTTTTACTTAACGTTTTTATTGTCGTGGATTTAATGATTTTTTTAAATTTTTATTTATCGCTTTTTAAAGATTAGTAGGCCTGTACCCAATCATTGGATGGTTATAACCAAGATGATATGGTAATGTATAAACCTTTTGGTCAAACATATCTACTGCAGCGCCCCTAGCGGCTCAGAACCGTAAATTAATCAAGCACCTATTATTATTATTATTCTGTTCTGGGGTGATATTACCTACGCAATGCAAAACGCCGCATTTAAATACCCAGCCCTTTTAGAAAAACACATCTGTCGCAGAGTTTTCTGGTGGCCTATAACCATATTTAAAAATCTAGTCTGAAGTGATTGATACGTATGTAAAACAAAAAGTTGCTACAAAATTGGACTAGTTGTTCCACCATGTACTACAGCGCCCCTGGTGAATTAATACCGTAAACATTTAGAAATTGAAATCTATTGTAGCGCCCCTGGTGACCATAATACTAAAATATATTTAAGAACTTAATCTGAAGTGATACCTATGTACTTAATACAAAAAAGCCTCGCATCAAAATCCCAGCCATTTCGGTAAAACAAATTTATTACAATGCACTCTGGTGTCCTTTATCCATAAAACATCTCTAATAACCTACGCTAAAGTGACACCTATGCAATATAAAAACCCGCATATCGGTCCAGTAGTATTTATGGAAAATGGTAATTTGTATGTAACACACAACCTAAACTTAAATGCATAAATCGTCTCCGTCCCGTCGTGGGTGAAAAAATAAATCAAAATTTAAATGCCCGAACCATTCAGTTATATAATTGTTGATACAATCATTTTTTGAAGTAAAACTTCTTTAGGCGCGACTAGGGAGTAACTCAGATTTTTTTTCTGACGGAAGTAACGCTTATTCTGACGGAAGTGACGCTTACTATAGTCTGTGTAGTTTCCGCTATTTAAAAATAATAATATGGATTGGTCGTAAGTATATGTCATAAACTCCACGCTTCTTGACTTATACGCCAGCTAGTGGCAAATATCATAATCAATTAGGATTATTTATTTCCAAATTTTCAAACGGATCAATTGTGAATAGCAAAGTGAATAAAAATTCAACAGTTTTAAAAAAAATATTTTAAATTGCAAAGTTTTTTAAAAATCTCTAACAGCCAAACCCAATTACATATCTATCGACGGTCTAACCATAGGGTAAGAAATTCTATCCATTGTATAGTTTTGTCGTCTCAATAACCTATCGACGGATAGACATATCTACCGTCGCACGCCATCTATCGACGGGAGGCCCCGGGAGGGTCGATAGCTTACCAGAGTTAGATTTTTGTATGAAAATGACATTTCGTGCGTCCCAATATACTTCTGACAGTTGTTGAAGGATAGAATTTATTACCGAGGATAAACATGCGGCCTATCTGTCAAATGTGATGGTTTATCTATCGATCGTCTGCTATCATCAAATGAAAATTCGCTTAATTACTTTTATCCTAATATTTTGAAACCAATATGTATTTAATTTAGTTGTAATTTAGTGTGAAAATGTCTACGTCCAGTGAAAGCGATTCTGACTTCGAACTTTTACAAGAATTGTCAGACTGGAATAGTAGCGAAGAATCATCTCATATTTGTTATTATAAAACGTACAAAAAAAAACTTCAAAGTTTTACTTCAATCGCGCGTAAAGGTTACACGCACAAATTTTTTTTCAGTGTACTTGTTAAAGTTCGTTAGTGCTCTTGTAGCGAATTAATTAAACGTTCTCTTTAACTATGTGTTAAAAAAGCCTGATGGAATGGAATGGGAAAGGTATTATAGGTATATTAATAGGTACCTGAAACAGGCTCATTATTATGCCTGATCTAGGTATCTCATAATAAATATATAACACTATCCCTAATTGTTTACGTTTAATGTAGAATAAGTAATTTTTCATGCAGAAATAAAGTTACCTTAGAGACAATCATCAAACTTTAGGCTAGAAGTTGAAGTTGACTCCTTCGTATAAGTAAACTACCATAGTAACCACTATAGGTACCTACCCATAGATTTATTAGTTCTCGTTAAAATCACGTAACACATTTTTTAAGCATTTTCTCTTGTTTACGGAATATTTTCCGTTTTTTTTTTGCGGGAATTTATAGACTTCGGGTTTTTGTTTATGTTTCGTGTAAAGTATGAAAGGAGCCCTTTATTATTATTTTTAGATTTTTTTTATTTTATAATTTCCTCCCAAATTGAGAATTCGTTTACCTACTGCTTTCTCCAAAATGAGAATTCGTTTACTGCTTTCTATAAAATATAAGTAAAAGCCTTATACATCGTATGTTTTTCAAAATTTTATACTCACTAGTTTCGGAGATAATTTGAAAATGGTACATTTTCATATATTTCTTTAAGTACTATAAACTATGAATACTTACTATATTTATTTAAAAAAATTCACTTGTTTCTCTGAAAACCAGTACTATCATTTTGATATGTCATACGATGTAAATGAGATTGTCATAATGTCTTGTCTGCCCCTCAGAAGAAGAATTTGTATCTCTTAGATTTCCTGTCATAAGTGAAGGCCTGTGTTTTTTCTTTTATTATGGAGGAAGGAATGGTCAATTTTCGTATATGTTCTTTAATATCTTTTCAACTATGAATTTTAAAATTGTAAAAGAATATATTTGTATTTTCTTATAAACATTTTCACTTAATATGTAGATAACATAAAAGACAAAGTTTCATTTAATGCACCTTTTTATTTTACATTACTTATATACCTTCAGTAGCGTGCTGAATTTAATTTTCACCCTGGGGGAGGCCTAAGCCCCTGCAGTGGGGTAAAATGGGCTGATGATGATGATGATGATATGCCCTCAGATTAAGAATGCGTTTATTTACGCCGTGGACTCCCGTGATTGGATCAGTTGACTCTATATATATACCAAACAACTTTTTCATCCAGCAGATCCGGCTATTAAATAGGCCGTGACAGAGTAACAGACAGATAGACAGGCACCAAAGTGATCCTAGAAGGGTTCTTTTTCCTCACTGCTGTACGGAACCTTAAAAGAGAAGGTTATGTGTAATTGTTTCTGTTATTTATAAATATGACCTTTTTGATCATAAAACAATTATAATGTACTGAAAAACGCAGATATAACGTTATTGTATATTTTCAATTTGATATTCACGTGATAATACGAATATTAAGATGTAGATTGAGATTCTTCACTTCACTTCATCAGCCCATTTTTACCCCACTGCAGGGGCTTAGGCCTCCCCCAGGGTGAGGAGGAGGGCTTGGAGCTTAAATCCACTACGCTGCTCCACTGCGGGTTGGGACTGTAACGATCGCCATCTATTAACAGCACCCGGGACCGACTGCTTAACGTGCCCTCCGAAGCACGGAGTCAGTGATAGTTGTGTACTTAAATCAGAAAAACTCATTGGTACACGCCCGAATTCGAACCATGGCCCTATGGGGCCATATAGATTTGAGACAGGTTCGTTGCGCTTGCGTTGCTATCACGACTCGATTACAGATTACAGATCGATTGAGATTACAGTTTCAAAATTCGATTATTTTAAATATTTGTAATATTTATTTTCAGTGACCAGGAATGGCGGCACTATGGCAGATGCTTTTCTCTACATTCGTATTGTCACAGCACGCACGTGCTCAAAACGAACCGTTTACAATTGCGGCACCAGAATACGACTTCGGATCCCAGCCTAAATATCCGATTCCCGATTACTACAAGCCTTTAAACGTAAATATATCCATCTGGTCATCCAAATTACACAATATCCAAATCACTCTATTATTTGTTCTGATTTATCACACAACATTGTCACTTATACCTGGTTCAACATCCTTAACAACAGTGTTATCTTAATTTTTGTCTTATCTTTTTTGTTGAGTTTTATCGAAACACATCTTTTTCTTTCGTTTCAATTATTGTTGAAAATTACTACATTGTGTATTGGCTGTTCACCGATAACGCTTAATATATTATTTTCTTGAATTTATATTTTTGTAATAATTGTTAAAAAATTATTGGGTTTGATCAATAATATGAAGTGGGAAGTGTATGTATTTACTTGTTATATAAAAATAATACTCATACTTTTTACATGACACCGATTTATCAAACCTCAAGATACAACTTGAATATATCAAGGTATGTTTATAAAAATGTTCCTAAGTTTTATCGAGGTAAAGAAATATTCGATAAGATAGTATTTGTTCTCATTCATTCCGAGATCCCGTTGTCAGATAATATGATCTATCACCCGTTTATGAGACTTCAAAAATACTTACTTGCGATAAGTACACAGAGATCTAAGGCCTATTTTTAAAAATAGACCCTCATAAGAGGGTGAATGAAGATGGTGTGGATGAATGGTGGTGGCTAAGGGTGGTGAAATGAAGTTATCGCCATTAGTCCTACTAAACTTGATACACAGTAAAAAATATATATACCTAGTAGTAATTAAGTTCTTTTTTGCAAGCATTATTGTTGGTCTGAGATATAGTAAAAATTTAAAAGTGTAAATATTTACTTATTTTGAAAGAATATCCCCTTCAATATACATGAAATAATATTTTATTTTCTTAATTTGAGAAATAGTAAATCGTTACACAAGTTTTTTTTTTCTCGGAAGAGGAGAATCTTTTCCCAGACAACACCCACAACGCGACGATCTGCGGGTAGTGGGAAGCTGAAACCCCCTAAACTCCTCTCCCTGACTTCTTACTCTCAGCCACGGGGCTTTCACAGCGTAAACGGGCGCTTTGGGGCCTGCGGGAAGCTCGAGCCATGCGAAAATTGTTACACAAGGGGTGAAAGGGACTCGCTCAATCGCTACGCTCGTGTGCCAAACCATCTCGTGCCTAAATAGGTCTTTCACTCAAAGTAAACATACTGCTTTTCATTACGAATGTGAGGCAAGTAAAAAAGCGCTAAATCCATATCTGAATCTGATGAACTCGTTTTATAGAAATATCTGTATTCGTAACTAATCAGCACTTGACAAAACAACTGAAGATCGAAATGCCGCGTTCTCGTCTTTTTTATGTATCTTTTTCTGTGACATTCTACTGGCCAGTATTTTTTATCATTGATCATGGTTAATTTTTAGTTCAAATCTATGTAAATTAAATATTAATTTAGTTAAAAGTAAATTAAAAGTATAAAATCATATTACAAAATAGTTGATAATGTTTTTTAGACTTTTACGCCGCGATTCAACATAGCTGTTGTATAAAAGTTGAGACATGGCTTGCATAGTTTAAAAAAAAATTATTTGACACCAGGGAAAATCGTTTCCCAGAGACGAAAAGTACTACTTTCATCCCTCTTATAACTTCACTACCTAACTTCAAACATACTTCAAACTTTCCGAGTATGAGTAACGAAAAAACAATTTCTGTGTAAGCTCATTATATTAGCCCATTATATCCCACTGCAGGGTCTTAGGTTTTCTCTCGGAATGGGGGTGCTTGGAACTTAATCCATCGCGCTGCTCCAGCGCGGGTTAGTGCATTTTATCTTTGAATCACGGAGTCAGTGATAGTTATGTCAGGAACTTAAAGGACTTAAGTTAGACAAAATCACTGGTACAGGCCTGTTTCTGGCATTTGAACCACGACCTAAGAAGTGCATTCGCTACCACACCACTCGGCTGTTACGGCACTAAAATTTCACAACAATCATGTAGAAACAACAAGTAGGTATTTACGTGTACAGAATAAAAACCAAAGCATGCTTGCCAACAATTTGTTCCTTTTTCACTAAACTGAACGGCAGACGTCGTATAAAATGCTCTAGTCTAATTCAACCAGACTAACTCGAGACACGATCCGCATGCTTAGATAGTTTCACTACTACATTATTAGCGATAATTTTAAAAGTACGGTGATCGAATTGTAAACTTTATGCTAATTAACAATATGTAATTAAATTTAATGGGTTTAAAATAATGAATTTATTCCATTTTCAAAAATATTTCTACTATAAGGTACTACTAATAGGTGGTTCACGCAATTTAAACACGGACGCCGAACCGCGATTTCATGGCGGCTACGATGTTATTTAATTCGTATCTCACTTTTACTTGGAGTGAGTTCCTTCCTATAACCACGCCTCTAGTAATTCGATGCCGCCACTATATTGCGGTTCTCTACATCGGTGTGTGCAAACGGCGTTTTTGTATAAAATCATCACAGATTACTTGTCTCATTAAGTTTGTGATCTAGAGCGTCTAAGAACCAAAAAATAGGCTAAGTAATATATTAAATGTTATTCCATTCATGCGGTTCGCGTCGCTGCGCTGGCTTCGTTTTTTCTATATTTAAACTCAAACATTTACAGCGGTACACTTTTATGTTGATTCAAAACGACAGCATTGTGTGTTTCTGTCACACAATGATTAGAGGTGAGGTCACATGTTTAACTGGAAAAAGTGATGTCTGCGGCTCTGCGCCTTACTGTGGGTAACCGAGTGATTAAGAATAGAAATCCTTCATAGAGAGGTCGTGAATTCGATACCCGCCGTAGGTTTCAGTATCTAATTTATGTGTAACAATGGCGGTTATCAGACTCCAACTTGCATTTGACCAATGTGGTCGATTCATTTTCTAATTAAAATGATTGAGGGCTTGAAAATGTAATGACAAAAAGTACGAATCAGCTACTCTAAGTTAAACGTCCTGGCTTACTGGGGATTTCGTTACGTTTATTAATAATAATAACAATACATGGGTCATCCTACTAATCGCAAAGTAAGCAAGTATGCTTGTGTTATGAGTTACTAGACAATTGATATACTTATTTAATTATTTTTTTAAATAATTTATACATATATAAATATTTTGCACCCTGACCCGGAACGAAATAAACATGTTCATGCACGCAAATATTTTTCCCGGGCGGAAATCGAACCCGCGACCCTTGGCTCCGCAGTTAAGGTCTTTAACCGCTCGGCCAACCGGTCGTTTATTATTCTTCAAGTTCTCTGTACGCTATGTCATTATACAATATATACTACTACTCTGTAGTTGCTGAAATTTAACTTTCCAATTTCAATCACAATTTAACTCTTGTCTTGGTATTTATATAATTCCGTTACCGTGCTTCCATTCACTGCATTTTAATCGATATTTTGTTTGGAGTTTTTCTTTATGACCTCGCTAGTCATTCAAGCTCCCATATAAAAATTATTGTAAAATTATTTCTTAACTACGTAATCTATACTAATATTATAAAGCTGAAGAGTTTGTTTGTTTGTTTGTTTGTTTGTTTGTTTGTTTGTTTGTTTGTTTGTTTGTTTGTTTGTTTGTTTGTTTGTTTGTTTGTTTGTTTGTTTGAACGCGCAAATCTCAGGAACTACTCGTTCGAATTGAAAAATTATTTTTTTGTTGGATAGTCCATTTATCGAGGAAGGCTATAGGCTATACTACATCACGCTACGACCAATAGGAGTGGAGCATCAATGAAAAATGTTGCAAAAACGGGAAAAATTATTCCTTTTGAGAGCTTCCGTCGTGCGCGCTGATTGATTTGATGATTGATTGATTGATTGATTGAATGATTGATTGATTGATTGATTGTTTGTTTGTTTGTTGGTTGATTGGTTGGTTGGTTGGTTGGTTGGTTGGTTGGTTCGTTCGTTCGTTCGTTCGTTCGTTTGTTTGTTTGTTTGAATTTGTTAATCTCTGAAACTACCAGTCGGATTTGAAAAATTCTTTTTGCCTTTGATAGCCTGATTCTAGCGGAGAGTTATAGGCTATATACATGAAAACGAACTGTCTGTCTATTCGAGCAAATCGGCTTCGGCCAAAACGGCTTAACCGATTTTGATGAAACTTTACACATATAACAGGATGTAATCTTTTGACTACATCCTTTCCATATGTGACATACAGAACTTGTTGTATGTCTGTCTGTACGTCCATATGTCTAAACCTATTTAAATGAAACATCAATGAATATGAAAAGAAGGTCGTTAAAACTAACAAATGTTGCTTTTTGTCCGTCTGTCTGTCTGTACGTGTATCTGTCTATTTGAGCTAATCTCCAAAACGGCTAAACAGATTTTAAGGAAACTTTGCAGACGGGAAAGAAGGTTGTCAAGATATTTGACATTAGCTACTTTTTGTCCGTCTGTTTGTCTGTACGTCTATTCAATTCAATTTTATCTATTCGAGCTAATATCCAATACGGCTGAACAGATTTTAATGAAACTTTGCAGACGTGAAAGAAGGTTGTCAAGAGTGTCATAAGCTACTTTTTGTGTTTGTCTGTCTGTCGTTTGTCCTCACTGATCTAGCAACGTACAGCCGAAAGTACTAAGTCTAGGAATCTTAAATTTGGAACATAAGTTTATTTTATAACGTGAGCATTATAAAGTTAAGAAAGGCTTTTTTAGAAATTTCAAACTTAAGGATGGGAATGGAGGGACTTAAATAATGACGTTTTTCAGGGTTTTTAGATTTTCACATTTTAAGAGTGGGAAACGGGAGATGATAAATTGTATCGGTTTTTTAAAGGGTGGAAAGGGAATGAAGATTGAAAGTTTGAATGGGTGTGACCAAAATTGGTTCCAGCAAAAAGTATGTATAAACCATCTCGAACGTTAATAGTACCTAGAACAGAAATTTGTAATCTACGCAAGCGAAGCTGCGGGCGGTCGCTAGTGTATTCATAAAATTGAAAGAAACATTATTTAATAGGACCAATTTAAATAATCCGTGTTGCACTAAATTTACTTTTAATGAAATCAGTTCTATCTAAAAGTCATTAGTTTCATAAACTGTTCGATTATATGCGTATTTGAAGCGTCAAAATCTAATTGAAACCTTACAAGAAATACAATTCTGACCCCAGCATAACACAATTAATTTTATGTAGAGCTTACTTCAAGATGGTGTTCTGGATAATATTATCATGATTTTAAAAGAGTTGGAAGTTGTTTAGTTAGTTTGGCAACATTAATTACACTTAATATCATTACACCTTACACTTTTTTGCAAGTGCAACTTACCGAATATATTCAGTGTTTCTCGCTCTATATGCATGGCTTTCGCATAGATTATGCATTTCCGCCAAATGCTAGACGCTGCTGTACCGTTAGGGAAGCCATCAATTTGAGAGCAGTAGTTTAGTGGAACGCCGGAGAGTTGGCTATGTGTTAGAATTCACATTTCAATAACTATACAATAAAATTTTGAGCCAATCATACACGTTGCACTTCTTCTTCCGCAAGATGATAATTTTTTCAGTGACTTCTGAATATATAAGTATAAATAAATCCAACGTAACATTGCGCGTCCTCTATGAACACATTACTAATAGAAGAAATCAAGCTTGTTTACATTGAAAATGATATCACATGCAAATCATTGAAATAAGAAAGAAAAATGTGTGTTAAACGATTTCAATTTAACTTGCATAGCTTTTGATAATTAGGTTTTACACATATTTTGTTAACAAGACTTAGTTTTTTTTTAATATATATACAGATGTATATATTAATTTCATCATGGTCTGAATACAGGCGTAGGAGGCCCTGATATGCATGATATGAATATGACAGTGTTTGATATGTTTCTGTGCTGTAACAACGTGCTCTTTTGACTTTGTAGTTTATTTTAGACTAAAACAAAACTTGCTATTAAGATCCGGCCAAATTATACCTATATGCGACGGTAAGTCGAACATATTCATTTCCAAAACTCTTGCTTTATCTACTTCTCCTTGGAATAAATTGTTCTCAATGGTTCCATGATAAAACACTGTCGCACGCATGCGCAATTTTACGCATTCGGATTGGGCCTTTTTATTTTCTCCTTGAAGTCGATTGATATATTATATCTAACATACTACTTTTTTTTTTTAATAGGCAAAGGGTAAATACCTAGACCGTCATAGCATTTGTTTCTCATTACTTATAAAATGTTAGAAATTTTTAGGTTTCTAAGGAGAATATGTTAACGTTAAATATATATTTTGCAGATGTCCCGCAATATCAAAATAGAAGGTGATTCGTTTGTGGTCGACGGTGCGCCTTTGCGGCTAGTGTCAGGCTCGTTTCATTACTTTCGTGCACCGGCCGCTAGATGGCGCGATCTTCTCTCTAAGCTTCGCGCCGCAGGATTGAACGCTGTTTCCACGTACGCCACTATTTAGTTTTTTTCCTAAAGTTTTTCAAAATTTACATATTCAGGGTAGTAAGACATAGGATAGTAGTTCGGATAAAAGTACGAATTGACTAGAAGCCCTCTTTTGTTTTTACCGTCTAACCACTCATACTCTAGCCAGCTAGTGTAAGATGGTGAGAAAAACAAACGCTGTTGTCAAATTTATTTATTTTACGACTGTGATAAATAAAATGATCAAACATCAAAGATTTCGGGAACTATTTATTACCTTTTTACGATAAAATGCTTTGAACTAGGTATGTGTTTGTTTAGATATTTTTGGACTAATGTTAAGCTGCACATAGTTATAGTTATAGATTTTTTTTCTGCTTAATACTGATGTATTATTCTACATCATACGTATGTTTCGGGTGAATATCTATACAATAAAATTGTAACGAGATCAATCATATTCTATCTACACTAACTTATAATAATATTATAAAGAGAAAAGATTTGTAATTTTGTATGTTTGTAACGAATAAACTCAAAAACTGCTGGACCGTTTTAAAAAATTCTTTCACCTATAGAAAGTTAAATTATAAGCAAGTAACATAAGCTCTATTTCTTTTTTCAAACTAGCTTCCCGCTGCGACTCCGCTCGCGTGGGCTACACACTTGCATACTGATTATAAAATTTTTATACTTAATAGAAAGTTACATTATCAGCAAGTAACATGGGCTGTAATATATTTTTAAACTAGCTTTACGCCCGCGGCTCCGCTCGCGTGAATACACAGTTGTACCGGGACCGCTATTATTTTTTGCATAGATATTTTATAAGCTCAAGAGCGAAGAAGACTTTTATCTTGGAAAAAGAGGTTCAGGTACAACTGTGTAGTTCACGCAAGCGGAGCCGCGGGCAGAAAACTAGCGTTGTATGTAATAACTATTTTAGTTTGTTTCATGTACATATATTCTTTACTTACTGGGGCGGGTCATTAGTTGTATTATAAATAGATATTTTTCAAAATCTATAAATGTTATGGGTTATATTGACAATACTGATCTCAAAACAAATTTAGTAATGTTTGTTTGTTTCTATGAATACGCTAAACTCAATAATTACTGAACCGTTTTATATGAAACTTTTCGTAATTTATTAGACATAACCCACGTAAGTCTAAGATACAATTTGTTTTGTCTGTCTGTTTGCACGAACACGATAAATTAAAAACTACTGAACCGATTTCAGTGAAACTTTTCGTAATTTATTAATCGAATCTAAGATACAATTTATCACGATTTGTTACTTGGTGACTGGACAAAGAACGGTTTTCTCAATAATTTTTCAGGACAGGGTGGAAACCGAAAACTAAATATTATAAATCCTTGCAGTTCACGCAGGTGAAGCAGCGAAAAGCAGCTGGTTTTCAATAAATTCTCATTTTGAAATCGCATCCTGTATATATTTCACAGTAAAGAAAACAAACGCAAAAAATAAAACCAACTTGCCAAAATCATGTTATTTGAAACCGGCTATGTCACCTTTTTTACATTTCGAAACAGTCGCTTTAAAAACTAGAAGTCCTGAAAAAGATAAATGAGAAGCCGGCAGACGAAGCCGCACTTATCCAACAAATAAAATAGTTCAGGAGAGTCCAAAACTAACAAATTGCGATAAAAATTAAATATCAGGTTTGAATGTATAGTTAGGGTGAATCTGATTATATCTCTAACTTTTCTTTATTTATGTACTCATTCCGTTTCATCAGCCCTTTTTAAACCCACGGCAGGGGCTTAGGCCTCCCCTCAAGATGAGGGGGCTTGGAGCTTAAATCCACTACGCTGCTCCAATGCGGGTTGACGGATTGTAACGACCGCCATCTATTGACAGCAACCGGGACTGAATGCTTAACGTGCTCTCCAAGTCAGTGATAGTTAATGCACTTAAGTCAGAAAAAACTCATTAGAACTAACATTGGATTTGGCTAAGTATGTACTCATACTTAGCTGTAAAAACTGTTTCGTGCATTTCACACAGCGCCATTTAGTCCCAAAGCAAGCAAGTATTATGCTCGTGTTATGGGTCACTAGACTACTGACATACATAGTTAAATATTCTTTATAAAATATACATATATAAATATTTTACTTCCAGACACGGAACAAATAGACACGTTCGTTCATGCACACAAATATTTGTTCCGGACGGAAATCGAACCCGCGGCCTTTGGTTCTACAGTTAGGGTCTCTAACCACAATCGGTCAGTCAAGTCAAGTCAGTCGGTATTCTTTCTGACGTTTTAAAACAACCGCTTTTCATTGAAATTTTAATCCGCATATCCAAATAGTACAATACAGTCTACAGTAGGTACACAATACACCGCAGATTTGATTATAAGTCAAGATTGCAAGTTGTTTTTCTCTACAATACGATAACAAAAAACACTATAGTGAGGACAGATCCGGTTTTGTCTGCCAAGCTTTTTTGTTCAGCGTGGTCAGTTTTCAAAATTACAATAAATTGAATTTCCGTAGGTACGTCGAATGGAGTTACCATGAGCCCGAAGAAAGGCAGTATGATTTCGAAGGTGACCGCGATGTGGCAAAATTCGTGCGAATCGCGGCCGAAGAAGGACTCTACGTGCTACTACGTCCTGGGCCATACATTTGTGCTGAAAGAGATTTGGTAGGCTTTACAATGTTTAACCGAATTAAGCAGAAAGCTTTCGTAACCCCAAAGCTTTCGTGTTAAACTCGATCTTCGTAATTTTGTAAAATTTTACATTCAACCATTCCCGTAGAACCCTTCATTGCGCGTAGTCCTACACGCACTTGGCCGGTTTTTAAAGTATATATTTATATAGAAACGTATACAGTACTTTAAAATGGAGACAAAACCGATGAAACGCCAATTTATCGATCGGCATTATCTCGATAAAATTTGGTTAAGAGGGGGCTGGTCGCGTGAACGCCCATACAAACGCTCTTAAACGAATACGACCTTAATACGCATTTTAATCGTGATAACTAGGATATATACAGAAATTTCTAAGTTTTGGCTCTATACGAAACTAGTTCTAACTCAAATAAGACTATAAATCAAAAGAAATCACGATTAAAATGCGTATTAATGTCATAATCGTGTAAGAGCGTTTGTATTAGCGTTCACGCGTACAGCCCGTTCTTTAGTTCGCATGGCAAACTTGCGTAGTGGCCACCGCTCTCAGTTTTGTCTCAGAGAGCGGTGGTATTGGCACATATTGTATAAGTAACTAAGTTTCAGCTGTTTTGTGAACTTATTAATTAAATTAAATGTTTTTTAATCGAACACAGGTTTGATTATAGAGCCTTCTGGTCGACAGGCAAGCCTCGGACTACCAAGCTATATATACTATAATTTTTAATAACCTAGTACTAACTGATAGGTGATAATGCCATTTTGTAAAATTATACGATGAGTTATACAATGTTAAATGTAATTAGTGACGTGTTTAGCTTACTTGTAAATAACTATAACCAAATGAGTCATGAAAGGACTTAATAAAATGTAATGTTGATAAATCTTTTAAATATAATAATAACGTATACATCACAACAACGTATAGGCCCTAAACTAAGCATTAGCTTGTATTTTGGGTACCAAGCGAAGACACCACAGACATATAACAACCAATACCCGGTACCAGTATCAATATTCATCATATAAATACTGACCCTACCTGGGATTCGAACCCGGGACCTCTAGCTTCGTAGGCAGGGTAACTACCCACTAGGCTAAGCGGTCGTCTTAATAAAATACTTAATTATAAATAGTTTAAATATAGAAAGTTTTATAGTACTTACCTGAATTATATTGTGAATGATTTAAAAACAACAAACTCATATGATATTGGAAGAATTTAGAATGTGAAATATTGGAAATGAAAATAAAAACACTTCTGATTTTAGTAAGACATATTTAATCTTTTCTTTAATTTATGTGGTTTTCTATTTTGGATTCGTTAAAATAAACGTGAAAACAATTGACGTGGTGGCATAACTACTTAATGCCATTGCAGTTCTTTCTTTCGCTTTTGATGTAATAAATGTACCTCTATTCAAACGAAGCAAACACGATGGGTTTATTTTCACAGAAACCAAAATAATCAGAAGGGAATTGAGATAAAATATCAGATTTTAGAGAAGGCATTTACACACTCAAACATACCAATGATAAAATAGTGATTTTCCTGCATTGTTGGATTCGTTTAAATTACTATAATAAACATCTTTTATCTGATGTCTCATCAGTACACTCATTTATACATAGGGACGAGCGTCAGTTATAATTTCTTTCTTTTAAAGTTCATGAATGTGTATTTACGTACCTACAGAGTTACAAGTTTTTTGCCTTTGATAATAGGCCAATTATTTTAGATATAAAAACAACCACTCAATCTTCCGTGGTTAGATTTTGGTTTGAGTATTGTGTGGGGTTGCAAAATACTTCAAGTAAGATAATTTTTCGCTAATAGGTATCTTCCTTTCTATCAAAGCAATGAGGTTCTTCCGTCAATTGAGGTTATAACAAAACTGTAGGTCATTAAATCTATTTAAAAAAAAAAACGTTTCATCAGTTTTTTTTCCAATAACCGTTTATAGAACGCAGAGAAAGTTGGCATTGAATAACCATACATTCGTTTCCGCATTACCTTGGAGATAGAATGTAAGGCGCATTTCTTTTTACATGCGGTCTCTCCGGTATGCGATAAACTTTAATCCAAGGTAATAATGAAATATGTTATTGTGAATGTGTTCTGTAATGAGCCTATTGAATTATATCAATTAATCATACCGATACCAGGGATCCGATAGAGGCCCTGCCAGATTAAAACCATTTTTTAAAAGCAAGTCGAGAGAGGCACTTTTATTAAACGATCACTTTATATGTCTGTTAAAAATGCAATAAAAGCCTAAAACTTGAGTTACAACAAATTGTACTTAACTGAATTCGCAAACTATTAGTTTTTAATGTAAATTTAGTTAAGACAAACTTTGATTCAAAGTTTCATTATTTCACCCTTTAATTCGAACATACTTCTAGCCTATGCTTCTAGCGGACCTGCAAACTCAAATTTCGAATATAAATATTTAATGAAAAAAGGAAAAAGTCTGAAATTGTTGACTTTTTGAAGTGAAAATTATTTGTATTTTAGTTAACCGGTCGTTATCATATTTATATTAATGGTGTAGTCAGAGAGATACGTTAGTCGCTGCTCAGTTATAGTACTTACGATATAGTCACATAAGCAGTAACGAAGATTCACTCTCAAAAAGAAAAGAGCACATCCTTATCAAAAATATTCCTTTAAAAAAATTTGCTAGGTTAAAAGTTTTCAGTTACTGAGAAGAGCCCAGTTATCTATTCATTATTTTTTTCAGGGAGGTCTACCTTACTGGCTGCTTAGTAAATATCCACGCATAGCGCTGCGTTCAAAGGACGAAGGTTAGAGAACTACATATCAGAATAAACTTTTTTTAGTGAATCGAATTTGTATTCGAACCGGCTTCAATTTTTTTTAGATTTCTTGTCGGAAACCGTGACATGGATGAACAAACTGTTCGAGCAACTCCAACCTTTGTTGTACGCTAATGGCGGGCCCATAATCCTGGTGCAGGTTAGTTGTTTTTTACTTTATAGCTTGACTTTGAAAATACAGTAAGAAAGTAACTTTTTTGCTGGTTATGATTCATTTATTTTGTTTGTTATTATGAAAAACTAATAATTTACATTAACGTTGTCGCGTAACTTTTGCGTTCTTTTAGCGTTTTGCGTTCTATAACGAGATCAAACTTATAAGATTGACCCACAATTCGTGATGATGGTGGGAGACATTTTTGATTAATTGTCTATGTCTGACATAAATTAATCATCCGCTTCTAGCTACGTACGTATAATTACACGTGCTTATTGGTTGGTGCTATATACTTCTGTTTCTTCGAATAATTAATTATTTGTGATACGTTATAAAACTTGTTCTGAGACAGATTTCCTAAAACATAATTCGATCACTAAAATATATACTTACGTATAAAAATTAACTACCTATTCACAGTTTAATACAAAATTATTTACAGTTAAAATTTTGAGTTGTTCTATGTTACAATTCTATTACAATATCCGTTTTAAGGTGGAAAATGAGTACGGCAGCTATGGCGGCGACCAGGAATATATGGAGCGCGTGCGAGATGCTTTGCGGGTTCACGTGGGAGACGCAGCGTTGCTGTACACGACGGACGGATACTGGGACGTCGCCATCAGACGCGGTCGAGTGCCTGACACGCTCACCACTGTCGATTTCGGCACAGGTATTATGTCATATAGAAATCGTAGTACAGAGTGGATTAACCCACTTATAGTCGACTATCTTCTGATTGCGAATTCGTCCGCATTGTATTTAGCAGCGCACATTACAGGAGAGATATTTCGATCGTTTCTTACAACTACCTAAGCAACAGTTTACGTGACCCCGCACTAAAGTAAACTAGTTTTTTTTTTGGTTTTCGTTTTCGTTTCGGTTTTAGTTTTCGAAGTTTGCTCTGTTACAGTTTATTTATGCACCTTTGCATTCGGTAAAATTAATAATTGAAGCAGTAATTACAGTCTAAAGTTGATGATGACAAAATGACCAATTACTACTGCTGCGACCACTGCTTCTATTGCTGCTTTTGTGTTCGAATCGCTGACTACGTAATAAATATTTAATTCTAGGAAATAGAAAGAAATCGTTAGAACACAGGTCAGGACTGTACGGAAAAGTTTGTCATTAACTCAACGCTTACCTGCTTTTACAAATTGTTGTCTTTTTAGCATGTATGAACTTAAATTATCATGATGTAGTATGTCTTTCGGATTACCTGTAAGGTGTTCACCCATCGTTTCTAATTAACAACCACGGTGTACCGATCGGTGGTAACAGTTCTGCGTTCATATAAAGGAATTTTAGAAAAGTATAATTTTTCGAGACAAACGAAGCTGTACCATCTTTTTTCAACACGCTGTGGGAACACACAACTTTTGTTGGCTTGACCTCGTCTTCAAAGATCCAAACTGCTGATTGGTGTTCTCTTTCAGGCTCATAAGAAAAAATCTATTATAAACGACTTCTCATTTTTCTCCCTTGAAGCGTTGCAGAGTAGACCGACACGAATCAACATGAGCTTTCTTCTGCTCTTCAGGTTAATTATGGGGTAGCCGGCAAAAAATTAAGTTCTAACACCCAATTCATTGTGCAAAATAGTTCGAATTCCAGTCATTCTAATACCCGTAGTTCCTCGTACCTGTTCGTATGTCAAATGTCGATCATCTTGAATTATTTATTGCACAGCATCGACGTTTTCAGGCATTCCCGCTGTTTTCGGTCGATCTGAAGAAGTTAAAGTGCTGAAAGAGACACGACCTGATTGGAACTCTGCATATCAGCGATATACTGCCGTTTGACTAGGTGCTTTAATATAAATAGTAACAAGATCAGCTAGACTTTCATCTTGCGACAATCCACAGCAAAAGTTATGATAAATTTTCACGTGTGGGCTCCATTTTCTTATCGACTGTGGTTGTCACAGAACTATGTGCTTATGGATTCGTCAAATTTAAAGCGAAATATACTATATATATTTTTAACCCGTTTTTATTAATTGTGTAAACATCATCACGATTCCAAGTAGCCATTATTCACATTACATAAAAGGTTTTATTGTAATATAACTCATCCCGAAGTACTCGATTCCTGATCACTTTCGTGTGCCTCTGTATATTGGGCAGGTTAAGAGTCACGGATATTCTTTGTGATGATCACTGCTTATTCCATAAAAGTATGAATTAACCAAAAGCCCAATTCTGCGTTTACCGTCTAACCACTCATACTGTAGCTAGCTGGTGCAAGATGGCGAGTTTCCTTACGTGTTTCAGTCCACGAGACTCCGCGCGCTGGTTTTCGTATACTGTGAAGTGACATTTCTGACCATGAAAATCAATCGCCGCCAATTTATTTAATCTATGGCTTGTTCACTCTTACAACATGATAAGACTAATACTTAGAGACTTTATCTTTTTGTGACTGTTTTTCCTTTCACTGATCCAATCACTGCTATGAACTTAAATATATTCAAACGTCAATCAGCTTTCTCTGCTGCAGGAGATTGTATCTTTTGAATTTATAGGTTTAAGATGGGCCTACCGTGTAATTGTCGGACACGGATTAGGTAATTAAATGAAACGGGGTGGAAATTTGAACATCATCGGCTAAGGTTAAAGATTTATATCTCTATATCAACTAAATAAAAAATCCATTAATACCAATCGTGAAAAATCAGACATAATTGGTACATTTTTAGAAAATATGATGTAGGCAAATATCTAATATATCCACTCCTAAGGAAGGAAAAAAATGTTTTAAAATTTGTATAGATTTTTTTTTAAATAACGCGTCTTTTAACGATGTAAATTGAGACCTGCAAAAATAATTTTAATAAACAACTATTAAAAATAATAATCCGTACTTTACCGATTTTCTAAGTTTAATTGCGATGGGAGTAATGAGGGGTGTCTAACTTTGAATCGAAAAATATGAATACCGCACTTACTTAAAATAATAAAGTAGACAGCAGCTTATTGTAAAGATAACGATTCTAATCTGCGGTGTGAAGGCGTAGATTAGAATCGGCTGCTGGATTATTAGTTGCTATGCCGTCCTGATAGCATCCGTCATCTCGCAGTGCCTGATAAGTATTGCATGAAAAAAACATGTATGAATCATCACCCGCTCGTGAAGGCACGTTGATAAGTTAATCAATTTTTATATAATAAAAAGTATATTTTGGTGAATCGGGATCTTTGGCTATTTTTCATCTCGATGAACTCCAAGTGCCGAATACATTTTTTTTCGTATTTTGATTACTTTTAAATGTTCAGGTTTTATTTTTGTAATATTAATTAATTGTCAGTTTTTTGAAAAATTTACACCAAAATCAGTAATCATAATATGACAATAATTAAAAATTACGCTACTTAAAGTACGCATTTTAAGTTTTAAATAAATACTTTATATAGTATGGATATAATTTTTGAAAACTTTATTACAAACGATCAAATTTAGCTCTGAAAGCAAAAGTTCCCGAAATTAATTTTTCAATTTTTTTTTTTTGCGGAAGACATTTTGGATAATCTACTTAAATATATTTTATCTATTGATTAATATTTTCCACCTATTTTATACCTATCACGACCGATTTTAAAAGGGAATCAAAAATGACGAAACACTAAGATTTAAGCTAACATATGAAATGGTTCTAATTATAAAAAAAAATTACGTATAAAAAACGCAAATGAAATGTTTAAAATTCAAATTAATAAATCTCAAAATCCTCATTTCTAAAAAATCAACATATATACACAACTTCAAAAAAATTAATATTTCTCAAAGTTTGATTGATTTTACAACATTTAAGCTTTTAACTTAAGTAAATGTAACGCGGACTCTTGTGTGGGCCCTGATATATAGGTACGCTCGGAAACACCTCGGTTAATTTTATGTTGAAACATGCTGTACTTTACTATTTGCAATTTTTTATTTTTTTCAATTGCATTATTAGTTTTTTTGTACATATTTAGTTTAAAAAAATATTATGAAAATTCGTACTTTATTAAATAAAAAATTCAGCACAGGGTCTTTGCTGCTGCTCATTTGATTTTTAATTGCTGTTCTGCACCCGTGTTATCTGTTTCTAAGCACAATCCAACAAAAATCAGGGAGACAAAAAAATTTCCGAACTGAATAACTTATTATACTCTCCTAACAGGAATAAACGTCACCAAGGCTTTTGCTCCGCTGAGGCGTTTAATGCCAACCGGGCCGTTGATGAATTCGGAATTCTACCCTGGTTGGCTGACGCACTGGGGTGAGCCCATGCAGAGGGTCGCTACAGATGCAGTGGTCGGCACTCTCCGACAAATGCTGGAGTTCAATGCCAATGTCAACTTCTACATGTTCTTCGGTGGTACTAACTTTGAATTTACTGCAGGTACGTAACAATACAGTTGTTTTTAAAGATTTCAGCGTTAAATTACTTAAAATTATAATAGTAGAGGTGCCTCGCTCCATACATAACCATAATTCCGAATGATGGAATGGTCAAGTGGTTAGAGACCCTAAATGTGGAGCCAAAGACTCCCATCCGGGACAAATATTTGTGTGCATGATCATGTCTGGGTCTAAAACATTTGTATATAATATAATAATAATAATGGCTTGATTATGGGTACCAACCAACTGATATACATAGGTACTTGAATATTCTTTATATTATCTAATATATAAAATTCTCGTGTCACAGTTTTCGTTGCCATACTCCTCCGAAACGGCTTGACCGATTTCGATGAAATTTTTTGTGCTTATCTGGTATCTATGAGAATCGGCCAACATCTATTTTTTATCCCCCTAAATGTTAGGAGTAGTCCACCCCTAAATTTTATTTTTTATTTTTTAGACAAAATTTTTAATTTCTATTTTTTTATGATACAACATACAAAAATACATACAATCCTCAATTTCCACCCTTCTACGATCAACCCTTATTTTTTAATAGCCATTTTAGTAATCACAGTTTTCGTTGCCATACTCCTCCGAAACGGCTTGACCGATTTCGATGAAATTTTTTGTGCTTATCCGGTATCTATGAGAATCGGCCAACATCTATTTTTCATCCCCCTAAATGTTAGGGGTAGTCCACCCCTAAATTTTTTTTTTTATTTTTTAGACAAAATTTTTAATTTTTATTTTTTTATGATACAACATACAAAAATACATACAATCCTCAATTTTCACTTTTCTACGATCAACCCTTATTTTTGTAATAGCAATATTAGTAATTTAATAATTGCTTATATAAATATTATTTCGGGAAAGTGTAATTTATCTAATTTTAAGACTGACAGAACGATAAAATATTTGTGTCGCGGGGACGAAAACGGGAAAGGGAAGAACGGGAAAGAGTTAAGACTGAAATAAAAAAGTTATTCTTGATGAGAATGGAAACGAAAACGAAACGACACCAGGGCCAAGAACGGAAACAATAAAGTTGGTATTTTTGCGATGGGAACATGGGAAATACGGGAAAGGATGAACGGGAATGAGAAGACTGAGATAAAAAAAGTGATTTTCATGATGAACGAATACTACCCGTGCGAAGCCGGGACGGGCCGCTAGTATGCGTATATAGATATTTCACATCCATATGTATATATTATAAAGAATATTTTAGTATCTATATCAGTTGTTTAGTAACCCATAACACAAGCATAATACTTGCTTCCTTTGGGACTAGATAGTGCTGTGCTGTGTGGGATGTCCCATGTATTATTATTATTGTACGCTTCGGGTTTAAAGCATAAAACTATCATGAATAGAATATTTATTCCTCGATGTTCATTTCGAGTGGTGAGGGAGGGGGGGGGTTAAGTACACGTTTCGATCATTGTTTTCATTATTTTTTACTGATCAGTTGATGCTACTGGTGAAACAAATGAAGCGAGATAGAAAACTTTTATTACTCAAATGTAAAGACATCTACACTCCAAACCAGTGGTCGGATGGTTCCGATATTTAATACCTATAGAAATTCAACCATGGCCTGTTTGTAAGGCGCATCAACATGTGTTCTCGTATCAATTGACTGCACTCGTGTTACAGGTGCGAACTCCGGAACCGGGTATCAGCCAGACATCACGTCGTATGATTACGATGCACCACTCAGCGAGGCCGGTGACGCCACGCCCAAGTATCACGCCATTCGGGACGTGCTTGAAGAGGTGACAAATGCTATATTTATCATCGTAACTAATATTATAAACGCGAAAGTGTGTTTGTTGGTTTGTCCTTTCTTCTGGTCGTAACGGAGCAATGAAAGAATATGACTGTTTGCACGTAGATAGTTGAAGGAACGAAGAGTAACATACAAACTACTTGTTTATACTGGTTGAATGTTACTATTTATAAGTAGGTAAACTGAAAAAAGCTTAGCAGCTGAAGCTCTCAGTAGTAGTCCCACTGCAGATACGATAAAATATGGTCATAGGGTTGTTATGTATGGCACAAACATAGTAGTCTATTCTGAAACCAAAGTTTGTTTACAAAACCCTTAAGAGCGATATATGTGAAAAATATTCAGAATCATACAATGTTTTGGAAGAAAAAGCGCTGAGGATGATTCTGTGTCGTTCGTTTAACTTCATGTCTCATGAGATGAATTTCTGGAGACTGTTTTTATGCATAGAGACATTAAAAGAAACGCTGTGCTCGTTACGATAAGCGAGAAGCACTGAGGTGATTCTTTGCTGTTCGTTTGGGACCAAGTTTTATAAGATGGATTCGTGAGACTATTTTTACCCATAGAGATATTAGAAGAAACGATGTGCTTGTCATGACAAACGGAAAGCATACACACATCAAAAAAGTCTAAGCAACTCATACAAATATTAATTTTACAATGTGTTTTCACATTAAATCCTTAGAATTTTCTTATTTATATTATTTTTAAATGCTTTTTTCATATTAAACAACAATTGTTTTTTTATATTTATTTTTTAATAATCTTAATTAACAATAATTACGAGTAAGTACTATATGTACGTAGTACCAAGTAAGGTGCCTAATCAGCTAAACTTAAACTATAATTAAATGGTTGTTCAAAAATTGCATAAATTAATACAAAGTGTGGCCTCCTCTGTTATGGAGAACTTGCTGGCACCGATTATTCTAGAATCGATGAGACTGTTAATGTTATCCTGCGGCAATTGCTCCCAATGAAATTTTAGTAAGTCCATCAGTTGTTGGGTTGTTGTCACTCCATCCAAGTCCTTTAAAACACGTCTCTGGAGCAGGTTCCATGCATGCTCGATGGGGTTAAAGTCTGGCGATAGTGCAGGCCAAGGCAATACCAGGATGTTTTCCCTTGCCAAGTACTCCCGCGTGTGCAAAGCTGTATGCGAAGGCGCATTGTCATGCATCAACGTGAAATCGGAGCCAAGCGTTTGTGCGAATGGACGTACATATGGCCTTAGAACAGCCTCAACGTAATTTACAGCGTTCATGTTACCATTTACGAAAACGAGCTCAGTTCGTCTGTTCTTCATAATACCCGCCCATACCATAACTGTTGAGCCGTTGTATGAATGCACTTCCTGAACGCACCTCAGTCTTTCAGTATTTCCAGGACGACGGTACACTCTTACCCTTCTAGTGTCAGGCTTGAACCCAAATTGAGACTCATCGCAAAATAAAATTTTATCCCATTGTTCCAGGGTCCAGTAATGTGTTTCCTACACCATTCATTTTGACGAGCGCGATTCCCGAGACGTATCGGTGGGCACCTAATTGGCCGTCGTGCTCGTAGGCCATATTCATGCACTCGATTTCGCACAGTTTGGCAACTAACAACAACACCACTTGAATTTTGTAGCCTTAAACCTATCTTTCGGGCGGTTAACATCGGCTGGCGTCTTGCAGTCAGTTGTATGTATCGATCTTGCCGTGTGGTTGTACACCTTCCTCGACCTGGGTACTGCTCAGCTGGAGCTCCCGTATTAGTGTAACGCTGATGAAGACGGCAAATAATGCTTTTGTTGACACCAAAATACCGAGATACCTGAGATTGACTTCTTCCCGCTTGCAACATCCCTACAGCTCTTTGCATTTAATCACCGTTCATATGTCGTCGCTCCATGACGTAAAAAATGTCTCAAAATCCAAATTTGTTCAAAACTTTTTTCAAATTATTGTTTAAATCATAAAACTGATACAGAATACTAAATTTTAATAAGCAAAGAAAACGCTATAAAATTCGAATAAATGCATTCGCTTTTGAGTTTGTGAAAAAAAAAACAAATGATACTCGATTTTTTTTACAACCAGCCAGTATGTCCTCTAAATCAAAAAAGTTTACATAGGTATTACCTACTTGGTAAGAAATGATATAATAATTAATTAATAATTTGAAATAGTATGTAGTATGTGTTGCTTAGACTTTTTTGATGTGTGTAAGTGATGATTATCACTTCGGCAACTTTGACAGTTTACTTGCATGTTTATGTATCATTTTAATTCGAATTTTAAAATTAGTGCGTAACATACCTTGACAGCCCCACACAGTCAGCTCGAAATCATTAAAATATATTCTAATACTCAGCATCTTACTTCAAACCTTCTCTAAAACTGATAAGTGAGTTTTTCGAACAACTGAATGGTTTTTACACTTATTCAACCTAGCACGTCAAATCGCATCTATTAGTAACGATCTAACGGTCATTACCAGACGGAAACGGGAATGTCAAATGAAAAGTTGAAAGTTTTAATATATAATGAATCTTGCACGGCTACAACAGCCGCGTGAGTCAGCACTTCCACAGCGGCATCCATTTCTAGTTCCATTTAGCTGTTAAGAACGGGTGGGATCCAGGCCACAAGATAATAAAAACACGATATCGATTATTTAACAAATTATATTGACGATATTACGTAAGTAGTATAGAAAGTAATTGATTATATAGTACGGTTTGAGAGCAATTGGTCCGACGTTCTCGCATCCTCACGACCAAGTTAACCAATCAATTAAATTCAACTCGTGACCTGAATGCCGATTACAGATCGCCCTGCCGCGCCGCCGGCCGCTGCGTTACATCGCAAACTCGTGCGCTTACCCCGTAGGCTTTACCCCATCCACTGTGACGTGGCCTTCGCACGCTTTTTACCTATTCATTACCATTGCTTAGAAATGCTCGTCTAGTTCGCCAATTAACATATTGTGCGTGACTCGGTGCCATCCTTCCTTCTTAGGGTGGTCGTAGCTGGGAGGACGGGATGGGTGAAATGAAATTCCTTATCCAGTTCAAAGCCACCTCGCCTCCTTTCCCCTTGCTCGCCTTTCTATGTGGACTGTATCGGTGTGCCTCGTATGCCCGGTCGCTGCTGTCGAGAGAATGCCGCGCGTGTGACGCTTGCGCAATTTATACTTTCTCCGATCACAGGCGAACGAGGGGCGAAGGACGGTGGTGTCAATTTATTTTTCTACCTTCTATTACAAAAAAGTCTTCCCCGGCGGGTTTCTGTCTACCCTATATCCGCCGGGGTCTATTTTATCATGCCGCTATCGGGCCCTATATTAAAATATTTATATTTACAATCTTATAAGTATTTTTTTCTACTATAATTAATTACTATCCTATTATCTATCTATTTATATGGCCGCGCGTGCTGCGAAGCGGTTGTCGCGTACATTCTCCCGCCTCCTGCTCCCGCAGGATCACTTGGGGAGCGCGACGAGCTTCCTGGATGCCCTCCGCAGCACGCCGCCGCTGGTCTGGACATCGACGACTCGAACTGCGCCGTCCTTGCCGGGGTAGACAGCGATCACGCGCCCGCGCGGCCAAACGTTACGCGGTAGTGTATCGTCTATTATCAATACGTGATCGCCTATTTGTAGTTGGGTTCCTCGGTCGGCTGGGTCGCGGCGCCGCTGCAGCTCGGGCAGGTACTCCCTGAGCCAGCGCGCCCAGAAGTAGTCGGCCAGCCGCTGTGCTTGTTTCCATTGTTGACGGCCGATGCAGTCGCCGTCCTTGAAGCTGCCGGGCAGCGGTACTCGGGACGGCCCTCCCAGCAGGAAGTGGTTAGGCGTCAGCGCCTCGGGCTCGTCGGGCGCCGTGGAGACGTGCGTCAGGGGGCGGCTGTTGACCGTGTGCTCCGCCTCCGCCAGCAGCGTCGCCAGCACCTCCTCTCGTGGGTAGCGCTCGCGCAGCACAGCATCGAGCGCGCGCTTCACGCTCCGGACCATTCGCTCCCAGGCGCCGCCCATGAACGGCGCGCCCGGGGGTATGAAGCGCCAGGCTATCGTCCGGACGGACGCCTCGGACTCCGTGGCCCGCAGGGCGGCCGCCCGCAGCTCGGCATCAGCACCTCGGATGTTGGTGCCGTTGTCGCTGCAGATCTCGACTGGACAGCCTCGCCTCGCCATCATGCGCCGCAGCGCCATGATAGCGCTATCGGTGGTGAGCGAGCCCGCGAGCTCCAGATGTACCGCTCGTGTTGTCAGGCAGGTGAAAAGCGCCACGTAGCGCTTCTGGTGTTGTCGGCCAACTGTAATTTGATAAGGACCAAAATAGTCAAGGCCGGTGTAGGAAAAAGGACGTTGGTGGTGAGCCATTCTCGACGGGGGGTGGTTACCCGTCGCTGGTACAGCAGGTCGAGCCCGTTTTATTCGACAGGCTAGACACCCGCTTACTGCACTCCGTACTATTGATCTCAAACGAAGTATCCAGTAATGTTGACGTACTTCGTTGATTACTATCGCCATACCTCCGTGATGTAATCTCTTGTGTGTCCACTCTATATATAATCGCGTGTACTTGTGTTGTCCATCGAGTACTGGTGGACTCAACTCTATTTCTTCCGCGTCCGTGATGGCTCCTATTCTGGATTTCAGTCTAATTATTCCCTTTTCGTCTATATTCACCGCCAGTCCGCTCAATCGGCTTCCCTTTTGTATTTGTTGTTTTCTATTCAAATGATTCAGTTCTTCGACAAATGAATCTTGTTGAGCTGCTCGCACCCACAGCTGCTCCGCCGCACAAATGAGCCTCGCCGGCAAAATTTTTATTTCACGCCCCGGCGCTGTAGGTGGCGGCTCGCCCTTCTTCGGCTCTATCTTCTGTCTTTTTTGTTTTTTCCATGCGGGGTCTTTCTCTATCTTCTTGTTTCGTTTCATTCGGCCAGCTGCAACGACGGCTACTGGTCGACATATCTCTATAAATTGCAATATGCGCGCTGTGGTACGTACGAGACGCAGCCAGGACGAAAAGCGCTCTACATTCGGTAGTCCTTCTCTCAACGCTCCCGCCGTTAAAGCTCGCGCCCCGGCGACTCTCTCCTCGCCGGTGTTTTGCTCTATGTCGCCGCTCTGTAAATAATCATCCATATAATGTTGATTTATAATGGCATTAGCGGCGTCGGGGTACTCATCTCCCTCTCTTATTATCTTCTCGACGTCATTTGCGGGCCTCTCGGCCGCGACAGCTCTATATACAAAATGCACGTTCTGTCGTCGGCGCTCATCTATGCCGTGCAGCGTCCACCCGAGATCGGTGAGGGATGCTGCCGGTTGGCCCTTCTTTCCACTGCGCACTGTCCTGGAAACGATAAGATTCCAATTATCTTGACCTATTAATATCGAGGGTACAGCGCGCTCATAACACAATTTGCTTTCTATGTCCGCCAGGTGCGGACAGCCCGATACTATCTCTCTCGGTACTGACTGCGGCGACAAATTTAATCTATCAATTGTTCGCGCTGTCAGCTCATGCGTCTTATTTGAATGGCGACCTTTAATCTTTACTATTATTTTCTTCGAGGCGTCCGCGTTAATGCGCGTTCCGCCTACTCCTTCTATATTAAACGGCTCTATCGGCCCATCTGATCCGACCGCATTCGCTATCACGGTCTCTATCAATGACACGCTCGAACCTTCGTCCAGAAGTGCGTACGTATCTATTGTATTATTCGCTCCTGTGAGCTGGACGGGTATTACCTTTAAATATGCAGCTCCTACTTGCGCTCTTTGCGCTGACGCGACGATCTGCGCACGTGCGTCGTCGATCGTTTCTGGTGCTCTATGCTCGGCCGGCGGCGCCTGCCGGCTCTCAGCTCTCTGCCTGTTGTTATGCAGCAGCCGGTGGTGCGTTCTCAGGCAGCCGCCGATACCGCATGCTCGTGCTCTGCATCTGTGGCCCGCTTTCCTGGACTTCAGGCATCTAAAACATAAATTAAACTTTTTAGCTATTTCCCACCTTTCATCTGTGGAAACTCGCCTTAACTTTTCACAAGCTATTGGCGGATGTCCTTGGCCCCTACAGACGGGGCATTCATCGCATTCTATGTTCGCGGCGAAAGCTCTTTGCTGTCTGAGCTTTGCCGTCGATGACTGTTCTTTTGAATGCCGGCGTATCTCTTCCGGCTCGGCGTATTCGCTGCATTTCGCCGATTCTTCGTTCAGGAAAGCGGCCATTTTCTCGAGCCTTGACTTCTCTCTAGGTGCGTTTTCTTTATAATCTATCCACTTCGATCTAAGTGCTGGCGTCATCTTTGACATAACCAGTTTTACTATGTCCGGATTATTCAAGTGATATGCCGTGTTCAGGGCACTAACTATTGTATACAAATTATTCACTTGTCCGGCAAACGCACACACGTCACGCAGATCCTCGCTCAGTCGAGGTATCGTTCTGAGACGTTCTATTTCGACCGACACCAATGCGTCCGGTCGTCCGAAGCGGTCCTCCAGCGTTTTTATTGCAACGTCCGGCGCCGTCTCGGCTATAAAGAGAGCGTTCACGGCTACTTTCGCTTTCCCTTTTAGACTTCTTCGTATCCTTGCTAAATTTTCATTCTTTGTGAAGTACTGACTTGTATCTCTATATGCCGCCCTGTATGCCAGCCATTCTGTGCAATCTCCTTCGAAAATTGGCAACTCATGTAAGTACTTCGGCGCCGGCGCTCTTGGTGTCGCCGACTTAATCGCCTGTGCGATCGCTGTTGCTAGTTCTGTGGCCCCGTTCAGGGGCGCCTGCCCTATTTCTATGACGGCCCGTCCATCCTCGGATGCGGATTGGATCTCATTTGCCGTTGGTGCCGACTCATCTATTTTATTTTCTATGTTCTGGGGTTCTATCCAGGCTTGGCCTTGCTCTTTGCGCGCGCCAGTGCTATCTTCCTCACTATCGGTCGATTCTATTTCCAATAATTCGACTTTACATTCCGCTAATTTTTTCGCGATTCGCGCCTCTTCCAATTGTTTTTCTAATAATTCGCGTTTCGCGCGCAGTAATTCCGCTCTATGTAGCCTTCTCATTTCTGTCGCATCTCTAGGTGATGGTGTGGCCATCGGTCCCTCTTCTTCTGGTTCTGTCATGCCTGTGTTCGTTTCCTCGCTCGGCGACTCAGATACGTCACGCGGGACATTCTCTACTCTGTTGTCACTCGACTGTGGCTCTGTCACGGCTTCCTGCCTTTTTCGAGTGACTGGTGCCATTGTACTAGCTTCCCCGAGAAACCAAAGACGTTGAAAGGGTTAGAGAGGAACGCGGCGTTGTATGTCACCCGCCTACGAACTAAGTGTCCGTCTGTTATTCGATGCTAACAATTGCTATTTATTTTCTATCAGGCGTTTCTACCAATAAAAAAAAACAAAAAAACAAAAAAGGCAATTTGGATCCGTTTGTGAACGCTGCGCGCCTATAAACGCTAAATTATTTAATGCACTGTTGCTTAAATACAATAACTCTAACAAGTCCTACAATTGAGGCTAAATTCGCGTTTCTAAATTATTTCGACCGATAGGTATTAATGCACCGTTCTATTTCTACGAGCCTCCTAAATAGCTATTACCCGCGCGTACCTGGCTTTTCTATCTGAATCTACCGTTCAACGCAATTACCGCTATATTCGTATTTACATAATATCGTTCTATCGCGCCTATGTTTACGTAAACTATTACAGTTAACGCGCTATACCGTTACGAAAATATAAATAGCACCGCACCGTTACTAAATCTGTACTCGCGACCTACCCCGACCTACCCTCCTAATCTTATATTTTTTTTTGATTCTACCCCAGCAACCCCCACTGAGACTAGGTAATTAGGTTTTACAGTACCTTTAATATTGGAGGCTGCCGGTGCTAAGATCGAGAGTCCGGTCTCGGTGCCTGCCGTCTCGGAATGCGGGGCGCTTCAAATCCACGTATCACGGAGGTGCCGCGGAGTGCGGGGAGGCGCTCGCGATATGACTCGATCCGGTTTGCGTTGGCGCGCTGCGCCGCGTAGCGACCGTCTGTAACGGCAACTATTTTACCTATTACAATACCTAATCTTACCTCTTACTTCGTTTATTTTCGCGGTGTCGCAGCCCGGACACCGGAATGCGGTCCTCGAAATGTCCGTAGGGCACGGCTGCGACGCTGAGTGGCTTTTCGCAGGGTCACTCGCCGGTGATCCTGCGCGTTCTATGGGTGATTCCCTCGACAGGCGAAGGACGGGCAACGGGCACTGGGCTTGAAGGGAAGGGTTACTGTGTTCTGTCTTCTCCAAGGTTCGGTTCCCAGCTACCAGATCCGGTTCGAAGCGACCACGAAAAGATGTGCGTGACTCGGTGCCATCCTTCCTTCTTAGGGTGGTCGTAGCTGGGAGGACGGGATGGGTGAAATGAAATTCCTTATCCAGTTCAAAGCCACCTCGCCTCCTTTCCCCTTGCTCGCCTTTCTATGTGGACTGTATCGGTGTGCCTCGTATGCCCGGTCGCTGCTGTCGAGAGAATGCCGCGCGTGTGACGCTTGCGCAATTTATACTTTCTCCGATCACAGGCGAACGAGGGGCGAAGGACGGTGGTGTCAATTTATTTTTCTACCTTCTATTACAAAAAAGTCTTCCCCGGCGGGTTTCTGTCCACCCTATATCCGCCGGGGTCTATTTTATCATGCCGCTATCGGGCCCTATATTAAAATATTTATATTTACAATCTTATAAGTATTTTTTTCTACTATAATTAATTACTATCCTATTATCTATCTATTTATATGGCCGCGCGTGCTGCGAAGCGGTTGTCGCGTACACATATAATCACCTCATTTTTAGTTTAGTCTGGAAAGTGTAACTGACTGAAAAGAGATGCGTTTTGAAGATCTATTTCATTCTGTTTCGCTAGGGTTTACATGACATGTAATGACAATATTTTTTAATTAGAAACGAGACTAAAAAATCTACACAATACTTATTTTATCCATAATAGACTATCCTGCTCTTAAATAGACACACACAACCTGTCGAAAATATTAGAAAGTATGATATAAATTCAAATAACTTATTTTTATTACCATTTTTTTTATACACATTAATTACAGAAACAAATTGTGAATTATGTAACCATGTGTACCATGCAGCTTAGGTTAAGTTATGCCTTTAGTACTTAACATAATTTACTTGCTCTATGTTATTATTATAGTGTGATATGATATCAAACATATTTTATTACAGTATTACCCAGCAACGAAGAATATTTCTCGACCAGTAGCGTCCGAAAAAGGAGCTTATGGACCAGTTAATTTAGACGCGAAAATAGAGTTATTAAAACAAGAAGGTCGTGATGCTCTCGGAGTGCGATATCCTGTTGTTGCAGGCGCCAAGTTGCCTACTTTCGAAGCTCTACGACAACGCGCCGGCTTACTCTTGTACGAGACGAATGTGCCTCCTGCTAATAGTATATTACGTCTGTTGCATATAGACATGCCCCATGACAGAGTTTACGTGTACGTTAACGGAGTAAGTATTTCATTTCTACTGGTCTATCAGGCTGAAATAGTGTAAATGTTTTTAAATTTGCAGTACGTCACACGTCTTACTTTAAAAAAATAAGGACAATTGCACAATATATATAATGTCGAATTGGCGATGAAATGAGCTAAACCACATTTGAGTGAATCTGAGTTAAATGCAGAAAAAAATTACATTTTTTTAGTAGTGAAGAAAGTAAAGCGACATTTACATTGTAAACAAAATTATCACTAAATGCGAAAGTAAGGTAATTGAAATGCCATATCTAAAATTTTAATGGTGAAACAATCTAATACGATCGGCTTTCTTCACGACTACAAAATTGAGTGCAATTATTTAAGTTGTGAAGAGAACTACGCCTCATAGAATACAAAGGCGAAGTTACACGATTGTATGGACCTCCGGTAACAAAGTTCAGTATTGAGTCACTTTATTGATTACTTATTTAAAATTAAAAAATCTACCCCTTAAGAAAATCAATAGCAAAAATAAAGTAACGCAAAAATACCTTTAAGTTCGATTTTGTAATTTTCTATGCAGCGGAGTATGTAAAACTCTGAAAAAAAAGTGGTGCAAATTGTATTGGAGTGCCAATATACGCTGCGCAATACACTGAAATATAATTAGTTGCTATACTTTACCACAGATGGCGGTAACTAGTTGTTATTATTATTATTGAATATCTACTTAGATATTATTTTTTACATCAGATAGCGCTATCAGTAGAGCTGTTTTGAACAAATCTTAATTATTCAATTTTTAATAAAAATAATAAGCTTCCAAGCAAGCAACACGTGTTTTTTAAGAAAATTACGTATTGCTTGAATTAAAAACATTTGAATGCAACTGTGTACGATATAAAGATGCCGCAACATTTTAATAAGTTTTAATATACATCTCAAAAATCGGTTGGCCCTGCAGACCATCCCTGAAATTTCCAGCTATTTTCGAGTTCAAAGTGCTCGAAAATTAAAAAGCTATATTTAGCTCTCCGAACTAAAAATATCGATTTTTGAGCTCTTCAAGCTCATAGTATTCATTTTCCGAGCTCTCCAAGCCGAAAAACAGAATTTCTATACATTTAGAGTTCTTCGAGCTCAAGCAAAGAAAACGTTATTTTGGAATTGAATTGCGAAATCTTTTGAACGCTTCGTTTGATTTGAATGTAGTTTACGGCATTCTATGTAATTTTGTAAGCCCAAAATTTTTGTGTAAAACCAAAAATCGATTGATCTTGAAATCTTAAAGTTATGTTAAAAAAACACGTTTTTGGGAAATTTATGAACTGCGATATCTTTTGAACACGTTGTTCGATTTTGATATTTTTGCAGGCACTCGACACAGTTTTTTATGTACACAAAACGTATATAAAGTTTCAAGTAGATTGGTTGGAAAATGTCAAAGTTATTTAAAAACGTTAAAAAAAAATTTATAGAATATTTTTGAAACAGCTCGATCGATTGGCTTCAAAATCTAATCAGATCTAAGTCTCGATGAACCCTTTCAAACGCCCTATCACGGCTATTAATCGGTCAATCCGTTCTCAAGATATCGTACGACAAAAAAAGTTACACATACAGACATCCAGCCGAAAATGGTCAGAATGGCTTTGCAGGACCTCAAAACGTGGAGATCTGATGAAAACTCGATTTTCGAAAATCGGACCCAAATCAATCACCTCCTTTGGATAGCGGGAAGTTAAAAAAGCCGCTTTCTTGAAAATATTATATTCAACTTACAATGTTTAAAAAAGACAATCTATACAATGACATATGTTTCAACTTGAGACAACTTATAGTAACTGCATATGGGGCAATGGGCATCATCATTTACAAGTTAAATATAAAATTTGGCTTCATGATTGACATTACTGTTTAAAATTAAATTTCTTTAAAATCTGTATTTTCCTAATACACTTTAAATTTAATATTGCAGTTTTCAGGGTTCCGTAGCCAAATGAAAAAAATGAAACCCTTATATTTTCGGCTTGTCCGTCTGTATGTCTATCCGTCTCTCACAGTCATTTTACTCGAAGACTACTGGAACCATGCAGACGATATTTGGTACATAGGTGTAATATATAAACTCCTATACCACTGTAATGAAATCACTACAAAAAAATATTTGGGGCAGATCGCCATAAATGCAAATGAACGACGAAAAAAAATTACAGCGCCTCTCCGTACTTTCAACTATAGGGTGGGAAATTTTGAAAAAAAATCAAGTTAATACAACTCAAAAACACTTTCAATGAAAATTAGTTTTGACAAAATAATATTGAGAACTTTTGGAGATATTCATTTCGTTCATATTTACTGTGCGTGGTACGGTACGACACGCAATTGGCCGGTTTTTTACTTTTTAATGAACTAATAATTTGAAAACTTTTTAATAATAATATGTGTGGGACATGTCATATACGATTATCTAGTCCCAAACTAGGCAGAGCCTGTATCTTGTAATAATTTAACTAAATAATTTGTTCACAGAAATTACAAGGAATCTTAAGCCGTATGCACAGATTGTTGAGCCTGCCTCTAGAAGCTCCAGACAATGCAACACTGTCACTATTGGTGGAAATGCAGGGCCGGATCAACTTCGGGGATCAACTGCATGATTTTAAGGTACTCGTTACTACACAAAACTGGTTATCATGTCGTGATTTGTACAAAAGCGAAAAATACACATCTATCGCGCGCAGGCGCAGATCTAACAAATCTGTCAAAAAAAATTTCCTTATTTGCTTCTAAATTTTTAGTATAAGAATGGTATATTTTACTCATACTAGAATAATTTTTGTATGAGTAGGTATAAGCAATATGTCGGCCTAAATCATTTCTATTGAAAATACCATTTATATTTTCATAAACATGGTAGATTACACCACTTACTACTCCAGAACCGGCAGCAGCCAACAAGTTCGATTCAACAACAATGTTGGCATGAGTTAGATTAGATCGTAGAATTTGATCTAAATTGTTATTCATACGACTGGTCGGCTCGTATATCAGATGATTTTCACACATGCGCTCCTGTCGTTGCCAGCGCAACTCGTTCGATGTCTCCGGGTGGCTGCATTTAGACACGTTCGGACACGCTCGGGAGTCATTAATCGACGCTCACACGCTCTATCCTGTTTTGAATGTTGTCTTTACGTCCACTCTGCGACACAGTTGTATTAATGTTTCTTCCTGCTTTTTGCACAGCCTCCATAGAAATATTTAAGCCTATAAAAACGATCATAGCTACAACAATAACTTCTTTAAACTACGTGCCTTTAAATATATATGTAACTTTTGCTTTACTTGGTCTACAATAAATTAAAAAGGTTTTTTCCCAAATCCAAAACTTTTGATATATCAAGTACGTACCGATCTTATCGTATCGTACGTAATGAAACGAGGGGGCTTATTTTTTTTTAAATCATATAAATAGTGAAATTTGTCCACAGGGCATATTGAGCGACGTAATACTGGACGGGGCAGTCCTCGCTGGACAATGGTCGATAATGGGCTATCCCTTGCAAAACGTGTCTGACTTCAACCATATGCTCACACTCGAAGAAGGGCGATTAACAGACGGCCCCGTTATTTATGAAGGCAGTTTTACGATACCAGAAGACGAGGAACCCAAAGATACATTCTTAGATCCAACTGGATGGGGAAAGGTAAAATTTTTAAATTATCTGAATGTATCGAAAATCCAGATATCATTATCAGAAAGAACATACACAGTAGAATAATGCAATGAAGACTTAAAAATATCTTGTAGTCGCATTAAAAAAATAAAATTGGGAGGCTTAAATATAGATATGATGCTTCAAAAATTACAATAACGAAATAACTTGTTTGCAATCAATTAAAATCTCTGCTTGCAGTTATTCAACAAATGATTAACAGGAAGTTTGATATCATGAAACCAGTAGTATCAAAAAATATTTGTACCTACCACTAGGTACCTACTAGTATATTCATAATGTAACTATTGCATGAAAGAGATTGATAATTGATTCTTCTTACATGAGGATCCAAACTATAAAAAATTAAACCGTGCAATATATAAATTATTCGTATCCATGTCTTCGGAGGACATGAATACAGTCTGCAACTATTTACGGATTGATATTATTTTATTCGTCTTTCCAGTTCATTTGTGTCATATAAAAATGACCTAATTCATGTTTAATTGGTGCTGAGCTCTCATAGGCACTTAGTAATTCTTATTTATCTTTTGACCTGTGCACTGGACAGTCGGCTACTTTTAGTTCTAGATTCTAAAGAGATTGACAAGTTTAGTACTTCTGATAAATTTATGATGTACATTCTTGTACGTACAAAATGTACATCATTGACTTAGATAGAATATAATAATAATCAATAAACGTAAGCAAACTGACTGTACAAATTATACGTTCATCATCATCATCAGACTATTTTACCCCACTGCAGGGGCTTAGGCCTCCCCCAGGGTGAGGAGGGGGGCTTGGAGCTTAAGTCCACCACGCTGCTCCACTGCGGGTTGGGAACTGTAACGACCGCCATCTATTGACAGCGTCCGGGACCGACTGCTTAGCGTGCCCTCCGAAGCACGGTGTCAGTGATATTGTATACTTAAGTCAGAAAAACTCATTGGTACACGCCCGAATTCGAACCATGGCCCTATGGGGCCTTATAAATTTGAGACAGGTTCGTTGCGCTCTGGGCTATCACGACACTATACGAAACTATACGTTACTATCATTGTTTGTAACAAACATAATGGTACACATGAATTGTTATATCAGAATTTTCGTTTCCTTTTCCAGTAATAATTTTACACGTGAGTCACACTAAAATTTACTTCACAGTGAATATTTCAAAACATCAATCGGCGTATATTTAGCTAACGGCGTATATTTTTTTGCTCTCGTTTTTGTTGTTACAACGCGATATGTTTATGTACATCCATTCATTACATAATTTATGTGAAGTATTACACGATAACAAATTTTATTTGGACCAAAGTAAAAGTTAACAATTTTTTTTTCTTGCAGGGTTACGTTTGGATTAACGGGAACAATATAGGGCGATACTGGCCAAGTATAGGTCCTCAAGTGACTTTATACGTGCCAGGCGTTTGGCTTAATTCTGGTACTAACAAACTAAGGATTCTTGAGCTGGAGACTTCGAAGTCAGACCTATCTGTACAACTCATCGATCATCCTATATTAGATATTAACGTGGCACCCGCGCTGCCATGAGCCTACATTGAATTAAAATAAAAAAAAGAAATATTTAATTCAAATACATTTACTTAAGGATATTTAATCATA
The DNA here is from genome assembly GCA_949709985.1 of Luffia ferchaultella. Lineage (NCBI taxonomy): Eukaryota > Metazoa > Arthropoda > Insecta > Lepidoptera > Psychidae > Luffia > Luffia ferchaultella. The sequence continues at coordinate 12,100,819 of OX453244.1, forward strand.
AGTTAATTAATCGATTTTAGGAATGTGACAATAGGTGAATGCAATTCATGGAGTGAACCTTCGGTCATAACTGTAGGTATTGATTATCGAAACATTTTTATATTATAGGTATACTTCTTCTGAAATTACATTTCTTCTAAACGTGTATCACAATCTAGATTACCAAGAACTAACTAGATAACTTATACTTATTTCCTTATTTCTATTCTTTGATTTCATTTGCCAGGATTTAATACTTTAGTTATTAAATATTTTTGTAGCACGCTCTATTAATTCGATCGCATCATGTTTTAAATTTTAAGATAGGGTCAAGGAAACTGCCAACTTAATTTTGATAAAGTTTAAGTTACATCAAATTGTGCATTGAACCTTTGACTTGTCCGTGGTATTACCGGGGTTGTACTACCAGTTGGTCCACGGGGGATTTTTTTGGCCGTGGACCTACTAGTACAGCTGGTTGTACAACAGCGCACATTTTTCGCTTGCCCGTGGTCTTGAGTTAGTTGAAAATTGTAACCATCATCATCTATTAGATTAGGTTCATAATCATAATATAAAATTATATGTATAGTAAGTCCCGCGGCCATAGGATCAGTTTCATGTAACCATTTCAACTAACTCAAGACCGCGGACAAGTGAAAAATGTGCTGTTGTACAACCAGCTACTAGCTGCAGCTGTATTAGAAGGTCCACGGGCGAAAAATTCTCCCGTGGGCCAAATGGCAGTACAACGCTGGTAGTATCACGAGCAAGTCGTGATTGAATCCATCGATGAGTGAACCAGATGGAAATTAAATGTCGCTCCTTCACGAGCAATCGTATAAGTTTTATTTTTGTACGTACATGTAATAATTGACCGATTAGCCGAGCGGTTAGAGACTATAACTGCGGAGCGAAGGGCCCCGGATTTGAATCCCGCGCGGGATAAATATTTGTGTGCATGAACATGTCTATTTGTTCCCTAACTGGGTGTAAAACGTCTATAGTACATGTATATATTATTAAAAAATAGAATATTCAAATATGTAGATTTATGAATTGTCTGGTAACCCATAACACAAGCATAATACTTGCTTACTTTTGTTCTAGATGGCACTGTGTGGGAGGTCCCATGCATCATTATTGTATTGTAGGTATCGTTCCTTAATAAAATCTCCGGAGGCCTGACATCTTTCTGACATTTGTTGGGTGTCAGACATTTTTACTGGCAAATTATAAGTGGCCAATGTGTCTTCCACATATGTATCTTCATAACTCATTATTGCTTTCTTCAAATCAATTAATGTTGATATTGCCAATACACTCATCGCCCGCCGAAATGGTTCCCTCAGTGATTTAATAATTGTACGAACGATGACCCTTTCATCGGAAATTCGAGCTTTAGTAGCGAATCGCTTCATCTCGTGGAAATGGGCCATTGATGTTTTGTTGTTTTGGGCCGCTGAATAAAAAAATTTGTTCCAATCGGTGTTGGGTGGGAACTCGTCTTGAAATTCTTTTATTATCTCTTCATACGGTTTACTTGCGTCGTTAATAGTCTTGTAGAAATCTTTAGCGGGACCCCCGATATATAAGAGCAGGGCCGCTTTCTTTTGAGCAGAATTCCATTTATTGACCGCCGCAATCGCTTCAAAGTTTTCTTGAAACTCGTCCCAATCATCTTGTGTTGAACTCGTGAAATATTTCTTTTCTTCGCACATTTTTTAAATTCACATAGATATTTTTATTCGCTTGCGAGAGGTTTTTTAATTTTTATTATTTCCGAAACAGATCGCGTACCCGTTTGCCTCCACCAATGTAGGAGTCGTTCCTATTGGGAGCGTAAAAATACAAACTGGAATGACTGAACTTCACGTTTTATTATTATCGAGTATTAAATATTACAATTTTATTATAGACTCACTAATCGCGTAGCAATTATTATTGTTCGGCCCCGCCAATCCGACTCTTCGTTTATTTTTATTTCTCTATCCAAATCTATTATTTAAATTGATATTCTAGATCTAAAATACTTAACATACAACGTTGTGTATGGCCAGTTTGATAAACAGCCAGACACACACGCCACATTATTATGTAATAATGCGCGACTGAAGAATACTGACCTTCACACGCGCAGTAGATTATTCAATTTCTGTTTGATGGTAGGAAAAAAGCTGTGCTGGGCGGAGGAATTATTCTGATCATACTATTATCATGACTGCACTTCTTATTTCCTGAATTTCCTAATATACCGTAAGATAAACCATTGCACCTATCCCAACCCGCCTAAGGCCAGCATTTGTCACTCGTGCCACTTATAGTATATACCTACTTCTGTAAACTCAACATTATTTCTGCTATATGTATGATTGATATATAAAACCGATTAAGTGCATAGTATTATGTATGTACAAGTAAATTGTCAAAAAAATTGTATACGTTTATAAAAAATTGTATATTGTAAACATTCATAGGTTTATAAATTTGTGTATTTATAAGGAACTGCTACATTTTCCCTTTTTTACTACGACTGTTTCGTTTTCTTAGGAGAGCCAAATAACTATAATATAATAAATATATACTATAATAAATAGGATGGGTTCGTATTTACTGCAGTCGTGGGCGTTCGTTTCTTCGGGGCTTCGATCGTTAACTAGGTGTATTGGGTTTCGGGTTTTGACTCTGTATTCGTTGCCATTATTTTTAGAGTTATTCTGTTCTCCGCATTTCTTTTCCATTGAGTATTTTTCTTCTTAGAATAGGTCCTTAATAGAAGATTCTGTGCACTTCTATGGTCTTTATTACTGTATTTATTTCGAGAATTTTCCAGATTTTATTTAAGGTGCTACGTCTAGCATTAGGAGTTTCGTTTCAACCCCTGAAGCGAACGGACGCCGACTCCCCTTGTGCCCTTGTGCGGCCTGTAATAAAATATTTTGTTCACGCTTCATTCTTCAGAAACAATTTGTTGTGACTATCGCGTCTATCTTACTTAAATTTTCAGTCATATAATTAAATTAAATATAATTATTAAAAACAACTGGATGTGCAAACGTGTTAGCTATAAAATAGTGTTGCGAAGTCCAGTGCGTGATATCTAACGAAATAGGTATCGGCGTCGCCGGCGCAGTTAGGTACCTACCTACAGCGACACGAAACCTCATACCTATTCATTTGGTGAGATTGTTCCATTATATAATCACAATTATGTTTAAGGAAATCCTATATTTAAGTAATTGATTAATTTTTAATGTGTCTGTTTCAAAATTCCTAAAATGAGATGCAGTTGGTTGATTTTGTTTTGAATGTTTGACTGAATATAAAGTTTAAATCCATAAACATAAAAAAAAGTATTAAAAGTCCGGCTGAGATCGTATCGTACTTAAACGAATCCGAAATTTCACCTACTCTGTAAAAAACATATTTCATAATAAATAAATATGTATATATATATATGTATATATATATGATATCTATATAATACACAAGCATATTTCCTCATCCGAGAAAAAGAACAATGAATACCTACGTGTTTATAATAAGTAAATTGATATAATTGATATAAAATAATATAAGTGTATCAACGGAAGCTGTTAGCTTATTATTATTATTATTGATAATAATAATTATTATTATGCTACTCTGTTTTCTATCTACTTTTGGATATGTCAACAATAAGAAAAACCAAAGTCACTTTTTAGATTTCGACGATTCGAAATTTTTTATGTTTCAACAAGCAAAAACATCAGTCGCATTCCGACAAGAGTCAAGAGATAATAATATAAACTTCTCGAGGCGTTCAAGGACACGCTATCGGCCGGAACCCGAAACAATAGAACAAATGTGGCAATAAAAAAAAACGTACCCAAAAATTCCTTATTCTTTATACCTGAGTTGCAAAAGATAGTGTAACTTTGCATATTAGTAAAATAATGCATTAAAAATAAAAATAAATCTAAACGTGCATTGGAAAACATACTGAAGACTTATGAGGAAGGAGTGAAGATACACTAATGTAGCTTCAAGAACTATGCTCAGGCAGTGGCGTAGCTAGGGGGGGCGGGGGGGGGGTGTCACCCTTTAGGGGGTGACACCCGGATCGGCCGACCCTTGATGTCGATGCCAGCGCAACCTGTTACTCTGAAAAACTCTAATCGGTACCAGATGATGGAATAACGTCGACGATCTAGTAGTCCTCAAAGAAGAAAATGTCGCGCCTTTAAATTGGAGGATGACAAGAATTTATCAACTCTTTCTTGGAGCTGACGGTGTGTCCTGAATCACAGACTTCAAAACGCAAAAGAGACTTGTACGACGAGTTATCAACCGTGTCTGTCTCCTACCTACCACACATCAATTTGAAAGCCAAAGATTGAAGCTTCTAGTTTTCTCAAGTGGTATCTACACATTTTATTTTGACTTTCAATAAGTGGGCGTAAACATCTTATATTAAATAAAAACTTTAAAAAAGAACAACAAAAAAAAGTTTTCAAGGGGGGTCAAGATGTTAACGCCATGAAGAGACGTCATGAGTCATATTTACGTCATGCGGATGAGGCAGGGTGAGCGCGCCTCAGGGGTGACACCCACCTTATACAGACCGATGTGCAAAAATAATAAAAAAACGCATATATAAGTGTGAAATTACGCACAATAATAAAATTTATAAAATCGTGTTTAGTACATAACAACATACCTAATACTAAAAATAGGTAACATATTGTTTGGCCTCATGAAACAAAATTGTTTCACACAGTGTCTGGGACCGTTAATTATTAGGTATTTTCAGTTTACTTAGCGGTCCCCGACGCCTTTAAGGATCAAAAATCATTTGAAAATGAACAAACCTGTATTATTTCAGACTTTTTAAATGTTAGTTTTTTCTTTGTCGGGGGTTTTTGAAATTTTCAATTTAAGTTTTATTTCAAAAGTTTTAAACTTAGTTATTGAATTAAGCTGTGGGGACACGCTGCTAATGTTAATACAATCTTCGTGTTGCAGAAGCGAGCTGTTCGAGCAATTTATAAACTGGGATCTAAAGTATCACTTAGAGAAAAGTTTAAGGAAATTAATATAATGACATTGCCATCTCAATACATATTTGAAAACATTATGTACGTTAAAAAAAATATTACATTATTTAAAAAAAAATAGTGATCGGCATAATGTTAATACAAGAAACAAAGATAAACTTGCTAATCATGTCAGCCGCCTCAATAAAATCACGAAATCTTTTAAAGGGCAATGTATACGCTTTTACAATAAGATCCCAGCTGACATTCAAGATCTACCCCTTAATAAGTTTAAAACTACAATAAAACGAAAGCTTTATGCAAAAGCTTATTATAAAGTATCAGACTACTTAGATGATAAAAATCCATGGGTGTAAGCCGCTCGCCTATCAGTTTGTTTCAATATTATTCTTTAAGCACTTATTGTTAAAATTCTTTTTTTTTTATAATTTTGTTAAAAAGAGCGTCCCTCAGTTTCTTGCGTATTCTTCTGAGAGGTACCAGCATTTTTGAATGCGCCTTTGTGGTGACGTTTTTCCACAAAGTAATAAAATTCACTCTTAAGACGTATTTCAAGATTATGTTACATAACTACGAAATAAAGATATTTTGATTTGATTTGATTTGAAAAGTAAATTAATTCATACATGATCAGACAAAAAAAATAATTTTCAAGTTTTTGCTTTGTCATTTCGTTAGTTAATATTCCTTATTTTTCAATATAGTGTACATTATTCTACGAGTCAAGCCCTTTCATTTGATACCCATACTGAGGGAATTGTGAAAAAAATATGTAAACCACCATTTGTGGCGGCGGCCATCTTGGATTTGAAATTTGTCATAGTGTATAGTATTTTACTAGTTAAGCCCTTTCATTTGATACCCATATTGAGGGAGTTGTGAAAAAAATATGTCGGCCGTCTTGGATTTGAAATTTGTCAAGTGTATAGTATTTCACGAGTCAAGCCCTTTCTTTTGATACCTATATTGAGGGAGTTGTGAAAAAATATAAGTAAACCGCTATTTGTGGTGGCGGCCATCTTGGATTTGAAATTTGTCATAGTGTATAGTATTCTATTTGTCAAGCCCTTTCATTTCATACCCATATTGATGGAGTAGGGCAAAAATATGATATCCGCCATTTTGTGGCGGCGGCCATCTTGGACTGATTTTCATCAAACATAGCTAAAAACACTCGCGACTAATTCATCTTTCAAAACAAAAAAAAACAAAATCGAAATCGGTTCATCCGTTTGGGAGCTACGATGCCACGGACAGATACACAGATACACACACACTCAAACTTTTAACACCCCTCTTGTTTCGTCGGTGGTTAAAAATAGGTAGGTAACATATTTTTAAGTAAAAAACTATTTCATAAATTATAATATTTCATAGTGGAACACAACTATTCTTTATGTTGATTGTCTATGGTCGGGAATTTCCCCGAAATTATTTTTAAATCTGACTTGCCTGCGGTACTGATACTGAAATGTATGTATCGTCATTTGTTTTCAATCAATTCAGTTGTGGCACTTGTGACGCAATTACAGAGTTGACACAGATTTTTCCCCTATTTAAAACAACTATACGCGGTTTATTTAAAATTATTCACGTGAATGAAACATTATTGGGACAAACACCCTATTTTTAATTAATAAGAGGAATTGATTCTGTAAGTAAGTACTGCTTATTTATTTAACGCTAAATATATACCTAGTCTGGTCATAAATACTGTTAGAATTAAAAATAAAAAATATTACATTTGAATTTGGAATCTGTCATTTTTATACGATTGTTCATTGTGTTTCCGTATTTTGGCGCCAATACATTATACAATATTTTGCGATATTAAAATGGAGTGGGGTGATAAAGAGAACCGAATCGCTGTGATTGCATTACGCAAAGTAGGTATGGAGCCAAATATAATTTTTAAAACTCTCCATACGCTTGGTATTAGTGGTACATACGCTAGGTAGTACAAATGTTTGTGAACCGGGCTATTAATAGGTACAATGAGACCTCTTCTGTTCGTGACAGAAAAAGATCTGGCTGTTCACGTAGTGTTCGTACGAAAAAGGTGGTCAAAGCGGCAAGGGAAAGAATTCGAACAAATCCTGTCCGAAAGCAAAAGATTTTATCTCGAGAGATGAAGATAGCACCTAGAACCATGTCGCGTATTTTAAAAGATGACTTAGGACTTGCAGCCTATAAAAGGCGCACTGGTCATTTCTTAACTGATAATTTAAAAAAGAATAGGGAGATAAAATCAAAACGACTATTGAAGCGGTACGCAAAGGGAGGTCACCGAAAAATTTTGTTTACGGATGAGAAAATTTTTACAATTGAGCAACATTTTACCAAACAAAATGGCCGTATTTATGCTCAAAGCTCTAAGAAAGCTTCCCAATCAGTCGACAGAGTGCAACGTGGGCATTATCCGACATCAGTGATGGTTTGGTGGGGTGTTAGCTATGAAGGAGTGACTGAGCCATATTTTGTGAAAAAGGTGTCAAAACCTCAGCAAAAGTGTATCAGGATACCATTCTTGAGACGGTAGTTAAGCCCCTTAACAACAGCATGTTCAATAACCAAATATGGTCCTTCCAGCAAGACGCTGCGCCGGGTCATAAAGCTCGGTCCACGCAGTCTGGTTGGAAACGAACGTGCCTGACTTCATCAGAGCTAAAGACTGGCAGTCGTCTAGTCTAGTCCCGATCTTAATCCGCTGGATTATGATTTATGGTTAGTTTTAGAGAGTACGGCTTGCTCTAAACGCCATGATAATTTGGAGTCCTTAGAACAATCCATACAATTGGCAGTGAAGAGTTTTTCCATGGAAAAAGTGCGTGCTTACTGATAACTGGCTTCAACGTGTAAAGGATTATATTGCAGCCAATGGAAGCCACTTCGAATAAGCTTTTTATATTTTAAATTGTTTTTTTTTTATTTTAAAAACATTAATGATTCATTGAGAATATCAATTGACAAAAAAATTAAACAACGAAATGAAATTAAAGAAATTAATTGCTTGCACGTCATTTTCAAAAGTAATATACATATTTCTGAAATATAAATAGTATATATGGGGTGACACCATCATCTCCCGCACCGGGTACCACCACCCCTAGCGCCGCCACTGTGCTCAGGCATGATACAGGTACGTGTTGCTACAGCTAAGAAACCACGAATATGCCACACTGGTACGAAACAAAACAGAGGTGAAATAAGCCAACGACGAATCATACCAATCAGAGAACATTAAGTATAATAGATGAAATACAGTCAAATAAATAGTTATTTATTCACGACAAAATTTAACAAAAAACTAAATATTTAAAAATAATGTTTAAAATATGTCGTCATAGCACATGTCAGGCGTCAGGAATAAGAACAAAAAAAAAACTACCTATTTTAAAAACCAAACAGTATCCCCATTTCCGTATCACAAAGGAACGCTCCATCTCAAAACAGTAAGACCTTTCGCAACCTTTCTCTTTACTAAGCAATTAAGGGGTAACAAAAAAAAAACACTGCAGGCATGACGCGCCCAACGCAAATGTGTCAGGAGTGGATAGCCAAAGATAGAAGCTGTTTATATAATTTCTATCACAGTTTAAATCTGTCATAAAACACATAAAGTTGACTTATATACCCAAAATCAGTTCCGCGATGGCTTCTGGGGAGGACAGAATATTATTGTCGCCTGCACGCATCGATGCCTGCACGGAATAGTATATAATAGGTAAATGTGTTTTTTCATTCACCTAATATAAATATATTAATATTATATAAACTGTCTGGGTCGCCTGTTCTAGTAAATATTTAGGTATTTACATCTATACTACGAAAACAACCACAACGATAGTATAATAATGTAACAAAAATCTTTAATCATACAAGGAAAACGTACCTATTTCGGTACATAAAAATTATAGCACTGAACTGAGAGCCTACAAATTCTTCCAAAAACACTAAACATTTCAAACCAGTTTTACATAAACAAATAGAAGATGAAACATTCATACGATTACTCTTTTCAGTAAATACTGGACGTATTTATCAAATATCAAATACCACGAAACTTATAACAAAAGAGTGCGAGTCAGTGTCACTTCGTATCGATATCTAGAATGGAAGCAGCTGCAAAAAACGCATATACTTTAATTTCAAAGGATTTTAATACACACGTAGGAATAAAAGACGTGAAAGACTTGAAACCCGGGGTAATAAGTCCGTTCGTTCGTCTAACGGTCGTCCATCAGGTAGTTATCTGGAAGCTAGGCTCTAGAAAGTCTCACATTATAATCAGGAACAAAGAAATATTTTTTGGCACTGTGAAATGAGAACAGGCAAAAATTATAGAATCCGATCACAAAATAATTTGTGGTAAAATTAAAACTCGAGCTTCCAAATGAAAACTAATCGACAAAACAACCGACCACTGGAATAGTAGGTAGCTTCTCTAAGATTAGATCAAGACAACAAAATTAATCTTCCACTGATACTACTCGTATAATTCGCTGATGACTTAATTCTAATAAGAAAAAATATCGTCATTATAGATCGCATACTAAACGAAATGAAAAAAACTGTTGAAAACAAAAAGATTAGTTTTAAACGAAGAAAAAACCAAGTTTGTCATACGGGACCCATTCAGTCCGTCGACAAAGAAAGCCTCGTTCTACTAGGGAACGCAATGACACGCCCAGTTCAAGAAATAAAGTACCTAACCATCTATGTAACAGCAACGCGAGAAAAAAAGCTACTATAAAAACTAGATGTAAGAAAGCCGTAACCTATCTCAAAATTCTTTTACAGTGTATTCAACAAAGCAAACTAGAATTAAAATCGCAAAACTCATTTACAAAAGGGTTATCTCACCAGCCATGACTTACGGCCTCAAATTTACCGAGCTAGCAAAAGCCAAAGCTTGAACCGTATATTTTGAAGATTATGCTAGAAGTAAGAAATAAAAAATACACCTAACAAAGAAATCTGGTAAATTTTAGGCGGAAAAACAATAACAAAGACTATGAAAGTACGTAAATTCTCCCACCATGGACATATTATGCTAAGAAGAAAACACCTCATCTAATGCAATGAAGACAAACAAAATATAGGTCGTCCCATTCATACATGGAAGTGCTTCGTAAATCATGACATCAATAACAACACAAACTACGACAAGGAATACTGAAAAAGAACTGCGGTAAACAGACCAACACTAAAAATAATGGCAGAAGAAATCCGATACAGAGTCAGACTCCGAAACAGAATACACCTAGTTAACGACTTAGCCCCGAAGAAACGAACTCCCACGGTCGCAGTGAATACTATCCTATCCTCTATATGTTACTCACCAAATATAGTATCTATATTCCCCATGCTGGCTTCACGATGCTGGTATTCGGGTCGGCTCAACCTCCTGTCATTCCTATATCCCGACTGCAGCCTACCTACACTCTGTCCTATCTACTAAGGCTCATTGGTGTCTCGGACCTCCGCGTCCTTGCAGCAGAACTGCTGGCTGATGAGTCATTGGAACGGAACGGAACGGAGGTGCTACTTCTAGCATTACTCTTCAAAATATATCGATAATTTCGTCTAAGGCTTGAGCGATCATGCCGGGTGAGGGAACCCTTTTGTGAATGATTTCTGCAATTTTCCGTTATAGTTTAATTTGTTGAAACGATGGTAGAAGAATTTTGATATAACATAACTTACGGCTTTTTTACATCATCTATTAATACAGGCTTTTTTGAATAATTATCTCGAATGGCAAAATATGTTTTTTTTTAGTGGCACCAGGAAAAGCTGGACGCAAGCTCAAAGTTTTTCTCGAATCCATTTTTAGGATCAGCAGTTTCATAACCTGAGGTTCTTTTAATATAATATATTCTTTGTTTCGGTCCAAAATTTATAAAGTGTAAATAAGATGATATGAAGGACACTTCTTAATTTCAATCCAATTTTTTCCAAAGCAAAAAATATAGGTCGAGCAAATTTTCACAATAAAATTATTTTTCCGCCAAAAGAATCCACAGGTACAGCGTGGTTACTAAGCGAAATGTAAAGACTATACTAGAAAATGGTGACCACGGGTGCAGCGGGGAAAGGTGGCAGCCGAGCGACTCAGCCGTCAGTTGCGAGCGGACTCCCATATCAACACTATAACTTTGTGACGCCATATCTCAATATTTTAGTACTGAATGATTCTAAAAGGAAAACACAAGTATTTTAATTTTTTCATCTGCGATCATAATTTTAAAATTTGGATGTGAATTAAAAAATCACATCTAGGTGTAGATACAGAAACCAATATGTTGCCAGTTTGACTACATGTCTTTAGAACCATAGTCTATTAAGACGCCTTAGAAAAATTCGACTAGATATACTGCCCTGCTAAGCCGAAAGGCGCGATCTCTGAGATACGCCCTTTTACTTTATTTTATTGCATTTGATAGCTCCAACAATTTCACATCTAATGGTATAAACCAAATAGCGCTATCTTACTTGAAACATATAAAAAAACCACTAAGAAGATTTTTTATATCTCAATATTTACTTCAATTACTAAGAGATTTGGCTTTATATCGTTTTTGTGAAGCCAAATGGTCTTATGTTGATATAAGCTAGAAAAGCTTAAATAACCTTCATCGAATTTCTAAGGCAAAAAGCGGCAAGTTCATCTTTGTAATAACGGATGAGAAATAAAATATACGATTTTGACGACTTCTGCGAAGCTGTAGCCAGCACTGGCAAAAACGTAAAGCTCAAAAAAATGACGTCGGAAGATTTTTATGAGTGACCTGACTACACAACCCAGTACAAACTTTCCCGACTGTCACCACGACCTTACATCAGTGAAATTGTGGAAGTCGAGGTTAACAAGAGCAGTTTTGATTTAAGCTACAAAACTAATTTTCAGAAAGAACCCATTACGCTAGCGTCATAGGTGCAAAGCTTTTAAAATTGAATAAAATTCCACCGCCAACTAAAAAAACCGGCCAAGTGCGAATCGGACTCGCACTCGAAGGGTTTCGTACCACCATACAATATAAAAAAACGAGCGCGACGTTAATCGAACTTAACCATTAATCGTTATTATTATGGAATTTAAGAATTATTGTATAAACATATTTCATTTTTCTTTCGTTAGTTATTTAGAAGGCACTCGATCCTTTGGCTAATCCGACAAGTAATAACACAAGTGCACTGATAGCTAGAAATAATTATTATTTTATTACAATGATCCTTTGGCTTTTAGTATCGATTGTGAAGAGAATAAGCTCTGTAAAATAAAGCATAAATTTACAGTACCTAGTAATAGAATGTAGTTTGCATCATAAAATGTTTTTTTTTAATTTATCTTTTACAATAACATCACAAAAAGCAAATGTATCTAGTTTTCGCTTATTGGCTAAACGCTATCTGTCATTTTCTACAGAATTTTTACAAAATACGTTGTAAGTTAATTTATTACTCGTTAAATAATACAATCTAGTTAGCTGTGATAGTTTTTCTTATAACTATGTTATATATACTCCTGCAATAAATTTTTTCCACATATCCAAAAATAACGGTTTAGCTGGTAGAGGGGGGGGGGGGGGACGACACATGACTCTAACAAAAATTAGGACTTTAGGAGTCTTAAATAAAAAAAATATTTGAAACCTTGATATTATTTTTGAAGACCTATCGTTTGGTATCTCGCGTTAATATAGGATGATTTTTTTTTCGTACTTCAGTTGCATGTATGGCGACCTATCCAAAAAAAAGGTTTTTTTAATTTCACTACGTCATTGTGTTGCGGTTCATAGATTACACCTACCTTCCAAATTTCATCTTTATATTGCCAATAGTTTCTGAGAAAAACCGCAGACAGACATACAGACAGACGGACGGACGGACATGGCGAAACTATAAGGGTTTCTTTTTTGCCATTTGGCTACGGAACTCTAAAAGCAGCACCTGCAGGCATTCTTCAGTCAAAAAACAAAATATTTTAAAATATCTTGCAAGTCTAATGCTTGCTAATAGGCTGTCTTTCTGGCGGAGACTGCCAACTTTCGATTAATTTTAGTACATAGAAAGCAAATAAATAGGTACGTTTTTAATTTGTAATTCCGTTTTATAATAAATGAAGTTATTAAAAAACACAATGAAATGAAGTTTTATTTTCAACTTGTATGTATTTTTCCTAAATAAAAAAAACTGTTTTTTTATATGGACAATTATATGAGCAGATTAAAGCTGAAAGCAGTATCTCAATTTTTGAAGCCTTTATTTTTAAACCAAATAGCAGTATCTCAGAAAATTAACATAATGGTACAATTTATAGAAAATCTGAGTATGTCCATGATACATATGGTCAAAAATACACTCTTTTGGTGTAAAGTTGTGGCTCTGCAGTTCTATACCCAAAATTAATAATTTTATTATCAGAACCATTAAAAACCGTGTAATCGATCTATTAGTGAGTACCACGTTTAGACCTCAGCCACTCAAGCGTTTTTCCATGAGTACAATAAAAAGTAAAGTAAAAAGCTAAGTAACAAATGAAAATTTGAAGTATTGTGCTTGAAATTTAAAACAAGCTATGAGCTAGATTTATCCAAACTGAATGTATGCAAACCTAATACTCTCATTGATGGGACTATCTCTTATTCAATAACTGTAGTTATATTATTGGATTAATTATTTTATTACTCTGGCTAAAATATTTTAAACTAAAAACGTTTGTATGTTTTTGTGTGAATAAACACTATTTTATATTTAAAGTAGTTTATTTTATAACTAAAATCAAATATATAACATTACAAGCAAATGCTATCGAAATGAAAATTTTTAGTGGCTCTTTAAAAACTTGGAAATTTTGTAAGTTGTAACTTTTGGCTCTTACATGTCAAAAGATTGCCGACCCCTGGTTTAGGAGGGCAGTATAGTTCGCACCCAAATTTTCGTTCATGTTGAAGTTGACGCTGTACATTTTGCGCGAACCTGCTCTCAACTTTCTGATTACCGTTTTTTCTACTGAAGAACAAGAAGTTTGACGTGAGCTGTAAAACAAAAATAAACTAGATTAAAACGATCTTGAAACGTACCTTATGTTAAATGGCAGAAACGCATGACACATCAAAACACCAAGAAAATGCGCGAAATGAAACGTTAAAAAATATAAATACATACTCCATTACCAATCTTTCCCGAGGGTAGCTGAATGTATAAATCATATATTTTTTTCTATACTCATGCAGTTACGCATTTCTGTTTTAACAAGAGCTCATTAATTGGTGGTTAATTTTTTAGGATTACTTTACATTCTACGGATTCGTTATCATCTTAGAATCACTCTGGGTGTGAAAGAGCTAAATATGTATAATATTGTTATGAAAATTCTTAAAGCACGCCTCGTAAGTTTATATCTACCTATAATAAATTATATATAATAATAATATTAATATTTGGAACATCCCACACATCGCCATCTAGTCCCAAAGTAAGCAAGTATTATGCTTGTATTTATGGGGTCTAGAAAACTTATAAACACATACTTAAATATTATTTTTTATAATGTATACATATATAGATACTTTTACACCCAGACATGGAACAAATAGACATGTTCATGCACACAAATATTTGTTTCGGGCGGGAATCGAACCCGCGACCTTTGGCTCCGCAGTTAGGGTCTCTAACCAACTCGGCCAACCGGTCAGTCATTGCGTTTCGTATTATGCATTGCGATTAGTCCACATTCTCGCATACTAATCACAATTTGATAATTCCGTCAGGTTATGATTGTATTTTAATTAAATATCTTATTAATTAGTCCTTAAATTTCCAATTTTCGATGAATCAAGTTGGTACTAATTGTAAAGAAAACGCAACTAATTTAATTAATCGATACGAATCTTATTAAGCAGAAATGCTATGAGTCATTTAAATGAAAACTAGTAGCAGGTACAAACATGGTAGAGTCACCTGTTCTTTAGTCATATTCATTTATTGATAAATATTTTGTTAGGTACCTAGGTAACGGTTTTTTTGTGTCTTAACGCTTTGTTCTTGTTGTATGTATCGGATGCAGAGTATGTTGTGACGTAGGAAAGATATATTATTTGTACTACGTACAAGGCAAGAGATACAATCCATATTAGAGACGCATTAAGAATGAATCGGCAAAAAGAACCCTTCCGTAGTTGAATTTCGGATATCGATATTACTATTCTATAAATCGTAAAATAGGTAGGTATCGAATCAAAATATTTTTAAGGTTGACTGTATGTATCATAGACAAATTGTATATCTACAGCAGACGTATGTCCTATACCAAAGGTTTATATACTTTGTGGTATATACTGAAGGTTTATACCTACCACAAGTTATACGCCTCCGTAGAAAGTGCTAGTAGTAGATATACGCCCCTGAAGTTAAATACAATCTCTTATGCTTCTTTAGCTCAGGTTTTACATGATTATACACTATCATTTTATAAAAATATTCTATACATGCTATATGCTGTACCTACTTGTCAAAATTGTACCTATACTTGTGGCAACGCCTTATCTCCCGGCCATAGCTCTACATTAAATTTGATGATTCGAATTTCTTTTTAAAGCTTATGTTCTTTGCTATTGACGAAAAAAAACAAAAAAAATAATTAACTATATATAAGTAGGTATATATATTATTTTATAATTAAATCCAATATGTATACGAATAACAACTTGTTATTTATTATGTACTACTCTTCAAAATAAAATAATTTTATTTATAAATACTTGCATTTATTCATTTTTAAATTATTGTCACGATAGGTACCTACTGTGCGAAGTGTTCGCAAAAGTCGGCTAGTGAATAATAAATAAAAATGCATCAATGATAACGTAATGAATTCGAATCAACTCTCTACTCTCAGTGCCTGAATATATATGTATAGCTTGATTCTTATTATTTCAAACTGCAGAGGGTCCCTTGTACATACGTAGGTACGAGGATTTTCTTATCATTATAGGTAGGTAGGTACCTACCTATCTACGTTCTCTGTATCTACAAACCTAAAGGGAATGTTGTGCTTGGGTAAAGCATGAATTTATTCACGGCGTTATCATAGCATCCGAGTTCGTAGTCTTTCGTTTGTGCAAAAAAGAGATCACAAGAATAGTACATCGCTGCAAACTTCAGAGCGTCTCTTAACATCAAGCAACTGTGTATGTGTGCCATAAGTGTTCCCTCTTAAAAGTGAGTACTGTAGCGATTGACAAGCCTCTAAACATTTGCATATAGGGAAGTGGCGCTAATAATGTTGCTAGGATAACGTGACCTCGGCCTCGATCACGGCGTGTGTCAGCCGACCGGCTGGGCAGTGAATGCTGCCAATTAGCGGGTGTTTTACCCTCAAATCAGGTATTTTCGTAAATCTTTTCTTTGTGTAAGTACCTATGTTTATGGGCGAAAGGTTCTCCAAAAGTTTAATTTTATATGAAGTACACAAGTTGATTGATTTTGTCATTTGACATTTACTTTATATAATGTGGACCTACGGTACAATGCGTTAGAATTATAGTAAAATTTGTTATATTTTTGTCATAATGGATAAATAGCTCGGAAAACGCTCTAAAGTCTAAAACAAACTACTAGTGATGACGAAAGTACTTAATATTAATATTTTATGCGATTAAGGGCTTAAATATGAAAGAGCCGTTTGAACTATTGGTCTAATTGAATGAAAACCGTATGTACCTACACGATAGGTGAGCATTTTTAATGGTGACATTTTTAATAAGAAAACCACTGTATTTTAAACTGAAAATTAATAAAATGATGCATTACATGACAACCGCTTAGTCTAGTGGGTAGCGACCCTGCCTACGAAGCTGGAGGTCTCAGGTTCGAATCCCAGGTCGGGTCAGTATTTATATGATGAATATTGATACTGGTACCGGGTCTTGGTTGTTATATGTATGTGTTGTCTTCGCTTGGTACAAAACACAAGCTAATGCTTAGTTTGGGGCCTAGACGGTGTTGTGATGTATACATTATTATTATTATTGCTTTTCAGTCGTTTTCGTAATCGCGTCTATTAGACATTACAAAAATTCAACTAATTTTTGAATACGAGTTCGGTCATGGCACTAACACAGCAGATATTTGTGGCTGGAGGAAACATAGCTAATAAACTGAACACACCATGCGTTTTTCATTTAATAGCTTGCACGTTGGAAATTTTTATTTGAGAAATGAACCGAAAGGTAGGCCATTCACTAAAATAAACAATGAAAAATTGTAAGTCAAGGTAGAATATAATCTATATCAATATGTTACTGAATTAGCAACATGATTTGAGTTTGACATACACATCATATTAACCGTTTTCGCCAAACTTGTTAAATTATCAAAACTAAAAAACTAAGTAGTTACCGCGTGAAATGAAAAGCCTTGCACAAAAGTACACGAGCATAGGTCGGAGTTTGCCTTGTGTTGATTAATCAACACAGATATTAGGAATTTTGGCCTGAGTTGTAAAGTGCAATAAAAATGAAATGTTCACTATAATTGCAAGTAAAAAACCCAACATAATTTCTTATTTGAACCTCTAACATTTATTTTTTATTTTATTACAATATTAGATCAAGTATTATAACTGTTTCCATCATTCGCGCCATTCTTTTCTAGTTAGGGGGTAAAAGTTATTGTTTCGTTAGAGGGTAAACTGACAACGCTAATCTGGCAACCCTCGAACAAATGAAATAAAACGACGTGCCCAGTGCCCCAGTGAAGCCAGTGGTGCCAGAGCCAGCCAGTCTGCTTCGAAATTTCGATAGCGGTGGACATTATTTTCACGCTTCTGTGCTCCCGCCACGCCATACCACGTGTCCGGCTTTACTTACATCGGAATAACACGTGAGTACATACAATACATTTAATCCAGTATGAAATAAATTTTATTAGCATATTGAATATCACTGTTTTTACAAACTCATTATTATAATACGTATGTCATGTTAGGTTAAGTCATGAATTTGTCGCTATAGAATGTCCCAGTGAAATTAAATACAGCCATCTGAGTGTACCTCTACGCCTTACATATTACATTTCATAATAACAGTTCAACTTCTGCATAATAATACAATGCATTATTATGAACATCAAGCTTTACTCTACACGGGCGCAGGGACCCTTGGCTTGGTGTCGAACTTACTAAATAGATAAAGTAGGTAGGTACATCGGATAAAATATTTTCATATAGAGTAGTAGGTATATTTTACATTATCTTTCGTTATTGCACGCACGAACTTCTAGATCTTATTTAACTACAAGGAAGCTTAGAAAAAAAACCAATATGTTCAAATTCAATTTATAATTTTCTTTCCTCACAAAACAAAGAAATTATGTTCTTTATAAAATAATGATATCTTGGCATTTGGCGTAATTAATCGCTAAGACAGATTTTCTCGGCTCTCTACTTTAGGAAAAACACAACGTTGTGCAAAATTTTTTTTAATAATAACTAAAAAATTAGAAGCTGATAAACACGAGTAACCTTTACTTTTTTAATTTTTTACTTAATACCTGCTCAAAAACTAAGTCATTAACATCACGTTATTTTATTCATTTGTTAAATTATCTATATCTATCAATCTCTGATTGCAGACCTATAAAATTAACCTATTAAAATGAAATACTTAAAATACTTACCTTATTATTCATTCTCCAGTTAATTATTTATAATTAGGTAGGTATATTTAAATAAAGGTGTTCTTCACTTGGCTCTACCGTACTTGCATTATTCACTCTTCTGTTAATTATATATAATTATATTCAAATAAGGGTGCCGCTACACCCATGTTCATCGATCGACCATCTAACGACGTCTTCATGAGGTTAATACCAAGGTAACTACCTACTGTATCGCTTCCAATCGACATCAATCAACTTTGATTTTGTAGAGGATTTTCATTTTCAACTAATCTTGGGCGGTCGCTGTCGAGAATTGTTTTCGTCACTTTTTACTGCATGATAAAGCTGAGCTACGAACTTTTGGTTCTGCTCTTTACAATGATAATTAAAAAAGTTTACGACTCGCTAAAAAGTAATTAGCGATCACGTAAGTGAATTCATCGAAAAAAAAAATATAACAACCGCACAGTTTGTAGGTATGTTATAGTTCCAATCAAGCTTTATGGCGGTTCCGAACATAGGCACAAGTCACGTCGCAGTAACAAGTTTTAGGTGAAGCGGGACGCAGTGGATCGAGAGGTAGGTATATGACTGTACCTACCTAACTACGCAAGAACGCTTAAAGCGTTGTATTCCGATCCGCCATAAAGTTTGAGGCGAACTATACTACCTACTTCTTAATAAAGTTAAAAGAATAGGCCCTAAGGTAGAGCTATCGTTATTTGCCAATGAAAGTCCCATCAAAATCGATCCACTCGTTACGGAAATTAGCCCAGAGTGTAACAAACAAAAATTTTAAGAACTTGTGTTCGTTTGGTAAGGTGCAAAGAAGTATATCTCTAGAAAAATAATTAATAAACTAATTTTAAAATTTGTATGCTTCCTACATAGTAGGTAAATAGGCAAATGTAAAACTATATGCTTACGTTATACAATATGTCCAAATATCATGTGATTCGCTTCAACGGTTTCGGCTCGGTGTGGATACGGGTGAGGGGTACCTGTTTCGACTTTACATGCATAGATTCTTGCTTTCATGGGTGTGTAGGTACAAAGTTGTTGAAT
Organism: Luffia ferchaultella; assembly: GCA_949709985.1. NCBI lineage: Eukaryota > Metazoa > Arthropoda > Insecta > Lepidoptera > Psychidae > Luffia > Luffia ferchaultella. The sequence goes on from OX453244.1 coordinate 12,120,564, forward strand.
GCTGAAACTTTTAAATATTTAGTTTATTTCTAGCATTTATCATAATAAATCAAAACCTATTTTGAATTGTTTAAAATATTTTATTAGATTTCACCATACCTAGGTAGGTACCTATGTTTTTTTTTTTTTAATAATAACGTATACATGACATCAACGTCTAGGCCCCAAACTAAGCATTCGCTTGTGTTTTGGGTACCAAGCGAAGACACCACATACATATAACAACCATGACCCGGTACCAGTATCGATATTCATCATATAAATACTGACCCAAACTGGGACTCGAACCCGGGACCTCCAGCTTCGCAGGCAGGGTCGCTACCCACTAGGCTAAGCGGTCGTCATGCATTCAAACATGCATTCAAGTTCAAAATTACAAAAGTCAAATCACGAGGCACAAACTATTTGTATTCTTAAATTTGGTTTATAATTATATATTATAATATGATATTCAATGCAATTATTGTTTTTCTCTCAAATAATATGTAGTTAATAGAGGCTTTTGAACAGGTAATTCTTTTCACTTCACCTTAACGCGAAAGTTCAGAAATGTAATTGGTAATGTTGACTAGCAAAACTGATGCAATAACATTTGTCTTTGTAAAATTTCTGTTGTGAAGGTTTTTGAGCAGGCATTTGATTTCATTCCGCCCAATAAAATAAAATTTTTGTTTTGCTATCGCTCTGCTGGTCAACAATGATAGGTAGGTACCTACCTACTTCTGAACTTGTTCTAGTAAGCGAATTGAAAAAGAACCGGTCAAGTGTAAGTTGGTCTCGCGTCTTCACAAAACAATTTCTGTTCCCGTGGGAATTTAAAAGCTTGACAATTTCGTTTTGATTTTCTTTAAACTACCTATAACTGATATCCTATATTCTGCATTTCCTTTAAATCTTTAGGTTCATTAGTTTTGCAGATGAACGAAGTAATGTTGTTGTGATGTATACGTTATTATTATTATTAACGATCGATTTTCGTATATTTTCTTTAATTTTTTTTGTCTTGCATAGGTAGTCTAAAAGTACAGGATACTATTTTTTCATATTTTGCGTGTTTGATTCCCAGCTAAAGCAAGTTATTTATGAAAAACACTTTCCCTCCAACTCCCGTCTTATAATTGTTGTATTTTGCATTTTTATTTTATATTTTTCAATACGAGCCCTTTTATTTAATGTGCCACAAGAAGCACGAGACAATTTTTTTATTTGGCTCAGAAAATTAACCCCCAAAATCAGAATTCGTTTATTTACTCCGTAGGTACCTACCTACTGTAGTCGGGTCACCTAACTCTACTGTCTAGTAGATTCGGAGAAAAGAGGCAGTCACAGACGGACAGACAGACACGAGAATGATACTACAAGAGTTCCGTTTTTACCTGAAAAATACCTGCTCGATAGGTCAATAGCCTTGTATAGCAAATATTTTACAAAAGCATTCTTTAAAACGCAATGCACGGACCCAAAGCAGGTAGAAAATGCACCACTGTATATCTATTGTAGGTAGGTAGGTAGTTATCGACAAGGTATGCATAACGATAAATATTTTAGATTTAAAGAAATGGAATCGCATATATATTTTAATATTCTGTCCATTTATTTCTATCATTACTATATTTGCACCCGCGACTTCACTCGCGTGGACTACACAATTGTACTGGGATCGCTAAAGAGAGATAATATTTTTTTATCCTCAAACGTTCCATGAAAAAATGTCCTACCTACCTATCCGAAAATATGTTTTTGGATTACCGACTTTTGGCCAGATCGTTTTAAGATTTACATTCGGTTGACCAAATACTGCCACCGTCAATAGTTTTGAACTGATATTCTCACCTTGACAGTGACACCAAAGACGTTTCTATAATGTATCACGATGTACCTACATGAATATTCATTCAATAGCGCATTGCTAACTTCCATCGACGCGCGCAATTTTTTAATGCCAATACTCGTTTGTCCACCCTAGGGCGTCAACCTGGGATCAAACACTTTAATAAATAGTTATGCAATAAAAACACTTAGCATATTTTTAAATATGTACCTACTATTGTCCATCAGTCTATGCAGTTTTTATGCGAACTGACAATCACTAGGTAGGTATATCCATTTTCATGATATCCTTGTATTTTTCAACGTACTCTTCTTCTACTAGGTACCTACTTCATCTGATGCTTTTCTGACTTTACGATCTGATACAGGGCTGGTTTAATTTCAATTCAAAACGACTACCTACTACCTAGTACGTTAAAACGGCAAATTCATATTTAAACCCATAGAGTAAATAAATTTGACAGCAGCGTTTGGTTTTAATAAGGTTTTAATGGTCATAAATGTCATTTCACAATATGGGAAATGTCAAACGCAATTTCGCGGGGGTGAAGACCAGCGCACGGGGATCTCGCGCGAACTGAAACTCGCCAGCTTGCACCAGCTAGCTAGAGTATGAGTGGTTAGACGCTAAACACAGAAGAGGGCTTCTAGTAAATTCGTACTTTTATATGTTTGAACCCCTATTATGAAACGTGTACTTAAATTTTTTTTTAAACATATAGATGCTTGACAAGCTATAAAGTTGGTAGTTAAAAAATGCAACGGAACCTCATTTTCGTCTTTGTTTGAAAAAATAGCATATTTTTGACGTGACGTGACTGCCAGACCATCGTTGTTGGTCTAACAGACAAATCTACTCTGATATAGCCAAAGTAACAGCCAAAGCAAAGTTATTACAGTAATCATGTCACTAATGAAATCACTTTATGCAGAAAATGGCATAATGAAGAAGAAGACAGTTTATTTCTGAAGCGGTCCCCGTGCATATAAACTCAATATTTTTATTTCAGTCTTAAGTCTTCTGAAAAATACTGTAGAGCGGTCCTTGTGTCGGTAATAATAAGTATATACTTATAATTTTTCTAATATTTACAGTTCTTTGACGTCCACAATGAACGGCTACGAGGCTGAAGCACCGTGCTGTCTGGTGCTTGCAGATGGTTCAGTATTTCCAGGACGCAGTTTCGGCGCACGAGTGCCAGCCGACGGAGAAGTTGGTAAGCTATTGGAAAGATTTTATAATTGAAAATTAAAAAAAAAAGATAGTAAACTTTTTAAAGTAAGTACTTACTTGGTATAAATTCCATATTTGTAATCTCGCAACGCCTGCAAATTGTAAACATAAAACTACGCTTTCTACATTTCACAAAATTTATAAAAATATTATTCCTTTTTGTTATTTTAAAGTTCTATTAAACACGTCATTTCGTAGTTATTATTATTTGTAATATATTATTAAACCGCCATCTCGCGTTACAGCCTGTATAGAGCTCATTTAAATTTCACAAACTTTTTTATAGTTTTGTTCACAAGTTTAAAAACGTATTAATTCTGCTAAAGCTAGTAAAAATATATGAATAAGTAAAAGTTCATTGAATTTAGAATGGCTTTTAGAAAAAGTGCATAAACTAACCCGCACATAAACAACTAAAAAGGACTTTCGGTTTTTCATTTTGAATGCTAATATTTTCATACAAATATGTCAATTTTTTTTTCTTCACAAAATGTATTGCAATGTATGTACGTCATCGGCACCGGCAAAAGTGTTGTTGGCAAGCAATTTTTGCCATGCCGTTGCTGTTGCCGGTACCGGTGATTTACGTTCCGTTGCGTATGGATCGAGAAAAACTGCACGTCCGGCACATTGACGGCGCGCTCGCCCCGGGAGCACGTGTTGCCTTATTGTGTATTAAAATTCGATAACAATCGTTCGTTGCCGTGACGTAGCGTGTGGATGGTGCATTTGAAAATGCCGTTAATGTTTTCAATGCCGTTGCCGTCTGCCGTGTCGGTCATCGCGTGCGGATCAGCCTTTACAATATTTAAAAAATTAAAAACGTATAAAACCTAGCTTTTGCTGATCTGAATACCATATATTTTTTTGGGCTAGTCGGTTAAGGTTTAATGGGGTGCAGCCGTTAACGCCGTTTGTATGAAAATTTGCCACTACATGGCCACTACATAATCGTCACTTCTGTAATGGTGCAAGTTGACAGCCCCTAACCACTTTTCTCGCAACGAGCGGACCAGCAGCGTGGTGGGCGAAAGGGTTGTACTCCAGTACTCGGAAGCCCGGTGATTACTTTAGACAAACAGTCACGACACACCATAACTTTTTCTAAAAAACGTTAGCTCATTGCTAATTATGTAAGTAAGCAATAAATAAATAGTCTGTCTACTATGTTTTCAATATTATTGCGGTCGTGCTTCGAATCCGGGCGTCTACCAATGAGTTTTTTCTGATTTAAGTACATAACTATCATTGCCTCCGTCCTTCGGAGAGCACGTTAAGCCTTCGGTCCCGGGTGCCATCAACAGATGATAGTCGTTCGAATCCACCAACCCGCACTGGAGCTGCGAGGTGGATTAAGCTCTAACCCCCCTCACCCTGGAGGGAGGCCTAAGCTCCTGCAGTGGGGCATAATGGGCTGGTGGAATGCATTGGAAATATACATATTTTTTATATACCTTAACCTTTCCAAAAACTTATCTCAATGACGTCGAAACCTATTTTGAATCTATTAAGTAGTTTAAAAACCTTTGCGAGGTACACAAATATTCCCACCATACACAAATACAGTTGGTCTGACATTATACTCATACCAAGTGCAATATATTATCTATGAATAAAATATGTTTTACAATTGATTTCAGTGTTCCAAACTGGCATGGTTGGGTATCCGGAGTCACTCACTGATCCATCGTATCACGCGCAATTGCTAGTACTTACATACCCTTTGGTTGGGAATTACGGCGTGCCCGACGACATGGAACGAGACCGATACGGTTTACCAAGGTATTTAGTCTTTAACTAAAATTTACTCACAGTTGATATGTGTAAAGGCCACAAATAAAACATTAGTTTTGGAAAACTCCATTGGCGAAATACCAATTACTATTATATGTATAAATCAAGCTAATTTCCGAATGACACTATTTTCTACCTTTGATTTATATAAAAATATACCTAATATAATTTCCGTTTTTTTTACCTAGGTATTTAATGACACAAAATAATTTGTTTGTTATTCTGTTTGCCCAAGATTTGACTAATTAAACTATTTTTTTACCACTAAGGTGGTTCGAATCTAATCGCATCTGGGCAGCTGGTTTAGTTGTTGGTGAAGCATGTTTAAGCGCTTGGCATTGGAGAGCCCGTCGATCGCTGGACGCTTGGCTGGCAGCAAACAATATACCCGGCCTCTCTGGTGTAGACACCCGCGCTCTTACACAACGCTTGCGTGCCGGAGTAACCCTAGGTCGCATCATTCAGACCTCAATACCTGTGGACCCAATCACATTTCCTGCTGACCCCAACGAGAGAAATCTCGTGGCTGAAGTCTCGGTCAAGGTTCGTAACAACTAAAGCATTTTATGATGTTTAATGGTGTGACTTAATCTCTACAAAACTGATTTTAATTGTAGGAACCTACAGTTTACAACCCAGATGGAAAATACACAATATTAACAGTCGACTGTGGCTTGAAATATAACCAAATCAGATGCTTAATACAACGAAACGCTAAAGTAATCGTTGTTCCTTGGGATTATGATTTAGATCCCAAAAATTATGATGGACTGTTTATAAGTAATGGACCCGGCGATCCCATGATGTGTAGTAAAACCGTTCAAAATTTACAAAAAGTGCTCAATAATGACTGTGTTAAACCTATTTTTGGTATTTGCCTCGGTCATCAGTTATTATCAACTGCAGTCGGTTGTAAAACATACAAAATGGAGTAAGTTGTAAATTTACGTCCATGACTTTATTTTTTTTGTTTTAATATTTATTAACACAATATTTAACCATTTTTCAGCTATGGAAATCGAGGTCATAATTTGCCATGCAGCCACAGCGGTACGAAGCGATGTTTTATGACTTCTCAAAATCATGGATACGCCGTAGACGCTAGTACACTACCCACCGACTGGAAAATTTTATTTACGAACAAGAATGACAACACAAATGAAGGCATTGTACACAGTACTCAACCTTTCTTCAGTGTTCAATTCCACCCTGAGCATACTGCAGGACCACAAGATTTAGAATGTCTTTTTGATGTGTTCATTGAAGCAGTGGAATCTTGCAAAAGGGATGTTATTTTTAATATTGATGCAATGATAAATGAAAAACTCGCGTTTCCTACTATAATTTCAGAGAAACCGAAGAAAGTTCTTATACTAGGGTCAGGAGGCCTGTCGATTGGTCAGGCAGGAGAATTTGACTATTCCGGATCTCAAGGAGTCAAAGCAATGCGAGAAGAGAAAATTCAAACAGTATTAATAAATCCGAATATCGCCACTGTGCAGACATCAAAAGGTTTAGCTGATAAAGTTTACTTTTTACCAATTACGCCCGAATATGTTGAACAAGTGATAAAAGCCGAAAGACCAACCGGAATACTTCTGACTTTTGGAGGCCAAACTGCTTTAAACTGTGGAGTTGAATTACAAAAAGCAAATATTTTAGAAAAATATAATGTAACAGTATTAGGAACCCCAATTCAGTCCATTATAGATACAGAAGACAGAAAAATATTTGCTGAAAAAATTAACGCTATAAATGAAAAAGTTGCTCCTAGTGCAGCTGTATTGACCGTAGAACAAGCTCTACAAGCGGCTCGGACAATCGGATATCCAGTTATGGCACGGGCTGCGTTCTCACTCGGCGGTCTCGGATCTGGTTTCGCAAATAATGAGGATGAGCTGAGATCACTGGCTCATCAAGCATTGTCACATTCAGACCAATTAATTATTGATAAATCGTTAAAAGGATGGAAAGAGGTAGAATACGAAGTGGTTCGCGATGCATACGACAATTGTATAACTGTATGTAATATGGAGAATGTTGACCCATTGGGAATTCATACTGGAGAGTCTATTGTCGTCGCCCCGAGTCAAACTTTATCAAATAGAGAATATTTTATGTTAAGAAAAACTGCGTTAAAAGTAATAAGGCATTTTGGTATTGTCGGAGAATGCAATATACAGTATGCCTTGAACCCTAATTCTGAGGAATTTTACATAGTCGAAGTTAACGCTAGACTTTCCAGGAGTTCTGCTTTGGCGAGTAAAGCCACAGGCTATCCTTTAGCATATGTTGCAGCTAAACTTGCTCTCGGTATACCATTACCTGACATAAAAAATTCTGTGACAGGTGTCACAACAGCTTGCTTCGAACCGAGCCTCGATTACTGTGTGGTGAAAGTTCCTAGGTGGGATTTGGCAAAGTTCAATAGAGTAAGCACTAAGATTGGAAGTTCCATGAAAAGCGTTGGAGAAGTGATGGCCATAGGGAGAAACTTCCAGGAAGCTTTTCAAAAAGCCTTGCGCATGGTAGACGAAAATGTCAATGGCTTCGATCCTAATATTAAAAATGTCAATGAGAACGAATTAAGAGAACCTACAGATAAAAGAATGTTCGTATTAGCCGCTGCCCTTAAGATGGGCTACTCTGTAAAAAAATTATATGATTTAACAAAAATTGATCTATGGTTTTTAGAGAAAATGGATACAATTGTTAAGTTTTACAAAATACTTGAAATCATTAATGGGTCCATCACTAAAGAAATACTTTTGTACGCTAAACAAATCGGATTTTCAGATAAACAAATCGCATCGGCTATTAAAAGTACTGAACTAGCTGTGAGAAAGCTCAGAGAAGAGTACAACATTACTCCGTTTGTAAAACAAATTGATACTGTAGCTGCTGAATGGCCAGCTACAACAAACTATCTGTATTTGACATACAATGGAACTGTTCATGATTTAGAATTCCCTGGAGGTTATATAGCAGTTTTAGGATCAGGGGTATATAGGATTGGTAGTTCAGTCGAATTTGATTGGTGCGCTGTGAGTTGCTTACGAGAATTGCGAAATCAAGAAAGAAAAACCATAATGATCAATTGTAATCCGGAAACAGTTAGTACAGATTATGATATGTCGGACAGATTATATTTCGAGGAAATTTCTTTTGAAACTGTCATGGATATTTATAATTTAGAACAGCCTGATGGTGTTGTACTGTCGATGGGTGGCCAACTTCCAAATAATATCGCAATGGATCTACATAGACAACAAGCCAAGATATTGGGGACCTCCCCTGACATGATAGACAATGCCGAAAATAGATTTAAATTTTCTAGAATGTTGGATCGTAAAGGAATTATGCAACCTAGATGGAAAGAACTGACAGATCTCGATTCTGCTGTTAGTTTTTGCGACGAAGTTGGTTACCCGTGTCTGGTGCGCCCGTCTTATGTTCTAAGCGGAGCTGCTATGAAAGTAGCTTTTTCAGATCAAGATTTAGAACAGTATCTGAAATCTGCAAGTCAAGTTAGCAAAGATTATCCAGTGGTAATTTCAAAATTTATCGTTGAAGCAAAGGAAATAGATGTCGATGTTGTTGCAGCGGATGGAATAATTCTATGTATGGCCGTTTCGGAACACGTGGAAAACGCAGGTGTACATTCTGGTGATGCCACTCTGTTGACGCCACCTCGTGATATAAATAATGAGACTCTAGATAAAATCAAAGAAATTGCACGAGTTATTGCCGAGACTCTTGACCTATCAGGACCGTTCAATATGCAATTGATAGCAAAAGATAACGATTTAAAAGTTATTGAATGTAACGTACGGGTTTCGAGATCATTCCCGTTTGTTTCGAAAACTCTAGATCACGATTTCGTCGCAACAGCTACTAAAGTAATTCTGGGTATTCCAGTTGAACCGGTTAATGTTATGATGGGTTGTGGTAAAGTTGGAATAAAAGTTCCCCAGTTCTCATTTTCGAGACTAGCCGGAGCCGACGTTACCTTGGGTGTTGAAATGGCGTCGACGGGAGAAGTAGCGTGTTTCGGAGAAAACCACTACGAAGCTTACTTAAAGTCACTGATGAGCACTGGGTTCAGGATTCCCGAAAAAGCAATTTTACTATCAGTAGGAACATATAAAGTAAGACTGCGTTATTGTTATTTATCTTTTTTGTCCATATTAAAGCGATTGTGCTAGGTTTATTCATTTCAATTTTTTTTCAGCATAAAGCGGAATTGCTCCCTAGCGTGCGAATTTTACAAAAGATGGGATATAAATTATATGCCAGTATGGGTACCGGAGATTATTACACTGAACATGGCGTAGAGGTAAAATTATTTATTGGCCTGATAATACCACCAGACAACAAATGTAGTTAACGTGTGCGTATATATTTATATGTAAATTTTGGCATTGTAAACAGGTTGAGAGCGTCCAGTGGACATTCGAACACATCGGAGACCCAGAGGACGTGCGATCTGACGGAGAACTCATGCACCTTGCAGATTTTATGGCACGTCGCGAGCTAGACTTAGTAATAAATCTGCCGATGCGTAGTGGTGCACGAAGAGTATCGTCTTTTAGTACACACGGCTACCGAACGCGCAGACTCGCCGTTGACTACGCCGTGCCTCTCGTTACTGACGTCAAATGCGCAAAACTTCTTGTACAGGTGTGTCTCAGTGTTATCTGTGTATAATCGTATAAAACAAGATGTCTTTAACGTTGATTAAACCATAATATGATAACATAGAAGGTACCATCATCAAACCATAAGACAACGCATCATGCCCGCGTGAATTTAATAATCTAAATCGTAATTTGGCTGGTTTTGGAGAGCGTTTCATAATTTAGTTAAATAGAGACATTATTTAAATATTACATTGATTTAGTTCTTTGTAAGCTAACTTTGTTAATTAAGCTTTTGAACCGTGTATATACGAGTATTATATTATTATTATTTTCTCGCTTTATGGCGCGGAAAGTTCTGTCTATAAATTGTTGGTGTGATATGCTATATTTATAAATCACACTTGAGCGAAACTCGCTAGTTTGATATATGTTTTTCATTTTAATTACCTAATATTAAACTTAAAAAAATATTAAAATAGTTTACTGCCTATCGTTCTCTATGTATGTATGACACATTGAAGTTAATCGTTTTAAGTGAATAATTTTAATTGTTTAACAGGCTATGCTTTACTGCGGAGGCTCACCGCCGATGAAGACACACACTGACTGTATGACTTTCCGCAACATTGTGAAGTTGCCGGGTTTTATAGACGTACATGTCCACGTTCGAGAACCAGGGGCGACATACAAGGAAGACTTTTCGACTTGTACTGCGGCCGCACTAGCCGGTGGCATTACTATGATATGTGCTATGCCAAATACAAATCCTCCAGTCGTGGACCGCACTGCATTCGATTATGCATCTACACTAGCAAGAGTTAGCGCTCGCTGTGACTACGCTCTCTATGTAGGGGCTTCTACCAATAACAGCGACACAATTTCTGAAATCGCTCCACAAGCCGCTGCTCTTAAAATGTATCTAAATGAGACATTCACCACATTAAGGTTAGATGACATGACAACCTGGCAACGACATTTACAAAGTTGGCCGAAAAAAATGCCCGTTTGTGTGCATGCGGAACGTGAAAAAACGGGAGCTGTTATCTTAATGGCTTCATTACTAGATCGCGCTGTGCATATCTGTCATGTAGCTAGAAAAGAAGAAATTGCGATTATCAAGGCAGCCAAAGAACGTGGACTTAAAGTGACGTGCGAAGTATGCCCTCATCACTTGTTCTTGAGCACAGCTGATGTGGACCGGATCGGTAAAGGCCGTGCTGAAGTTAGGCCTGTGCTATGTAGTCCGGAAGATCAAGCTGAACTTTGGAAAAATCTTGACGTAATCGACGTTTTTGCTACGGACCATGCCCCTCACACTGTAGAAGAGAAAGATTCTCAAAATCCACCACCAGGTTTTCCAGGCTTAGAAACTATTTTGCCTCTTTTAGTAAACGCCATTCATGAAGGTCGTTTGACAATGGAAGATTTAATAAATAAATTTCATAAAAACCCTCGAAGAATATTCAATTTGCCGGAACAACCGAATACATATGTAGAAATAGACATGGATTACGAATGGATTATTCCTAATTCCATGGAATTCTCAAAATCGAAATGGACACCCTTTGCTGGTATACGTGTTTGTGGTGCTATTCACAGAGTGACATTACGGGGTGAAATAGCTTACGTAGAAGGACAGGTTTTAGTTCCTCCGGGATTCGGTCAGAATGTCCGCGATTGGCCAACAGCGAAGAAGCAAAAATTACCAGCTGAACCAGTTGAAAAAGAAATAAGTCGGCCTAACTCAGCGTTAGATTCACACACAGGCGATTTCGCTAAATATAACGATACGGAACTTGACCAAATCGAGTATGCCCAAAAGCATGATGGTAAACTTAATGTCCACTTCAATGACCTAAGAAGTATCTCTCCCCTACCTGGTCCTATGTCAAGACAACGTTGTGATAGTGCATCCTATTATAGCACACTAGCAAACCTGCCATCGCAGAGACACCGTAGCGACTTATTTAGGAAAAGTGTACTTACTGTTGACATTTTTAACAAAGAGACACTTAACGATATATTTAATCTTGCTCAATACATGAAGACTTGTGTGAGTAAAGGCCGGTTCTTGGAGGACATTCTACGTGGTAAAGTAATGGCGTCAATATTTTACGAAGTGAGCACTCGAACGAGTTGTAGCTTCGCGGCGGCGATGCAACGTCTCGGCGGCTCCGTGATTCACACTGACGCCACCAGCTCCTCTGCGAAGAAAGGGGAGTCTTTGGAAGACAGTGTGACTGTCATGGCGAGCTATGCTGACGTAGTAGTATTACGCCATCCAGAGCCGGGTGCAGTAGAGGTAAGTAACAATATTGTTTTTTCTGATGTTCTATATTGTTTAGCTAATTTCATCTGATTTCTTAAACCATTATTTACTTTTAGCGAGCTTCGAGACACTGTCGGAAGCCTGTTATTAATGCTGGTGATGGTATAGGAGAGCATCCCACTCAAGCTCTGCTCGATGTATTTACAATCCGAGAAGAGATAGGTACAGTCAACGGTCTTACTATCACGCTAGTTGGTGATCTTAAAAATGGACGTACCGTGCATTCGCTGGCGCGCCTATTGACACACTATCAAGTGCAACTACAATATGTGAGTCCACCGGGACTGGGAATGCCTAAACATGTAATTGACTATGTTGCGTCAAAGCATATACCGCAAAAAATGTACGAGCGTCTAGAAGATGTCCTAGAAGAGACACATGTCCTGTATATGACTAGGATACAAAGGGAGAGGTTCGACAACCAAAAAGAATATGATAAGGTACGTTCATTATATGTTAACATGCTGAAATCCAAAGAACAAACTAGTTGGTCAAGGTATGGTTCATTCGTTCGACAAGCTCGTTAACTTTCATAGTCAACTGTTTAGAATTTAAACGTGGTTTCGAAAGTAAAGTTGGCTACACAAAATCAACAAAAGGATAAGGCATTTTATTTTATTTTATTTGTATGGAAAACCAACAGCACAAATTAACTTATTGACACACATAATAGCTACAAAAGGCCAATAACAGGTTCTCACTTATAGAATCATATATAGAATTATAGAAGCATCTTGAAAAAAGTTACGTTCTGTAAATTTTTTATTACCTTTTAAGAGATTTCTCTTTTCATAAGGACCAAAAAAAGCCTAGTGCCTTACAAAAACAAGAAAACAAAAATAATTAATTCGTTCACGAAACTAGTACGTCATTACTACGTCACTAGTCATGAAATGTGACGGTTTGGTTAGGTTTGAATGATTCGTTATATAACCAACGACAGACAGAATAATTCGTTCTGTTGTGTGGTTGCACCCATTGAGTTATCTAAGTACTAGAAAAGTTCTTCATAAGCCCATTTTTTTACCCCACTGCAGGGGCTTAGGCCTCCCCCAGGTTGAGGAGGTAGGTTTGGAGCTTGAATCCACCACGCTACTCCACTGCGGGTTGGGGATTGTAACGACCGCCATCCGTTGACAGCGTACGTTTTATTTAAGTTTTATCTATAAACTGATTTTCCAGGCTCGGGGTCTACTGGTAGTAACTCCTCAGCTGATGACGCGTGCAAAACGTCGCATGGTGGTAATGCACCCGCTTCCGCGCCTTGACGAAATCTCTCCGGAATTCGACACTGACCCGCGAGCAGCTTACTTCCGCCAGGCAGAGTACGGCATGTATGTACGGATGGCTCTGCTCGCTATGATCGCTGGAGTAAACCCACTCGCCTAAACGAGTTAACTAGTTGGACTCGAATGATGAACCGTGGACCATCTGAGTTCCTATAGTCTATTTTTTTTATTGCGTTTATTAAAAACATCCTTCCATAGACTTTATATAGATGACTAGAATAGTTATGCCAATTCGAATGCGCTTTGATTCCATTCCATGTTTTCATTCCATTCTACGAGCATAATAGACCTCTTTGATTATTTATATACCTACATAGAGCAAAAAGAGGCCGAATTTTATATGCTCTCTCGCTACACCGTACTCACCATGTACAAACTGTCGCCGTCTGCGTGAATTATAACCGAACAGCTAGGTGATATTTTTATGTACATGTTTTGACGCTGAATCGCCATCTGGGATGTAAATAATCAAAGGTAGGCCTTGAAGCATTTGTCTGCAGTTTATTCCTACAGCATGAAATAAACGAAAGACATTTTATAACTACTTAAACTTTGACTTAAAATTGTTTTAATTAATTAGTAAATTAGGTATTGATTAATCTGTGATTTTGCGACGTATTTTAATTTAGTTTTATTTTTTAAGTTTTTCGAATATTTTCCAGTGTATAATGGATTTTCCTACAAGCCCTTTCTGTAATTAGATAAAAGAGATCCGCCAGATGACTATGACACTGTGGTCATTTCCAATAACAGCGACCATTGATATGACCAAAACTAATATATTAAGTTTATTTATTAAATCTTGAAATGTTTAAAGTTTTGGAGATATTGATTTTTTAAACTACGGATTTAAAGTGACGGATATGTACGATACGATAGCCAAAATCTTTGTCTTTTAGAAATACATAGGTATGTAAATTGCAAAACTCTATATATTCGCAAATGTGAAGTATTTATTGGAGTTGTAATTACTTTATTCATTGTGAATAATAAATTTTGATATTACAATTCGGCTCGTAAACTTTTTTTATATTCGTTTTATAGATATATATCAGAAAAAAACATATAGTAAATTAACTCAATTTTTAAAATAAACAGTAGTAGAGTTTGGTTTTAATAGAGTCATAAATGTCAGTACACAGTATCGAAATGATATTACGCAATTTTGCAGAGTTGAAAACCGGCGCGCGGGGATTTCTCGGGGGTGAAGAGCGGCGCGCGGAGACCTTGCGCACTAAAACTCGCTATCTTACACCAACTAGCTAGAGTATGAGTAGTTAGACGGTAAACGCAGAAGAGGGCTTCTTGTCAATTCGTACTTTTATGGAAGCAAACTAATTGCACTATGAAAAAATTATTAAACTAAATTCGAAAAATAAGGTTAATTATAATTTTTTTATTTGTATACCGATTTGGTGGATCCATTTTATACATAATTTAGGAAATGACCAATTTCCATATTTATGCTCATATTAAATGATATAAAACTTATTGACATGGTTTTATGTGACTATAAAATTACTAGACAATATAATTTTAACCATGTTTAAAATATAGGATCCCAATAAAGTCATATGATGACATTAGTAAAAGGTTTCTGACCCAAATATAAGCTAAGGACAAATGTTGAATTATTTTTATATTATAGATGCAAAATTACTTTATTCAGTTACATAACACTGGGACCAATTAAAGTAAGTATTTGCTACCTTACTAATTAATTTTACAATTAATTGTGAATGATAAGAAAACATTACTTACCAGTAAGGATACATACAATCTGTTAACTTTAATTGGAATAAATGCAGTATATAATAAATAAAAATAGCGTTAATAAATTGTATAGAAAAATAATTAGAATTTAATAAAGTCTTTGGAAATTTTCGTAACGAATGTTCTGGAGATCACCCTGCACTTTTTTTCAATTTTTCTTCGCTTTACAACCTTTAGACATAAATTTCACAAATAAGTGGATCAGAAGGCGAGGTCAAATTGAATGACATCCAAGATCTCCTGATGTAATTGTTTTTATGGGGATACTTTAAAAAAATAAATGTTTTTGTCAAACCCAAATAATATTGATCAACTCAAAGTTACTTACGCGGAAAATTAGGTAAATAGCAGGAATGTTGAACAATGTAAGAGATGAATTATCTTCGGCTAAGATGTTGTCAAAACATGTATACTTGGGCACAAATTGAACCTCTTATGAATTAAAAAAATATATTTTTGTATCAAATATTGGTTATTGTTACTTTAATCTACCGCTTTCAAAATTCCAGATTAGTGTACCAAAGGTGTTCTCTCAATGTTGACGTCTTTTTTTCAACCTGAAAAGGCTGAAAAGCCACTGAAAATAGTAAATATTGAAAGTGTAGCCAAAAACTAACAAAAAATGTAATGAAGACATTTTACCAAAACATGAAGTCGAGTTATTATGTCGAGACTTTATGTATAATAATTTAAGAAACCTATCCTTTAAAAATATTAGTTTTTATAATTACAGGATGTAATCGGCTTGACTAAGAAACGGCCCTAAATCTAAATGCAAGTAGTCGCGTAAATAAAGTATCCATTGACTGCGAAACTTATTTATTATTGTTTGAAATAGATGTCTACGTGATAAGCTTTATCATGAAATATCTTAAGTAGAAAATATTTCAAGTACTAAAAATGACAATTGTTGCACCATGTTGGATTTCACACATAGGTAGGTTATATCACCCCAAGTGCTTTGTTTATCAGTTCATCTTAACACTACATAAGATATACATATATATGTATATATTATAATTTAGTATGTATATACATACTGAATAACATTTGCAGATTAGTGGTCAAACGTTAATCTAGTAAATATAAAAAAAAAACAATAATGGTGATAATTCAAACTTAAATATCTTTGCTAGAGTCGATTTAATTTATACTGAATTTATTCTTTTTTATTGTATATACAGCACCCGGTCGTAAGTAATGCACACGAGTTCTAAAAAGCGGCTAAATAAAAACAAATTTTAAAAATAAAATTATAAGTAATCTTGTAATTTTTTATTTAATTTGTAGTTTTGTAATTAAATAAAAAAAACGATAAGAGTACCAATAGTTTTATTTTAAATTTTTTTTTACTTAGCCGCTTTCTAGAACTCGTGTGCATAACTTACGGCCGGGTGGGTACTGTAGTTTTTATCAAATATAGTTTTATAGAGGTTATTATACATGTGTAACAGGTTAGTCACGTTCCATATTTTTTTGTATAAATGTATAAAGTATTATTACCAAGATTGAGCATTTACTTAAAAGTATTCAATTATAAGTATTTTACTATAAATTAAATAGATTATTGTTGATAGACAAATATGTTTTTTATTTTTTTGCCTTACCTAATACCATGCACACAATATGATATAAAAGTTGCATACAATAAAGATACATTTTAGAGATTCTAATTTATTCTAATTTCATATGTTATACGTAATTCATAATTGACAGCACTTGACATCATAAATAATAGATTGGATTAATAAATAGACAGCGTCTCATACTTTGAAACGTTCAAAAACGTGAGCAAAATGTCAGGCTAGGCGATTAAAGACTTTTTATTTTGAACAAACATTTTGTAAAATTGCATATTAAATGTAATTTCAGAATCTTTATTTTATTTTCTATTGCGAAATTTACATATGAGTCACACAAAATTTTACTTCACAACGAATATTTCAAAATATGAACTGGTATGTACGTAGGTATTTGATCTGTGAGTATATTTTTTTTCCTCACATTTTTGTTGTTACGACGCTGTATCTGTATGAACATCCATGATAAAGAAATAAAATTATCTTATTATAATCATAATTTTGTCGTGTATTGCCAGACGCATGAAATGGTTATTATAACTTTGATTCTTCATCGGATTCTGAACCATGATTATGCGTTAGATTAATAAAGTTTTTTGTCGTACCGCTGGTGGAAGGTTCGTTGTGCACGTCCACAAAAGTGAATGCAGGTACACCGGTTGTATCCGTGGGGGAGTTTTGGCCGACCATAGTGTTAAGACTTTTGAGCCTCTGACGGCGAAGCAAATCAGGTGGCATACCCAATTTCATTTCAGGCACTTGTCTACTATCTCGTTTACTTAACAATTTGTAACCACCTTGATGCACTAATTTCCTCTGATACTCTGCGAGCCTTTCTCGAATCGTATCTAAGAAGTCGTTAGCTATCGTCTCACCGGACGGTTCTTCTAAAAGTAGCATACACAAACGCTGCGCTTGTTCCAAATATATGATAGCCTGCTTAGTAGCCTCGAATTTATCACTAGCACGTGCCATTCCTATGAAATGAGGAATGAAGAATTCTAGAACTAGTCGTCTTCGCTCAGCTTCCATTTTCTTTGGTAATATGATCTGAAACACACAATTAGATAATTTACTGATTGGTATGTATAATTACAGTAATTGAAAATCAAAGAAAAAATCGGTCAAGTGCGAAATTAGTTCTCGCGCCGAGGATCCCGTTCTCGCTGATTTGAGTAGTGAAATCTACGTGTTGTAAAAGGATAATTTATCTCTCGTCTGTCCGTGACAGGTCGAATGTTCGTATCATGGCGGCGCATGGCTATTCGCCTACCAATATTTGTCAAGGAGAGAGTGGCCTATACATAAGTAGAAAATAATGAAACAGAATGGCTAGCCACGCGCTATGCAGGTAGCCGAAAGAGATAGGTACTTAATATATTTTTAATACGTAGACGATTTAACTACCTGAGAGCAAAGCAGAAGTGTAGAAGGGACTCGCTGCCACAGAATGTGGACAGATAGATAAATAATAAGTCATTAAAAAGCTAAGTTTATGCAGATTCGTACTCAACTACACTAAAGAGGACACTGCAAGAAACAAATTTTTTTTTAATGATATTGTTACAAACTATCGTCTTAAATACTATGTAGATTACAGTAATTTAATTAATCCTAAGTATTTTCATCATTGATATATTCTCTTAAATTGTTAACTTTTTCTTTTACACATTTCTTGATTTATTTATTGACAAGATTTATATTGCTTGGGAGTTTATTATAAAATCTTACACAGTTACCCTTGAAGTAATTAGTTATTTAATGGTGCCAAGTAGTGGATACTCCGATTGTTTAGCTATAGGTTCACACTTGGACTGATTCTTTTAAATCATGGACCTACAGTCCACCCTATATTGTCTGCGTCCATCATAAGTTACTATTCACGATTTCATACGAAACTGGAATTTTCATATTTTAGAAATCTAACGTTCTCTTAAATCCTATGACTTTTGAGAAAAATAAATAGTTTATTACATATGATTGCATCTATTTTACGTGAATATATTGTTACGAACACACAAAGTAACGACCGCCATCTAGCGTCAACCAGTAAAACCGCTTTGTAAAACTAAAACAACACGAAACCCCTACTCAATACTAGATGGCGTTAGAGGAAAGGTATAGTCTCGAAAAGCCAGTACCTGCGTGAGACTTTCTAGAATTATCCAACCCGGTCGATTGCGTTCGCGCGAGTGGAGTGAGTTCTAGAATGCTCTCGAGGTTTGTTACGACCCATATAAATAGCCGCAGGAGGACGAGCGAGTTCAGTTCTGTTTTTGGGCTACTTTCGAGGCAACTTCGAAGTGAAAACTAGTGATCAAGAGTTATACCAGTAAAACCTACGACTTGGCTACGAGCTAGGAACATCGTTAGTGCTTAGTGTTTGGAATTAGTGCTTTGTGTTGGACCTAGTGTTAGTGAATAAAGTCTTCAAAAGAGTCAGCAGGTCTTTCTCTCCAAATTCTTCGAACCCTAACACGTAACAACTGGTGTCAGAAGTGGGATTTGGAGATGCCATTGACTCCTAAAGAGGACATCAAGGAGGGCGTCAGGACAAGGGCACAACGAGCTGCAGAGGCCACACCCACGGAGGACCAAGCCACGCCTACTATGGGCCAAGCCCCACCCACTGGCCCCGCCCACCGACCACGCCCCTCAGGCCCCGCCTACTCAGGCTCAGGCCCCGCCAACTTTGACCCAAGCCACGCCCGCTGGCCCCGCCCACCAGCGACATCGTAGATTCTACAGCCCCTCAAGTGGCTCTTCAATTAGGAAGTTTAATTGAATTGATTCAGGCAATGAAGGATTCACAAGAACGCAAACTCGGCGCTTTACAAGAATCACAAGAACGCAAGCTCGGCGCTATACGAGAATCATATGGAAGAAACGGTGTGACGTAAAACCGATCGGAGTGAGGTTGCACCCACTGGCGCGGTCACTAAGGCGTACTGGGCGCAATGGGACAGTCTGATACTCTAAAACGGAATACTCTACCGAAAATGGGAGAAGACTAATGGCAGAGAGTTCCATCTTCAGATAATTGTCCCAAAAGCGAGAGTACCAGACGTTCTCCGCGAAACACATGATGGCATATCAGGAGGTCATCTAGGTGTCAAGAGGACGTTAACAAAAGTGCGAGAACGATTCTACTGGTTGCATTGTCGAGATGATGTACAGGATTGGTGCCGCAAATGTACTACGTGCGCTGCTGTAAAAGGACCACCGACCAGGAGCCGTGGGAACCTGCGGTTGTATAACGTCGGTGCACCGTGGGAACGAATTGCTGTTGACGTAGCTGGGCCATGTCCTGTAATGGAATCGGGAAACAAGTATTTTATGGTCGTCATTGACTACTTCACCAAAGGGCCCGAAGTGTTCGCCATACCGAACCAAGAAGCTACAACAGTCGCTTTTAAGTTAGTCGAAGAAGTGATATGTTGCTTTGGTGTGCCTATAGAAATCCATTCTGATCAAGGCAGGAACTTCGAATCGCAAGTATTCCAGGAAGTATGCAGAATTTTGGGCATGCATAAGACGAGGACTACCGCGTACCATCCACAGTCTGATGGAATGGTTGAGAGGTTTAACCAGACCCCTGAGAGGCATTTGGCGAAATTGGTAAATGACAAACAAAAGGATTGGGACAAGTATACACCACTCTTCCTTCTGTCGTACCGAACCGCCGAGCATGAGAGCATACAAGCTACCCCGACGTATGTCAATTACGGTAGAGAACTACGAATACCAGTAGACCTATTGACAGGAGGGTCACTGGAGGAACCAAAGACCGTACAAGGCTATGTCTGCGATTTAAGGAAAAAAATGCGCTATATACACGTCTTGGTTCGGGAAAATGGGTCACAGTCAAGTGAGAACATGAAAACCAGATACGACCGGAAATCGAACACGAGCGGCTTCGAGGAAGGGTCTCTGGTGTGGCTGCATAACCCAATTCGCCGGAAAGGAAAATCTCCAAAGTTGCAGACCAAGTGGGACGGTCCATACAAAGTGGTTACCCGACTGAATGATGTGACTTATAGGATTCAAAAGCAACCTAGAGGGACATTCAAAGTGGTACACATAGACCGTCTGGCGCATTACCATGGCAGTAACAACGATGCTCGGGACGAGCATCTCTAAGAGGGGAGTAGTGTTACGAACACACAAAGTAACGACCGCCATCTAGCGTCAACCAGTAAAACCGCTTTGTAAAACTAAAACAACACGAAACCTCTACTCAATACTAGATGGCGTTAGAGGAAAGGTATAGTCTCGAAAAGCCAGTACCTGCGTGAGACTTTCTAGAATTATCCAACCCGGTCGATTGCGTTCGCGCGAGTGGAGTGAGTTCTAGAATGCTCTCGAGGTTTGTTACGACCCATATAAATAGCCGCAGGAGGACGAGCGAGTTCAGTTCTGTTTTTGGGCTACTTTCGAGGCGACTTCGAAGTGAAAACTAGTGATCAAGAGTTATACCAGTAAAACCTACGACTTGGCTACGAGCTAGGAACATCGTTAGTGCTTAGTGTTTGGACTTAGTGCTTTGTGTTGGACCTAGTGTTAGTGAATAAAGTCTTCAAAAGAGTCAGCAGGTCTTTCTCTCCAAATTCTTCAAACCCTAACACGTAACAATATTTTTATGTATTTTCAAAAATACGTAAATAGATAAGATCGAAGACGAACCATTATTATTTTTTAATTTTTAAACGAAACATTTGTTATGAAAAATTCTTGTTTATATGTATATTGCTATATATTTTTGAAAATATCTCATTTACTCTCTCTCACTAGGTACCGAAAATGATACCTACATGATATCCGATTCTTAAAAAACAACTTTCTTCGTACACATTTTGAAATATTTTGTACAGTAGGTATGTGTGACCGGACTGTGCATCTCTCACAAAACTTTGCGTTAACTGATTTTCATAGAGACGTTGCGACACGTACAGAATAGCAGACTTGCGCAATCGCGTATGCGCGTCGCACTTTATAGCTGCACAGATAGGATACACGTACTGTACTGTTCATCAAATCGAAACACAAAATATATGGCCTGGCTGCGTACTTTGCCACCAGTTTCATTGAAATTGGTTCAGTACAGCCCGAGGTATCTGCCTGTGACCGACATATAGACATCAGCACAACCTCATGGGTTTCTTTCTAGTAGCTTTGCGGCAGGACACTAATGAGGTCGTCTATAAACACTATAGTAACGTAAAAATTATTTTATAAGGAATGACAAGTGCTTTATTCACTTACATTTCGCTCTATAAGTTTCTCGGATACGGCTGTCGTGATTTGCTTTTTAACTTGCGCCGCAGCCTTCTTTCGTTGTACTTCTTGTGACTGGCGTTGTTTTGCCTTTTTCCACATATATTGTTTGTCCTTTGCTTGATCCCAAAAGCCTAATGTGTTGCTATTGGTGCGATCGTCGTCACTGTCAGAACTGGAATAATTTGTTGGCGGTGGAGGCAAGTTTGGATTCAGTATTCGTAATGGATTTCTGCATGTTAAAATATGATATAGTTGATAGTAATCAAATCGAGGATAGAAGTCTTTACTGGTGTATTTTAATTTTTGCAAAGCCCCCAGGACATGCATCACGGGAGCCTCTAAAATGTCAGCTAAACGTCTTTGGGCTTTCAGCAAAACTGGTTTTGGGATACCTTTGAAGTCGTTGCAAGTCTCCACGAAGTAATTTGGGAATCGAGATTGACTGAAATGACTATAAAAACTTCTCAAAAACAACCCTAACGTTTCTCCAAGTCTATCTTCCGGCCATTTCGCGTAATTGTCTTCACACTGCCAAAATAAATGATTCTTTATGTGGCTCGCATCGATTCCTATTTTAGCCGTTTCGTTTTCCATGAAAGTTTTGTGCAACGCAAGGGTGAACAAATAGCATCTTATGTGAGAATGAGCTAGACGACTTTCGAGGTAACGTTCTGCCGCAGGAAATATTATTTTCCATTGAAGTTTTTGGTCTGAGTTAGGTCCTCGTTTTGGACGAAATCCGAAAGGTATCAACATACATCCAAGATCTGCAGTTCTGCTGACCATATATTTTGTTGGCCACTGGTAACTAAAGTTAGTCCTAGGATTCTGAATTATTCTTCTTTCGCGTATGATCCACTGATTAGCGATATTCGGCCAAGATGCGATTAATGCCGGTATTACTTCATATCCTGAATTTACTTCGTTTTTTATAGAATTACAATATATAGACGCACCTTGCGTTAGAGCGCTGCTGATTGCATTGGGGGAGATGCCTAGACCCGCTCCTAACTTAATCACGAAATTGTCAACGAAATTAGTCATAAAACTCGTAGATGTCAGATAAAAATATGTCTCGTATAGAGTTGATAACGTTGAATCCCTAGTTGGCCCAACTTCAGACACACCTTCATCCTCTTCATCATCACTCCACTGGCTGGTAGCTTTCACCTCTATAGCGGTCCAGCACTCGTCGGGCAATACGCCCGAGCTACTTGACATATTTGACTGCACACTCACTTCGACAGGTTTCGGTGTACTTATACCGGTTATAGTTGAATATCCGTAATCCGATTCCGTTTCACTAGATTCATTGTGTCGGCTACTAGATGTAGATCTAGAACCGGTGGTTTCTGTATCATCTGCTAAACCACTATCACTGTGAGCTTTTTGTGTAGTATTAAATTGGAGATCGTATTTCAATTCTCTAGACGGACCGCTTAATTTTGTTATATTTCCATTTTTAAGAACAGATTTTCTTGGTCTAATGTCAAAATCATATACATCTTTTTTGTCAGGAACGGGCGAGGGCAAGTCTGTATTTATCTTTTTCTCTGATTCTTCGTTTTGTGGTACAATTGTTTTACGCAACTTTCTCACATTAGAAATATTTCCTTTTGCTGCTAATGGTTTAATATATTTTATGGGCCCACTACTTCGCCGTCCCTGTACGTCCGAAAAACTTTCTTCAGTAACCATATCGTCAGATTTTGTAAATATATTTGATGGAGACTTCTTTAAACGATTTTTTATTTTGTCCAACAAAGCCTGTCCTTTACCCGTATAAGCAAACTCTTCGGAATCGTTTGATTCCCTTTCTGAATCTGTTTCAGAACTCCGAGAAGATGGTGTTAATTCTGGATTGTTTGATATGTTTTCTTCTTTATTATTTACAGCGCTTTGTAAAACTTCAAGTTTCTTCAGTTTTACATAACCTAAAAAGATCAAATCAGTATTTTAATGTCAATTTCAAAGAAGTGTAAGGAATTGGAATAAACCATTTTTTATAATTATCACATTAATAGTATTCTAGTAATGAATCGTTTACCTGGTTCCTTAGAGTTTTCGATTTGAAGTTTGTAGAAAGGCGCATCGAGAACAGCGCTATAATCAGAAGTGTCACCAGGCTCACAAGCCTCCACGTTGTCGTAAATTACGAAGAGGCGTGGTGCCACGAGAGATTCCAAGCAGCCTTTACGTCGGGCGAACCGTACATGCTCTTGGACACACTCCTGTAGTCTATCCGCAAAGAATACGTGTTTATGATGCAAAACCATTTCTTCACTCATACGGTGTTCATGCTCGGCGATAGGCACACTCTTTATGTGGTATGCTTCCCTGGAAAATTTATTTGAGCTATTAAATAACCACAGTCACAAAGTACGAACATAATAGTGACCTCACTTTTCACGGGATTACGTTGAAGCGATCACACAATATGTTTGGTAATTAATCTTCATTAAAGTTGGAATATATCGTTTTTCTTAAATACGTATACCCTTGTTCTGTATAGACATGTTTTAATATTTCTCTAATACGAAATTTTACTTGATTCGTAATATGACACACGCTTGACTAATTATTTATTAAACTCATTATTATTTTTATGGATTTGCACTAGATAGTGCAATCACTTTCTAAATTATAGACAATTATTAAGTTTATGGCAAGAAAAACTACTTAACCATACCTGTATTATACCTGTATCCGACTATGTTTATATAAATTGCGCCTACTTAACATTTAAATAACTTTATGCTGTTTATGAAAACTCTTACCCAGCGTTTGTACTACCTAGGATAAATTTTACGCTAAAAATTTGCGGATACGTGCCGCATCATGTAATAATATTTCAATGTCAAGACGCGACACCTCCCTGTACTTCCATGCTGATAACACAAATTATTACTTGTGTATGTAGGTCATAATAAAAGATATTTTCGCAAAAGTTTTTATGTGCAACACAATCTAATTGATAAACTGATATCTTTAATCATCCGGTTGGATATCAGCATTTCATAAATGGCGAAAACAATTAAAAATAATTTATAATTGGTTATTTCTTATCGATTTGTGTTTAAATGTTATTAAAATTATCTCTGTAATTGTCATACATAATGACCATCTAGACGATGGGGCCCAATTTTTAATTTCATAATATTCTTAAGGTCCGCGCCTTAAAATAAGTGACAACGAATCCATATCATAACGAGTATCATAACAATATTGGGATGACTGACACATAAGTTCCAAATTTTTTTAAGTATCAAAATTAATTAAAAATTGCAGTCTTATCGGGCCGGGGAAATTCTACCAGTTGAAAAGGTCGTAATTTATATTTAAAGTTATTTGTTGTTTTACACTTCTACTTACGTAAACTTTGCACTAGAACAATTTTTGTTTTTAAGGAACATACTCAGATTTAGAAGCCAGGAAACGCATATAGGTTTGTAAGACGCTTAAGTAATGTGAGGATCAGTAATTTAACTTTTTGTGTATAATCATAATAGCAAATAAACATATTTCAGTTCATTTCAAGAAATGATTACCATACTCCTGGTACCTTAACAACATAGAAATAATATTACTCTGGAACAAACGGCGCGAACAAAATTTGTACATACGCGAGCCGGCTAAGGAGCCGTATAAGTGAATCATAGATATAAGATGTCTCATCACAGAGACGACATGCGAAACTTTATTTATATTCTACCTATGGAATTCGGTAACATAAGGGAACGTAGTAAAATAAATTGAAAGAGCCAAAACTGATGGTTTTAATTACAATGTCTATTTTAATTATTACTCTGTATACACATTTCCCCATATAAGTAAAATAATTATACATTAAACTGTAATTGGTATTGAATATAGGTACTGGAATATGCGCTTGCACTAACTACACTCGACGCTTAATCTCACTTTGCATTATCGGTAAAGAAATGAACGAAGTGAAATGAAAATCATTGTTGCAATGTGATATAAATTTTATTTACCCTTAAACAAAATTAGCTTAGTAAGTTTCTGACAAAAAATACCTACAACACTGTGACAGACAGGCAGATGGCATAGGTTGAGTAATAAAGAAACTAAAAAATAATCAGTTCCACCTAAATCATGTAGTTCCCCAACATTTTATACCTATATATCCAATCTGTACGGTTCACTCTTCACAATTTATGATTTTCATATAGAAATGGCGGCAAAAGACAAAAAATTGTTCTGATTGATTTTAGTTAATGGTTTCCTTACTTACCGATGATAACTTACGCCACGATCTTTTTTCTTCGAAGTTAACCCGTTTTTACACGTTTTTAACACGCACAACGGCATTTTTGAATTGTTTAATTGTGGTTTAATTACTTTCGGCACGTAATCTCGATGAGCGTAGGCGAGTGACATACGAGTAACTGAAGCGAAGCTTTGTTGCTGCTAGGCGGCAACAAAGCATGGCGCAAACGTCTGGATCGCGACGTCGCGTCGTCGCTTCCCTATACGTTAGTAATATTATTTCTATGCTTAACAGTAACTAACACTAGTGGTGAGTTTAAAAAGTACCTTTCATAGTTCTCAAAGAACTGCACTGAGAGAAGTATGTTGTTGAGAAGGAAAGCGTCGGCGTCATTGTTAAGTTGGTGTCGCATTCTCTCCAACGCTTCTTCATCATAAGATCGTGGCGAAAATTGAATCTGCGGTGTTCCGACACCAGGTGGCGTGATCGGCGGAGCGCTTGGACCCACCACAGGAGGCTCTTTCAGTCCTTTCCTCTTCAAATTAGAATTTATGGCCTTCTTCCTCTTCTCTTCCCTGCGTTGTTCTTTCCATTTTTCTCTACCGAAAAGTGAATCCATGTCCTTCTTGTTTTTAGAACTCCAAATTCCCATCACTGCTAAATTTATATCCGAAAACAAATTACGTGGACTATTTCCAGTTTAAAATCTCACGTACATTGCGATACAGGAACACGTAACATAATGAAATATTTTGTTTATTAAGCAATTGTTAATGTAGTTTTGATTAACAATAGGTGGATGATGCCCTATCACGAACGATATACCTAATTGAAGTTTCGTATGCGACTGCCTACGCAGCCATTGGACTGAGTCGATAAGTGTTTAATACTTTTATCACTAAAATGATTGATATTAATCGCCGTTATCTCGGTGATCAGGTAGCCGTGATTTGGTCGCGTCGGCCGTGTAGTCCTGGTGCTTAGTGCTGCAAGTTGGCCTATCTCTACACTTCGTTGCCACTACGTGATCGAGCTATATCGACGTCATCAGGCATGACTTGTCGTGTCAGCTAACACAATGCCGGTTGTGATTCCTTGTAGCGATATAATATACGGTCGTTAAATAACTATGATTAAAGTAGTATTATGAAATTCTAAGTGGATAATGGTTTATTTGTAACCTAGTCAAGAAACGTTCGAAATTTTAATTAACACAACACATAATAAAATAAATAATTTAATAGACTTTTAACGTTAACAATTATAAAATACTTTCTTTTATTTTCGTCCATTTCATAATATGCTTACAGCGATTTCATTTAATAAATTTTGGAATGATTTAAGTATTGTTTTTATTTAACACTTAAAAATTAACTTAGTAATTAATATTAATCATGTCTAAAACGAGATTTAGTTCACATAAAATTACATTTTCATATTTACATTAAAACTGATATGTATAATTATATAAGAATATACAGTATTACATTTAATTAAATAATCTATTGGGCGCAACCATAGAGAATCGAGTATGTTAGAAGTGCCATGTGACTGTTTTTGTTCGGAGCCACGTGTCCCAAGAATAATTACTCACACAGCGAACATAAGTAAAAATATTACGCATTCGTAAATAGTTTTGTCTATTCATATCATTTTAGAAAGCGGTTAAGTCGTTCATCCCTTTC
Source organism: Luffia ferchaultella (assembly GCA_949709985.1). Classification (NCBI taxonomy): domain Eukaryota; kingdom Metazoa; phylum Arthropoda; class Insecta; order Lepidoptera; family Psychidae; genus Luffia; species Luffia ferchaultella. Next base: position 12,148,226 of record OX453244.1, read on the forward strand.
ACTTGCATCTTTGGTATGATTTGATGTTGCATTTTATAAGTTAAGGCTATTAGATATATATTGCATACTTGAAGGAGACAGCCATAGAGTAAATTAATTTGACGGCAGCGTTTGGTTTTAATAGAGTCATAAATATCACTTCACAGTATCGAAATGACATTTCGCAATTTTGGGAGGTTGAAGACCCGCGCGCCAGGATTTAGCAGGGGTGAAGACTGGCACGGACAAACTAGGACTAAAACTCGCCATCTTGCACCAGCTAGCTAGAGTACGAATGGTTAGACGATAAACGTACAAGAGGGCTTCTAGTCAATTGGTACTTTTATGGGGACGGCGTATTCGCCTACGTGGCAACTCTAACCAACTCAAATGCTCTGTGGGCGCAACTATGCACTATATTCAAGTCAGTTGTTGAAATCGGTTTTCGAATTCAACAAAAAAAAAGAAGGCGTTTTGGCGTAAAACAGTTACGACGTCCATATTCAATCGGATCCACAAAAGTCATGAATTTGTGTAAAATACGTGTTGCCTTATTTGTATTTCATTTTATTTAATAAAATGTAATGTTCCATAATATATCATATTAAAAACCATTTTTATGGTTACATTTTGGGAAGAGATTCAAAAGGAGGACTCGCTATTTTCATAGATTGCACTCAAGTATATAAAGGGTAATTATTTTCTTAACCAATGTCATTTTACACAGAGACAGTGGTAGGTATAATCCCAGAAGTAAATATATTTTTATTTTACTTCCAACTTGATTAATTTTAACTTTTGTATGAATTCTTAGCTTGAGCAACATGTTGTATATTTTATTTATTATTAATATTTTACACACAAAAATACTCATTTTGACATTCATTATGTAATTTTTAAGCACATTTCGGTTGTTAAGGCACAATATGTATGACGCAGGCAGGTGGGTCACTTTCCGCTGAAGGTTGCATGTTATTTGTTATGCTGGAACCCTCGTTTTCTAGTTCAATTCGACGCGTCTTCTGCCGTTTCACCACTCCCATTCTTTTCTCCAATATTCTTCTGAAAAAAGAATAACTGTCGTCAAATAATGTTCACGATTGAACCACGTAACGAAGGTCTTACCTACGTCAAGATGTATTAACAAAAACAATTTTTGCTACGTTTCTACAAAAAAAAGAGGACAATGTTCACCAGAAGGTGAAACCCACCTTATCTCTTCTTCTTGTTCTATATATAAATACGTGAAGGAAAAGCTTCAGACCCCTTTTTAAGCATACTACGCGCCCGGAGGAGTGTGAGATTTAGCATGGTTAAAGTTTATGTAGAGTAGGAGTGCAGAAAGCTAAAGTCTATATACAGTGTTCAAAGGGGTCACGAGTTAAATTTTTGAGAAAACAAAACTGCATAATCACGTTTTTGTAAAATCTGTTACTTTAACAGGGAATCAAACCAATTGATTTGATAATCTTCTATAATATGTATATTAATACGTGAAGGAAACGCTTTCAATCCTTTTTTAAGCATACTACGCGCACAGAGGAGTGTAAGATTTGGTATTGTTAAAGTTTATCTGGAATAGGATGCAGAAAGCTAAAATCTATATACAGGTGAGTTTTTGAGATGGAGAAGATGGGACTGTATGGCCAAATCCTAAACTACGAGAACTAACAAAAAGTGTTCAATGGATTTATGAGTTCGATTTTTAAGGAAAAAACAGCATGTTAACATTTTTGAAAAATCTGTTACTTTAAAAGAGAATCAAACTACTTGATTTTACAATCTATATATTAACACGTGAAGAGAAAACTTTGTGGCTACTCCTTTTACAGCATATTGCGGGTACGGAAGAGTGTGAGATCGAAATGTTAGTTTACATGGAAAAGGACTGCCAAAAGCTAAAAATTTTATATACCTAATATAATAATAATAATAATAACACACACAATCACAACAACGTCTAGGTCCCAAACTAAGCATTAGCTTGTATTTTGGGTACCAAGCGAAGACACCACATACATATAACAACCAAGACCCGGTGCCAGTATTAATATTCATCATATAAATACTGACCCGACCTGGGATTCGAACCCGGGACCTCCAGCTTCGCAGGCAGAGTCGCTGCCCACTAGGCTAAGCGGTCGTCAATGTGTTACAAATATAAGGGTTAATAGCCTGTCGCTTGATGCAATTTGAATTGACTTGCTCTCATTATTGGTAATTTCAAAAAAATGAGTACGGTAGAACTTTGACCGCTGGGCGACAACTACTAATAACAAAACCATCATAATGAGATGCTTTGTACTTATTGTGATGTTAGACAAAAGAACAAGAGTCAGAGTTGAAGTTTCCTAAACCGTACTGTTTAAGAATGGCCAGAAGGTCAATGCCAGAAAGTCTGAATTTTCAATAGAATCATTTATATCTATGGCAGCAACTCAGCAGTATTCAAGTAGCTGTTGCGTTGTTTAAACATGTGTCAGAATCAATATTACCAAATGACCCTTAATCTATTTATGCTACGAAATTAATGAAATAACTTACTGATGTCGACAATCGATTAGCACACCAAGGAGGAACACAGCAGCTATGGCAACCAAGACCACCAGAGCCACACCAGCAACGGCTGCAGCCGTCAGTGCAGATTCTTCACTTTCTTCCCCTGACTCTGACATGATGGGTTGCCCCGTTACTGCCCACGATTCTATAAAAAACGGTTACCATGAAGTTATATTAAAAATGATATATGATATCATTATAATAGCTGCTTTTACGCTTTATTTGATAACATGTAAATACAGATTAACATAACTGTAGATACAAAAAATCGCAACTGCGCGGTGGCCCTTATTGTTATTATTACATGAACTGGACAATATATACATAAGATAATTGAAAGTCATTTATAAACATATTTCATACGATAGTGGAGATAAAAATATTTTTTTTGTGTATTATTTATTCCGTATTATTTTTAAAGGCGCCATTTTCATCGTTTCACTACTACAGACAAACCATCTAATGGTTTTTGAGGGTTGTGTTGCATGTTTGCTATAATTATTTTTAATTAAATAAATAAATAAAATCGATATAACATTCTTTTTTATCCGTGATTGAATTAATGTTGTAATAAATGCAAATTAAAACTTACAATAATTTCCATATAAGTAATAATATAAATAAGTAGTATACAGAACCCTAAACATAAATTCGTTTCAATATTTATAGGGTTGTGTATCCAATACGGTCAGGGTATCGCTGTCGCAACTTTAAATAGCTTTAAAAAAATATGTTTATGAACAACCTCAAAATATGGTTTTAGAGATAGTGCATTGTGACAACAAAAATGTGAACAATATTATATACACGATAGACTGAGTACACACCGGTTGATGTTTTGAAATATTCTTTGAGAAATAAAATTTTGTGTGACCCGCATGTAAATTTTTACTGGAAAAGAAAATAAAAACCCTGAAATTACATTTCATATGTAATTTAACAAATTGTTCAAAACAATGATTAAAACGTATGGCCTGTTTAATCACTGAGCTTGAAATTTTGCTCAGATTTTCCATCGTTTCGAAATGTGAGACGGCCCATCCTCTATTATAGTCTATTCAATAAATTAAAAAAAAAAATCAATCAAACACAATCGTCGAAGATATTGCGTAACATCCACATAAAAAAATTAATCGAATAGAGAACCTCCTCCTTTTTGAAGTCTGTTAAGAAAGGAGTTCCTTGCCTGCTCTTCGGCAAGAAACTCTTTCTTCTTCGACGATTGCGAACATTTACCATGTTTAATATTGAAAAAAAGTATTTCAAAAAATAATTCGTACCTCCGGCATCCCAGTCTGTGCTTTTTCCTCCTGATGTATCCATGGTTAAAGACTTACTAAGTACACTTGCAATTCTGTAAAGAAAAACAGACCATAAAGTTGTAATTTTAATTATTGTGTATTTAATATAATAGTACTATAATTATTCATTTTACGCTAAAAGTCAAAATTAAATGCAATTAAATTACACTACAAATAAATATAAATTTGATCCAGAAAACAAAACGTTATATGTATAAAATTATATACATTAAAATACTGAACAAATGTAAGTCCAATTCGCGTGTAGGAGGTTCTACTACGTACTAAAAATCATAGCGTTCAGGCATATTCATAGCATAGGTATTGTTTTTTCATCATCAGCCCATTTTACCCCACTGCAGGGGTTTAGGCCTCCCACAGGGTGAGGAGGGGGGTTTGGAGCTTAAATCCACCACGCTACTCCACTGCGGGTTGGAGATTGTAACGACCGCCATCTATTGACAGCGTCCGGGACCGACTGCTTAACGTGCTCTCCGAGGCACGGAGTCAGTGATAGTTATGTACTTAAGTCAGAAAAACTAATTGGTACGCGCCCGGATTCGAACCATGGCTCTATGGCCTTATAAATTTGAGACAGGTTCGTTGCGCTCTGGGCTATCACGACACGATTGTTTTTTAATCGGACCCTAATTTTGGCTATAATTAAAACCCAACTCTTTCGTATAAGGAGTTCTCTGATGTAAGTACTCTTCGTGTAAGTGTCGGCAAACAAACAACAAATCATACTCTGAGAAAGTGTGCGTAATCAGTCGAGCAACAGATGACCGCCATAATAAGAAACGAGGAATATGAAGAGGAAAAAAATATGCGTCAGCGGAAATCATGTTTCCTGTAACGTAATTATGATGACGCGTAGTTTTTCTTCCTCGGTTTCCTCGTATTTACGATGAACTCGATTATCTATTGCTCTACTGATAGTGAAACCATCGTAACAAAATCTGAATTCACTATAGTACTTTTCTCAGTGTGCGCATATTCTCTTTACGAATATTTTCTATTTATTTTCTATTTATTTTTTTATATAAGAGAATTACCATTGTAATTATCGATCATCAATAAACTGTATTGTTTTGAAACGGCTCAGGTAGACAATCACTTAGAAAGTCAGCATCTTGGAGAACAACACAGCCTGTACTCGTTAGCTCGTATTTTTGAATTCACACGTCGTCGATAGCTACGCGAACGAACACAATGCTGTTTACTAAAGATACTTCTCTAGCAGCATGCCTTTTCAAATACAAGTGTTTTGTGCTGGGCTACACAATGGCGGCGACATGGCCGACTGGCGCATTAGGTATTCACAGCTATTCACGAATTATTCACTCACTGAACGGTAATTCAAACTATGTATGCATTGACGTGCTCTAATATATGCCGCAGTTGTTGCCTCGAACGGAACTAACAATAGATATGTTATAATATATCCAATTGTAAGTTTCCACTTCTCTCTGCGGAATTAATTACTATTGAACACAGTTAGTCCCCAACCCGCAGTGGAGCAGCGTGGTGGATTTAAGCTCCAAGCCCCCCTCCTCACCCTATGGGAGGCCTAAGCCCCTGCAGTGGGGTAAAAATGGGCTGATGAAGGGAAGTGAAGTGAAGAACACAGTTATGATAAATTATAAACAATATAACACTTTAGCTAGTCTTGACGTTTTGGAATTTATTCGGTGACTTGAAAGATGTTCGAAAACTTAACTAATAAACTAATTCAAATATGTAATCTTATAAATAGAAACCACAGAAAAACAAGCAAAATGGGGCTGAATATTTTTAAACGATTCGAACAGAGCTACTATTGAAGATATTTTAGACGGTTTTGTTATTAAATATATACCCTTTAACGCACAATTATTTTTTTAAATAGAATTAAGGAACTATAAAAATTTATTCTGTAAATCTGTTTTGTAATTATTTAATATTCATGATTCTAAATAAAGATTTTAGGTTTACAATATATATATAGTTCTGCGACCATAAATTAACGCAATGCCGAAATGGAAACGCGTGTCGTTTCAAAAATCCGTGCCTATACTCTCGTTAATGGAATTTTTGAAACAGCACGTATTAAACAAAATCATAATACAAAACTATCAAAGAAATTGAAAATTTTATAAAAAGAATTATAATTTTAACCCTCTTTGGCGGATTTTCGTAGGTAATATTCGTTGAATTTTTATCATGACAGTTTGCATCACCACCACGGGAACTACATTCAACTTCACGTCAATTAACTTTGGCCTAATTCTTACATAACACTTAATTGTAATTTGAATATAGCGGAATTCTATAGGCGGATGACTTTACTATTAGCATTGTTTTATATAAACAGCAATCGTGAAAAAAATAACATTAGTATGGTAAATAATAAAGTTGGTAAAAATTGGATTTATAGTAGTAAGTGCTGTTAGTTTGGCCGTTATTTTGATCCGCTAAACAAGACCACCGTTTGGTTATCACTATGTGGAAAGATTATAAGTAATTTAATGTCGTTAAGTCAAAAATAACACTGGTAAACAATTACATTAGTTCTGATTTCAAGGAAATATTAATTAAGATTGTAGATACGATTAGTACTTTGTGCTGACGCGTTGGCAAATCTTTGATAATGCCGCGTATGTAAAAAAATTGTAAATTATTTATTGTAATTTTCATATGATAAAAATAAATGAAATTTCATGTATAATGATAAAAATCATATATGAAATGCAACGAAAATAACACATTACGTTATTGATTCATTGAAATATCACTTAAAAGATTTCGATCCTTTTAACCCACGGGTTAACCCGAGTACTTCTACACGACTCTTACTAAACATCGCTGAGTGCCGAAAATTGCCCAAACGAAGCCAATAAATAAATTATGTCATTTATTAATTACTAATTATAGTAATAAGTAATTTTTTGTGCTTTTTGTAAGAATACACTGTTGTAGTTTATTCCGTTTTTTGACAAGTATTCATTGTATGTATTATGTTTTTTTTTTAGAATTGCTTTTTTTGTGCTTTGGTGTATGCGTAGGGGCAGACTGAAAATCAGTGCTGTACACGCGATCACACACACCTGCAGCGGGTGCTGAGTCAGCTCCTGTCATGGTTGCGGAGACTCTTTTTTTGTATCTAATTTTTTGTAATTTTCTTTGTATATTATGTATCCGTGGTTTTGGTTAAATTTCTTGCTTTCTTTCTTTCTAATATCAATATAGAAACACTATCCAAATTCTATATACATGTACAATTATTCGTACAATTACAATTAGATCAGTAACTCATTGTAAAGGTATCATAAATTGTATTGATAATAATTATCGTCCGTGACAAAACGCGGAATGTTCATGTGACGTAAATTTCACTCGATACCACAACAAACCAAGATAATATTCGATACATAGTACATGAGTACATACTGGCCGTGCACCGATCATACAAAAATTGATGTAATAAACGAAGCGCCATCCCTACACTTGGTGATTTGAAATATCGCATGCGGTGTTATACATCTTTGCAATGTAACCCGTATCTTATTCCCAAATGGGGAAATATGAACGAAGGATGACCTATAAAAAGGGTACATTTCAAAGATACCCTGTCATTGATATTACGAAGGTCTTGCCTGTACAAAATCCATCTTAAAGCGAATCTGTCCCAAACAGAATAAATTTAGAATAAACCATCGTATTGGGTGTCTACTACCTAAAATAATCCGATAGCCCGTCAGCGTCATAAATAAATACACCTCTAGAAATTCTCGGCATTCTCGTGTGAGTTATGCTTTCGAACGTTCAACGCTGTAGAGATTTAAAGTGTGCAGTTCATTTCGTGTTTCGCAGTTCCTGGTCTAGAACAGCTTATCGTAAACTAGATATATCTCTGACGATGCCCCACCCAATTTTTATAGAATATATCAACGGCTAATTTATCTTGAATAATTTTATGGTTATCGAATCAGCTATTGCATAGTTTGTATAATATCTATAGATATAATCTTACACTACAAACTATTGAAATCGAATCTGGTACTTAATTTTTTACCTGATGTACAAAAAATCATATCTCAATAAAAAATAACATTTATCAGGTATTTTTTTTATTATGGTTCTGAGACAGAGAAAAACAACTTCAAAATTCGGTCTTGTATTTGTCAGATTGAAATCACTAAAGTATGATTGTATTTGAAAACCATACAAAACCTAACATTCCTACGTATTTGCATACGATAAGGAATTCTTTGACTTTATATGGTTAGCCTTGAAGTCGTAATTTAAAACTTTCTATAACACACGACGACGGTTATTTCTTCAATTTCACTTTATATTTTGCACGTCTCCATAGTAACTAAAATTTTCTGACCTCTTTAGGTATAAATTCTCCCTCAACCGTTCACGAATGAACTTGTAGAAGAATCGCGGAGCACGGAATAATTTCGTTGAACTAATCTATCTAAATTTTACAGGAACAGATAGTTTTCCAACTACAGTTACTTAGTATTACTTTAAATTGCAGTCAGCCAGTGTGTATAACCGTATTCATAGATTAATAACTGCAGCGTCATAAAAGAGTAACTACAAAACAAATACTCATTAGTACTCGTAGTAAACTTTACCTATATCAACGACAGAGTAAAAAAAGATTGCACCTATTTTTACTTCAAAAATCATGGCTTAAAATTACGTCACTTAATTTTTCTTCAGTCTGTTTATTATTATGAAATTTGACAAACAAAGTGCACGTCTCTTGAAAAATTACAATTTTGTTACTCCACGTTTACTAATACATATTAGGGTAAGAAAAATACAATTACAAACACGCGTATAAAGTGAGATTTTTGCGAGCTATAAGCACTTATAAGGTTGTTACAAAATGTTACAAAACTGTGGTTAGGGATAAAACCGCTTATTGGGCCTTTTACGAGCCGGCGGCCGGTGGTGACACAGGATAACTATCCACGGTACATTTTGTTTATTAAGTTTAGTAAAGCTGCCAAATCTTAGAATTAATCAAACTCTGGATGTGGGTAAAGCCCACAAATTAATTTAACAATTTTGCAGCTTTCTATTAAAATACAGATTTAAATAAGTAACTATACTTACATGAAAATTTTGAATACAGTCGTATTTATTTCACCGACTTTTCCTGTCAAATTAAATATAAATCGGTATAACGGTCAAGTGTGCTTCAAAATCCTATATATCATTGTTAACGCAGTTCATTGTTAACATTATTATTGATAAATTGTGAGCGCATTATTGTGGAATAGAGCACACACGTCCTACGCGATATAACTATACGGTTACTATCACGCAGTCACCGGAAACGGGTCGTATTCGATACTTTGCGAGGGCTATTAAAAATTCGTCAAGTGCGCATATTCCGCCTCCCATACAGTAGAAAAATATCACCCAAACCCGCACCGACCAGCGTGGTGAGCTTTTGATCCAAACTCTTTAACGTGTAGATTACGTGTCCTACGATCTCATGGGTCGTCATGCAGCATAGCCCAAATTATTTTGGTCGTCAAACAACGCTAAATGTTGGCTGTAATTTTCAGTGCCATGTAATATTGTCATCCCAAGGATATTATGTTACTTTTATTATATAATACCGGGTAAAAGGCATGCTTGGATTACCAGTTGTTCCACCTCGATGTCGACCTTCGAGTACCATCTTATTATATAGTTCCGGACATGCTTAGAACAATCTGTGCTTTTTTGCTCACGTAAACCACTTGCTTATTCATGTTGAGATCTCGATCCAGCGACACAGTACCTATATATTTGATGTTTTTTTGGTAGTGAATCTGTGCGTCGTTGATTTTAACCAATGGTTTGTAGTCTTTCAGGTTTTGGTCTGTTTGTAGTTTGCGTTTAAAGAACCTTATACACTCGGTTTTATCGACGTTACATTTTAGTCCTCATTTGTGGTAATATGTCACTATTTCGTTTGCGGCCTATTTAGATTTAATTGTGGCAAAGTCTCGTGTAGTTCTCACTTTCAGCACGCAGAGATCGTCAGCGTACTGAGACATAATCCGTCCAGTGATGCCAGTTTAGGGCAAGTCATGCACATCTGATTAGAGGGCTAAGTAAAGATTAGAGGGCCTAGTATCGAAACCTGTAGCACTCCATACGTACGTGCATGTCGTTATGATAAAACAAAGGGACTCGAGAGTAAGCCGAGGACAACCTATCATACGAGTGGCCGTAAATAAACTGTTTTAATTGCTACGGTGACCCATAAAGGAAAGGATACGAAAATAATAGATAAATTCCATCATTGTTTTGTGTATGGTGCGTTGTGATCTCAATGGCGGTGATAATCGAAAATTTGAACGCACCTTACTATTTTTCTTTCACTCACAATTCGTTCACCCTCTGCGATAATAACTGGCGGACGTTACTGACGGTGAGGTGCGAAAAATCAAATTCAATAGGTACACTTATAGGGGTAACTACATAAATAATACAATAATTAAAAGCGTTATACGTTAGCGCAGCAAAACAATTAACCAAATCTCTAGCATGACGTTAACGCGGAACTGACACCAATGACGAACGATGGCATGACCTAGCGAGGAAGTGACAAACGGTACATATCACGTGTCTGTTATAACGATAGTCTGTGACGATAGATAGGTTGGAATTCCCAAAAAGCGGCCCACTAAATTATTATCATGTAAATAGACACCGCGTTGTAACTACAAAAATGTGGAAAAAATATACGCCGCGGACCAAACAAACGCCATTTGACGTTTTGAAATATTATTCACTGTGAAGTAGAATTTTATGTGACCTACGTGTAAATTCGCACTGGAAAGAAAATAAAGATTCTAATCCCACTACGCTGCAGCACGGGCAATTAGAAACTATAGTTATGGAGACGTTGTCATATATGTCTAAACAGTGAGACCCTCTGCCAAGAACTGGGGGTAACACATTAAAAAATATGTATACGTACTTGTTTATTTTGTCACAACATCAAAAACAAATTGCTCATTTGTCTTATATGACATTTGTCAGACAACTGACTATAAAAATCTCTAAAATATACTATAGTAATGTTATTGAAAAATGCATAAATTGATGTACGAAACTCATTTTTTTAATTACGTTACTGTAAATAGTAAAAGTTTACTTTGGATACTTATAATATACCTACTAAATATTTGATACAAAAACCCATTAATTTCAATATTAACACAAACCTGTAAGTATAAGCAAAGTAGGTTAAGTATAGGCACTGGTATAGGTGTAAAGGAAAGCTGTCACAAGCATTACTAACATGCACATATACTTTTACATGTGTGTAAAGGAAACATACGATATCTCTTGTATTTCACATGTAAATGGGCATGTGTTAGTAAATCGGTTGTGTCAGCCGTATACTTGGAATACAATGATAATGAATTCCGTTCACTAAAATGGATGGTCCATTGGTCTTTGTTTCTTCTAACAATATATAATCGTCATAAGAACACCCCCTTTTATACTCTATCGACATCTAAATAACCTTCAATACCGATCCAACAGGTCTCATGACAGTGAGAGAATAATGTATTTTCGAATGGTGAAGAAAGTAAAGGTGAAAAAATTCTATAAAAGATTTTTCATTACCTTCCTAAGTGCGTAAATTATGTTTAGATTAGAGCATTAGAGCATAACCACAGAAGCATAACATAATACATGTATACACTCACGGATAAAACTAACCGCCCACCTTACGAGGAATGTGTAATGTTGTGAAGGATAAAAAAAAAATCGAGAAATTATGAACTTCCTTCCTTCATGCTGAACATGTGAAAAATGAAACACAAAAATTCCGTGCATTTTTTTTTTTGTTATGTATCAAAATATTTATAAAACGTATAAACCTAGTTTTTGTTGATTTGAATACCATTTAATTTTTTAAATATATTTTCATCGGTTCCCCAAATTTAAAGAAAACTTAAGGGGAAACAGTTACGAAAACGTTAACGAGGTGATGAATGTCGTGGAGAGCTTTTTGCAGGACCAAGACAAAACTTTTTTTTTTAAACATTGAAACCTTGGAAAAGCGCTGGACTCGGTGGTTAGAGAGACTCGGAGACTAGGTATATAGAAAAATAAATAATTAAGTTATTAATAGTCATTATATTCTACCTCATTCTCACTACTTTTTAATTTCTCCTTGCATATGTCCGCGAGCAAAACTAATATAATTTTTCAGTTAAGCAGGAACTAAAATAAAAGAGCTATATAGTTTAATTTATAAAAAACAATTAATATATCAAAAATAGCAAATTCAATTTACATCGAATTCATTATACGACGGAAAATGTAATTCGTCGGAAACTATTATACATATATATATCGTTATGAATATCTGAACGTAGTGCTGTCAATGAATATTTTTCATTCGTTTCAAACGCGACGAGTCCTATACCATTAGTATTGAGCAGATATACCATTTAATCCATACCAACCGATTTTCCCACCTAATTTCATTAACGAGCAAGCAAACGTAGTCTAGATAATTTATCTAGCTAATTTACGATAGAGTACTAAAATTTTGTCCTTCAACGTAGGCATTTATCTAGAAAATTATTAAATTAAAATTATCTAAAGATTATAGATAATATATTGTAAAATGCTTAATGTTAGTTATTGCCACATTAATGGCACTGGTGCAAACTAAGCACTGTTTCCATTTTTATTTGGTTCTTCATACACAGCGCGATGTTTTTTATTTTTTATTTTTTTTTTATTTTATTTATTTATTTATTGTATATACATTTACAAAAGAAACAAAAACAGTATAACATAAACTTTATATAGTTTTTCCGTATACCGTTCTTCATACGTTGATTATTTTTGCCATTTCTTCCACCTGTTGTCGCGGCGTGTATAACTACCTACGTCTTGTGTGAGTGAGCGGTCTAACTTGTTTACGACGCGTAAGTTCATTCTGTGAACATTAAACGACATCTCGCTACGTGAGCGCATTTGGGTGTTCGGCTGAACGTAGTCCAAACTAATAGGGCATGTAGAGCTCACCGAATTAACAAAAAATTTCAAGTGCGCCGATGGCGCAAACTAACAGTTACCGAGAGAAACAAGTGTAAAACTGAACTACGTTCAGCTGAACACACCCGTATCTAATATACCGCGTGCTCGGTTGAACGCAGTCTATACTTATAGAGCATGAAAAGCTTACCGAACTAAACAAAAAGTTTCAAGTAAGATGGCATAAGCTACCGGTTATTGATCACAATTTCGCGAATACACAGAACGAGATTTTAATAACCAGCCAAAATTTTTCTAGATGTTAGGTATCACCAATAGACCTCATTACGTAAATAAAAATATAGGGCAAATATTCATAATCAATAATTATATCCTAAATATTTTTTAACAAAATTTGACTACCTTCTTCTTACATACGAAAGGGCGGGGCACGGGGCATGTGAGCGGGGCGTGTACACATGCACTGGCGCCCTCATGAATGGCAACTAATATATTGGTTGGTTTTGGGAAAGGTTTACGTAGTTTTAACTGAATGTTATCCTATTGAACGATACTAAAAAGGAACAAGACGGCCAACGGACTTTTATCAAGAGCATTATATTAAAATTTGGCTGGTTATTTAAACCTCAACCTGTATACGTGGTTGCTCTGTGGGCGTTGACTGATTTTAACTTTCTTTTACGTAAACATAAAAAATAATTAAGAAACAAAAATGAAGACGGTTGATGACAAAACACATCACACCAGACGACATTGCCAGTATTGACGACACACTAATCACACCGTTATTGTAGATATGACGAAATGCAGTTCGCGATCGCCGTGCGTAAACTCTTCGTCATGAACAAAAAGGCCGACACCGGACAGGGAACATGCGTGGACGCAAACGGAGACACGCGAAAACCAATCTCATGTTCATGCCGTTCACGTACCTTCTCGGCGTAGAAGTAGACTGTGGTAGTAGCATAGGATAGTTGTATGTAGAGCCGCCTTAACAACATACTACTTGTTGTCGCTTTTATATTTCACCTTGAATTCGCACCGAAATCTATTCTTTAGATACCCACACTCGGATACGGACGGATATCGGCCATTACATACATCATTAGGCCTTCTCTTTTCTCAGTTTTATCGGCCATAAAACTACGAATTGGCTCGAAGCCGTCTACTGCGTTTACCATCTAAACACTCATACTCTAGTTAGCTGGTTTAAAATGGCGAGTTTTAGTCCGAGTTTAGTCCCCGCACCCCGGCCTCCAATCTCACGAAATTGCGTTCGACATTTTCAGTACTGTAAAGTGACTTTTCTGACTCTATTAAAACCAAACGCTGCTGTTAAATTGATTTACTTACACTATGTAATCGACCCTCGGATCCTATGAACATTTATTAAAATTTAAAAAAATCTATTTTCGTGTGGAATTTTATCTAATTTAGCTTATCAATTGAAGCGTGATTATATACATCCATACAGCGTCATCGCATTTTGTTTATTGGTATCTTAGATAGCATAATATCAACATCAAGCGGCTCGTACTTTGAAATGATCGAAAGCCAAAACATTTTGTTAAATTATATTTTCTTTTCCAGTGCTACATGTGGGTCATACTAAATTTTACTTCACAGTGAATATGTGAAAACATCAAGTGGCATATATTTGGTCAGCTGTGTATATTTTTTCTCACGTTTTTGTGGTCTCGGCGAGGTATCTCTATGTAGAGTCCTCGCCACCAAAGGAGTCCCGTAGCCGCGGCGCGGCGCTCTTTGGGCATTGCATAAAGTCTTTTTCAATTTGAGAATTATTCTTGGGTCGCATTTCATAGAACTTCAGGCATTTTTAACCACTTTTTAAACGTTTATAGACAATTAAATTCACATTCGACGAAATTCTTATACTCTCAAACACCAACCACTTCAAATATAGTTCATTTTTTTGCAGCGGGACTTTCTTCGTGGAGCGGCCTCCTCTATAAATGCATGTTTGGTAGATATAAAAAGTATAAAAGTAAAAAGAATGTTAGCGTGGGCCAGTCCCTAGGGACTCTAGGGAGCCAGCATAAAATAAGTTTGGTGCGTTCAAACGAGATAATCAAATTCAAATCATAGCCAAATTTGACTCTCCATCGTGACGTTATTACTTTTACTATTATCACAGCTATCTTGTTTTGTTGCATCCGAACGAATACATCACCCTCGAACATTGTCAACACATATTTTGATATAAAAACAGTTAAAAAATTACCTCCGCCGCCATAATTGCAACGCCGTTTATGCCATGAAGAAAAAAATCTCAGTATTATTGAAGGAATGCTACCCTAGTGCACGCATATCTTTGTATTTCACACCACTTTATAAGGACGCGCCCTTGTCACTGACTATTTAAGAGGCGTATGTTTAGGCGAGGTCAATCGACTAATGGCTAAGGTGTTGTATACCAAACAAATTATAATAATGGACGTGGTGCAATTCAGTAATGAAAGTACTCAAAGAAAAGATCGTCAGCGAATGACGTAAGCACTTGAGCGTATTTTTATAGTTATAGACATAGATATAGTAGTTATAGAGTTTGTAGACCATAACGCTACAAAAAATCTATATGATTTTCTTTTGTTCTGCTTGACGTAATACAAATTCCGGTGTTTTAATTTACAATTAGTACCTTTTGGCAAGTAACTTACAAAAATAAATAATTACATATCATATACTATACGATACCATCAGCCTGTTAATGCCCCACTGTAGGGGCTTAGGCCTTCCCTCAGTCTCAATTTAACTACCTAAAAAATCTATATACCTAACATCATCAAAATCCATTTAGTCATTTTAGAATGTAGAATAGCTATCCCACAAGTCGGCCCCAAAATCGGTCAACCGCTTTCGAGATAAACCGGAACAAACAGACAGACACTCAATTTAATTAATATAGGTAATACAGAAAAAAAAATTTCACTCCTGACAACGCCCTCTTTGTGTTTGCAAAATTTCAGTAAAATCGATTTCGGAGATGAGTTCGAACAGACAGACAGACAAAAAGTACTTTATGTCACCCCCGGTAATGCCCTCTGTACGTCTGCAAAGTTTCATTGAAATTGGTTCAGCCGTTTCGGAAATTGGTTCAGCCGTTCGGAGAACAGACAGACAGACACTCCAATTTTTACAATGAAGGCAAATCTAACGACACCTCATATGTCAATATCCATCAAGCCGTTTAGGCTACAGAGCTTTGCAAAATTGCAAAGAAATAGACATACAGACATAAATACACACTCCAAAAGCTCCATTCGCCAAGTTGCCCTAAGTTAGACAAAAACGAGGATATATATAAGGGTGTAAGAAGTTCAAGGATACTCCGTGCTTTCTTGCCTCGCCTCGGGTAACTTCAAGGTTATTCCTATGGTTATTCCTGTTCCAGCCTTCGCCAGGATCCGGAGTTCGCGTATGTTAAATCCCTGCTAACGTGAATTTGGCACGAGCGTATAATCTAATAAATATCTAGATCGGGTTTTTGTGTTAAAAAATAGATAAAAATATCACCTAACGGTTCGGTTATAATTCAATAATGCAGCAATATTTATTTTTATACAAACATTTCGGAACAAATACCTTATACAATGGTGTAACTCGAATCATAATCTATCTATTGCAATTAATAACGACTCAAATTATGACCGTACAGACAGACTGACAGGCAAACTTCCATTTTATATACATATAGACGTTTTCATTTGAATAAGAATTATAAATATTATTACAAATTATTTCTACTGTAATTCGGATTGCTAAACTGAATAAATATTTAAATACATTTCTATATACAGGATGAGGTTTTAATGACCAGCCAAATTTTAATATAATGATCTTTAGTAGAAAACCGGTAGCCATCTTGTTTCCTTTTAGTATCGTTCTATAGAAAAATATTGAGATATGACTACACAAACCTTTCCCGAAAAATCCAATAACTGTAGTAACCATTAATGCCCGCCGCTCCATTCCATTTCAAGGCCTCGGGCGCGTACGTTTACTATAGCGTTAAGAAGGCAACCAAACGTTATAAAATAACACTGTAGATAAAATAATTTATTATGAAAATGTTACCCATATTTTTTTATTTACGCAATAAGATCTATTGGTGATACCTAACATCCAGAAAAATTTTGGCCAGTTACTAAAATCTCACCTTGTATATTATTTGGAATGAGCAACATTATTTAAATATTTTACTGATATTTTTTTTAATAATAAAATCACTAAATCAAGATATCTAGAAATTCTAGAGAAATCGATTTCACGCTAAGTACAATAAGATTACGAAAAGTGTATTGCAATCATATGAGGCAATAATACTACAATGTCATAACGAAAGAATTCAAAACAACTAATAAAATACAATTTTACAATCAGACCATGACAAATAAAGCCACAAGTACATACAACGCAGAAAGTTAAAGTTTATATAGTCGAAAAATGTAGTACTAAAACCGTGTTTTGAATCAAAGTTAAGTATCGCAAAATTTTGTTGGTAACTCAGAATTTCGGATATCTTTGAAACATGCCAACATGTCCTGTTTAGAACAACTTCGACCCGTCTAGTAGGTACAGCTTTTTTGACGATATAGATGAATATGAGTTGAGATATTGGTTTTTTCTTGCGAAGTCCTTGAAACTATTGAAACTATCAATTATGTCAGTATAAAACATTCAAGAGGATTAATTTTTTAATAATGCTTTATGTTTTATCAAGGGAAACGCAGAAAAGTGACAAGAAACAATAAGAATCGTTTCTTTTATTGTAGCTCAATTTTGGAAATTAAATTTTCATAGTTTCTCTACAACCTTAAATGGCAGTTCCTACTCGTACAAGACATGTCTGTGAAAAACAGAATATTCATTCTGATGACGAATATATAAATAAGTCTGTTATAGTCGGACCAGTTCTCAAGATCAGTCGGGCGAATGGATTGATATAACGAAATTATAACAAGCGTTTTAATTTACGTCATGTCAATCCATGCCAATCCGTGTAAACTTATTGTGCAATTTTAATTTTCACGCTAAAAATTACTCTAAAAATACTATAGTCTTTCTGTTTTACAGATTTCGTTTTGATGACGCATGTGATTAATTTTTGTCATTGGAAATGACTTTCATTTCGTTGGAGTATAGGGGGTCATTTGGGAGTTTTGTGAGATAGCCAGATTGCACGAAGAGTTTTCGAGATATCGGGATAAACTTGGTGTCAAAAGACGCAGCTCGGCGAGCTCTACAAGATGGCAAAAGACAATTTGGAAAAAGTTCAAAAACAAAAAAAAAATATCGGCAAAAAACGAAAAAAAATCGCAATTTTTTTTCTCCGATTTTCATTTTGGGAGCCCGATATATCAAGAACTAGATCCAAATAAGAAAAAAATAAAAAAATGGCTCGGGGTAATTAGACGGGGGATCGATTGAGACTAAAATTGTTAGAATTGGACAACCGGAAGTAGTGGTTAAGAGTGCCCTTAATAATAATAAAAGCATAATTTTTTAATCATATGGAATTAAGGGATTGGAGTGAAGTGTAAGAGCTCTTTCTATTTAAGAAAGATATAGAATAGAGGTGGTTTTGATTCCCGTTCTCCTACGAAATCCTGCAGTCGTTCCCGTTCAGTTTTCAGTAGGCATAGTTGTGTAAGTATACATCTGATATACGTTAATTTTGATAGGTATCTGATCTTCGTTTTTAGGACAATAAACTTATTATTTAGTGAAAAAGCGTCGCTGATAAATATGTACATCCAAATGTTTCTTTCTTTTTATGCACCTACACGTATTATCGTCTAAAGCCTATACTTGGAAAAAATATGTAGAGCACAGATCAACAAACCTTCAGAAGTACTATTAATTATATCGATATGTTATCGATGGATTTAAATGTGATTATTCTATATCGTTTATTTTAAAGTTTTGGTAAATAATTTTTCCAATTATTTATAACGT
This sequence comes from Luffia ferchaultella, assembly GCA_949709985.1. Lineage (NCBI taxonomy): Eukaryota > Metazoa > Arthropoda > Insecta > Lepidoptera > Psychidae > Luffia > Luffia ferchaultella. Next base: position 12,167,062 of record OX453244.1, read on the forward strand.
CAAATAATGTACTAACGTAAGCCTGCAATGGGGCATTAATGGGCTGATGGTATGGTATGGTAATGTTAACCGACAGCTCTTCTGAAGTTTTTACATATACCAAAGTAATATATTAATTTGTTTTACTATATCTATAAAAACGAGTTAATATATACAATTAGCGATGATCTTGACGTGTGCAAACTATCTTGTTTTTATTTTCATTTATTACACCGACAAAATATATTTTGATGTTCGTGACCGCAGCATTAAAATAGGTTAGAGTTGGCATGTAGGCGGATATGTGTCCCCTTCGAGTATGCAGTACGTTCTTAATCTAAACTCTAAAATGCGACATCAAATCATACCAAAGTTGGAAGTGAAAGGGATAAACGACTTAACCGTTTTTTTAAATTGTATAAATCTAAGACAAAACTATTTACGTATGCGTAATATTTTTACTTATATTCGTCGTGGGACGCGCGTCTCTAAATAAATATCGTCACATGGCACCTCTAACCTACTCGATTTTCTGTGGTCCTGATGGTGACGGTTTCCAGGTCCTAGGTATGCCTAGGACTTAGGAATAGAACATGGCTATCTAGTCCCAAACTAGGCAGAGCCTGTATTATGAGTACTAAGTAGTGGTTATTGGGGAGTTCTGGACCACTCGACCTCAGGTCTTCCGGAAGGTCGCCACGTATGAAGGTCAGGCCGGCCTATTTAGAAAGGTCGCCGCGGATAAAGTTTATTCGCGTTTTGATATCAATTTAATTAGCCTACTTAATCAATCAATTATTTAAATTAATCAATCAATTAAATAAATTAATCAATCTAATCAATTTAATTAGCGGTCTGATCAATTTAATTCGCTATCAATTTAATTCGCGGTCTCTAATCAAATTAATTCACGGCCTTATCAAATTGACTCGTGACTGCGGTTTTTGTTCCAAATATGATTCACAAATGGAGCTGCGTTGGTCCGTGTGATAACATGTTTTTACATGTTCGGTATATTATCCACGATATCGAAGTAATTGATGCTTTGATTCGCGGCCCTTTGTGTCGATCGTGCAGTCACAGCAAAAAAATACCAATAACAGGTACAAACTTGTCGGGTTCTTTTGTATGAAAATCTATTCATTGACCGGCCGTCTGCCCTTTTTCGCCGCTGAGTTTTTCTATGTAATACGCATTCAAAAGGTATTGTTATCTGAACTTATTACGTTCCAATATAATAGCTCACGGTTTATTCGTGGGCTTGATACGATTGGTAGGTATTTTTGATTTAGAAATCTGATGAGCGTTGATTAATTAAACCGTGGTACAGTTCCAATCAACCTTTATGGCACAAGTCGCGTCTCAGTAACCAGTTTTAGGTGTAGCGGGACGCAGTGGAGCGAGGGGGTATATGACTGAACCTGCGCAAGCATGCTTAAAGCGTTGTATTCCGATCCGCCATAAAGTTTGATTGGAACTATAATAATTATAATCAATTGAACCTCGTATTCCGTGTGATTTACTTCACATCGAATTCGCGTCCACGATTTTGATATGTATGATTAATTAAACAACGATTATTTGTCAATAAAACCGCAACGTATCGGTATGGTGTGATTTTGTATAGGACAATTATATCTAAAAATTTCCTTTGCGTGTGGTCTTTTAAACGTGTTTCAGCTTGCACTCGCCTTGCGTTCACGTAACGATTTTATTTGATTTATATGCGAGCTCTTCAAATAACTACTCGCTGTCGAAACTATTGCAATACAAAGCCAAAAACTTGTCGCAGCGTGTCTCATGAGATAAATCTTACATTGAATTGACGTTACAATGCAAAGCAAAAACTGCGTGTGTGGTTGAAATTTATTTTTGATTATGTATACACAATACACACCTACATGGATCTTTTTTGAGCTTTAAATGCTGCGTACCAAATTTACGAGACCATATCGGCTTCGAATTTCACTAGGAAATCAATATTATTCCAAAGTTAAGACGTTCATAGAAAGAACATAAATTAATTATGGAGGTGAGATTTTTTCTTAATAATTTTAATATTTATTTATGATTATTTCTTTTCGAAAACGTTTCATTCTTTTGTAACAGTTTTTAAAAGTTTCTACATTTTATTATTTATTTGTTGTTTTCAAAAATGTTTCTTACTTTAGTAATAGTTATGTGTGAAATATTTTTTTTCAGTACTCTACGAATTCATTTATTTACTTTTTAATGTATTTTGTTTTTACAGCAATCGTACGACGTCTGTGGCCCGTTTGCAAACTTCAGAAAAGACAGCTTTTATATTGAAAACTCAGATGAAGAGGAAACACAGCTTGTATCCAAATTGAGTGCCAACTATCGCAAGAGACAACTCGATGAAAAAACACCTCCTAAAAATGTAGATGAATTTTTTGAAGACGCAGGCCCAAAAAAACGGAAACATCGTGTCTCATCGTGCGTCACTAAAGGCTGTGATAATGGTGAAATTGCATTTTTGAGCTCAAACCAAGATAATGCTAATAATGCAACCCACTTGATCAAGATTGAATTGTATGATTTGAAAAAGCTGAAAAAAATTCAGCCTACGGACCACTGGAAGTACTGCAGTTTTAGAACGAAATATTACGTTCAAAATAAAGACACCAATCAACATTACATCAACATTAACGACGCTATATATAATATAACAAAGGAGATTGCTTCTTATCCTGATTGCAGAAAATTTACATTTAATAATAATTAGTTCAATTGTATTAAGTATAAGAAGTTTTTCTTAATTATAAAAATATATATTAGTTCGATTTCATTTTAAAATGTATTAAGTAAAATAAGTTTTTCTTGATTGTAAAAATAATCACTAGTTAATTTTATTATGAAAGTAAATTTAAAAATGCATTTATTAAAAAGTTCATCTTGATTGTAAAAATTAATAATGAATTGTATTAAAGAAATAAATTACAAACTGTATTAAAAGTTTGCATTTAATAAAAATTTTTTAAAACTGTTCGATTGTATTAATAGACCTATATGTCAAAAATAAATTTTAAAAAGGTATTCAATCATAATAATAAATAAAAGTCTGGTTCTACTTGATGTATTTTTTAATTTTCAAATATACATTCAAACATTTTTTTTACAATAAAATCATTACGCAATGTATTTTCTGAAAATATGCTTACAAAATCAGACATACTTTTTCCTTTGTACTTAAAATAAACATATAAAACACAATATTTACCACAAACATTAGTGATCAAATGTTGTAGTCTTAAATGATTATAAAACCACGATTTTGCGTTTTTCTTTAAAAAACTTAAATGGTAACTTGTTGGCTTTCGTCCATAAGAATCAAAATATTCACCCTGTCCATTGCTGTTAATATAAATTGAAATCCAGTGAGACCCAGGTTTGGTGTCAGATTAGATTTGGTATAGATTACAGATGTCAAATTACTGATTAAGAAAACAGGCTTCGATGTTATTATCGGTAACCTATTAGAGGCACAAACATAGAAATTTAAATGCGGATCGATCCTTTCAATACAGTTTTTTATTTCATCAGTATTCATGACTGTTCATGTCATTGTTGCCTTAGCTTATAACCAAAAACTCAATAAGACATTACTTATTAACTGCTATAGTCAACGTTCACATTACGATTTTTATCGATTTCAATAATATTATCGAATTCCGCGTATACAATACAATTCGTAGTATTTATGAGGGCAGTATCAAAGCGTACCTCTAGTCTAACACTACCATGCTTTATAAGGTTCCAATGAGAAGTTGAATTAGCAGATAGATCTGGTGTCAGATCAAAAGCCAATAAACAGTAACCGTCAGCGTAATCTTCTCTTGATATAGAATTTCCGTCATTATGGAAATGTATACCGGTACCAGAAAATAATGAATGATATGCTAAAGCATATAAATTGTTATCTTCGGTGTTAAATGACGGTTGTAAAGGTTTTGAAGGTACTTGTTGCCCGTCAATACATAAACTAAATGAGTTGATATTGTAATGATGAAAATTGAATGGATTTGATTCGAGATGTCCGTTGAAGGCTTTATTGCTAACGAAACCCACTATACATCTTTTAGGAACTTGCCCAAGGAAAATGTTGTCAAGTGTTTTTCCTTGTACACCTGCTGGAATAGTCAGGACTTTTACTTCAACACGTGTAATGGGGTATTTAACAGTAGTCGTTGTCAGTACTTTTTGATGGGCAAGTAACACACTTGGATTAATACGGGCTCTACGAATCATTAGAGTTACATCAGTCAAACGAACTTTATACTTAACATCTTTATCAGAAGACATCAAGTTGAAACTTTCTCTAGATCTAATTAATTTTATACACATTTCAACCCCATTTATTAAAAATTTTTCTTGATTGAATATGTCACCGTGCAAATGACCAATCATTTCTACTTCTTTGCTTGCTTTAATGTATTCGGCTCTTTTATAAAATCCATCGTTAGTGCTATCGGTTTTGTCCATTTTTTTAGCAGTATCATTGTACCACAGACTACAGCCAAGATGCGATTCCTTTGCTGCGGGTCCATAGTTAAGTAAATTTTCAAGGTACGCACGATAGGCATATGTATTATTTGGTGGTGATATAAGTTTTTGATTTAGATACACATCCAATTGGTTGAAAAGCGAGTGCATCCAGTTATTAACAGGTGCTACGTTGTTTGTTGTTGCAAGTGTACTCCCATCATGATTTAATACTTTTGCTTTCACATGTAATAAAGTATGCGATAAATCAATATAATCATCACCGGTTCCAGGAACATTAAACTCAATAGGCCCATCATCAGTTAAGGAAGAAATAGGTTTATAATGAATCCATTGCCCACTTTCAATACTTGTCTGTGTCGATGGAAGTGCGAATAAATCTAATTCTGATTTAACACATTCACACGAATGACTATGTAAAAACGACATTATTTTAAAATGAAAAAATATCGTTATTTTTCGTTCGGTTGAGTTTTGTGACTTTACCACCCGAAATTCTATTTTGTAATGATGATCGTTTGCGATTTTTCTTTTTTATATACCCGGAACCATTCATGAGATTATCAATTTTTTCATCCGCTTTTCTTTTCAAGTTTCCCCCCATTTCTTTTAGTCGCCCTCGAATGGATTCCTTCATTGGGCGTGCATGAATCATATCTCCAAGGAGCCCCACTCCTGTGTTTAATATCTCTTTCCCGACCGCTTTGGCCCCTGTGGAAAGTAATGGTAAAACGGATCGCAGTATGCCACCTAAAAAACTTCCAATGCCGTGTCCACGCTGTAACGGTGCACCCTTATAGACTATACCAACACCTGAACCACCTTGTTGTGAATAGTATTGTTCGTAAGGACAAATCATTTTTTATTATTATTGTATACGTTTAAAGTGAAGTTTAACACACGTAGTTCCAAACTCAAATGGCACAGGTCTTCCTGTATCAGATCTTATATCTATTTCCATTGTATCAAACTCGCGACGCATAACTTTCATGTAATATGCCGGTGAAAATGTTACCATTTTATTTACACCAAAAACATATTTCGATGTATCCAACGAAATCACCCGTAATAGCGAGGCCATTACATCACCGACAATTTGAGGCTCTACTATGTCACAGTAAATAAACATCTGTGGTGGTAATCCCAAATGTATATTTATTGGATGTGTGCCAAAGCGTTTTGTGATAACATCAATATTAGGATCAAATCCTAACTGAAGTGCAAGCTTAGGAGCGATTTCAATGTTTAAAATGTCTTCGCTTAGTTTTAACAATTCTATGGATTTCTTTAGTTCGTCATAATGGAATAGAATTTTACCACTTAACATTACATTCGAATTTAACGCGTCTATAACGTCAATCATAGAGTCGTAATTACTAGGCGGAATATATGCGGTTATTTTTTCATCATAAAATCCAGTGTCTTTGCCATCAATAATAACTTTTTGTCTCTCGGTAAAACTAATATAATTTTCTAGTTCTTGAACACTATATATAGTACACGGATGCTGAAATTCCACAATTGCTACATTCCACTCTCCTACCAACTTAATAGACTTGGGTAATTTAGTAATAAAATTTGCAGTTGTATTATTTGGAAAGTATTGCATTGAACTATTACTTAACAACGTTAAATAAAAGTCATCTTTCATGTTTCTTGTAAACTTGAAAATGGTATCCAACTATTAAATTTATCAAGATATCCTTTCCACTTGACGAGCACTTCCTTTCTGTTTCCTTTATAACGAGTACGTAGTATTTTATCTATTTTATGAGCCAAGAATGGATTATATATTACTTTTTGTAGTTCTTTACCATAAAAAGTACCTGTGATTGCTTCGTTTTTTAAATCTTTTAGTGTGTATACAGTCCATGGACTTCTATTAATTATTGAAGTTATTATGAAAATTTCATCGCTCCAGTTTGTCTCGTATCCCTTTTGAAAAATATGTTTGTACTTTGTTATTCTAACATAGTCACCGACACTAAATTTTGGTGATTCATTTTCAGGTTTATTCTTTCTATCGTATAAGTTGCGCCAAACAGTCATGATATTTGTAGAGTTAACATCGCATGGACGCATTTTTATGCTTGAATGAATACTGTGATTGTATGAAAACAATAAATCTTGCAATATGTCAACGTAACGGTAAGTATTTTTGTGAGTAAAATAACGCCACATTTTTGTTTTTAATGTTCTTTGAAACCTTTCTACAATACTAGCTTTGATATCTGGGTTATTAGTTGTGTAATAGTTGATGTTTTTGGATAAAAAAAATTTTTTTACGTCATCAGAAACAAATTCAGTACCTTTGTCTGATTGGATATGTTTTGGAGTTGCATTAGCTTCAGAAAATATGTTTTGAAAACACTTTTTAATAGTCTGAGAATTTTTTTTTTCTAAGACTCTTGCATATGCATATTTACTGAAAACATCAATAACACACAAAATGTATTTATAGCCATCATTATATTCTTTATAAGTACGCATATCAGACAAATCTGCTTGCCATAGATCATTAAAGTTGGATAATATATATTTATTTCTAGAAAATTTTCTTTGAACTGGCTTATGTAAAGTATACGTTTCTTGAGTTTTCAACCAATTTTTAACGTCCTCTTTATTCATTTTACCTTTCATTGCTTTAGTTAACTTATTAATGCTACTATAACCGGCAGGATTAACAAAGATATGGTGTTATGATCGCCGGCCAGCGCGTGTGATACTTTCATCACACGCGCTGGTCGATGGCACGGGGCGTTTTGTTTTTGTACCTTGCCCAAGTTGAAGTGTCCTAAAAAAAAAATATATATATATAAATATGAATACAAAATCTAAATTTTTAAATAAGGATGACAAATACAGTGGAAGTAAAAACATTTTTTCTATGAATAAAGACGCAGGAATTATATTTTTAATACTATAATATCTGAAATAACACGCACAAAGACCTATTTTTATCCAATTTTCAGGCCATATGGGGGATCACTCAGGTATTTTAGGTATTTTTTGTTGCATATCAATAACAATTAATAAACAAAACCTTATAAATACTAAATAATTTGTCTTGATACTCACATTTTATCTTCAATTTCATCGAGTATTTGTACTAGTTCTGGATCGTATAAAGTGTTGAACAAGTCATGTTGTGAAGGCTCGTAATATGAATTCCACTCGGGCTAAAAAATAAAATAAAACTGAACATTACTGATTTAAATTTACACAAAGTTATAAAGTATTTTTTAATGTATACTATATAATTTAAAAATAAATTACCTCCATCTTTTTACACACAAGAAAACACACTTAAAGTAAGACAATTTTGAACGCGGGCAAATCTAACAATATAATGGCCAAGATACTGAGAGACAGCTCTTTTAAAGGGCTGACGCAAAGATGTGTGCGTGTTTAATTGCTTGCTTGGGTGAAGTAAATACATTCATGTTCGATTTTGTAAGCATATTTTCAGAAAATACATTGCGTAATGATTTTATTGTAAAAAAAATGTTTGAATGTATATTTGAAAATTAAAAAATACATCAAGTAGAACCAGACTTTTATTTATTATTATGATTGAATACCTTTTTAAAATTTATTTTTGACATATAGGTCTATTAATACAATCGAACAGTCTTAAAAAATTTTTATTAAATGCAAACTTTTAATACAGTTTGTAATTTATTTCTTTAATACAATTCATTATTAATTTTTACAATCAAGATGAACTTTTTAATAAATGCATTTTTAAATTTACTTTCATAATAAAATTAACTAGTGATTATTTTTACAATCAAGAAAAACTTATTTTACTTAATACATTTTAAAATGAAATCGAACTAATATATATTTTTATAATTAAGAAAAACTTCTTATACTTAATACAATTGAACTAATTATTATTAAATGTAAATTTTCTGCAATCAGGATAAGAAGCAATCTCCTTTGTTATATTATATATAGCGTCGTTAATGTTGATGTAATGTTGATTGGTGTCTTTATTTTGAACGTAATATTTCGTTCTAAAACTGCAGTACTTCCAGTGGTCCGTAGGCTGAATTTTTTTCAGCTTTTTCAAATCATACAATTCAATCTTGATCAAGTGGGTTGCATTATTAGCATTATCTTGGTTTGAGCTCAAAAATGCAATTTCACCATTATCACAGCCTTTAGTGACGCACGATGAGACACGATGTTTCCGTTTTTTTGGGCCTGCGTCTTCAAAAAATTCATCTACATTTTTAGGAGGTGTTTTTTCATCGAGTTGTCTCTTGCGATAGTTGGCACTCAATTTGGATACAAGCTGTGTTTCCTCTTCATCTGAGTTTTCAATATAAAAGCTGTCTTTTCTGAAGTTTGCAAACGGGCCACAGACGTCGTACGATTGCTGTAAAAACAAAATACATTAAAAAGTAAATAAATGAATTCGTAGAGTACTGAAAAAAAATATTTCACACATAACTATTACTAAAGTAAGAAACATTTTTGAAAACAACAAATAAATAATAAAATGTAGAAACTTTTAAAAACTGTTACAAAAGAATGAAACGTTTTCGAAAAGAAATAATCATAAATAAATATTAAAATTATTAAGAAAAAATCTCACCTCCATAATTAATTTATGTTCTTTCTATGAACGTCTTAACTTTGGAATAATATTGATTTCCTAGTGAAATTCGAAGCCGATATGGTCTCGTAAATTTGGTACGCAGCATTTAAAGCTCAAAAAAGATCCATGTAGGTGTGTATTGTGTATACATAATCAAAAATAAATTTCAACCACACACGCAGTTTTTGCTTTGCATTGTAACGTCAATTCAATGTAAGATTTATCTCATGAGACACGCTGCGACAAGTTTTTGGCTTTGTATTGCAATAGTTTCGACAGCGAGTAGTTATTTGAAGAGCTCGCATATAAATCAAATAAAATCGTTACGTGAACGCAAGGCGAGTGCAAGCTGAAACACGTTTAAAAGACCACACGCAAAGGAAATTTTTAGATATAATTGTCCTATACAAAATCACACCATACCGATACGTTGCGGTTTTATTGACAAATAATCGTTGTTTAATTAATCATACATATCAAAATCGTGGACGCGAATTCGATGTGAAGTAAATCACACGGAATACGAGGTTCAATTGATTATAATTATTATAGTTCCAATCAAACTTTATGGCGGATCGGAATACAACGCTTTAAGCATGCTTGCGCAGGTTCAGTCATATACCCCCTCGCTCCACTGCGTCCCGCTACACCTAAAACTGGTTACTGAGACGCGACTTGTGCCATAAAGGTTGATTGGAACTGTACCACGGTTTAATTAATCAACGCTCATCAGATTTCTAAATCAAAAATACCTACCAATCGTATCAAGCCCACGAATAAACCGTGAGCTATTATATTGGAACGTAATAAGTTCAGATAACAATACCTTTTGAATGCGTATTACATAGAAAAACTCAGCGGCGAAAAAGGGCAGACGGCCGGTCAATGAATAGATTTTCATACAAAAGAACCCGACAAGTTTGTACCTGTTATTGGTATTTTTTTGCTGTGACTGCACGATCGACACAAAGGGCCGCGAATCAAAGCATCAATTACTTCGATATCGTGGATAATATACCGAACATGTAAAAACATGTTATCACACGGACCAACGCAGCTCCATTTGTGAATCATATTTGGAACAAAAACCGCAGTCACGAGTCAATTTGATAAGGCCGTGAATTAATTTGATTAGAGACCGCGAATTAAATTGATAAGACCGCGAATTAAATTGATCAGACCGCTAATTAAATTGATTACATTGATTAATTTATTTAATTGATTGATTAATTAGGCTAATTAAATTGATATCAAAACGCGAATAAACTTTATCCGCGGCGACCTTTCTAAATAGGCCGGCCTGACCTTACGTGGCGACCTTCCGGAAGACCTGAGGTCGAGTGGTCCAGAACTCCCCAATAACCACTACTGTACTAGGCAACTGGTATATATTTTTTATAATACATATTATAAAACACCCGGACAAACAAATGTACATGTCCATGAGCACTAATATTTATCCAGTGTAGAATATGAACCCATTATGAGCATGAGTTATTGACACTGAGGTTCGAACAATTTCAGTGGCTATTGGCCATTAGTGAACAAAAAAAGTCTATAAGGATAATTGACACTCAAACTAACCTCAGTAAAATCGGTGAATCCGATTTACCTACCTTTTTTTATGGGTAAGTTGTGGCAACATTGTTTCATCGTTTTTGTACAAGTAACTCTGTTATAATTTTATCGTTCACATATGATCATAATTTCAATATGTCATATATATCTATGCGTATTGTTAAAACAGGTTTCAATTATTTGCAAAGTTTTTTTTAACACAGTGCGCGTACGCACGTTCTTAGACAGTGGAACGGAAACGCCACCATTGTGTAAACGACTTTAATGGTTTACCAAAGCATTGCCTTTCTCCAATTTTTACAAGCCTTGACTAGTTGACAAATACGTTTAGACAACAATGCTTTTCGAACCGAAATCGCTTTACGTTCTCCGTTCTATTTTATTGACGACATTATTTGTAATCGACTGTGTAAGAAAATTATTTACGAGTGCCAATCAAGTAGTTCCCAGGAATAGCATAACAAACCCGGGATTCACTATTAGTAATATTTTATTTTTCAACGTAAACTCTTTCTGTTTTAATAGATTTATTGTTTCCCTTTGCAAGTTTTTTGTTAGTAGGTAGGTACGGAAAAAAAAAAACAAAACATCACTAATGCAGCTTAATCTTTATTATCATATTGAGTCCCTCGGATGTGTCCTATTAATACGGGAAAGAGATAGAAATCACTGACAGAGAGAGCTGGTCTAGAGAATAATAATAATAATAACGTATACACCACAACAGCGTCTAGGCGCCAAACTAAATATTAGCTTGTGTTTTGGGTAGGTACCAAGCGAAGACACTACATACATATAACAAGCAAAACCCGTTACCAGTATCAATATTCATCATGTAAATACTGACCCGACCTGGGATTCGAACCCGGGACCTCCAGCTTCGTAGGCAGGTTCGCTACCCACTAGGCTAAACAGTCGTCAATATATATGGTGGTGTTTCATCAAGTGAAATCTGGCGAAATCCATTTTGTCCTGATAATAGACTTTATTTTTTCTTTTTTTTTTATTTATATACGAATTTCGTATGATAAGAATTTGCTAGTTTTTACTTCCTATGAAAGTAGTAATTTTTAAATTTTTGTCACATTTTCTTCGATAAGTGCCTTAGAAGGCCTTCCAGAGCGATCTTTTCAGCTCGTTCTTGTATATTTAAATTCAGAACATCAAAATTGAAGCTTGATAAAAGGACGGAGCGTTGTCTCCTAAAGAGATAAAATCCTACTTTCAATTCTATTCAAATTAGGTCAATACAAAAAAAAAAATACAGAAAATAACTGGAATGTAATATATTATATTGAGAATAACAGTATAAACAATCATTGAAACAAATATCAGAAAGATAAGTAAATTTCGTTCAAATCATAAATTAATAGTACATTATGATGCAAGTACGGTAAGCTGCATATTATAGTCGAGGTGATTATAAGCGCGAGGCGAAGCAGAGTGCTTATAATAAACCGATGACTATAATAGCCAGCTTACTGAGTACGAGCATCATTCGACGGTTTTCAATACATTTACGATTAAAATTAGGTAGATACCTACTTCAAGTGTAATAATGGCGGGAACTAAGAGCGCGAGCGGTTTACGCATGTGTTACAAACATAATGCTCGTTTATGATTGGTGCAAGTAAGTAAGTGAAAAGGCTTAATACTGTAAAATACAACATTACGGGACAAGTTTCGATGTGATAAAGACCGTATTAATAGCAAATATATTGAAAAATATCTAATACCGGATAGTTTTTGTTGGCTCGTACTACTAATCCGTATTTAAGAATTACGTACAGTCACGAGTAGAATGAACAAGTACTATAACATATATAATAAATGTAGATACTATAATGTCTCTATGTAGAGACAAAAAAATCTTGTTTCCGAACGTCTCTGACTGCCTAATATTATTCTTTTTATGAAATTCGTACAAGATAGCTGCTCTTCTAAATAGATAAATACGAAAAGTTGTACATAAAATTTGTACAACTTTACTAGAACACGTAGAAAATACAAATACTTAAGGATTTAACCTATTCCCTACTCATTGACCATATTTGGTCAGATTGAAAGTCACGAGCCATTTAAATGACAGAGACAATTGATTGATAATGATTGACGACAAGTCAAAAGTTTAAAGTAAAGTTTAATATAGGTATAAAACTATAACAGCGTTATAATTATAGGTAACAGAAATTGTAGTTTTTCAGAAAGTTCCATACCTACCATTCCTACCAAAACCTGTTTTGGCGGCGGAGATATAGGTAAAAACATTAGATATTTTATATCGCAAGAGTTTGCGATAACGTAAAAAGGCTCTAGGTCTCATTGATAGGATTAGGTTATCTTGTTTTATTAATAAAAGACGCGTAATTAATAAAACACCTTACAGTTTATTACAATAATAATATATTAATTTGGAGCATTCACTTGCACTTTAGCACTTGGTAAATACAGTTCAAAATATGCGAACACGGGAATCGAACTTCGTACTTTCCCGGTTTAGGCAAAGTATTTGCCCACTACGTCAAGCCAAAGAATAACGACGCCTCAATAGTTGGTAGTATTGAAACCGCCAAAACCGCCACGCACAATAATGTAAACAAAACTCGTTTACAAAGACGCGGTAAATATTTACTAATTCGTAACACATAGTTACAACCGAATAACATTGAAGAATATTATCGTAGTTTCTTTTTACGTATCCTTGGACTCGAAAGCTATTTTAAGACATTTAATTAATTTCCTTTTAAATATTTCCAATCAAAATATAACACTAAACCCCAAGGACGTACCTACAACAGATAAATGCAAAGAATTTTATTTTAAACACGTACCTGTACACAGGTGTCACTGTAATAATTGATCTTCGATAACGCTTTGAAGGTGTGAAGGGAACGTTCTAGATGTTTCTTTCGTTGATGATATATTAAGTAAAGCTTTGGCACTAGATTTTTGTTATCACAGAAAAAATAACGATGTTAATTTCGAGGCGCCATAATGGCGCGACGCATCTACAACGCGTCGAGGTTGTGCTGTCACTGCGGCGCCTGCGGCACACGAGAGTCGAGACGAGCTCGCTCTGCTTCTCGTAGTTCTCGGAAAGGTTAAAGGTGTCAGACAGTATTACAGTATCTTTCATCTTTCGACTTACTGATTGTATCATGTGGTTTGTATGGTCTATTAATAGTCGAATAAAGACTTTCTACGTGGACGTAATAATTGTAATTATTGTATTACTAGCATTAAAACCGCACACAAAAATAAAACACAAGTGCTAGATTCGATTTTTTTTAACTAAAATCAAATGCGATCTTTCTATTACGAAACAATACACACTGCATTTGGATAAAAAATAGTGATACTTCGTTATGTTCGCTAAAGCTGACATTGTGAAAATGCATCTGCACTAACATTGTAAAGTGGTGCAATTGATTGTAATTTTGTGTGTAAGTAACTATGCATACTTGTAGGAGGTAATCTGTTGAACTACTCTACTGATCCGATTCTATAAATTCTATCACTAAGCTACACTACAGCAGGTACCTATTTAATTTCATTCCATCAACCCTTTTTATACCCCACTGTAGGGGCTTAGGCCTCCCCTCAAGATGAGTGGGCTTGGAGCCCAAATCCACCACGCTGCTCCAATTGGGTTTGGTCAATAAATCTTTAATAAAAATAATATAAAAAGTAATTGACAAAAAACATTAAGTAAAATTTTTTTTTTTCAAGGAAGTACAATGCCAATGCAAACCGCTGAAATTATTTTGATGAAATGCACTATAGAAATAGTTTGAACCCTGACGAAGGACACAGATTATTTTTTACAATGAACATTTTGTTTGTCTGTTATCTTTTCATGGCTGAACCGCTGATCGCTTGACCAAATTCAGCAGGGAGATAAGATACATCCTGAAGATGGATATAGGCTTCCTTTTAAAAAATAGGTATAGTATACCTTCAAATATCCCTAAGCACTTAAACTTTTAAAGAGTATAATTGCCAAACGTTAAACAACTTGCAGCAATTCATTGGGGGATTTCCACTTCAGTTTGAAATTCCAAGGGAAAAACAGGAAAGAAAACCATAAGGATAGGAAAACAGGAGAGGGAATAGATTTCAAATACCTACCTATGCACTAACAGTATTTGTGTTAAGTCGAAATAATATAAACATGTAGTCTACCATCATACTGTCATAAATGTTAAATACTAATTCAAAAAATTTCCAAAATTACTTTTGGAATGGTGACGATGAATTGTCTATATTTTCTTTACAGCATAATATAATACACATTGTTGTTGGTGACTTTAATATTCAAATATTTATGGTGTTCAAACTTCAACACCCATGCGGTTTCGATTTACGAAAACGGCATTTAATTTGAATTCATCATTCTCAATGTCCTGGTTTGTACAATACCTACAACGTTTTATTTTAATTTCTGCTACTAGATTTTCTAATAGTGGTCACTTCAAAAAATTATCAAGTTTTAATAATTCGGAAATAAATACACTGCTAAGTCATTTAATCAGGCATTTATAAAAATCATTAAAAAAATGCAGCGTTTATGTGTAACGTAACGAATTTCAAACTATCTGACAAATTCTTTTCGTTTTTAGCGTAGTTAATTAAACACAATTAAACGTAGTTAAATTTAATTAAACGCCAAACATCCATTTTCACGCATTTAACTTTATAATTAATCAGTGATAATCAACGGAAGTCCTATACAAACGTTCATCCTCTATTTTATTGTCTAAAGGCTTAAATTTCCAAAAAATTTAAATTACCACATATATCATTTTCAATCCAAAAGCTCAATTCCACGCATTTACTACAAAATTGACGGATTTACATACTAAGTCTGTTTCTTAGTAGATGCTTACGTCACAAAATAACCCTATGATAATCTGATATCCAAAGGTAGACTCAGTGGTTCATTTTGGGTGTAGATTTTACAGTGAATTCCGTAAAAAAAAACTCCAATCTTGACAAATAATTAAGTAGAAACGCTAGCGGGAGTAATTTCAAATTTTGTTATATTTGTTTTTATTTTTATTTTGTCAAGGGCAGATAAAATGTTTTTGGTTCTCAAATCTCACTGACAACATCAATATTATACATCTATGTGTCCTTAAAAATATAGAATATAATTCAGAATGAGTTCCTCACATTTTACATTCACTTCACTTCATCAGCCCATTTTTACCCCACTGCAGGGGCTTAGGCCTCCCCCAGGGTGAGGAGGGAGGCTTGGAGCTTAAATCCACCACGTTGCTCCACTGCGGGTTGGGGACTGTAACGACCGCCATCTATTGACAGCGTCCGGGATCGACTGCTTAACGTGCCCTCCGAAGCACGGAGTCAGTGATAGCTATGTACTTAAGTCAGAAAAACTCATTGGTACACGCCCGGATTCGAACCATGGCCCTATGGGGCCTTATAAATTTGAGACAGGTTCGTTGCGCTTTGGGCTATCATGACTCTAAAATTTTACGTACGAGTGTCTTTTAATGGCCAGGTATAATAATATATTATACCTTTTCATTGACTCTAACTTTTTTGCCTCTAAGGAAAATTATATTATAGGAAAAAACATATTTCCTAATAATTTAGAATAACGTTTTTAAAATGCGTCAAAGTCATCATATTTCCAATTTGTTTGTCTCTAATCAGGCGTTTTTCGTGGAAGTGGAAATTCCGAAGTATGCATGTCATGATTACACGGAAGTGACTAACGAATTTGTTGTGCTGTCTGTGTAGATGGGAGCCGTTCGTCTGGAGCGATGAACCGCTTCACGAATTAACAATACATAGTCGCAAAGATAACTGCTATCGTTTCACGTTAACATTACATGAATACATGATTCATGTTAAACGAGGTTATTTTTTTAAATGTTTTATTAATATATTTTTAATAAAAATAAAAGTAACAATCGTCTGTTATTTTGTTGATTGCGACAGCGGCGATGGCAACTTGTAGAACTTTTAATTCAGTTTACTTCTTTCTGTACGCAATACCTCAACCCGATTCTTTCTAAAATTAGTCTATTGACCGCTTACCGCTTACTGCTTAGCCTAGTGGGTAGCGACCCTGCCTACGAAGCTGGAAGTCCCGGGTTCGAATCCCAAGTCGGATCAGTATTTATATGATGAATATTGATACTGGTACCGGGTCTTGGTTGTTATATGTATGTGGTTTTTTCGCTTGGTACCCAAAACACAAGCTAATATTTAGTTTGGGGCCTAGACGTTGTTGTGATGTATACGTTGTTATTATTATTATTATTATTGCTTTTCAAATATTCTAGATTTTCGACAACTTTTAGATGTCATTTCAAGTTCAAAGGTAATAAGTATTAAAATTTAAACATAGTTTCCTTGCAGGTAACAACAGCTAACAATTAAGATACGAATTACGATCCTTCCTACGCGTGAGATGTCAGTTGAAATATGAAATTGAAAGGTGAAGAAATATATATGTCGAGACAAAATTATCAATAAATAAATTGTTAAGGTTATCGAATGTAATGAGGACAGTTATAATAAAAAAAACCGTATCAACAAAATGGTCACTGGTATATAAATAATCAACAGATAGATAAAAGAGACGGATTTACGGCGGAATATGTAGAGTTTTTTGCTCCGTTCCATCTACCCATTATACCCCACTGCAGGGGCCTAGGCATCCCTCCAGGGGGCTTGAGGCTTAATCTATCAAGCTGCTCCAGTTGGTGGATTGTGAGGACTGTCATCTATTGACAGAAACCCGGACGAACGGCTTAACGTGCTCGTCCAGACACGGAGTCAGTGATAGTTATGTACTGAAGTCAGGAAAATCTCATTGGTACACACCCGGATTCAAAACACGGGCGCACGGCCTTCTAAATTTAAAACAGGTTTGCTGCGCTCGGGCTATCACGACATTTTTTTTTCTTTCCCTTGAAAAATATTATAAATGACTTTTTTATACATTTATTTAATGGCTCTGGATGTAACTCATTTTAAGCCAGTTTAAGTTGTTAGTGCCATGACAAAGAAAAAGGAACAAATAATTTCTTTGCGTGCCGTATCTACTTTAACTAATACCATCATAGTATTCAATCATATACACTGTAAAATGACTTCACTTGAAAAACATAACTCGTTCGTTGCCAAAGCAAAATAATAAAATGTTGCGCAACCGGCGGCAGCAGCGGCGAGGTGTTTTAATCGAAACGAAGTGCCTACAAGCACTCTGTTTACACTCTATGTTGTACAAGTGTTTCATAACCATAGATGTAGATGTTGGTAACTTTCACGATTACGGATAAGACAATTGCTTCCGGTTAGTAAAAAGTTATTGACCTGAATACGGTCGTTGCTATTTAAAATAAAATGGTATTTAGGACTGTCTACGATTCAATGATAAGGACTAGTTTTTTTCGATTATTGTCTTAATTTACGCCTCAACTTCAAAGGTTTTCAAACGTTTCTTTTCGATATTAGATACATATGACAAAGAAATGTTGATTGAAATTCTATATATTTTTTTCTTTTTTTTTGTTATTTCACCTGTCTACGTACTATTTTCAAAAAGGTATTTTTGTAGCAACGTCTTCTCCTTCAATTCGTCATTAACATTTATATATATTTATATAATATTAAATCATTAATATTTTGACACTCGCAAATAAATCAAAATCTTTTAACATTTATCCAAAGCTTTGACCAATCTAGATCATACTAATCAATTTTTAAAACGGAAAAACTAATCAGTAACCATCTATTCAGTAACCATTCGCTGATAAGAGTTTTGTAAACTTAAAGAAAATATTAATATTTAATAAATATACTTACGAACTAGTAATACTACATGAATAAATAAAATTATTTGATTTAAAATTTGTCTTTAAATATATCTAAAAAATACTTTAAACCAGTTTGTCCCGGAAAAATATACAAATAGCTCATAAGTCTGTGAACAAGTTTTTGTACGCGCAACATACGCGCAATTATTAAACATAGATGCCACGTGGACACTTTAAAACATGTGCCATCCATATTCACTCTTGAGTGTGAGTAATCATAACGATTTGCAAGCCAACTGCTACACTCGAAAAATTTAATGCTTATTCTAAAGCAAAGCGAAGTCAGGGCCAAGGAACTCGGCTACACGGCAGCAGAGACACCAACAGCCATTCCTTTATCAGAATATACCTAATTAAGTTGTAAACATCATCAGACATACAATGTCTGATTAGAAAAGTACATTTGACTAAATATTTCGTTCGTTAAGATAATCCTTATTTTCCCACAATTTATTTTATTTTACTTAACCATGCCTCAGATTTTGACGGTTTTTAATTAAAAGATTAACACGAAGCCAGTAGATTGGCCCGGAACGCTATGTGTTGTTACAGCTTCATGTCAAGATTTTGGGTAAGTCAAGTTATGGAAACCAGTAAGATTGCCAAGCAAGTGATCTAAAAAGAAACTGTTCTAATCACTGACCTCGTGTAATTAATAATTACACAACAAGAACATATTTTGATTTCATTAGTATTGTAAAGGGATTGAGATTTCATCAACATTTTTAAGTATTTCTAAGCAATTTTTTTGTAGTGCAGGGTCTCAAATGAAGAACTGCTTCGAGTCTCAAGCAGTAAGTCTTACATCATAACTCGTACGTGTAACGTAAGCGTTCATAAACAAGTCAGGGAGCTAGTAAATAAAAATTGACTATTTTACTGTCAGTCATATAGAAATAGGTGCAAGGTGCTACACATTTATTTATTTTGTTAATTAGCATTTTTCCTTATGATTCTGTAGCTTAATGGCAAAAACGGAAGCCACGTAATTTCGTTCCGGCTGTCCATATATCAACTCTTGTATCGCCGCCATTTTTCCAACAATCTTAAAGAAATATCACAGACGATATGTCTTTTATATAAACTGCCATACAATCCTGTAGAGAAATTATGAAAACTAAATTATAATTATTTTCCACACTAAACGATGAAAAAACATTTTGTCGTACACCCAATTATGTGAGGTATCATTGGACAGATCTT
Organism: Luffia ferchaultella; assembly: GCA_949709985.1. Classification (NCBI taxonomy): domain Eukaryota; kingdom Metazoa; phylum Arthropoda; class Insecta; order Lepidoptera; family Psychidae; genus Luffia; species Luffia ferchaultella. The sequence goes on from OX453244.1 coordinate 12,186,802, forward strand.
TTGAAATTAAATGAATGTCTTTTAACGACTTCTTTATTTAGGTGAATATTTCGCGAGATATAAACTCCTCAAATGTTTATCAATGTATCTCCCCGCTATCTTTTCAACCTTGTAAGGTTAGAAAATCCAAAGAAAATCAAGGAAATAGCGCTTGACAATAAAAACTTTCAAACGAAATTGTTTTATAAAATTATTTAATATATGGGTAACAATTTTTTATCACGCACCAACAAAAAGTTTGTGTGATTAGGAAATCCTAACTTGACTTGTTTTTTGTATACTGTTAGTTGTGTTGTTACACTAACTACCGAGGAAATAAATTTGACAACAGCGTCCAATACAGTAGAGATAGATTCAACCTCCAACACCAGCTCACTGGTGTCTGGTATATAAATTGCCGGTTCAGAAACGTAACAGCTAACTACGACTAATCGCAACACCCGCGCAACTACCTTCACACCTGCCGCTTATGTCCACATTCGATACATAGTTCAAACTAAGTATGTGTACTCTACAATGCCGTAAACTGCTGTCGATTTTGTTATTTCAGATGTTATACAAACAAAAGGTGTGGTCAAACTCGAACTGAAAATATTTTTCGTCTTAGACTTGCGCAAGTAGGTACTTTTGAGTTGTCGAGGTCACAGTTAGATAAAATTTAAATAATCTGAAAATAAAATAACTGAGAAAAGTAAACAAAACACAAATATTATTTTTTGTGTTTTGTTTGTTTTTGTTTGGGGAGGAGCCCGACTGGAATTCGAAAATATTTGGGTACAAATAAAAAGGTTTGTTTCAATGGTATTATTATTTAAGCACTTGTTATTGCTTGTATATTTTAAAAAAGAGTGTTTTTCTTTAAGGCACCAGCACTTATGCACTAATCATTTGTGTGGACGTTTTCCCATAAAGTAATAAATTCACTTTTGTGACGTATTTCAAGATTAGTTATGTAACTACGAAACATAACGAAAACTGAATCCATATGTGAATAAATTCATTTCTTTTATCAAACAGTGTTTAACCTGTCAGACGCGTAATTGCAGTGTTGATCATAAATAAAAATTGCCCCATACGTTAGAACTTCCGTTTTGTCGAAGTCGAAAGCACGCCCATCCTAAGTTTTTTGAAAATTATAATAAAATGGTGATATTCTCGTAGACATTTAGCGGTTAACTATGTTCTAAATAATATTTTTCACAAAAGGATCCTAGGACGGCTCCAAAATATACCCCCTCCACGTGGAAGCGCTGGTACAACATCTGTGCCGCGCCGCCTGGGTCATATTCACATTAAAAAAAAAAAAAAAAATATTAAATGAACAATATTCAAAAACTTCACTGGTACAGATTCTGTACCATATGCGTCCTAAGGGTTAAAGATATTAAATATCATTTAAACACTTATTGATTTCTAACATCTAAATAGTCGGATACTTTATAGTTTTTCTATAAAGCTTTGCTTTATTTGCTATACAAAATAGAAGAAGTAACAGATAAATGACTCCAAAATACGGTTGATTGAATGGTACATCTCTTTGTTTATATAAAAACGAGCCACAAAAAAAAATATTTAGAAAATTAATTTCCTATTTATTTTTAAATTTTCCGTTTTCGTAATACCACTCTCTAACGCACCCACAACCAATCCAGTTGTCTGACTGCGAGTATTATTCGCACCTACCAAAATATCAGATTTTCAAAAATTCAAATTCATACCACAGGCTACCAAGATATTTAAATACATACTGAATAAAGCATATATAATATCAATACTTTATGAGTAATCTCAGAACGAGTATAGTCATCAATCTACTTTCCAACTAATGCCGATCACGCGATAAAATCGTAACTTAAGCGTGTTAACAACTTTCTTATAGTAACTTATGTGCAGTGTCCAATCTAAGTGCGCCTTAGCAATAAAAATATTTTACATAAATGTCTTTTTTTGACTTGAGACGTCTATAAATTCGGTTTGATAGTGAGGACAAAAATTCAGATGCAACGTTTTAATTGTATAACGTTCGACTGTATAACTGCCAGATAGCTTATACATACGTGTAAGGTTATAAACCAACGTAGTCGTTATGGCGGCTGACGCATTCTCAGACTGGAAGGAACGCGTGAAATATTGCGGTTAGTCTAGTTAGTCGAGGTACTATACCTGGACCTTGGAAAATCGTATGACGGAAAAGTTTAATAAACATAATTTTAATACAAAGTTGGTGAGTATGAAAAGAAAATAGTAGCAAAAGAGGAAAAAGTGGCTCTACTGTAATACAAAAAGGCCACAAGGTCTAGCAGTGAAAGATCAAAAGAACTAGGACGCAAAGCAGCAAAGCTCAAACACGATTGCGCCCGACAAGTTTTTTTATAATTAATTTATTACATTTTATCAGCTTAATATCATAGTTGTATGTATAATTAATTGTTTTTACAGCTTTGACATAAAGGCGATAAATGTGTGCATATAATATTATATATATGTCGTTACCACCCCGAATTTTCACAGCGTAACAAATCCACTGATCTCAATAATATCGCATACATCTTTTTGATGGACGGACGATAATAAACTTTTTTTTTACTTTGACCCTGACTTCCTTGGCTTGCTTTCTCAAATCTGACTGACACTGCTGTTAGGTGTTTTGCTTTTCAAGAAAACTCACATCTAATGTCACTAGCCTTCGCTTATTTTACACAGAACTCTCTGTAATGAGAAATGGTGCAAGTGTCGATACTAAGAAAAGAGTTCTTTGAATATTATGACGATTCACTATCAATGGAGCATCAAATTCGAGGAATACTAGGAAGGCAAAATACGTATCATCATAATTACGTTACAAAGATAGAACAGGAACCATAAATTACGCTGTTTTCCTCGTATTTTATGATGCCTCGATCGTTCATTACTTTAGTTACTGTTATTGAACTACCGCAATATTCAAAGAATACTTTTCTCAGTGAATCAATGTTAAGATATAGGACTATGTGTCATTATGATCTAAGTTAAACTAATGCCCAATTTTATGGTACTACTATGAAAATATTGAATATTAAATTTTAAAGTCTTAAGATCATATAAATATATATATATATATATATATATACAAGCTGTTAACTGTCACATTAATGTCATGTGTTTAAGAGGCAGGAAAACACGAAAAAATCGCTGCGAAATATTGAATAGACAGCGAGAATATTTTAATCAATTTAAGTTTGAATTTAAAAAGCACAGCGGCCGGCCTTTCGAAATTCTGTATTGTGAAAAAAATATTCAAAAAACAACGATCAGTTACTCCGTACACTTGAATGATTTTAATACGGCGGCAGTTCGGGAATTATCGGCAATTATCGGCATTATCACGAAGACACCGGATATAATTGAAATGTCAGTTTTACAAACATATTTCATAAAGGCTATGTCCAACCTATGTCCAACTTCGTGGATCCGCGCTTTCCCGAGCTGCAATACTACGAATAAAACTTTAGTACTATAATCAATCTGTGCTATAACTCGTTTTGTTGCTATTCGTTTTATAGTATTATATTTATAGTGAATGCAGACCGATAGCTATTAAAAATTATAGACAATGTGAAGGGAAAGACTAATAGGAAATTAGAGGAATAGATAGGTAGGACATGACCTATAAGAAATTTTGTACAGTTTAAAAGAAAGTAGGAGCCGTAGGTATAGTAAAATCGATATAAAGGTTGAATATAGAGAAGTATAGAAAATGCTACAAGAAAATAAAATTATCGTACGTGCATGTAATACTGATATGGAGCTACTCGTACCAGGCACCAACGCATTCACCGTTATTGAGATAAAATAACTAAGCATCGACACGGCTGCGCACGCGCAGGAAACATATGCTAACTAAATAAAACACGATAACACAGTCCTATACGTAAGTTTAATTTCAACATGTACCTACTTTATGGATAACACTGACCTAAATGTGAATGGATTCAATGGCTTGGTATGATGATATTTAAAACAAAACAGTGTAAATAATACATTTTCAAAAAATTCTGTGCTACAATAAGTCCAAGCGTAATAATTCCATAGTTACTGTCGTGCTCTTATGAAGCAATAAAGATGCGATGTACTTTTTGACGTGATATGTTTTTAGCTACACAATTCACGATATTATCATTATTAAAAGGGAACATTTTCTAAATTTATATACAACGTTAGATCGAGCATTTATTGAAAACGTATGTGCGTCTGGTTAAGAATAAACAGAAAAAAATGCATATTAAAATTATTTTTTCATAATAAATTAAATAACAGGTTGAACTTTAGTATAACAGCACAAACAAATAAATACAATTAGTTCACGAAATTACAGTCACTGAAATACTGAAATGAAACTAAAAGTTTTAGTTAAATCCCTGACTTAAATGGTTTTATTTTCTAAAAAGCTTATGACAAATCGGTCAATTTCTAAATAGAAACTTTTTTTCAGTATTATAATATTTATGTTCTACTTTCTGCATTAGGTACTCATCTCGAATAATATCTTGAATTCCACTTATATATCTACTTACGTATATACACCTCATGACCAAGTTAGGCTAATAGTTTAACTTTCATGTCCCGAAGTATTTATGGTGCTATGTGTTAGCTGCAATCAAAACAAAGCAATCGTCACCTAACACAAAAAGTGTGTACGCCAGCTGATTAAAGTTTCTAAAATCTGATAAGTCCTGATAATTTTTTTTTCTCTCCAATTTCAGGCAGACAAATCATCACACTGGATTGACAGGGTCGAAGGGGTATCTTCACTGGTATCCGCTGGACATCGATAATACGCCACTCGAATGATTCACAAATCATAAATGGATAAAAAGTTAAAAGCACCACAGTTTTCTGAACAACTGGTGGCTGTGATACTTACGATCGTGTAAACCTGTGATACTTCTTTCTAAATAAATAAATAACATACGTTAATCTTGTATTTTCTACCATTGATATTTTATTTAGGTGTCGTTTATCAGAACACAAATTTCGGAAACATTTGCTATTACCATGTTGTTTGTTTCTCGTGTTTATCACTCAGTTGTTTATTTTATTTGCAAATCCAAAGCATAAAGATTCTTTGAAGATGATACTTATTGTAATGAATATGGGTTTATTATTTACAAAGTCTTTTTTAAAGTCTATCTTTCAATGAATACAGGTTTTCCTATAACAGACGTATTTTGCTGCTTAGTGAAAATCAAAAAATGTTTATTCATCTATACTCGATGCCTCCCCTGGGAAAGAGGCCACTTGGAGCTTAATCCGCCACGTTGCTTTAGTGCGGGTCGATGGATTTTAACGACGCCATCTGATGATGACAACCAAGACCGACGGCTTAACGTTGCTTTCCGAAACACGGAGTCAGTAATAGTTATGTATTTAAGTCGGAAAAACTCATTAGTACGTGCCGCGGAGATTCGAACCACGATCTTCTAATCAAAATGGAGGCTTACCGCCACACGGCTATGACGGTGATATGCTGATGCATGGGTATGCTATTTCTGCCGGCATTGCAGCAACTGCCAGTTATGCCCTATTTGTAAATCTCGTTAACAATATAACTAACGTAAATCCAATCTAATGAAAATCTCATATTTTACTTTATTTAGTAGTCTCTTATTCAAGGCGGGCATTTATCTATTTTATATCAACCAATATTTGTTTTTCTTCTTTCGATAACATTTATTTTATAGAAAAGTTATACGTTAAACAAATTAATATACAACGTTGTTTTTTAATTCTCAGTTGTACCCTTGTAGTAACAAAATGATTGACTCAGAGACAGTATTTCGATCGTTCCTTCCAACAACCTATGCACCAGTTTACTGGTGTCCAAATTGCTGGTTCGTAGCCAAAAACAGCTGATGACGCATCAAGGATGACCCCCGCGCGACTTCCTTCACACCAAAAGCACACAATCAACTTGAGGATTCCCACTCTAAACAAATCATGCGCTGCTGTTTCGATACTTCACGCTTGCAATATATATTCAGGTATTTATTTATGAATCCTATAAGAAATACAAAGAATACAATCTAAATCATATTACTCATAATAACATACTATCAATTTATCCACCGTGGGGTTAAAATTATATAAATCAATACTTTAACTTCGTTCGCAAGTGAATGAGCAATACAGGTGTACTAGCAAAGCAGCACAGACACGTTAAATAGATATTTTACAAAACAGGATAGCCATATTTTTGTTTTGAAAGTGATTGTTTATTGGTTGAAATTGAAAATGATACAAAAAAGATTATTATTATTATTATCGTTTCATCGTTGCCAATGTGTTCTTACCCGATACCCGATAGCATGTTGAAGGAAAATTGACAAATTAAAAAACCGTTATAAATATATAATTATATTCTATTTAAACTTACACTACATAAAAAGCATAAATGCATTATATAATATTGGCACAGAGTGTATACACCGTAGAATTTATTTTATAGAGTAACTACTTAATTAATGCGAAATTTCATTCACCTACAAAATCAATACTTTCCGTGTGGTTTACTTAATAAGAACAGATTTACCATAGATTTTCCATTCCATTGAACATTCCCATTATGTCCCACTTTATAGGCTTAGGCCTCCCCCCAGGGTAAGGTGCTCGGAGTTTAATCCACCATTCTGCTGCTCAAGTGCGGGTTGGTAGATTTTAACTACTGCTAGACGAGCTGCATAGATTTATATGATCTTATTTTTTCGCCTTTTCTGAAATAGACCCATAAAAAATAAACGCGTACCCATGCGAATCCAGGCTTATAGGTATTGCGTGGAAAGACCACTCACAGCCACGCCGCGATCTCTGGCCAGGGATGAGCTAGGGTGATAATATTCTGGGAAGACTAAAAATATTGCCTTAAACAAGAAAAGTGTATTAAAATTGTCTGTGAGTAAAAATTGACGCTGTTATTATAAGTCTTGACTAGAAGTTCTCTTCTGCGTTTATACCGTCTAACCACTCATACTATATAGCTAGTGTAAGATGGCGAGTTTTACTCCGAGTTTCAGTGTGCAAGATTCGGCCCGCCGTTCTTCACCCCCGAGAAATCCCCTCGCGTCGGTCGCAACTCCGCAAAATTTCGTGATGTCACTTCAATACTGTGAACTGACATTTATGAATCTATTAAATGTCAAATTAAATTACTCTATGTCATAATCTCTGCAGTTCGATTATGAGTACTTCCAAACGAGTTTAATATTAGGATTTAAATATAGTATATTTTTTCATACAAAAATATCACAGATTTTCGATGACGCAAAACTAACGGCTGAAAATTTGGTTATTTAATTAAACTTTTTAATTATTGTAATTACACGATAATTACTGATAAACTAAATATTAAATGATTATAGTCAATCATCACTGTCACTAGAAAAAAGTATTTACTTTCAAGATTTTAGTTAATTATGAGCATTATTTGATTTTCGTCAAAGATTAATTATACGTAATGAGCGGAATTTCACAGTAATGTAATCGTAATTGAAATAATTCATTTATAGATCGCATGAAAGAAATATACACAAAAGATTTTCTATCTATTTGTCTAGTAAGTTTGTTTTCAGAAAACAGTGAACAACTGCACATTCTTTTATCTCTATCTTTGATTATTTACATACCTAGATAGACCCACGCGATACGACGACAACAAAAAAGAGGCCACCTTTTATATATTTGTGTAACTAAACAAGTATCATATACTCTCGCCACGCTATACTAACCATATACTAACCGTCTCTATATGCGTGAACTATAACCGAATAGTTAGGTAATATTTTTATGTACGTTTTTTGACGCCGAATCTCCAACTAGAGATGTAAAGAATCAAAGATCTCCCTCTATATACAATTACTTTTGGTGAAATCTAAAGTTTGCTATTTATTGAAATAGGTGTAATTTATATTATTTAAACATTCATATTATATTGCTCTCCTGTAAAAAACTATGTAAAAGTAATACAGGATCACGGTTTATTAAAATAGGTATAACAATTGACTAGGGTAAACTAAGAATTAAAGCTGCAGTAGGTATATTACCTATATGAAATTATGAACGTTCAGTTCTTATAGACAATTATCATATAAGTAAACATTATTGCAGCTCAATTGTTAAGATTAGTTTCACATCTATTACAAGAGACTTTTGTTTAACATTAATCCCATAATACAATACAATAGTTTATCGATAACCCTTATAATATTTGTATGCTATATAAGCGTCGACGCCGTGAAGAATTCCCACAACTATTCCGATGTACTGAAACAAAGAAATATATTTATGTGATTTATACTTATCGTGTGATTATTCAAATCAAACTACTGATAAATGAATCACTGTTAGTAGGTAATACATTAATAGTGCTATCGAGCGATGTAATATTTAGATAAAAACAATTAACTCAAATCAATGAACTAAACAAGGAAAAAAGCCCGTCTTTGATATTTGATCTTCCTACTAATAATAGCTCTACATGCTGTAGGTTTCAATTTTTCTTCAAAACAATCATTCTTCAAAAAAAAACGATGGTTTACCAAGTCTTTATTAAAACTATTAGAAGGTCAAAGATGACAAAGCTAAATTACAAAAATTTGTTTGTATTTTAGTGTAATGGAATAGAACTCTATAAAAACTTTAGAAAATTGTCTAAATCATATTACTCGATAAAATACTAACAATTTATCAACCGTATGAGGTTAAAATAGTGTACAATTGATAAATTACGTTACCTGAAACGGCATGGCAGTGCGGCCTTGAAACGAATAAATAAAACTAATATTCTTTTACACGCTTAGCACAAGTGAGTGAGCGTTATATGCTAAGTGTACGATCAATGTAGCACAAATGCAATAAATAGATGTTATAAAAAATAAAGTGACCATATTTTTATATGAAAATTATTAGTAAAAAAAAATTATTATTATTATCGTCACCAATGCGTTCGTACCATGATACCCAAAAACCTGCAGCATGGAAGTACGCGAATTGAAAAATGCAGACTAGCAGCTACTGACAGCAATAATATATTAAAGCTCATTTCATAAAACCATTTCTTGGACTGACCCACGTTTGCCTTCGTCACAGTTATTTTTCATCGTCTGTACGCAGTCTAGAATGTGCGTTCAAAATCAAATATCTTATTTTGTTTGCGTCTTATTTTATCTTATTTGTTATCCATGTCTGAAAGGATAGGAGTCTTTTTTACAGCGTAAGCTTTTTCCGTACCCTCAGTAAACAATACTATTTAGCGATTATTTTGTACAAAAAAAAGAAACGGTCCAAAAATTTAACCTTGTAGGACACCCATTGAGATTGCAAATACTCTTGACCTCTCTTTTCTCACATCAACCCTATGTACTCTGTTGCATACGATCTCCGAAGGCCGAGTGTACGGTTTTCAACCACATAATGATAAAGCTTTGTAACCAATGCATCATGTTGGACAAAATATTGGTAAATTTAGGCTATATGTACTTAAATGCATTACATATACTACAGTCATCACAGGGTAAGATGTCACTGGTAGAACGGCGTGGCGCGGATACAGGAACACGTTGACTGCCACACCCATGTAGGACGACGCCGACAAGTAGAGGAAGCATGCCGTCGCGTTGAACAGAAACTCCTGTTGATACAAGACATTCGATTAGGATACTGAACGTCCATGTCTGAATACAACAAAAATAAATCTCCAAGTATGTTTGGATCCGTTATCGTTGTTTTATTCACTGCTGAAAATAATTCACTCTAGTGGGTATAGTTTGTTGAAGGTTACGAATAAATCTAGTGAAATATGGTCTCCTTCGAAACATTCCTTGTGAACTTTTAGAAAACACTGGAAAGCAAAGCCTAAGTAGAGTTCCTTTAAAAGATAAACCCTTCACGTCCTCTGAAGGAAAATCCTTTTTTCTTCAAGTTTCTTTTTATTATTTTTGACCTTGCTTTTATACAAGACTCAAAATACTGGTTTTGATCTAGGTATGTACTTTTAAACAGTAAGTACGAGTATATATTTATCATCTATAGCCAATACACCGACACCCTGAGCATTTTATACAGGATGAGATTTTACTGATCAGCCAAAATGTTCCTAGATGTTAGGTATCACCAATACACCTCATTACGTAAATAAAAATATAGGTCAAATATTTATAATAAATAAAAATATCCTAAATATTTTTTAATAAAATTTGGCTACCTTCTGCTTACACTCTACCCACACGTGCCGCGCGCCAGCTGATTCCCACCCTTTTCGTAGTGTGCCCCCCTTCCGCACTCAATGACCTCATCTCAGTCAGCCACGCGATTCTGTATCGGACGGCGCAAGTCGTCCGCGCTTCAATAATGTATACAAATCGCGAATATTATGAAATGATGAAATGTTACATTTTAGTGGACAAACTTTACGCGGCGCCCAAAGACTGTATGAAGAAATAAGCCTGCCTCAGCTTCGCAATCAAGGTTTACACAATGCCACGGTACCGAACTGTCAAACTATTTGGAAGTGCGAATCAGTGCAAATGTTTGGGCCGGGGTTATCGGTGATAAAATATTAGGGCCCTATTTCATAGAGGGCAGACTGACCGGAATCACGTATCTTCAAATGTTACATACAGTAATATCTGATTTTATGGACGACGACGTCGCGCTCGCAATAATAGCACATCGCGAGTTTTATTTTCAACACGATGGTGCACCATTTGTTAAAGTAGGTAATTTTTTTTATATGGTAAGTGGATTTTAACTCCATTTTTTAATGATTGTACATAAGTTGATTCAAATTTTTTAAATACGCCTGATTGCGAAAGGAAAAAGGACAATTGTTAATCAATTATCGAATGTACGAGTACATTGATCAAAGTAGATTAGGTATGTACCTATTCATTTTTTCAATTTCATTTATTTCGATTTGATTTTAACCGCAAATAATAACTACAACAAGCCTTTTGCAATTTGACGGTCCTAAGCCCGATAAGTATGATGAAGGGAAAATTTGCAACATAAGGAGCCGCATTTCTGAAACTCATTGATGATGTCATCAATTTCAATCGTTCCCTAGGCCTTGTCAAACCAAAATTTTCAAGAGAGTTTTTTACGACTGAGTAGGAGCCTTCATAAATGAGATCATTCGATAATCATGAATTTTCAAAAATACGACGTGCTAGTATTATCTATGGTGCTATACTGCGAGTGCAGAGCGAAAGGGCGGAGCTTGGGGAATGTGGGCGGGGCGCGTGCACGTGCACTGGCGTCCTCGTGATATGACTAGTAATATTGGTAGTTTTGGGAAAGGTTTACGTAGGCTTAACTGAATATTTTCCCATTGAACGATACTAAAAGGGAACAAGACGGCCAACGGATTTTTATCAAAGGTCATCATATTGAAGTTTGGCTGGTCATAAAAACCTCACCCTGTATACATACCGTAAAATTATATATATTTGATTGTTATCGATAAAATATATATATATATGTATATATTATAAAGAATATTTAAGTATGTATATCAGTTGTCTAGTAACCCATAACACAAGCATAATACTTGCTTACTTTGGAACTAGATGGCGCTGTGTGGGAAGTCCCATGTATTATTATTATTATTATTATCGATTAGTCTGCTATACAAAGTTGGTACAACATCAAATCAAATCAAATCAAAATATCTTTATTTCGTAGTTGTGTACATAATCTTGAAATACGTCATAAGAGTGAATTTTATTACTTTGTGGAAGAACGTCACCACAAAGGCGCATTCAAAATGCTGGTTCCTCTCAGAAGAATACGCAAGAAACTGAGGGACGCTCTTTTTAACAAAATTATAAAAAAAAATTTAACAATAATTGCTTAAAGAATAATATTATTGAAACAAACTGGTAGGCGAGTGGCTTACACCCATGGATTTTTCTCATCTTAGTAGTCGATACTTTATAATAAGCTTTTGCATAAAGCTTTCGTTTTATTGTAGTTTTAAATTTGTTAAGGGGTAGATCTTGAATGTCAACTGGGATCTTATTGTAAAAGCGTATACATTGCCCTTTAAAAGATTTTGTGATTTTGACATGGTTAGCAAGTTTATCCTTGTTTCTTGTATTGACATTATGCCGATCACAATTTTTTTTAAATAATACAATTTTTTTTTACGTACATTATGTTTTCAAATATATATTGAGACGGCAACGTCATTATATTAGTTTTCTTAAATTTGTCTCTAAGTGATACTCTAGGTCTTTACTATTATACGTATTCCAGGACCTGAACCAAAATCCATATCAGGTCTTAAGTACACTTAATATTTTCGTGAGTGTTGTTGCATTAGCACTAAATATTGTGTTTCATATTTGATAATTATAATATTTATATCATAAACTATAAGAAAACTCATACAAAAATGGACTGTCGAAGTAGATGTTGCGAGGCAGAAGACAGGACATAGCAAGCGATGAGCAGCGCGGTGGTGAGCAGACAGGCTGATGCGGTTGTCAGGAAGCCGTGGAACGCCGAACCAATTTTGTCGGCATCAGACATTCCGTACTGCACTAACAAACTCTGACACAAGCCACCCAACATCTGTAAAAGTTTATTTTCAAATGTTTAGGAATATTCATCAGATGTTCTTAACAATTTTGGCGTGAAACACGCGTGAAATAAACGAAGGCGAATAATATTTTTCTTTTAAAACCACGTACAATATAACAGTTTTGGTTCGTAAGTACATAGACCGTCCGCCGAGGCCGTTTTTCAAATGTATCATATCGCGCCTAATGACGTAATACAACTGATTTGTAAAGCCATCCTATTAACAATTGTCTTTCTTATTCTCTGTTTAGGAATATTTAAGAAGTAACGCTATTTGGCGTCAGCAGTAAAAATAATAAAACTTTGTTAACAGATTATTTGTAGCTCTCTATTTTCTATTACACGAATCTAAACTCGAAATTGCGAAGAAGAAGCGAACTTTTTTAATTAAACCTGGTGAAAATCCGTTACCGAGTAAAAATTTGTTTCCTCGCTCCTATTGGCATAACTTCCTAAATCTTCTTAGGCGGACATAAAGACGGGCACATTTTGTAGTAAGATGGCTGTTCAAATCTGCTGTATTGTGTCATTAGACGTGATAGAATACATCAAAAAAACTACCTCGGCCGATGGTCTACACTCCTTATGCACCAAATCCTGCTCAGCTCGTAACTAGGAACGTATATCGAAAATCCAACTCGCTTTCCGAGATTTTCGTTCTGCTCTTAATAGCTGCTTTTCAGTTATCAACACAGAAAAACTTTTTGAATTTTCTAATTAACTATTTGTAATAAATTTTCAAAATATATTACCTATTCTAAAAAAAGATGATCATGAAATAAAACAGCAAGTTGTATTAAGTTTATATGTTTTAAAATTTTACCTTGCATTGTTTGCAGATTATAATAAAAACGAATTAATTATTTAATGAAATATAACAGTAGATATATACACACAACAAGAAATAATATAAATTTTTATACGTCATATCTATCAGAATTAAGATTTTACAAACAGATAACCGTATTAGTCATAACAAGAAAATGTTTGTTAATGATGACTAAATATGAAATATTGCTTACAGCTTCAGCGAGTTTGACGAGGCCGTGCTGTGAAGTCAAGTAACCGAGGTTGAGGCACTCACAGCAACGGCAGCAACAGCATTTCAGACCTCGTTCTCCAGCACCTCCCGAGTTACCAGGCACCACCCGTACGATAGTCGGACCTCGGATAGCCATCACTTTCGAACACTTTTCGATCAACAAATTCACTCAATTCAATCACTCCTGAAAATCTATCACAGAAACAGCAAAGAACAATTTTTGACACAACTTCTTGTTTTCGAATAGTATGGTAATACCGGCTGCTGGAGAGTTACTGTATTTTCATACAGAAACATGAATGAGTTCAAACATTTCACCACATCTCGTCAGTGTCTGTATTTTTAGATACGCGGGTGGCACAATTAATGTCCAGTTCACCGAACTCTACACGGAGAGCAGTTCTAAATTTTTTTAGCTCTCTGGCATACTATTTTATTGAGAATAAACGATGATTTCTTCCGAACTTACTACAATGAAGGACGAGTTCAACTGACTTTCTATTCGGGTTTGAACTTAATGTGCAGCAACACGTGCATCTGTAAAAATAAATCGACGCGTGCTCCCACCCTCAGAGCACGCGTCGCTATTTTTATTCGACGTTTGTCATCATTGGACGTTTTGTTAATTTCCTTTGTTGAATTCATATAAGTTAACATATAAAGTAATATCTAGGGAACTGATATCGTGAGTATTATAAGTAATATAATGTAGTAGATACCCAAATCGAATCAAACATTGAAATCGCTACTTTTTTTGGATGTCATCGTTAGCAATGTAATATTAAAGAGGTCAACGTATAGAATTCATATAAGTACCTACTCCATAAAGTACGAATTGACTAGAAGCTCTCTTCTGTTCTTACCGTCTAACCACTAATATTCTAGCTAGCTGGTGTGTACCCGTTGCGAGATGGCGATTTATAGTCCGAATTTAGTCCGCGAGGCCTCGCGCGCCGGGCTTCACCCCCTCGAAATTTAGTTTGACTTTTTCGATACTTCAGAGCGACATTTATGACTCTATTAAAACCAAACACTGCTGTCAAATTTATTTACTTTTTGGTGTTCTCTATCAGATCCATGAATTGTGTAGGTATCTTCTAAAAATAAATTATAAAATTTAAGTTAGTGCTGCCAAACGAGTATATTAAAATAAAGAATGTAAAGGACTTGTTGACTAAGCCGATAAAAGAATTGAAATAGAAATGTGTCCTAAGTTCTATAGAAGTTCCTTAAATCATAGTTACTTGAATATAAAACGTTTTTCAATTGTTTGAAAAGAAAGTAACTTAATAAAACCCCTGACCCCTAGGGTGTCCCCCTCCGGCACCAGTGTGTCTCTGTTTATATTATTTTGCAGTTTATTCAAAAACGATAATTAGAGTTAGGTAAAAACTTTTAAAAAAATAATTCTTATTAAATTACCTTCCAAACGCTACTAGTTTCATACTAATTTTAAGTTAATTATTAAGATATAATTGTGAATACGTGTATAAAACAAAAAATAAAAATACTCCAATTCTATGAAATTGCTTGATTTTCTGAAACAAACGTATAATAATTGATAGAGCCTAGTGGGTAAACATTATTCCTTGTACGTTTGTCTACAAAATGAGACTATATTTTCTTAAATTGACCAATTAGTAATGAAATTACAGTTCATTGTATGTGAGCGGTTACTCATTTAGCAAGATAATGATAGTGAATATATTGTCCACAGTAAGTCTCATTGGAAAATTATACTAAATCTTAGTTTCAAATGTGTTTGTAATTATGTAACAAGGTGTCATTTGGGTACAGATATTGTTTGCCTAAAATTCAAAAACTAAAGCATATAACTGTTATTTAAATTTCCATCCATCAGCCCACATTCGTCCACTGCTGGACATAGGCCTCTCCCAAGGCACGCCACTCTTCTCTATCTCTCTTCTCTATTTAAATTTATTAACATATTAATCATCTAAATCTTGAGATTCTGTATTATCATATGATACGTTGCCACATGTTGAACCACGTCAACGTGCACACAAATCGCATTTTAGTTCAGCGCGCACAAAATCGCATCTATTCTCGGTAGTGGTCTGGTGCAGGAAGCAGCGTGGTCGCCACTGATATTAAATTTACTATTAGTAAATATTATTAGACTACGTCTTAGTAGTAGCCAAACGACACAGATATTATGGTTGTACTAGTTGTAAGATCAAAGATGGACACGAACGTACAAGTTTTGCTCTCTCCATCATCTCAAGCGGCTGATCAAACATTTGATATCGCCCAAGAACACCAAAATTTGGATGCTATGAAAAAGGCCGTGTTTTTAGTCATGCCACAGGTCATGCATGCATTTACTGGTTGCGAGAAAACAAGCACCTTTTTCAGCAAGGGCAAAAGACAAACATGAAAAAACTTCAGCGATCTTCATCGTTGATAAACATGACGGAAATTTTTTCACTGGCCCCTGCTGAGCAAGAAGATAATAGTCGCTCTATGATGACAACTGCGGCTGTGAAACGCTCGACGAGTTGAGACATTGAAAGCAACTAAACATCTGTACAAAATTGCCACATAGCAAATATTTGTTTCACCTTGCCAACTACCTTTGATGCGTGTGCCCAACACTCATTGCGCGTGTACCTACCTGCAGCTACAAGAATGGCTTGAGCACTAATTAAATCCACAGGATCGGGGGGTCCAAAACTGTGAGAAATAATTTAATACCAGTGCCGACGACGCTGCCTTTTGCACCAGACCACTTGATAAATAAAGAAATATTATTTTTTATTTGAAATAATTATAACTATCTACTTGTCGACACAGGAATTAAATAAAGAAAAATATTTTCATTTATTTTTAGTACTTTATTTTTTACAATAAATATACAAAAATGTATTATTATTTAAATATTGTGTAATACAAAAATATTCCTGGCACTTAATGTAACATAGTAAATTGTTGACTTCTCCATACTAATCTCCAATGATTTGACGGAAACTATTACGGTAGGTATACTTATTATTTTTAGGGATGTTTTAAAATTCGTATGTCAATGTAGATTGAGATACTGTTCCAATTAACATATTACTATTTTAATAATCATAGAAAACGGTACAAATATTAAATGCGATATACGCGTATAAACTCCTAATCGCTATTTACAGTATAAAATTCGTCATACAATCCGACAAGCAGAAATATTGATCTTAGGTTCCATCGATTTAATATATTTGTTAAAGTTTGTAATTTAACATAATATATGTCATTAAATGTATTCTTCTTGTGGTCCAGAAAAACTTCCGAGTCGAAAACAACCCTCTTCTTCATAATGGCGAGTGTTGGAAAGTTATGAATGTGACATTTCGTTACCTACGTATTTTGTCGCTGTTAGATTCAAACTGGGATTTCAATTAGTACGTGCACGTTCTCGATACCGATCTTCAATATTTTCCCATCACTAGCTTTATGCCAGAATGATCGGTAAGAAACAAATGACATTTGATTTCGTTTGATGGGATCTTTCAAGAAAGCGTAAAAACGATCAAACCTGAGCATAAAATATGCAGCACGTTGACAATCGACATAACAAAATGTCAAAAGTGAGAGTTTAATGTGAAATATAAATTAATCTGAAGGCAAAAGTTAAATTTAAAAAGAAAAACAAGTTGTCACTGAACGTCAGTCGGATGACTCCGCGTCGTTTGAAATATTTGATGAATATTTGGGATTAGAATATGTTACTGAGGCTGTACACCTTACTGTCCGCCATTAAAAAAAATGGCAATTACGCATAAAACTTATATCAATCGATAGCTGGCGTCAATACAAACACATTACCTAACAAAATTTCACAAAGGTTCCATGTTTAAAATAATATAGGAAAAATATGGCTTTTTAAATATTCTGTTAACAAATATTGGCCTTATACTATATAAATTTAGTCATAAGTCTACAATCAAAAAACAGCATGCAAAAATTAACATCAATTAAAGTTTTTATATTAACAGCGGTCACCTCAGTAATCACACAAAAAAAGTCAATGTTGAGAGGGTTCACCCACGCAAAATAGTAATTTTTCGGCTGAAGATCGAAAGTTAGAAGGGTCGCCCACGCACTTCCCGTACATTTTACGTTCCTATAAATACCAAGTTACAACCTTAGGTACTCGCCACTTTTTCTCGTTTTTGTACTCTTGGCGCGAGTAAATTGTTGAAATATTACGATTTTCATAAAAATGTATAAACTTAGTCATAAGTCCAGCACCAAAACACAGGATGCAATAACCATTAGAGAAATCAATTAAAATTGTTTATGTCTGCAAAAGTGACAAAGTCTAATGACAAAGCTATGAAATTCATGGTCGAGATGATTCGCCCACGCAAATTCATCATACTTCAGTGGAAGACTGAAGGTTGAAAAACACCGCCCGGCTAGCTCAGTCGGTAGAACATGAGACTCTTTTGCTAGCTTTCGTCCTGATAACTTGCATTAAAAAAATCTGTCTAATAATATAAATGTGAAATATTTAAAAATTTATTTTAATAAATTTATTTTTTATAAATAATTAACAACCAAATTATTTTTCTGGCGCCCAGCCGTGGGGCATTTGCAACGTAATTCTCTATTCAATTTTATATAAAATTTGAATAATACTGTAAAATCAGTGTAATACTAACTCGTGGAGTCAGTGAATCAAGAACCTCAAGACATCGTCCTGAGCAACTTAAGAGAATTACGAGGGGTTTCAACTCCAAATTGCAGCCGAATCGACCCGTACAAATGAGAAAAATAATACTGTAAGTACACACTAGTATACAGTAATTTGTCTAAGATCTCACTATCCCGACAATTTATGTCCATTTCCGAAACAAATCCTATAAAACCTTTAATAGCCCCAGCAAAATTCAATATAATTGAAAAAATGGCTACGACCACACTGGTAGATCTAGGAAATTTAATAGCGTCATACGACGGCAACCCGCTCACGATCTATGGCTTTATAAGGGATGTAGAAAGGTTTCTGGAAATTTGCGGTGGTGAAACATGCCAAAACTTGGCAAGGATAAATTCTAAAGTTACAGGCAAAGCTAAAGAGCATCTGAGTGTCCATCCCCATAACGGTTCATGGAAAGAAATTAAAACATTACTCATAGAGAAATGTGAAAACCCTCGCACAGTGGATATGATCCAGGCTGGCATCCAAACGATGCGTAAACATAGTACTTACGCAGAATTATTGGAAAGAATCCAAAAAGAATTATACCTCATACGAGGAAAATATACAAAAATTAACCCAAATATAGATGAAAACCAATTAAATTCCATTATGATGGTTTATGAAAATATAGCCCGCATGACGGTATTAGAAATGCTCCCTGAGCATGTCAGTTATTTATATGAATCAACTGGCGATTTAGAAACATTTAAAAATATGATAATAAGATTAGAGCTTCAAGGAAATTTATCTAATAAAAAGCAAATTAATAATCAATTAAAAACGCCTCAATTTAATTGGAACAAAAATCAGACTAGATTACCAGTTCCAACATTTTCACAACAAGCACCGCGCCTCACTACACCTGGAGCGCAACCTCAGCATAGACCGTGGTATTATAACCCGCAGCCACATTGGTCTCACAACGTGCCGAATGAACAACAATGGCACCAACGTTTTAAACAGCAACAACAACCAAGACCAAATCAAACAGTGCGCAATGTATATGACACCGATGTCACTATGCGAACACAAAGTTCGAATAACTCAAAGAAAGGTCCACCTATCAATCTCGGACGAGGTATGGTCCCCCGCGAATTATTCAACCAAGAAATTACGCAAGAAAATCCCGACATCATATACGAGTCGAACGGTAATTTGTATCAACGAGTTTACACCGACGAACCACAACAAACAGAAATACCGGAGAACAACTACGACGAGGAGGATTTTCCTATGGATCCGGACATAGCAGAGAACGAATAGCGATAAATTCAATTAGTCCAAAACTACCTTATATACAATATAAAAATCTAAAAATCCTAATAGACTCAGGCTCATCAAGATCATTTATTAAACCGCAAACTTATCAAAATTATTTTACTGAATTTCCAATACAACAAGAAAACTTTGAAGTAAAAACCGCTCACGCGTTATCGCAACACCAAGGTAGCATTATAACTCTACCATGGAACAGAATATTCAAAAAACAAATAAACGAACCACATAAATTTTATTTATTTCACTTTTCGGACAAATATAATGTATTATTTGGACTAGACATGCTGCAACAGGCAGGTATGCAAATAAAAGGCAACAACCTCATACTAGGAGACAACGTAATAGAATTAAATATGAACCACGAGGAAATTGAGTTCGATTTAGAAAACTTATTTCAACAGTATCAAAATATCTTCACTGAAGACATAACAGACAGTGTTACAACTAAAACAAACATCAAATTAAATTGACAGACGACTCGCCTATTTATCAACGACCGTTCCGGGTACCTCAAACACAACGAGAGGAAATAAGGAAACAACTAAAGAAGCTTTTAGAGGAAAATGTCATACGTCCGCCTGACTCACCCTGGGCCTCACCTGTACACTTAGTATCAAAGAAAATGGTATTTATGTGGTCGAATCTGGTCAACAAAAATGGCGTATGGTCATCGACTATAGGAAATTAAATGAAAAAACAAGATCCGACAGATATCTGCTGCCAAACATCGAGGATATACTAACGCAACTCAACAGTGCGAAATATTTTTCTATGATCGATTTAACGAGTGGATACCATCAAATAGCAATGGAGGAAAGTTCGATAGATAAAACAGCCTTTATCACTCCGGAAGGCCACTTCGAATATTTGAAAATGCCTTTTGGCCTGAAGAACTCACCCGCAACGTTCCAGAGGATGATTAACGAAATACTTAAAGGATTGACCGGAAACATTTGCCTTGTATACCTTGACGACATTGTCATTTACTCACAAAACAAAACTCAACACATAGAGAGGTTGAAACGAATATTTCAAGCATTACAAAAAGCAAACCTAAAAGTCAATAAAAATAAGTGCAAGTTTATGAAGACGGAAGTCGAATTTGTGGGCCATAAACTAACACCGAAAGGAATTCAACCGACGCAAGACAAAATAGAAGCAAAACTTAAATTTCCTATACCAAAAACAGTGAAGAACGTAAAATCATTTCTTGGACTTGTAGGTTACTACCGAAAATTTATTCCCAACATGTCAAAAATAACAAAACCATTAACAAACCTGACAAAAATGGACGCAAAGTTCGAAATAACGAATGACGTTATACGAGCGTTCAACCATTGTAAAGAATTAATCACCAACGCACCTGTCCTATCCTATCCCGATAACGACCAACCCTCCACCCTTACAACTGACGCATCCGATAAAGCCCTTGGCGCTGTCCTATCCCAAAACAAACATCCCATAGCTTACGCCTCCCGGACCTTAAGTGAGACCGAGAGACGTTACAATACAACAGAAAAGGAACTACTAGCAGTATTATGGGCCTGTCAACATTTCCGCCCTTACATTTATGGTAGAAAATTTATTTTGGAAACTGACCATCAACCACTTACATGGCTTGCTAAATTAAAAGAGCCTAACGGCAAGTTAACTAGATGACGTTTTCGTCTTCAAGAATACGATTACGACATTCGACATAGGAAAGGTCTCCAAAATAAAGTGGCAGACGCATTAAGCCGCATAGAACTACAAAACAACGATAGTAGCGACATAGCGACAGTACACTCAAACGAAGACGACGAGGAAACAGGAATATCCATAGTAGAAGCTTTCGCTAATTCAAGAAAAAATATAATATTTTTAAAAGAACACCCTGTATCAGAATGGAAAAAGGAAGGAAACGACGTTCACATTAAAATACCCTTAGTAAACTTTGATAAAGAATTTTCTAAACACCGGAAAAAATACATAGATCCGAAAAAGAACGATTATGCAGTCGTTACACAAAACGAAGCTTATTTTTAAAATTATCTGAATTTTACCGTAAAAATATTAATAAAAATACCTTGAAATTAAAACGTTATACCAAGATGTTAACAGAAATAAAAAACCGCGAACAACAGTTACAACTCATGAAAAATACTCATGAAAAAGATGATTCACACATTGGAAGTGCCTTGTTATACGAAACGCTCCGAAAGCAATATTAGTGGAAAAAAATGAAAAACGATATTCTTAAATTCGTGCATAACTGTGAAATTTGTAAGAAAAATAAATACGACAGAAGACCGAACAAAACACCATTCGAATACACAGTTACTCCAACCACACCCCTACAAATATGGCATATAGATACATTGATAATCGATGGAGTACAATACCTAACAATAATCGATAAATTAACAAAATACTTCGCCGCGGAAAAAATAGAAGGAAATGACTCAATATCATACATCAAGACTTTATGTAAAATTATAAAATATTTAGGAAAACCGAAACAAATCATACACCACCCGGACAGATTAATGGATTCACTAACATTTAAAGAACATCTGACAAAATTGCTTAATATCGAAGTACATCAAACCAGTACGAGACATCATACGTCAAACGCTGACATCGAAAGAGCGCATTCGACAATCATCGAAAAATATCGAATAATGCGAGAATTACACCCCGATGAAGAAAAAGATGAACTCATGTCTCTGACTGTAACCACCTATAACTGTACGGAACACTCAACAACAAAGTGCACAGCGCACCAAGCACTATTCGGCATCGAACCGAACCAAATTGAAGTTCCCGATGAAGCAATCTTACTTCAAAACTACAATAAGAAACGATACGATTTACTCCAAACTCTACACAATAATATAGTGGATAATATGGATCTAGCAAAAGGAGAAAGATTACAAAGGGAAAACAAACGAAGAAAGATAACAGAGCCGCAGAAAACAGGACAATTAGTATACATACCAAACCGTAAACATAGAAGAAACAAGAAAGAATCACCTTTCACTGGTCCCTATCCCATTTCCAAAGTCCTCGAACGCGAAACTTATTTGATTATAGGTCCACGCAATCATAAAATGAAGTACCATAAGGATGAACTCCGCGTTGCAGATACGCCTTCTTCATTGCAGCCACAAGATGGTGCGCAGCAGCAGCCGCCGCCGCAGCCTTCAACCAGCCAAGCGGAAACTTAGTCGAGATATCTCACGGACCGGCACTCAAGATCGACGGCTATTGGTATATCATTCATCAAAAACCTACCGATAATTTGTACGAACAAGTCGATAAATATTTGTCAAATTTAAATGATATATATGTTACATATAATTTTACCTCTGATGTATACGAGCGTCTTAAATATTATGAAATAGAGTTTAGGCTCTATTATAAGGGCAATTTCATGGAATTTAGATAACGACGACCTTGTACATTTGGAAAATGAATTGATAGAAACACGTAAACTCATAAAACAAAAAATATCCCTAAGCAGCGAAATATTTGAATCGTTTAATAATAAGTTAAAAATCATAATCGAAAACCAAAAACTACTAGAAACATACATATATACAAATTATTATGAAAATGAAAAAGATAACTTAATAAATAAATTATTGCAATATGGCCAGATTTTACATGATATAAATCATGGAGATTCAAAATGCCATCGTATTAGCCCGACACAACATCTTAGCCCCGGAAATAATAAATTCAAGAACTTTTCTGAAAGCTTATGAAAAAATACCCTCAGAGAAACGAACCAAAACCGGCATATTAACTTTAGAATCCTCATGTAATAAACGAATTTATAATGATAACCCTCTAACATTTATAATAGATATTCCGCTTATAGAAAAAATTGAATACGAATTTATAACAAAATTACCAATACTTAAAGAAATTGATTCAAATACGTGTGAAATTTTATTAACGCCAAAAATAAAAATAATCAGAAATCGAAATAAAGAAATTCAAATCTCAAAACACTACTGGATCGAAAACATATATTTGGTAGAGACAAAAGAACAGCATAAACCGAGAAATGAAATCTCGACACATGTAGAGTGTCCCGAATATCACATAAGCGATGAGATAGGAACTCTATATATTTACAGTAAGTATGTAACAACGATTACGTCACTTTGCAGTAGTGGATCGCATCACAAAAATTTACGTGGCAACATATTAATAAAAAAGGGATGTGATTTAAAAATTAATAATACATATTTTCAAAAAACTATTGAAACTTTTGACGAAATTTACATACTTAAATTAACCTTTAAAAACATTGTACCTTGGAAACCTTTAAAATTCGACACAAATTATGAAAAAATAGAACAACAACTTTTGGCTTTAGGAACTTATGACAGTAATATAAAGGAACATGCGATACACTATAGCATCTATGTTTTATTCTTTATTATCACTATAATCATAGTCTTAATCATTTTATACTTTTATAACTTTAAGAATAAATATGTAAGGACAGCTTTATCAAAAATTATACCTAATAGAGAAATAGAGGCTATAAATATTCCTAAATGAAATTAAACCTTTCAGGTATAATTTTAATTCAAGCGGAGGAGAGTAAATTGTTGAAATATTAGTATTTTCATAAAAATGTATAAACTTAGTCATAAGCCCAGCACCAAAACACAGGATGCAATAACCATTAGCGAAATCAATTAAAATTGTTTATGTCTGCAAAAGTGACAAAGTCCAATGACAAAGCTATGAAATTCATGGTCGAGATGATTCGCCCACGCGAATTCATCATACTTCAGTGGAAGACTGAAGGTTGAAAAACACCGCCCGGCTAGCTCAGTCGGTAGAGCATGAGACTCTTTTGCTAGCTTTCGTCCTGATAACTTGTATTAAAAGCTGTCTAATATTATAAATGTGTAATATTTAAAAATTTATTTTAATAAATTTATTTTTTATAAATAATTAACAACCAAATTATTTTTCTCGCGCTTTCCGAGCTGTCTAGTACTACTAAAATGTATAACAGTTAAATAATATATAAATTGAATTTATATAAAATAAAATGTATTTTTTATAATAAAAAACGATTTAAATAATTTTTCTGGCGCCCGGTTGTGGGGAATTTGCAACATAATTTTCTACTCATTTTCGGTAATTTTGAGTATTACTATAAATTCAGTGGTAAAGCTAACTCGTAGAGTAAGTATTTCAAAAACCTCAAGACGTCGTCGCGCTTTGTCCTGAGCAATTCAAGCGAATTACGAGGGGTTTCTATAATTGCAGCCAAATCCACCATTTTAAGTGAGCAAAATAATCCTGTAAGTATACACTAGTACACAGTACCTTGTCTAAGGTCTCACTATCTCAACATTTTATATCATGTGAAAATGGTTACAACCACTCTGGTAAATTTAAGGAATTTAATTGCGTCATAAGACGGCAACCCGCTAACAATCTATGGCTTCATAAGGTATGTAGAAAGGTTTTTAAAAATTTGTGGTGGTGAAACACCCCAAAACTTAGCAAAAATAAACTCTAAAGTAACAGGCAAAGTTAGAGAGCATCTGGGTGTCCATCCCTATAATGGTTCATGGAAAGAAATTAAAACATTACTCATAGAGAAATGTGAAGACCCTCGTACAGTGGATATGATCCAAGCTGGCGTTCAAACAATAAGCAGAGTTAATAGAAAAAATTAAAAGGAATTATACCTCATAGGAGGAAAATATATTAAAAATTTATCCAAATATAGATGAAAATCAATTAAATTCAATTATGATTTTTTATGAAAATATAGCCCGCATGACGATATCAGAAATGCTCGCCGAGCATGTCAGTTATTTATACGAATCAACTAGCGACTTAGAAACATTTAAAAGTATGATAATCATGTTAGAGCTTCATGCAAAGCAATCTAACAAAAGGCAAATTATGTCATACGACGGCAAACATAAAAACGCCTCAATTTCATTAGAACAAAAATCAGATGAGATCACAAGTTCCAACATTTTCACAACAAGCACCGCACCTCGGTAAAAGAAGTTTTTGCTCTTTCTAGAAAAAATAGTATATTTTTACAAGAACATCCCGTATCAGAATGAAAAAAGGAAGGAAACGATGTCCACATCAAAATACCCTTCGTCAACTTTGAAAAAGGATTTTCTAAACCCTGAAAAAATACAAAAATCCGAAAACGAACGATTAAGCAGCCATTATACAAAACGAAGTTTCATTTTTAAAATTGTCTGAATTTTACCGCAAAAATATAAATAAAAACACATTAAAATTTAAACGACATACTAACATGTTAACAAAAATAAATAACAGCGAACAACAGTTACAACTAACGAAAAATACTCGTGAAAAAGATGATTCATACATTGGAAGTGCCTTGCTATACGAAACGCTTCGTAAACAATATTATTGGAAAAAAATGGAAAACGACTTTCTTAAAATTCATACATAACTGCGAAACTTGTAAGAAAAATTAATACGACAGAAGACCGAACAAAAAACCGTCCGAATATACAGTTACTCCAACCACATCTTTACAAATTTGGCATATAGATACATTGGTAGTCGATGAGAAGCAATATCTAACAGTGATTGATAAATTAACAAAATACTTCGCGGCAGAAAAAATTGAAGGAAATGACTCAATATCATATACCAAAACGCTATGTAAAATTATAAAATATTTAGGAAAACCGACACAAATCATACACACGATCCGGAAAATATTAATGGATTCATTAACATTTAAAGAACACCTGACAAAATTGCTGAATATCGAAGTACACCAAACCAGCACAAGACATCATACGTCAAACGCTGACATCGAACGAGCGCATTCAATAATCATCGAGAAATATCGAATAATGCAGGAATTACATCCCTATAAAGAAAAAAATGAACTCATGTCTCTGACTGTAACCACCTATAACTGTACGGAACACTCAACAACAAAGTGCACACCGTACCAGCACTATTTGGCATCGAACCGAACCACATTAAAGTTCCAGATGAAGCAATTTTACTCCAAAACTACAATAACAAAGAGATACGATTTACTTCGAACTCTACATAACAGTATAGTGGATAATGTGGACCTAGCAAAAGGAGAAAGGTTACAAAGAGAAAATAAGCGAAGAAAAATAGCAGAGCCACTGAAAAAGGACAATTAGTTTATATACCGAACCGTAAACATAGAGAAAACAAAAAGGAAACACCTTTCCCTGGTCCCTATTCTATTTCCAAAGTACTCGAACGCGAAACCTATTTAATTATAGGTCCCCGCAATCACAAAATGAAATACCATAAGGATGAAAGCCGCGTTGCAGATACGCCCTCTTCATTGCAGTAATAAAATGCTGCGCAGCAGCAGCCGCCGCCGCAGCTTTTAACCAGCCAAGCGGAAACTTAGTGGAGATATCTCACGGACTGGCACTCAAGATCGACGGATACTGGTATACCATTCATCAAAAACCTACCGATATTTTATATGATCAAGTCGATAAATATTTGTCACATTTAAATTCTACTTATGTCACTTATATTTTTACTTCTGATGTATACGAACGTCTTAAATATGAAATATATTTAAGAGAATTGTATAACACGCATGTGAGTAGAACCAAACGGGTTCTCATTAACGGTTTAGGCTCTATTATAAAGACAATTTCAGAAAATTTAGATAATGACGATCTTGTACATTTAGAAAAAGAATTAATCAAAATACATAAATTCATTACACAAAAAATATCTCTAACTAGCCAAATATTTGAAAGATTTAATAATAAGTTGAAAATTGTAATTGCGAATCAAGAACTATTAGAAAAATACATATACACAGATTATTATAAAAGCGAAAATGACAACTTAATAATTAAGTTATTACAATATCGTCAAAATATTACATGAGTTACAATTTGAAACTCAAAACGCTACCGTATTAGCTCGAGATAACATCCTAGCCTTGGAGATAATAAATACAAGAACTTTTCTAAAAGCTTATGAAATAATGTTTATAGAGAAATGAACAAAAACAGAAATATTTACTTTAGAATCATTATGTAATTATACGAGTCTATAACGATAACCCTTTAACATTTATTTATAAAAGATATTCTCGATATTCCAATTATAGAAAAAACTGAATATGAATTTATAACAAAATTACCAATACTCAAAGAAATAGATTTAATTACTTGTGAAATTTCATTAACGCCGAAAAAAATCAGAAATTTTATAAATTTAATAAAGAATTTTTATATCTCAAGGGGTGGCACCTGGTATGTAGATATCTGATTATTCCTCTGAATGATATCCATGTGAACAGCAGTTCTGTGTATCTCTATTCTTTAAGAGCAACCTTACAGAATAATTACTTTGAGCAGTAAAACACAATACAGTTGAAGTGGTCGTTAAGAAAATGGCTACCATTTCATTGAAAATTAGAATCATAAGACCACATTCACACTTCAATATTTCGGAAACGTGAAACTTTACGTTTACGTTTGTCGTATTAATAATATTTCATATTTGTTTTGATGCCAGCTATCGATTGATAAATTTTATAGGCGACCGCTTTATCGAAATTTTTTGATACTGCTAGATAGTAGAACTGCAAATTTCTTACTTGCCTATTTGTTAGAATCTGTAGTTTTATTTTGCAGTGTTATACGATGAACTAAACGAAAACTCTGTCGTGAATTTCATTGACCTTTCACGAAATCTGCGAAGTCGTCCATAAAAAGTAAAAACATTGTTTTAATCAAATAAAAAATCCGTATGTTTAGTTCGTTTTTACGTAGACATTCAAGATTAAAATATATTTGAGTTATGTTTTCTAGATAGCTAATTATAAATTATTAAAAAAAACATTGGAAAGAGTTAGGTCCTCAACATACACGTTAATCTTAGGTTAGCCTTATCAGCAATAAAATACGTAATTTTAAAGTACTCGCCGAACATTCCGGAAGTGCTATACAAATGTTTATACAAGCGGTGTACCTTCTACTTAAAATGTACTATTTTTATCCTAGAGGTTATCCGGTAAGTCATTGTACTAAAAAGGGCAAATCTGTATCGATGATTATTATTTATGTACAGAAAATGTAAAAAATATTCAACTAAAGTATGCAAATATGTTATATGACAGTACGAAAAAATAGCATTCCTATTTAATAAAAATATTAATTTTAAAAACTAATAGAGCTAACTTTCTGTTAAATTCGTCAATACATTTCAAATACTCAATCGTGCACTTTTCTTTCCAAATTCATATAAAATTACATGTTCATATATTTACTTACTAAAAAACTTGATTCTAAAGAAACAGTACATTAATAAAATGTATACAAATATTAAAAAGCACCTGTGTATCGCCTTATCCTACGGAACATATGATTACAAATTTAAATTTTTGAAAAAAGTTATAATTCTTATAAACGACTAAACATCTCAAAAATATTAAATGCCTAGATTTGTATATTAAAAGCACGACGAAAATCTTTCTTATTAAATATACTAAACTTCTTTAATAAGAAAGAAGTATATGATAAATAAATATATTAAATATGTGACTATTCTTCTTTCGTAGACATCTATGTCTATGGCAGTTTATTATCCTCAGACCCACAGTTATAGTTTGACCGAAACCGCTGTACCGCGCCTTAGGTATGTGCACGGCGAGGAGGGAAGGCAGTTCCTCGGACTGACAGAGCTGATCTGTCTCCCTCCGCGCCGCACACATACCTAAGGCGCGGTACAGCGGTTTCGTTCAAACTATACCATCTATTTATGAAATTTGAAACTGAAAACATCAAAATCCAATAAAGTAGGGCTTTTTGCTTACAAGACACTTAAATACAACTTAATTAATTATTTCAATATCCAATACGCGCATAAACTACACATAATTTAAAGTATACATTTTCAAGTATTTACTGCACACGTGAATTATAGTATAGCCAAGTTACGAAAATAATTGTAGTATTTATGCCTATAAGCGTATAGGGCTCATCAATTGATAGCGTATAGGGCTCATCAATTGATAGCGTATAGGGCTCATCAATTTGACGACCGCTTAGCCTAGTGGGCAGCGACCCTGCCTGCGAAGCTGAAGGTCCCGGGTTCGAATCCCAGGTCGGGTCAGTATTTATATGATGAATATTAATACTGGCACCGGGTCTTGGTTGTTATATGTATGTGGTGTCTTCGCTTGGTACCCAAAAATACAAGCTAATGCTTAGGTTGGGGCCAAGACGTTGTTGTGATTGTGTGTGTTATTATTATTATTTATTATTAATTCGAATAACATTTACATAACAATTTGCGTTTAAAAAAATGGCAGACGCTTATTTAAAAATAATTATAATTCTCGATTTTCACAAATATTAATTTAATAATTCTGAAAGGAATTATAATACTAAAAGAAATATTTCTAAAATGAATGATAAATTACAAAAAAAGTTTTTACTGATATTATTGGAGTATATAAATACTTATACTCAAAGGAATATATATGGCGCAACTTGTTTAGGCGATTGTGTTATTATCAATTATATATATTTTTATAAAAGCATCGTACACTTCTTTAAATGATTCGGAAGATGTATGAAAAAATAAATCTAAGGAATCTGAAACGTTTTCTATTCAGTAACCTGTATATAAATATTTGACTGGCAATCTTTTGCTTTTCACGCGTAACTCTAAATACCGCGATATGTGCGATTGGCGAGAAACGTACTTAGCAAGTACAGTGCCGCCATCACCAACCCCATAACCTGAAATCACAGAAAAATACTTAATAGATACATAAATAATTACTGAGTTCTGATATTTGGAATCAGAAGTATCTTGACTGACGTTCAAAAAAATCCTAGTAAGTTCTGATATGATATGATAAAACAATTAACTGAAAACAGAAAATTAAGCTCTATTGAGGCTCTATTTTATGGAATATGACTTGAATGTTATAAGGTATTGCAGACGGGGACAAACCAATTATAATATGATTATTGGTGGTATAGAATTGAAAATCTATTTTAATTTTCACAACAATAATTCATATTTTTTTTGTCCCCGTCTAAAGTACCTTATAACATTCAAGTCATACATTTATATGAGAGTATAGGTATTTTGTAATTTGCTTAAGTAAGTGTCTAACAAAAGACATCGCATGGAGCATTTTGCATTGCCACACATTGCTCAAACAAAATTCTATAAATATGGAGCTAGTTTTTCACTTTTCAATAAGTAAATATATTTTACGCAATAGACTTTTAAATTTTTTCAATATTATAATAAACTGATACAACTAATACAATAAACTTTGAAATTCTCTAGTGTTTTTACTCGGATTCGTTATTTTATTCCGTTACAACACGAGGACTGATGCACAACCAAACCGCGATATTGCCAAGAGACATTACAACCACGACTATTTGTTGTACAGTACTGGTACACTTTATGTAATAAAAGAAATTTTGTAATTTTATTTTTATTAGAGGTATATTCAATTTAAACCGAGTCAACTTACTTTACTTTACTTTACTTTACTTTACTTTACTTTACTTTACTTTACTTTACTTTACTTTACTTTACTTTACTTTACTTTACTTTACTTTACTTTACTTTACTTTACTTTACTTACTTACTGTTTTTAATTCTAAATTAAATTTTCCAGTGAGAAATTTATTAGGTTATAGTTGTAACATTTTTATTTCTTATATTGTACTGTAGCAAATTTTAAACCACACCTGTAACTGTTTTTTCTCCTAATAAATGAATTACTTACGTAGTTAAAAAATCAGGAGTAGGTAACTATATATAAACTCAATATAGATAAAGCCTCCTCACTCAGAGGGGAGGCCTAAGCCTCTGCAGTGAGGCATTAATGGACTGATGGTATGGTAGATAAAACGACGATTGTTAGTTTATCAATTTGTGGATCAGCTTTGGTTACCAGTCCACAAATCTGGAACTTCCTAGGCAAACAATATTTATATACATATTTACCGCTATATTAAAAGTACATAAGCAATTGAATTACCGAAGCTGCTAGAAAGGGTTCGTAATCATTTCTGTAGTAGTTTTTCTTATGGTTGACCTCAATGATCAGCGTGAGCCCCGCAGCCAGGTATAGTATGAACGCGATTCCATGATATATCACTTCCTGCAAACGAAATTGTTACTTATTTAAAGAATAATAAAAAATAAAGAAATAAAAGTGTGTCTGGTGACAAAGGCTATGTTCGTCCGAGTGTCATACATACAAAAAAACTTTTTCTGTCACGAATAAACAAATTTTTATTTTATTTTATTTATCTGCACATCCTTCCTTTCGTCTGTCTGTCTGCCACACCCTCGTATTTTCTACATTTGTCGACATAAGTTAAAAAAATGTGACATGTACGATATATTAAACAGAGTTCACATTTTATAAGTCTTCAAAATATTTAGTTTAAATTTTAAACTTATCTCCTTCTATAACGAAGTGGAAATCAGATTTCTTTTCTGCTTATCCTATAATGTAGGGTATCATTAGAAAACTCTTTTAAAATTACTACAAATAATTCATTACTTATTCGCTAACCACACACATAACAGTTATAAACGAGTACTGGTTACTTGGATAGAAAATGTTTCCAAGCCCTTATATTTCCATTGCACATATATTTGGAATTATTTATAGTACAGGAACTATTTCTTGTACCGCTAATTAGATTTAACTTGCGTAGAAAACCTTTCAACCACCTTGGAACAAATTGTTCTAAGGAGGATAGGCCTTATAATAAAGCACACAAAACTAGTTAAAATACATTGTATATAACAAAAAACGCTATAAACAAAGAACATGAACTAATAGGTAATAATAATAACAACAGGTATACATCATAACAACGTCTAAGCCCCAAACTAAGCATTAGCTTGTGTTTTATGTACCAAGCGAAGACACCACATACATATAACAACCAAGACCCGGTACCAATATCAATACTCATCATATAAATACTGACCCGACCTGGGATTCGAGCCCGGGACCTCCAGCTTCATAGGCAGGGTCGCTACCTACTAGGCTAAGCGGTCGCCAAGTACCTACCGGTGGTGGCATAAGTGGTGGCATGGCATAAGAGTATTTTTGAATGAAAAACAAATACTTACGTATATAGTCTTAGATAAGAGTGATGCCGTGGACAGTGAAACAAGGCAGGACACGAATAAACAAAACGTGCCGATCAGGAACGCCACGGCAATCATGAGGAAAAACAGTTCGGCGCGCTCATTGACGACGTTGCGGCCTGAATGCTCCCAATAATAGCCGACTACGCCAACACAAGCAGCCCCTAGCAACTGATGGTAAAAGAAAAGTAATATTAATTTTTAATTAATTCGTAAACTCTCAGTATTTAGGCTACCACGAAACAAAACACCGAGCAAATACAAGCCAAATTATTGGTGCCCGTGAGTTTTTAGAGTTTTATACAAGACAAGAAACCCTTACAGTAATCTCTATGTCCGCCCGTCCATCTGTATGTCATAAACATTTTATTCAGGCACTATTAGG
The DNA here is from genome assembly GCA_949709985.1 of Luffia ferchaultella. NCBI lineage: Eukaryota > Metazoa > Arthropoda > Insecta > Lepidoptera > Psychidae > Luffia > Luffia ferchaultella. The sequence goes on from OX453244.1 coordinate 12,220,006, forward strand.
ACTATAAGGTTTAAAATTTAACACATATCATTTATGAATATTTGCAAATGCTATACAAATATTTATAAATGTACAAAAATGCGTGTGTAATAAAATGTGTGTGTGTACGTGCGGTGTATATTAAAATTTTGAAAAATAAATAGGTTATTGAAAAGTGATGGTAAAAAAAATATTTGTACACACCCTCTCGATTGGTGTTTTGCTGAATAGCTATTTAAAATCAATTTAGATACTTTAAAGGTTTTTTAAAATCAGGCCTCGTTTACGAAATATTTACTCTGAAAATGGCCTTTTTGGGTGAATCGAAGTATAATGTTAGAAAATTATTACAGTTACGTATATCACGGTAGGCTTCTTCATCAGCCCATTTTTATCCCACTACAGGGGCTCAGGCCTCCCCCAGGCGCGGGGGGGAGGGGTGGGGGGTGTTGGAGCTTAAATCCACCACGCTACTCTACTGCGGGGGTCGGGGATTGTAAGGACCGCCATCTATTGACAGCACCCGGGACCGACTGCTTGACGTGCTCTCCGAGGCACGGAGTCAGTGATAGTTAATGTACTTAAGTCAGAAAAACTCATTGGTACACGCCCGGATTCGAACCACCTATGGCCTTATAAATTTGAGACAGGTTCGTTTCGCTTTGGGCTATCACAACACTTATCGGTAGGCTAAAGCACCGATTTTTTTGCGTAACCCAACCAACATACACTTTGCCAGTTAATGCACTCGTATGTTGTTAAAGGTTTTCTTTTGATTGTGTAATGTCTGGATAGAAAGTCAGCGTCAAAAAACATAGATAAAAATATCACCTAACTGCTCGGTAATAATTCACGTAGACAGGAACGGTTTGTACATGGTATGTAAACATAAGACACAGGTATGTAAAAGCTGGACTGTCATTTTCGTGGACAGTGTATTTCGAGGGTCCATCCAGACATTATATAGTCAAAAAGACATAATATAATCAATTTGTGGAAACTTGTTTTGGCTTGTTGCAACATCCATCACCGTCATTTTTCTTTTTCTTAATGCTCATATTTTAGTTGTAATTAGCTGTAAGTTTTCCTTAAAAAATATTTTTTAAAAAAAGAGAGATTTTCATGAATATACTTAAATTAATTTTTATGCAAATAAAAACTAAAAATAAATGCGGAGATCTCAATGTTTTAATTCATTCAGAAATAAATCATTACATGGTAATTCGTTTTCAGCAATATTTCACGGTCTAAATTAACAAAATAAATATTATGTAGTTTCATGATATAGGTATGTATTCAACGAAAAGTCCGATTTAACGTTTTATCTGTAGTTGTTTATAACTCGCCGGTTTCCAGAATAACCGCATGAAGTCATCCGTTTGGCTTCGGACGCAACATAAAATACTAACGCCAGAACGCGAGAATTAGCATAAATCACATTATTGATTTGTTGAAGGAGGCTATTCGATGGTGTCCGTTTTGTAATAGGTATAGAAAACTTTAGACGTTATGGCAAATAGCCCGTAAAGTGTGAGTCATACAATATGCATAGCAAGTACGACGAAATGTTTTTTTATGGATCTAACTTTAATACATAAAATTTTGGAATATCTTTTTTTTAAGCGACTAACTACGGCTTTGCCTGTATAGATTACATGTTTGTATTATTTCAGAACTAACACAAATCATATTAGAGTATATTCAGAATGCAAAAAGATATATTTGTTGAAGGATATACAATATTAAATAAAAGTTTAAATACTAAATTAAAAACGAATTCTAAATTCAAATCTAATTAAAAACTGAAATTATTACCTAAGTAAAGGGAATGCGCGAAAATATGAAGGATGCAACAGGTCTACCTTTAAGAAGCTTCTATTTAATATTTCGCATTTTCTTATTACTTATTGAAAATACTAATAAAAGATTGACCTTTTCATTTGTCACAACATGAACATAGCCGCACAAAATGTTTATACGACAAATGTACGCACAACATTTTGATTTGCTGTTTGGATTTTTATAGCAGCTGATTTCACAACTCTGCTATATTTAAAATGTATGTAGGCCAGTCTCCAGCAGCCGCTGAAAACGGTATCACCGCTTAGAAAATCTTTCGAAACGATCCAGTTTTTCTTATTACACGATCTTTTCAAAGCGTTCTGAATATTACAAACATCTTCGTATAGTCTATGTTGTACAAATATTGACGTGTTAAATGATAAGTACAGGTATCTAAGTATGTATGGCAGACCGGCGGAGTAGGCAATTTTTTTATTAGTTTGTTCAAAAAAACGTATTAAGTCATATCTTTGAGTCTATATAGAATAGGTACCACATAACCTTCCATTTTGTATGCTTCATGCTCTTTGGGAATACCTTTAATTTATTTAATTTCAGTTAAATGATGGGCTAATGGTGTAAACTCATACTTCTTATCTCGATATTGAAGAAGAGTTGCTCCAGCAATGGATAAAAAAACATCACGTCTTATTTTCCATTTTAAAAAAGACTTTGCCGTAAGTTAACTTACTTTATACCTGGGGTATGTTGACTCAGTGAATGGGGTTATTTAACTATCTACCATAAAGTTATGTTGTATATTTTTAATGATTCAGTAATATAACAGTAACTCGTTTAGGAAAAAATTATATTTGACAAGGTTTACTAATCGAAATCTAATCAAAAAATTATTTTAATTACAAAGCCAAACTTGTCGTGGTGATCATCGTCAAAGTAAACTTCTATTCATCCTTATAAAACAATAATGTTTGATATTGCTTAATCAAAAATTTACTTGGGACATATGACACCGGACAGTTATGTGTCAATTAAGTCCCGACGCGCCATTAGGTTTTTAACGAAATGTATGTTAAATAGAATATCAGTTAGGCAAAATTAGTAATATTTATTGTTTATCAAACTATAAGATGTAAAACAAGCCTGGGGATTGAGGGAGACCGCCTGACCAAATGCCTATTTTTTGGTGACCATGACACCAGGCTATCATATAAAATATATGAAGTACTACTGCATTGAAAAAAATAGGGGTAAACTGTGTAGAAAATGAAATACTAAATGACTGTTTTCGGAAGTTTTATGACCGGGTGCCAATATCAATATTCATCATATAAATACTGACCCGACCTGGGATTCGAACCCTTCGTAGGCAGGGTCGCTACCCACTTGGCTAAGCGGTCGTCTACATAAATTAATTTACATTTAAAGTTTAATGGACTAGTGGAGTGATCACAATGTACCGTAGCTAATTGGTGGGCGCAGTGTACCACAGTGTACCATAGAGCACGATTAGTACAAGGCGGTTTCGGTTTCGCTACCCCTTAAACGTCAATGGTTAGAGCAGCGATTGGTCTGCTTAAATGTTACTGTGTCAAGGTACAATATTCAAATATTAAACAAGCATTTTTATTTTTTTACGAAATAAATTACATTCCGCAAAATTATTCGCTCCCGAAAAATGTTTTTAAAAAAGAATGACTAACCCGTAAATCTTTGTTAATTAATTAAGGGGTCAATGAAGTAGTTATTCATCCATAGATGACGTAATCGTACCAAGCACGTTAATAGCTTATGAATGTTAAACAAACTAATATACGGCCGAGTCGTCTAACGTTTTAATTATAAATATTTATCCTTTTCGCTTATTACTTTACTAAAAGCCATAAATATAGGAAGGTCCACTCCACGTTTTTCCTGTTTATAGAGGCCATGCTAATTCCACGATGGCATTCGTGTTATGTTTTCAATATTTCGGTAACTTAAAAAGAACTCGTATGTTAAACTCGGTACGTTTCTACTAATAGGGGAACCAAATTGACAGTAGCTTAGCTTGGCAGCGATCTAAATACTATTTTACTGATGAGTAAATTGCCGATTTGTAGACGAAACAGCTTACGACGCCCACGGACACCCGCGCACCTGCCTTTTTAGTGCACATTCGATTCACAATTTAAACTGATATTCTTACCACAAGGTTTCGTATATATTTGTACGAAATATTGTACAGCTGACTTTTTTCCTAAATACTGACACCTGATTCGATTTGAAAAAGGACTTTCCATTTACATTATATTTCTTTCTTTATCTTAAAAGATTATCTATTCGTAACAAAATTTTAGACAGAATTCAATATCACAGTTTGCTTTATATATATAAGTAAAGAGTGTATTAGGTGGGATAAACAAAATATTGCATCTCATACTTCGCATCGTCCGCAAACCGGAGAGGAGACAGACCATTGTTTCATCATAATTACAATCATAATTAACTGACTATTCGCCGAGGGATTAGAGACCTAACTGCAGAGCCAAAGGTCGCAGGTTCGATTTCCGCCCGCGACAAATATTTGTTTGAATGAACATTTCCATTTGTTTTGTGTCTGGATGTATAATATCTAAATATATGTTATAAATCTTATAAATACCTACTATTGAAGTATGTGTTAGGTGTCTAGTCTAGTAGTGTTAATACTCATAATACAAGCATAATACTTGCTACTTGATGGCGCTGTGTGAGATATTCCAGTTATTATAATTATCTCTCTTTCGCTAAAATCACCCACCTACATGAAATTCAAAAAGACAGAATGGTAACAATTTAATCGTCTGAAAAGAAGGTCATTTACGTCAATGTACGCCTGGATGTACTTTTTTCACATTTTTGTAGTAACGAGGCGTTATTGACGATGAAACATAGCAAATTACAAACCAGTTGGGCGAGCTTCAGCAGACCAGGTAAGGTGCCAAGGTAACCGGTGTTCACGAACAACGCCGTACCAGAGGTACTGGTGGTAGTGCGGGTGATCGTCACCGAATGAGACATGATGTCACCCTGTATGACCCTGTAATCTGTAAACATGAACATTATAATAAATTGACATAGGGCATGAATTGACCTCCGTGAGCGAGCGAAGGTCCCTTCTGCTATATACTGCTATATTAAGAAACAAATTGTAAAAATATGTAAAGTTTGCCTTAATTTGCGGCGGCTTCGCCCACTTACATAGACTGCTCGATTTGAATTAGTTGTTTTTAATAGAATAAATTAATATTAAAATCTTATTTCTTACATGCCAAGGTAATCTTTTGCTTAAACTCACATGTACTCTCCAATTTAATATTCTGTAGCTGCCATCATACATTAGTTAATCTAAGATTAAGTCTATCTGTTTCTTGTTCACCCCTTTACCCCTCTCTGCCCCTACCTAACCCGTTTACTTTCCCATCCCTTCCCTACCCTTCTTTGTTGCTTCAGATATTGGTCTGTATTGGTTATCTATATTTGTACCGCCACTTAACAGTCTTGCACTAGCCACATAAAATTTTAATCTATTTACGTATATTTCTTTTCTTCTTTTGTTGTATGATGCTATACGTGCTACAACGTGTCGTGATAGCCCAAAGCGCAACGAACTGTCTCAAATTTATAAGGCCCCATAGGGCCATGGTTCGAATCCGGGCGTGTACCAATGAGTTTTTTTGACTTAAGTACATTACTATCACTGGCTCTGTGCCTCGGAGAGCACGTTAGGCAGTCGGTCCCGGACGCTGTCAATAGATGGCGGTCGTTACAATCCCCAACCCGCAGTGGAGCAACGTTGTGGATTTAAGCTCCAAGCCCCCCTCCTCTCCCTGGGGGAAGCCTAAGCCCCTGCAGTGGGGTAAAAATGGGCTGATGAAGTGAAGTGAATACGTGACGGTAAATAATTTAAACACGTGATTTCGGTTTCGACTCGAAAATAACGAAAATGAAACGTTTTACGGTTATTATGATGCTTATGGAACTTTTTCAAAACGGTGTCAAAAGCTACGGGAGGCCCGTACGCCATTGTGAAACAACTCTACATACGTTTTCGTCTTTAATTCCCGCTGTGTTGATTTTTCACTTTCGTCCCGGTCCCGTGTATCAAATCCCGTTTCCCGTGCCCGTAATAACCGTACGGACACGGGAAAGAGAGAATTCGGAAAATGGAAAATGTACCAGATCACTCCGCTTTAAGTTATAAACTTGAAATTGGGGTAGGTATTTCTGTAAAACGTTGACTCGAAACCGAAAAGTGAATCAGTAAATTGAATTAAATGCAACCCTCAGTTGATATGTCCGACTCGCACTTGACCGGTTTTAATATATTCGTTTAGTTAATACTCGTTTCTCCTTCGTTTAAAAAAAAAACACCAAACCTGATACTTTCTAAATAAAACAAAAAATCGATAAAGTGTGGTTTAACGTGCATATGGCCAATTCCCAGGAAATATAGTAGTTTATCCGAAACATATATCATCTCCCAAAACGGCGGTAATGGGTCGACGGGATTCGGCCCCCAAAACTCGGCGCCAGTGGGTCGAGGTCGACCACTTGTGTGTGCGCATTGTTGGAGAAGGTAGGTAATAATAACAGCTGGATAAAAGTAGCAACATTCTACAAAGGACGCAAATAAATGCCATCGAAAGTACTTCAATAAAATCTGGGTAATAGGTAATTTATTAGTATCATGTTTAAATATACGGAGTTGATACCCAAGTGGTGAAGGATCAGGTTTTTTAAATAATTTGTAAATAGAACAGTGATAGAATAGATATTTAGGCACTTAGAATAAATATCACAAGGGTTCCATATTCCGACAAGGAAGCTTTAGAGTTTCTCCATGACTGTCTGTCTGTCTGTCTGCCTGTACGTAGTGCTATAAAGCTGTTGCGTGGTTATATACATTTGTAACCGCTGTATAAATTTGTTTTAAAAAAAAATTGGTTTGCCTACATATGTCGGGAAGTTTACGAAAATATCATTTTAGCTACTCCCTCGAGCGATAAAGGTCACATTTACCAAATATTCGGCTATAAATTTACTTTTTTTACATGAGTTGCATATCCCAATAACTCTTGAACCACAATTCCGAAAGATCTAAAAAATATCCATAACATTAATACATATACGTGGTACGAACTGGTTTACGAGTTGTAGCCGATCAAATTAATGTGTAGATTAACACTAAACTTTATGAGTTTGGTTTAAGATACATTTTTGTTGTTGCCATGCCTGCTGAGCTGTATCTTAAGCGTGACCCGAAACGCACTTGACCCGTTTCTTAAACTAATTTGTCTAAACCAAACGTAAACTATTTTACGATATTTACATAAACAGATTGTTAGATAAATTGGACTTTACGCTGTAAAATAAAATTATGGGATATAAAAATACGGATTTTCAAACCGCTGTTAAATGATAATGGAGTGAATGATATTTATATGCACGTGATGCTAAGCCAAGTATTTTTGTCACCACAAATAAAATTAAAAACAATCGTCTATGAGATTTAATCACAGTAGGTAGCGTTTAGAAACTGTGACCGACACGGATAAGTAGGTATGCCTAAACTATAAACATTGTAGCTAATGAACACTAAAAACAACGTAGTTTTCCAAACATCGATCGCTGGTCGGGAACGACCGCCCAGACGACTGCAGACGACGAAGCAACGGGGGCGCGCCCTTGCTGTTGTGAATACTTAGTAGATAAATACGTATTGTACCAACCCAGAGTTTATTATTTATATTTGTTTGGTATTTTATTTTCGAAAAGTGAAAAACTGAAATAAGCATGACTTAATATTCCGTATGAAAAGAAATAGTCTTTGTACTATGAAGAGAGAAATAGGTAGGTACTCGTCGTATGGATTTGTATTTGTCATAGTAAGTACATACCGAATTAAGTTAAAACCTATCTGCTTGGATATCTGTATATATATATATATATATATATATATATATATATATATATATATATATATATATATATATATATATAAATTGAAAATACGTCAACTGCAAAATCGATTAAATTTTTCTCTAAAGTTATGCAAATTGAATACCTATCACAAATAAGTAAGAAGGTATTAATAAATTACTTTGTGGATAAATGACAATAAATTTTGATTCAGATTAGTTAATTCTTACACACTTTTTGAGGACATTTTTATTTATTTTTATTGTGACTTAAAACCTAATCATTAAAACGAATTATATTTTAAGCGTTACCAGCATATATTGAAAAGCATAATTTATTAATTAAAAAAATATATTGCGGATATTTGCAATTCAGTTATGTTTGCGCTTTATCAGAAAATTTTTACACCAACTGACAATCGACAGATTTAAAATAAAATGTTAACTATTGAATAAAATTCAATAATTTAAAAAAGTCTTATTGTTAATAATGTTAAAAAAGTGTGCACAAAATAAAGTAAAATAAAAAACTTACTTAGGTATACAGAAAACAAACTTTTAGTCCTCTCCGAAGAATTAATTGGAACTATTAAACTGTATGAACGATTTAGCAGCAGCGCTCGCACTACTGTATTCCACGATGCAGCGACGAAACGAATGAGTCAACGCATGCGTCAAACCGGTGACGACTTCGCGCGTAATACCTCGATTTATTCAGAAAACCTTGTACCAAAAAAGTGTGTCACTGCATTTCTTTAAGGTTCTGTATTTACTTGCAACTTTTTTAAATTCATCATGATCTTCCATTTGTACATACCGATATCATGTGAAGAAATTCCAAAAAATTAGACACTTTTCTCCGCACGTACACATTGCTTATGGAAATCGAGTATAGTAACTCTGTGGTGAATACAATATTTTACAGACATATAAACGTCTATAATATTGTAATTTTTGTTTCGACGCTCAAGTCTTTGAGTACAATTTTTGTGCTTTAGATCATGCTATAGAGGTTGTCCATTAGATAAATAGAATAATAGAACCAATAGAAAAACTGCAGATAGTAGCCTCGTCCAATGCTTTGTTACAGAACCGAAAACAAAATAAATTTTTTTTAGACTTTTTTACTTGCGTACAAATATCATATTGAAATAATGAGAACTTCATGTTTATTTTTTTCGTAAACTATAAAGGAAGGAAGGGTCTAAGCCTGGCGAAATTGCTTTAATTAAATGCAGAGAACGCCATAACTAAGAAGAAGAAGAAGAAGAAGGGTCTAAGCCATCTTTCATTTACAAAGTTTGTTCTTCTGCGTTTAACATATATGTGTTGAATTACCGTAATAAATAAAAGTCGCCATAATTCAAAACGACGACGTGACGCCAACTTTACTTATACCCATATGTAGTTATAACACGTACATAATTTTTTTGTGATTATTAATGATTTTTAAATATACATGCATTTTCGTAATGTTCTCGTGTTATGTGGCTGTGAGTAGCAACAAAAATCTTATATTACACATAGTATGGAATCGTCAGGGTGCTAGTCCGACTCGCATTTGGCCGGTTTTTATGATATACTTATAGTCATATATAAGTAAATTTGCAGTTACCTCATTGTGTTACGAGACGCGACGTGGCAGCGGCAACGTATCGGGAAGAGGCAGAGCATATACAAATAATAATCTCAGTATTTGTCTGTATTTATAGGTACTTACTCATTGAATGCAAAATGTTTTTCGTGGTCCAATAGATAGGTAATTTCTATGACGATCGCCGCTGAAATATGTTCTCTTAAAAAAAATTTGCAAGTGCACAAAAGGTGAATGAACCTTCAATTAATCCAAATTATTACGACAGAAGCTCGAAGGACATTACTACTTCGTCCTACATGGCTCTACGTGTTCTACTCGGTACAAAGCTGTATTAATTATATCTTTACGATCCACACAGTAGGTGGTACATAAATTCCTTGCTTATAGCACATTCAGATGTCACACTCAAATATATTTTATTAGTGATGCAAAAATATTACAACAATATTGCATCTTGAACATCTTTTCACGATAGTTCATTGAAAACTAGCAGTAGCATTATAATTATTTAATTCTTATTACATAAAAACAACTGTTTATAGTTTGACCGAAACCGCGGTACCGCGCCTTAGGTAAATCTGTTCTGTCAGTCCGTGGTCAACGCTTAGGAGCTGCCTTCCCTCCTCGCCGCGCACATACCTAAGGCGTACAGCGGTTTCGGTCAAACTTTAGTTGTTTTTCTTCCGAATATTAGTAATAAACTTCTTCGGTTTGTCTTGTCCAAAGAAGCTTCCATGAAAATATATACTTCATCTACTTTTATTTAATTTACAACAAATATCGGAAACAAAAATTTATAAAATACCATTAATAAAATTGTCTGCAGTTATTGCCCAAACAAGAATGAAAACGATTTTCTGGAGGGAGAGGTATCAGGGTTATAACAGAACGTTTTTTTTTGTCAATAACTAACCATTCGGAACCGTGATGACGTCTACTCAGTTAATACAAATGTTTAAAAATATATATATATATTGTAGTTTACAAGTCAAAATAAGAAAATAAGAACTCACACACGAAAACGACACCATAATTTATCTATCATAACTTCAGCTAAGGGTCATCTCGAGATGAATGTCTTGTTGTACTTGTTTCTATTTATAATGTTGAAGCACTAACTAAAAACGACAATAAATATATCTTTGGTTTCAGAGTTTCGACGAGGTTGAAAACGTTGCTACTGTACATAAAGTTATATAAGATGGCCGACATGTGACATACACAAAGATTTGGACAAATATTGGTAATAGAAAAGTAGAATTAAAATTATTTTGGACAATTAATTGCCAAAACCTAGTTTCCCAATGGGTACCCATTAATTTTTCTGAAGAGCAAAAGGCGCCTTGTTAGACTTCATTTACTTACTACTATGACTTATCATACATTTATGCTTATAAGGTCGAAAGAAAACTTCTATCGGCAGTTTGGGTCTTCGAAGACGAGGTCGAGCCAATAAAAGTTGTACGTTCCTGCAATGTATCAAACAAAATGCCACTTTGTAAATCATTTTGTAAACCACTTTGAAAATGGTCATCGAAAAAAGAACGTATTGCCACAATTTTTATTTCCACTTGATGACCGGTTGGCCGAGAGGTTAGAGACCCTAACTGCGGAGTCAAGGTCCGCGGGTTCGATTCCCGCCCGGGACAAATGTTTGTGTGCACGAACATGTCTATTTGTTCTGTCTGGGTGTAAAATATATCATTTATATGTATATCATACTGTCTGGTTTCCATAGTACAAGCTTTGCTTAGTTTGGAACTAGATGGCGCTGTGAGGAATATCCAAAGTATTATTATTTCATTGTAGGAACGTGGAACAGTCATCAACAGGTTTATTTGCTAGAAATGATGGCTGAACTCCGGACAAATAACCCAAAATGTCACATCATTTTACATCATAATACGAAATCCATCAACGCTCAAAAAGCAATTTTTCAATGCAAAAAAACCCATCCTCACTACAGTCCTGACCTGTGCCCTAAGTATTTCCTTACCTTTCCTAGAATGAAATATTTATTTCGTGGTCAGCGATTTGAAGACCCAAAAGCAGCAGTAGAAGCTTACAAATGGACCATTTTGTCATCATCAATTCCAGACTAAAATTACTGTTTTATTTTATCGATGCAAAAGTGCATAAATTGTAACAAAGAATACCTACTTTGGAAATTAATTGCTAAAAAAACTAATTTTTTTATATTCTGCATCTGGTTTTCTTTTTTAATAGGCACATTACAAATCTACGCGCACACGCACAAATCCAGCGCGCCTTCACTTTCGTGTTATTTTCATTAATTACTACTCTTCAACAAAAGAGGCCAATAATTTACTTTAATTTAATTTTTAGAATAAAGGAACTCCTAAATTGCAAATGGTTGAGATCGTGTTTATTACGTTATACGTTGCATACTGTGATTCAGTTTGCTTGTCGCCTTTTGCAGTCTAAAGGGCTGGACGGATTTTGAAAATGTGCATGCAAGAGTATTGTTACGGACTGGAAATCGAGATATTCATGAACGCACGAAAACACCGGTTAAAGTTGTACTTATACTTTATTACTTACCAAAATCACAAACTATTAGCTCGTTTGCTGTACGCAGGTATCGCTCGATAACTCTTCCAAAAAGACTGATTGCCGGCGGCGCCCGACCTTCTTTTATATACGCCGAAATCCCGATCTAGAAATATCTCGAAATTTCCATGATAGATCATACGATTGTGAAACTTTTATTGTAGTTTATTATGGAAATAAATCACCAAAGGAGTCGGCGTCTTTATTTTTTGTTTTTATGCCGCCTCTCGTCGCACTGATTCGGCGGAGCGACCGTAGCCCCTTTAACGCGTGCCGCCTCAAAAATATGAATTAATCTCTAATTTATTTTTATCTCGAATTTTTATTTATTTTCGAATTCGGCCAATATGTTTGTGAATCCGTGTGTCACGTCACAGCATTTTGGGTCGTTGATCAGAAAAATTACCTTATATTTTCAAAATTTAATATGGCGGATTCTATATGGGGGCTGAAAATGGAAAAATTATCTTACAAAGATATTTATATGTACTTACAAAAATATTTTGGGTCACTGATAAAAAAATATTCTTAAAATTTGGTAATCAAGTTTAGCAGATTCCAAATAGTGGATTCAGTCAACACCATATACCTAGAATACTTTTGATCCAGTAAAATATTAATTCAAACCCCTAGCTGGGGCTATGAATACTAAATAAAGAAAATTGTCGTGTTATCCAAATGTTATAGACAAGTAAAAAAAAAAAAGAAAAAAAGCATATACCAAACAGTAGTACGTATCTATTAAAAAGTTGCTAGGTAATCAAAATTTCAAAAATATTTCATTGATAAACCCGATACTGAAGTTCACGATGTATCCTAAATGCCATCGTTTCCAAAAGTGTAGGTTAATTTATTTTACGTGTTGACAGCTTGACAAATGATGAGGCTTCACATCTTCATAACTGGCTTCCGGTGCTGCAGTCAAGGGACGTCCCATCAAAAAATGCCCAGGTGTCAAGCGTTGAAGGTCATTAGGATCAGATGAAAGTGAGAATTAAGGACTAGAATTAAGAATTGCTTCTTGTTTTATTAATGTACAATATTCTTCAAAAATTAAATGACGATTAGCTGGTACGCTTTTTAAATGTTTTTCCTATTTTTTAACCCTGCCCCAAGAAAACCCCGGAAATATGGAGCATATGCAGGTGTAAAATGAAATTTAATACCAATATTAATCAAATTACTCTGAATGTTACTACAAATTTGACCAATGAATTATAATAATAATTTATTCGCTCCAAATTATCACAAAGAATGTCTGTAGGTTTCCTTCAAGGTGATATGTTTTAATGGCTTGTAAAAATGCATCCGTCGACAATAAGTACTTACTAGTTCTAGATGTACAGCTATGGTGATAAAACATATGAAAATACAAAAATAACATTTTGTCGACATCCACGACCTTTCTTATTTGCAGTGAGAAACGGCGCGGCGAGATCAGCACCTGTTACCATAAACGGAAAATTTTAAACCAATCACTGCTGTAGTAAGTTACCTATTATAGGCATAACAGTCTGTCTTTCATATTTACAACACTTCACACACCTACGCACAGTTTTTCTAGCCAAATTACTTCCTTTGAGAGGTCAAATTTTTTTCCGAATTGAAGCTAATAGATGCTGGGGCCCAGCATGTATTCATTTTGTGTTCATATGCAAACAAAAGTTTTGTAATGATTAGAAGATAAAAGCATTGAATATTTCTTTTCATAAAAATACTTAGAGTTCTGTAAACGACCTCTTAATATACCTTGAGCGTCAACAAATCGATTCAAATTTAAAATGGTACTTCTTTCTCAAGTTGTTTGTTGTGTGTTTAACTGACAACATATCACTGCGAGTATTTTTTCTTTGGAACTGTAATTGGGCAACCTTGCTTGTAATAAACATAAGTACCACGACTGAACGCGCGATACATAAAGAGCTGTACGCGTTTTCGTGGTACACGTTTTGGTAATGCTCAACTTTCATTGCATACATCGCCACTATTTTTCGTACGTGTAAGACATGACTTTTAATTCATTGTGAAAATGTTTTTTTTTTGGGTAGAGGGGAGTTATACATGAAACTGAGAGACTCTAAAAAAAGGTTCCAGCGCGCATCAAAGACGTACCTACCTATAGGTAGGTAAGTCTTTAACATGATATAGACGTCCCAAAATATTTTTTTATTTAAGTCAATACTTGTTGAGATATGCTCTCCTAAAGTCTAACTTTTTAATTATTGGGCGGAAATATATTGTGAAAAAAAAATTTTGTTACTACACTTTCAATGAAAATTGATTTGAATAAGAAATGTTATTTTTTTTGTACTCATTTGAATTTCAACCATGAAAATTCATCCCCACTACGGAATCCTTCCGGTATTTTTGATTCAAATTCTTTGATTTAATCAATTGCAATCTGCGCTTGTTAATTGCAATCATGTTTTCACTTGAAATCACAAAGTATATTTTAAATGCTGTAAATAATTTTAAATAGTGACCATTTTTCTATTTATGTACAGAGAGGAAATTTCACCCACGATAAACACTTAATTTTCGTATAACATTAAAGACCGTAGTCACAGGTTACGAGCAAATATAAATTATAAAAAAAGAAATAAACCTGTTACAAATATTTATTAACTTTTTACATAGTCGTTATTAACTATTGCGTTTTTAAAAATCACTATTATTAAAATACCACCTTAAACTTCAACACAACTTAAATATTTCAGAACTTAACAATAACATTCAAACGACACATTAACATCTCAGATTCATTCAATGTTTATACTAAATGCACCTTTTCCTCTAAATAAAATCTTATTAAACAATGATCTGGAGGTATTTTCCTCTTACTAGTTTCGAGGGTCACAACCAGTTAGGCAAAATTTATATTTTACTTGTGTCATCAGCTGATAGTAGATCGACAATCCTTTTCTGTATATTTAAACATTAATCAGTACAGTTTTCTTTTTAGACATTATTTCTCATAAAAATCTTTCTCTCGAGGACTAGGTGAAAATAAATAAAATATTTATACAACTATCATACAGTGGGTTTGAGACAAGATTAATTTGTTTATGTGGAAACTGCTTTTAAACAGTGAGTAAACCTAATTCTATATTAGAAGGATTCTATATAAAACGTTGTTGTGTTACTTGTGATTTTACATAATATTCCTGTAGTAACGAAATTGACAGCAACGTACTAAAATAGAGTACGTAATAGCAGTTCGAACTGTGGCGTGGTTCGAAAGTGCACCTAAACGATGGGTGTGAAAGCGGATGCCGGCGTATCCGCCAACGGTGGTCATCAACTAGTAAACTAGTGTTTAGGTGGTTGGACAGGACGACAAAAATCTCTGGTGTAATGGACGCCCTGCTGTCAATTTTGTTACTATATGCATACAATAGTTTTATTAACAATTGCATTGGTACTTCAAAAACACCGTTAGTAATAAGTAAATTACACAAAATAGTTGCAAGTTGAAAAGTGGAAACATCGAAGTTTCCTTTGATATTTTGTAACAGGCATGACATCTATGTTTCGACAACATAATTGCATCAAAACATGCAACTTATGTAATTTTACTGTGAATTTAATAAGCTTGTGGATAGGTAGGTACATGGCGATATAAAGATAATGGCGTGTCTATAAGAATATATTTATGGGCAGAAATACAAGAAGAGCATTTAGCTACTTTTGATAACATAAAGTGTGGTTTGCCATTCGTCTCGAAAATTTGTAGTAGCGCTGTAGATGTCAAAGTCAAATAAATGCCTTTATTTTTTTAGTTATATAATATAATTTTGAAATATCAAAAATCAATTTACTGCACTTTTTTAGGGTTTCACACATCCGAGATGAAAAAACGGAATACTTATAGTATCATTATGGTGTCCGTCTGTCTTCACAACCTATTTTCTCCCAATTCACTAAACAAAAAACTTGAAGTTTAGTATAATTAGGTAAAAGAATAACTTTTTTTAAAGTGCATCATGATATCAAATGCAAATGCATAAGAGAAACATAAATATTTTTTTTTATAATTTGAAAATGCATAGTTTGGAAAATAGACGAAAATTGACAAATAAAACCCCCTTCATTTCCGAAACTAGTTACCTACTGAACCTAAAAATTAAATAATATAAGCATTGGCTTACACTTTGCAGGTAAACTTAAGCGATAAATGAATTCTCATTTTATGAGTTAATTTTGAGGGCAAATTAGTAAATTTAAAAAAAATCTCACGTACCTCAGTGACATTAAATAAAAATAATACTTATGAGAAATACAAATATATAATTCGTTTTATAAATTTAAAACGCTTAGTTTAAATGATATTAAGGAAAAAATACGAGAATGAATCATTTCCCCTAATCTCCGAAACTTCTGAGCCTAAAGTTTCAAGAAGAAAAAATGGCGCAAATTGGGTGGCACTCATAGTTTACAGACAAATCTAAACCTAAGTCCGAAGTCCTTAAATTCCTGCGGGAAAAAAATGTTTGTGAGGAGAAAATGCACATAAAATGTGTTGCTTCATTTGACTGAGAAATAATAACTTTAATAACAACTACACTTTGAATGGTTACCATAGTAGCCGACTTATTTATACGTAGGACTCGGGTTAAACTTCTAACCTAAATTCGATTCAGATTTTAAAAAAATATAGTATATGTATAAAGCCATGCCACAGACATTAAAGATTCAATCATTCAGATTAAAAAAGTAATAGCAAACTACGCGATTTCATAGCACCTGATAGCTGTCAGTAATTTTAAAAGCTTTAAAACTAAGCGTAGGTAGCTATGACTAAAAACGAATGTATTGTTTACAAAATAGTTATCACGAAAGCACTGAGGTCACAAAAACTTGAAAAATAGAAAAAGCAAAAATATCTTTAGCAAAAACGGTATTTTTACAATTTATTATCGTATTTATTTGTGCACATTAATTAGGTCTAAACATTTACAAGTCTAATTTAACGATAAATATAAAATAGACAGTTTTGGTTAACATTGTAGCTGCATGATGAAAATATGTCTTAGTGCAGAGACTGCAGAATTTCAAGTCGCAACTACACGATAACTTAGGCAGGGATAGCTGAAGCTGCTCTTGTATTTCAGCCCTAACAATGTTTTAAAATTTTAAAGTTAAACCGTGGTATGAACATGTGCGTAGTTCCATTACTGGCCACCGCAGGCGCTCTAGTCGTCTCCTCATGCACTCCCTCCGGAGCCTCCCTTGTGTTCTTTGTAAAGTAGAAACGCACTAATTCCATACGCTATGGTGTTGAACATACCGAACACCTGCATCAAATAAACAAAAATTATGTAGTAGGTATCCTTAATTAATATGCTATTGAATACGACTATTTTATCTTTATCAATTTAGATCTTATATACCTATCGTCGTATTCAACAAATTGAATTGAAAATTCGCTATGCAATCAAATTATTTTTGTGAAGTTATACAAAAAAATGTGACATCTATTTTAATCTGTTTGAGCTAAAGACACAAAACTCTGACCAGATGAACTGTATTTAAACCACGCTTTATTGAAAACACTTGGTATTAGCATTATTTACACCCTATTCGAATGAGACAGCGCCGTTTGGAGACAACTGTCGACAAACCGCAGTATTATCCCCTAATTCCTAAACGTTAAAGAGTAACGTAGCTTCCATCGTCAGCTCAGCGGCATGAAATGATGGCTCCCAAACAGAAACACCTGAATATCTAAAACATTGCGCTCAAACACACTATGTGAGCCTATAATATTTGAAGGTATCCCTCGATTTTCTTGGGATCCCATCAGCAGATCCTCACTTGGTAACAATGGGACCACCTCGGGAGTAAACCCTTTCAAACAAAATATAATATTTTTTCTAATCGGTCCACAATTGACGAAGGTATCGGTGAACATTCATAAAAAAAGCAAAAAAAAAAAACATAAACACGAACATGGAACCTCCTCCATTTCGAAGTCTGTTAAAAATTAGCAATAGTACCGCTGGCCTAAAGTTTTCAGACTCGATAAATCGTTTATCTTATATTTCTACTTATTACCGATATACGTAGCCTAAAAAATATATATTTATATATCTAATTCCTCGCTGGTTCACATCTTTTATTTTCTTCGTAAATCAGGAAGTTTTATTTGTAAACATTTACAGAAATCTATATTACTTGTTACTTGTGTTATTGGCTACAATAATGCTATCCCGAAAATGGCTTCTCTAGTTTCTGTGTAAATATAACCAACCAATCTAGTAATATCTGAAATCATTAGGTATAATAAATAATAATAAATTATTATATTTTCGAACGTAAAATTTACTTATAGTTTAAATCCATTTCAAAAATTTGAGACAAACAGAAAAACATTGTTTTTTCAAATTCATAAAATGTAAACTACTTTGACCTCGGCGACAACTAAAGCGGAACTTTATTACAGTTGTGTTCTTCATAAAATAACCGGATAATGTGGGCGAAAGCGTAGGCGCCAAATTTATATTCACTCATATAAAAGGTTGTTTGTCATAATGGACAAAACGGCTTCAAGCCTTATCACACCATTGTCCTTAATCGCTTTATTTGGTTTTAATACTTTTATTATTAGCATCTAAATTTTTATAAAATTGCGAACCTATTTCACGAATTGACTCATACAATTATTTTTATGTCAAAGTTGATTTGAAACTGTTAAAACATGTAATTATTTTCTGGGGTCACCTGAACCTTTATGATTGTTAAACACATAAACAATAACACAATTAACATTAAAATAACACGAATAACACAAAATAACGCTTTAGGTCCATATCGTCCAGAGTACTAAAATGTCAAGGGTATCAAAATGTCCATTTATGCAAAATGACCAGTATCATAATATCCAGTTACACAAAATGTCCAGAGTATCAAAATGTCCAGTGCCACAAAATGACCGGAGTATCATAATAGCATGTTTATAATAAAACTATGTTTTTAAACTAAAGGCTTTTAATAGGAATGAAACAATGAATTTAAAAAATTGTGATCGTGATAATATTGATACAAGAACAAAGATAAACTTGTTAACCATGTCAGCCGCCTCTAAAAAATCACAAAAAAATTTAAAGGGCAATGTGTATGCTTTTATAATAAGATCCCAGTTGACATTAAATTTAAGATCTATCCCTTAACAAGTTTAAAACTACAATAAAAAGATGAATGCAAAAGCTTATTACAAAGTATCGGCCTACTTAGATGTTAAAAACCCATGAGTGTAAGAAGCTCGCATATCAGTTTGTTTCAATAATATTAATTTAATTATTACATTTATTATATTAATATTAATTATAATTTTGTAAAAAAGACCGTCCCTCAGTTTCTTGCATATTCTTCTGAGAAGAGTAGTGGGACCACGAGGACGCGTAGTTCCTAGTACTAGCGGGACAAATCAGTAGGACCACGAGGAAACAACCGGAACCAGCACCTTTTGAATACGCCTTTGTGGTGACGTTCTTCCACAAAGTAATAAATTCACTCTTGTGACCTATTTCGAGATTATGTTACTAAGAAAAAAGTACGCTTTTTCCATTTAACTCATTGATAAAAAAAATTTACACAAAAATGTACCTTAGAGGATAGTGAAGTGGCCAGTATGATTCATTTATTCAAAGAGGTTTATTAGACCCAACATACTGTAACGGACACACCGACCCATTAATTATGAGTCATCATAACAATTGACATATTTTTTTAAATAACAGGTATTTTCTACAATTGGACATTTTGATACTCTGGTCATTTTGTACAAATGGACATTTTGACACTCGGGACATTATAATACTCTGGACGATATGGACCTAACCCAAAATAACATTATATCTGTAGTTTACATGGCTAGATATAGCCACGCGATACAATAACAAAAAATAAGGAGCTATAAGGCGTTTACATATATTTGTGTCTGTGGCTATAAGTTCTATACTCTCGCCACGTCGTTGTAATTACAACCGAGCAATTAGGTGATAATTTATTTATGTTTCTTTTTACGCTGAATCTCTATCTAGACATATAAATAATCAAAGCATCACATGAAAGAATTTATTCAGAACTGTTTATAACTTAAAAGTTTATCGATATCGGAATGGATTTTATAAACCGGTACAGTTTCAATCAAACTTTATAGCGGATGTGAACACAGGCACAAGTCACGTCACAGTAACCAGTTTTAGGTACAGCGGGACGCAATGGAGCGAGGGGTATATGACTGTACTTGCGCAAGCACACTTATTATATCACCTAGTTAACGTAATAAATCTGCTCGAATGGCATCTGAGCCGTGTTTGTTCACAGTCGGGCCGTCCAGCTTAAACTGCCCTCCCCTGCCGAGGGATCGATACGTGTCGGCCCTCATCTCTAGATTAATCATACGCCGATGAGGCGGCGCCCTTAAGGCACCGCCCATCAAAGGTAGCAACGCACCGAAGCATTTTGAATGGGTCCGATCGTCGTTCATGTCAAATCCTATACACTCTCCGGAGTATAGGTTGAGGATGTCGTTTAGCCGGTCGGGCTGCACCTTTTATGTAGACATCCCAACCCGGCACTACCTGCGCGGTAGGTTGGGCGTGCAGGTGTCTGTATGCAGATTCGGCCCTCACTTAATAATAAAAAAAAGGCACACTTATAGCGTTGTATTCGATCCGCCATAAAGTTTGAGGCGAAGTATACCTATAACATATCTTCTACGGGAACAAACGCTTATTCTTGTGAAGCTCAGATAAAAAATAAAAATAATTAAAATAGAGCGTCGCAATATAACCAATAGAAACTGCACGCTTAAATGTGCGAATGACAGCATTGACGTTTTTAAAAATTAATTAAATTGTAAAAAGTAATACCATCGGACGTTTTTTGTAACTTAATTGATTGTATACATCAGTTCACGACACATGGTACAATGTTTTAAACTTTATACGCAAGTGCGGCAGCACTGATGCGGCCTGCATGGTATTAGTATATACTATATGGGCGTTTTTCATACACGTACACCCGAATCCTCAAGATTTCGATACTTATTGGTTATTATTCGTGGCGCTCTACCTTTTCTTTATTTATTGGTATCTCGATAGACGGGTAAACTTACCGCAGCTGCGATGTTGGCTCCGTAGCGCCAAGCGTAGTGCGCTGACGCGAACTGAACTATAAACGCGATGAAGTACAGCACAAACTCTATAGCCACACTGATCAGCTCCTGAAATCAAACGCAATGCCCATTTAGTCATTGTAATGTATTAAATGTAGGTGCAATAACAGCGCTGTACTTGGTAAGGTGGATTTGAAAACGTTCGTTTTCCACTCATATCACGTGCGGCCTTAAATTAAAACGAGGGAAATTTATCTGAAAAACACTGAAACGTTTTATCGTGTTTTTATCTATAATGTGAAAGAGACAAATTATAAACAACGACGATACGTATACCGATGCTAAACGTCGTAGAAATTGAATTAACACCTCGCGTGCCTCTAATATAAGAATTCTAGCATTGCAAGAATTTGTCGTTTATATTTGGAATCCAAACTGCCCTATGTTACCGTGAGAGTTGAAATAGAGCGCTCTGAGGACAATTGTATTCCACTTTATTTAATCAAGTCTTAGAACACAAAATGAAAATGAAAATTTTACAAATCGACCAAGTGATATAATAGTAGGTAACATATTGCATATTTCCATTTGTCGTATTACATCCTTTCTTTATATGAAAGGCGCTAAAAGGAAATTACCTTTCGCTATAATGCTAAATAAAATTTCGTATCCTCCGTTATTATACGTATATATTTAAAATGAGCATTTGCTTGTTCAACATCCTTTGCAAATCTAGATGATGTATATATATTAATACTTTATTTAAAAACTAGCGAGTTCGTTTCGCGTGGTTTTTATAATTTCTACAAATTGTCAAGTTTAGACAGGCACCCAAAACTTTTCCGGAATAAAAAGCAGCTTATAATATTCTCTAAAAAATCCTCTACCCGCCAGTGAAAGTTTTGTCAAAATTGGTTCAGCCGTTTCGGAGATTAGCTCAATCAAAATAAACACACAGACAAAAATTTGAAATACTCGTGTGTTTGAGTTTTGGTTACGTGCTAATAAAAATATGAACTTGAAAAAGTCTTCACTTTTAAATCACAGAAAGACACTTTAATTAAATTTATTTACATATATATTAGATGTCGTTAACTCACCGATAGCACCCAGTTGATGGGCAGTTTGAGTGCATCCTTGAGACTTATGAAAAATATAATGCTCCAAATGAGTGTCGTGATGAACGAGGCAATGGCCACGAAACAGAAGAAGCCCGTGCCGCCTGATGCGTGAGCTGAAGCCAGCGCCATACACAGAATGCCCAGAATCTGAAAATATAATTTTTAATAATTAGACTTTACGTTAACTAAGGAATATATACATTACATCTTTGAAAGAAAAGGTGGAACAATAGTGATGTGAGAGAACCGTGTGGTTTTAAACGTTTATGAATGAAAGTGGAATGACGAAAAAAATTTATAAAGCTCATGTGTGTGATGGAAATTTCGGCTACCTAAACAGAAACTTATGTCAGCTAAATCAGTGGTATCTCAAAGAGGGGCCAAAAAAGCATCCTAAACCGACGAGCGTGAACGATTGATGAATGTCGACTAAACAGCGACCTTTCTTGATCCCTCGGGACAAAAGGAATGAACGTATTATCATGTAAGAGAGAATGAGGATCTCTTGCCGAAACAGGAATACATTATGTCAGCCAAAATTATTTTCTCGTACACAATTCGACATGAGAGAAAATAACATAAAATCACAAACACATTTTTTTAAAGAAAACATCCATACATTTCACTAGCAGAAATTGTACGTGGGTACCTAAGTAATAATAATTATAAAAAAAATCATTTATTGTCAAAAAATAGGTTGTTACATGAATCAATCGCTTAGCATACAATATTGGTGACAAACAGAATCGACCCAGCCTAGTGATGGACATGCAGCCGCTGGCGAACATGACCATCGCTGATAAATCCCAATGCGAACATTTCAGTTCAGACGTCAGAGCTATGACAAGCGAGGCGCAGCAAATGTTTCTATTCCTATATCGATATACCTATGAAACGAGTATCCAACAAAATCAAATAGATAAGACCGTTCTAAGAAATAACAATCAAAGGCGCTAAAGCATGACGTCGAATCAAGCCAAGGTCGCTACTTCGAACACAGTTCAGCTTACGTAAGATTACTTCAGGAAATAAAAACATCATGTCAAAGAAACTTGCCGTTTGCGTCTCGCACATTTACATTTTATTCCAACCAACAAACAGCTTTTACAACAAAAAATAATATACGCGACAAGTTTTGTAAAGGTTGTATTAAAGAGTTTATAGTGCCAGCATATTACATAAAAGTGTTTGATGAGACGTTTCCGTTTTTGCTTTGTATGCATAAACAGTAAAAATTAAGTAATGTAAACGTTCGTAACACTATTTTACAGAATCGTCATAGTAAAATACAATAACAGACTTTAATAACACTGGTACAGGACGATTTTACTTTATACAAGTGTTTAACGTCATTCTTTTGTATCTCATTTATGCAATATAAGTAGTATTCAAAATGACTGTTATACTTCTATACGCCTTAATTGTGTTGTAAACTTTTGTTAAGCTCCATGTTATTCGCATGTGGGTTGATTAAACAGCAATGGCTTACAGACTACATGCCTATTACAGTTCGAAAACTCTTTTTAATCCAAAATTATTCTGTAATAGATTTTTGAGTACTTGTAATGGACAATAATGATATATCGTATTTCTGTTTATTCTGCAACACAATAACGAACTATAAAAGTAGACAAATAATAGTACTAAGTAATTAATGTATCCTGAAAAAGAATTGACACACGTATTTCCTTGTGAATTGTGATGATACGATCCCGATCTACAGCGCCTTACACGAGTAGCGTTTTTATTATTTTTTATGGAACCTTAATTTTTATTTGGTCAAAAATGGTGGTGCCGTATTTAGTTACAGATACCATACTAAGCCTAGAAATCTTCACGACTTCTCCTTATTGGCCTATAGTGTTAATTTACGGCACAGTAATTTAATAAATTTAAGTGATACTCTACCCTAATAATTCGAGGGAGTTTCAAAAATTTACCACTAACCTAACCGCAGTTTACCAACAAAATTGTGGCTTGCAAATGTATTTCTCTGCCAGGGACGTTATCACCCAAGCATTTATTTTTTGATAGACGTGTTAATAAAAATTTTATCATCACTGTTTGCCACCTCGATGAAAATGTTTAATCTATTTCGCACATACCTATACCTCGCACTATTTCGTAGTGAAAATAAAACACAAGAATCGAAAGAATGTAGTCTTTGAACAACTGATCGTAATGTCAAAGAACCACAATCACTATTATAACACAAAAAGTACAATAATAATATAATAATATAAATAACATATTTGGTAATTTGCCTCACAGTTAATTACATCAATCGTACAGGCAAAATTTGATTTGCTTGCAGCCGCTATAAAAACATTATCATCGATTGGCGATATATATGTGCCACTTTCGGTGTGTGTTAACGCGTTTCTGTCGTTTACCTACTATATAACACCAGTCATTTATTTCTTTTTTGAGAAATTTTCATCACTATATGCAAAAAACCTAGTGCGAGTCGGACTCGCAGCCTGAGGGTTCCATACTAACAAATGAGGTATTTTAACGTATTTATCGCTACTCACTACTAGATGGCACGAAAACGTATTTGGGAATTTAAAAATAGGTTATTTTTTTATACCAAATTTCAAGATTCTAAGGGCCATGCTCACAGGTGCTCGTTAGCCGCTATCTCCTGGCTAAAACAATAAAAATATGCCTTTTTGTTATTTTACTTGGCGGATAATGAGGACCTGTAAGCATGGCCCTTAGTCAATAGGAAGTAACCTTGTAGCTTTCGATGACGCGTGAAAACACGGGTTTGACCATATCCTTTTACGGCACTGATATAGAAATCTCAATTTTCCTGAAAACTATCGACAGAGCCACAAACCTCCATATTTACTATCAGTTTCGACTTGATACCTGTTCTTGAGAAAAGGGGTGTCAACAGAGCGACAAACGGACAACAAACTGGACCTAAAAGGATTCCGTTTTTTATCTTTTGTGATACCTACGGCAATCCTAAAACCGACAAAAAAGGCAAAATATCTAAAATCAATACAACGCAAAAATTTCGTTTCACGGTGATTTATTTTTTACTAAACAGACAAAGACGTTTACTCAGGCTCCTAAACACGCCACTCAAACGAAGCTGCGTATGTAGGTAGGTACGTCAAATTCACCTCGTTTGAACGCTGCCACTTTTAAAGAAAAATTCTGAGTCTTGTTGTATAAAATGAACGGGTGGACAGAAGAACTTAACACAAATATTAAGATTTATTATATATTTTGTGTCGTTGGGCTAATATAACAAATTTAAAAGCACAGTTTCATCGCCTTATGTATCAGCCAGTTTACTCTCGACTCGGCCCGTGGGAAAATTTAACAATACCTTTTAATTTTTTATCCCACTAAAATCTCTTATCATTTCGAGGTTATCATGTTAATAACACACCTAAGAGAGGTTTATCCAATTATAAACAGTTATACATTCGCAAATATTAGTTTCAAACGCCCTACTGATTTGCACAACCATATTTATCCAGTAAGGCGTAAGAGTTACAGATAGGTACGACCAAAAACTAGAGATATAGCCCTTTAGATTTAGACCGTCGAGCGACACCGTTTTTCTAATGAAGGGAAAAATTGTTTGTTTGCTTTTCGATTTCAAGTTTCAAATATATACGTATATTGGAAAGAGATAAATATACTTTACTTGTACGGTACTGATTCCCTAGTTACTCATAAATACATCAATGGCACGTTTTATACTAAACTAGCGACCCGCCGCGGATTTGTTCGCGTAGACCACTTGTTTCTATATACAGCCACTGAGGATGTTTTAATTATAACATGAAATGTCATATGGCGTGAAAAATAGGGGCGAATAAGCAGTAGGATTTTGTAGCATTGGCGATTTTACTCAAACCCATCTCAAACCGCTAAAAGTTATAAAACCATGTCTTTATAATCTGGTCAAATGTTAATATTGTAAACTTTTATTGTTTCAAGTTTTTGACGTATTCTCTAAATTTTTATTGCCCTTTTTTCGAAAACAGGTAGATATACCTACGAGCCCATCGAAATTAATTCATAAGTCATGAAAACAGTGTGATTCAAAAGGTCACGCGCAATATGTTTAAATCTTATCCTTTTGATACAGAATTATATTATTTAATTGTAACAGAGCGACACTAATATATTATTATTATGTATGCACGAGTGGTTGATTTCCTAACTTTGAGATTGAACACTTCTATTAGTGAATACCGTTGCACACTATGATGTGATTAGAGATATACGATGTCCGTTGGTATAGGCACGCGCACGCGCCTTGCGGTGCAGGTATAGCGGTTGCCCGTCCACAATCTAGCGGACAAAACCGGTTGCATAGCTTAGATGTCTAATGGTCGTCGTCGCCTTACCGCTTTACCTGCCGACTACTGCATCGTGACAGAATAGCTAGTCCGTTCTCTAAGTTTAGTTTATTATTAACATGAAATATTTTCAACAAATAGATATAGATATTTTCAAAGCAACGCCCATGTTTCAGGATTAGATCTTTGGATCGAATCAGCAAAATTGTTTTTTTTTTTACAAAGATATAATAGACCAAGTCGAGAAACTAATTGCTTTATATTAAGAAGACAACGAAAGTTGTCGGTATGGTTTGGAAAATTAGCAATTTAAAAGCTAGTGGCAGTGGGCCGACATCTATCGAAGTACTAATGGGGGCGATGGGGCAGACGAGTTCTTGAATGAGGAGCATGGCTTGGAAAACGAAGGATGAGACGCTCAGCAAAGTGGACAGACGACCCGAAGAATATGGTTACCAGAAAATAAAAAACAGTGTGTGGTGACGCAGTGTTGGATAGAAAAAAGCTGATGATAATGATTTCATTCTTTTATTTTCTAATCAGTGATTTGAACTGTAAACTTGCAGAATTTAATTTTTCACCGGTAAATGTTTTGAGACTTTTGTTTTCTTGTGTCAAGGCTAAGATGAATATAATGTTCTTTATACTATTATGATGTTAAGTGAAGTCTTCTTCTTAATAAGTGAAGTCAACTGAAACATTATTTTAACTGTGACTACTGATACCGGTTTAGGGGGGATATAAAATCTTAATCTTTAGCACTCGTTCCCAATACCCGCCGGTCTACATAGTTAACCTTGGGCCTATTTCTACTTAAACTGATATTTCTTAACACTCGTTGATTTTTAAATGTCATTTATGTTCGAGGAATGAATAACAAGTGTTACTTTCTCCGTTGTTTTTAAGCCGGCCATACAATTGGGAGCGCAGCAGGTGCGTCGGTTAAAGGCAGACTTGTGTTGTAACGCAACAATGCTCCTACACGTACACTTTTGACCAGCTTCACCTCCATGTCAAGAAATTATAAACCGGTTGTAGTAAGGTGTCGTAGGTGTCACTAAGTTAATTATCATCGGATATATAGATCGGGAATGGGTGGACCAAACGTGAACACATTCCCCAGTGGCAATCCTATTGTAAACCCTAAGCACAAACAAGTGAACGAAAAATATTGTTCCGATGAAATTTCAGCTTTCTATGTTCAATTTGTTGGTGTAGTAAGCAATACCGATCTGCGTAATAAGCGTTTGAAGGCGTGGTGAAAGTATAGACGCAAACAGACCGGACGTGACGCGTCCTCCATTTTAATGGCAGTCAATAGGTTCACGAAATGACATTCATTTTGACATTTGACACAGATTGGTTGTGTCCAAATAAGATTCAATCACGGTAATGGTTTACAGTCCTGAAAAAAATTCCGTCATGCTACATACTAAACGATTTAAATACGCTTCAAATAGCATGTTTCTTTTTAAATATAGGTTTTATGACGAAGAGGATAATTTTCTGATACCAAGCGCCTATCTAATGGAGGAGTATGATACAGGACGTTAATATAAATCTTTGTAATATTCGTGGGTAAACACCTAATATAAATAGGGATATTTTTACATATAACATGTTTACTTCATAGATAGGTACTCAAATCTATAATTAACTAAGTTGTCAATTAGTGTTAACAGATTTAACTATTTTTATATTTAGTCTATAACAGTAGATATGATTAGAATCTTAATCTAATCTTAAGGTTAGGAAGCACTATCGTACAAGAGTAAATTGTGATTTAATATTAACTAATTCGGTTTCGCTTCGATATTTCGTGTGTTGTCATAAAAGATATTCGGGATTAAGAAAATAAATAGGCATGTAAATAAATAAACTTAATTTTTATAAGCGTAAAAATAATAGCATACTTAATGGAAAAAAAATATACAACATTCAAAATTAGACGAGTCACTATTTTCATATCCATATCAGTCCACTATGCCCCATTGCAAGGCCTTAGGTCCCTCCTTAGGATGAGGGTACTTCGAGCTTAATCCACCACGCTGCTCAGTGCTCCAGTTGGTGGTTTCCAACGAATGCCATCTGATGGCAGCACCCGGGACCGACAACCTAACGTGCTCTCCGAGGCACGGAGTTAATGATAGTTATGTAGGTATTTAAGTTAGAAAAACTCAATGGCGCTAGCCGCTTTCAGGATTCGAACCACGACCTTCTATATACAAGAAAGCGGGCTCGCCACCACTCGGCTATCACGACACTACTATTATGAAATTAAACATTCTCAACATCACATTTAATGAATCTCGTAAGAAGAATATAAATCGACATAACATAAAATAATCCAGGCAAATGTTACAAAATAAAACGAATATAATTCGATAATAAGAAAAAAAAATGGAAGGAAACTCGTATTCGCTTATCCCCATGTTGAACAGTCTGAATTAAAACATTTTAGTTCTTTAGACGATTTTCTCTATTTTCTTATCTTTCTTATTTATTCATGGCCTTTCTTTGTTTTTGTTTATATGAAATTTGAACCATATCTACTGTGGGGACAAGCGATCTATACATGTTATTGTTATAATTATTGCTATGTGTGAATACAGTCGGTGAATGTAAAGCACCATACAAACCCGTAAAGGGATTATCGGTGCTGTTAAATAAATATTGTAAATATGTTTATTTCAATAAATGATTAAAAAAAAAAAAAATCTACTACTTATTCGATACGGAGCCTAACTTTTACTTTCGATACCAAGTACAATTACGTTCGATTTTTCAATGGTCCATGAAACGTCTATATCCAACGATATTCGACAAACCATCGCGGCGCACGCACACGCACCGTTACCGAAAAGCAGGTGATTCTGCTGTTACCTAACTCCGCATTTTTATATGAAACCGCCAGTTCTGCCCACATATTCTTTTTTGCTTACATTACATTTCGAAACAACGACTTGTGTCGCAAGCCGGTTCGTAAATCACTTTATTTTAGGCATTCGAGTGTTATTAAAAAATATATATAGATATTTCATTAATACATCCTTTTTGCACGTATTCAACCGGATAAAGTTATTAAAGCTACCGCTACAGGTTACCAATGGCAGGATGTGATAAGGTAACTTGACACGGTTAGTAATAGTCGAGACTAATGCAACCGTACTTACAATTTTATTAATTGGCTAAAAATTTACAAACACGACAAGTGTGTATATTTCTAACCCGAGTAACACAACAGAGATATTCTAGAAATAAAGAATGGAAGTTAAATTTTTGTAGTAGTCATCCTTCAAGTATAATTAATTGTTTTTGTTATTTCTAAAGCGTCGCATATTCATGAGAACTGAATAATATAATAAAATTCGTAATAAAATTCTAATGTGACAAATAGACGTCAATTCGTTGAGAATAAATTATTTTTACTTTTTTTTTCGTGTAACACTGAAACCGCCATTCTTGTATTCAATATCAATGGTACAAACAAACCCCTTTATTGATAATTGTATTATATATATTTACATGTGTATTTTCGAGACACGTAGTAGACTTCATCTAACATCTTTCATAGATTTTGGTCATGAACCAAACTAGACCATGTTGGGTCAGAAAACTTTTTGATATCGTCTCTTTTCTTCATAGAGTAAATAAATTTGACAGCAGCGTTTCGTTTTAATAGAGACATAAATGTCACTTCACAGTATCGGAAATGTCAAACGCAATTGCGCGGGAGTGAAAACCGGCGCGCGGGAACCTCATGGACTGAAACTTGCCATCTTGCACCAGCTAGCTAGAATATGAGTGGTTAGACGGTAAACGCAGAGGAGGGCTTCTAGTCAATTCGTACTTTTATGCTTTTCTTACATATATATATTTGCCTCATTTCTTTTTACCGTTAGGTATATTGTATTGTTTACAATTCATTAATTCATATGGCCTGAGAGTATCTAGCTGTAGATGGTGCCTGTGTGTCTTAACATTTTACCGATGAGTTACTTGCTTTGTGGCAAGTGTTTCGAAGTGAAACTTGACAAGTCGATGGGAAATTGACGTGTAGCGATCGGCGAACGGCGAACGGCTTGGCGTGGCACAATCGGGTCAGTGGGTAGGCGAGGTGCACTGTCGCAGTTCATCGACCATATGGTTAACCAACGTTTAAACTAACGGCTTTCCAAATTCACACGCAACCTGAAGAACTTTAGACACGACTTGTTGACAAAACAAGAAAGTAATGCCGTTTATTTATACCAGTTGACAAGAAAGTTCATTTGACTCGATGTACCTATATTGCTCATAAATAGCAAGTGTTGCCGCGTGAGATCAATGCAAAATATATTTTTTAAATGTGGATATGTCATCATAACTTAAAAATACTATTTACACAATATAAAATTGTCACTACTCTGAATGTAGATTTGTACGTAATTTAACTGTAGGAACAAATAAAGCCGTATTCACAGCGATATCTTTCACGACCTATTAAAAATAAATTCTGATTGACGATTCGAGATAATTAATTTTTAAATTAATTAACTAATCGTTCAAAAAATTTGCTCAGCTATGTCTATGAGATCTATGAGCTTTATGATCGAAAAAACCAAGTTAAATAACGGCGAAAGTTAAAAAAGTTTTTGTCAATCAAGTATGTTGTATAACACTTTTATGACCCTTTGTAATAACATTTTTAAACTCCTACAATTAATGCCTACAATTAATTAAGACTTTTCTTGGTTATAACATTTTATGTGCCTATGTACGGTAACAACGTAATGGTTCTAGTTTAAAAATAATTTTACTGTCGAAATCTCGCAGATGAGCTATACCACCGTCGTCCGTACATCTGTATGGTCACGGTGCGTGCGCCCGCGTCGCTCTATGCCAAAGCGGGGCGTTTGCGCACGGGGCAGGTCAACGACCGCTCCCCTCCTCGCGTCTAGCCCTGCACTCGATCGATACATTCTTCCGCTCTGACTCTCCATATCTGGACATCCGGAGCGACACGCGCCTTCAGCTTGCAGTATCCGTTCTGAGTTGTGCCAGTAATGCTATGCAGGTCGATTAGCTTACCACGGTCGACAAAAGATCGTGAATATGCGTGTACTTTTTACAACTATCTTCTAAGATGAATTCTGGGATCACATCATTGCTTCAAGACACAAATACCTCTAGCTGCATGTGTCATATCAAAATGACGTGTAATATACTAACTGGTAATAGGAACGGAGAAATACTCAACATAAAGTAAGAATGAGATATTTAGTCCTTGGAACAGAACAATTTAATACTGGCAGGTTACTGAAGGTTGCCACCAATAGATGGTAATCGTTAAAATCGATAGATTATCAACCAGTACTGGACCAGTGTGGTAGATTAAGCTCCAAGCTCCCTCATCCTGAGGCATAAGCCCCTGCAGTGAGGCATTAATGGTCTGATGGTAGTGGCAGGTTATGGCTGATATATAAATAAATTTCGAAAGGATTTCGCAAAGGTCTTTGGAGATATTGCAAAAACATCCTGACCTTTTGATGACCTAATTTGTGACTCTATTTCTAACTATGGATAAAACCTGATTTCGTTATTACGATCCTAAAACAACACTACAGACCATAATCTAAAAACGACCGTCATCTTCAACTCCAAGTTCAAGACAACTCCATCCGCCCAGTATAATCAAAGATTCCATTTTCAGTTACAGTTATAGGGTAACAAATAAAGAAATTGGGTTGGGTTGGGTTATATGCATAACAAATAAAGAAATCGGGTATTGAAATACGCTAAGAACGGCGAGTTGAACTCACTTAAATTGCACTATTACACCAAGACAACAAATTATTTGAAATAATTGAATGTAGTGGATTTTATCTATTTTTTTAATCTCGGAAATAGATAAAAACAACTTGGAACACCGATTCAAAAATGATGCTGTGGTAGTCGCGAGATTCAGGATTTTTTTAAGTGAACAAACAGGTGAAAATTTTTTAGGCCTATTACACATTATGGCTGTGCCACTTATAAATGCGCCTGGCATATATTCTCACGGTTACGTTGAAATATAACGCAGGTGTGTGCGCTCTCATTATAGCATATGGGTTACATTTTCAACGTTTTGTTCCACGTTAAAAAAAAAACGTAGTGTGGCCTAGGCCTTAGGAAGGGTATATGAAATTTACAAAAAAAAATATTTTGTCTATGGAATGCATAAACGTAAACGGTATTAAATAAAACTGTTGCTCCGTTATTGCATGAAAAAAGGACACGCTAGTAGAAGGTTGCCAGTCAATCGCCCACAATAGCATAGGTATACGAAATTTCATTCCAAACGTGAATATATCATCATCATCATCAGCCCGTGTCTCTCCGCTGCAGGATATAGGCCTCTCCCAAGGCTCGCCACAACACACGGTCCTCCGCCTTCCGCATCCAATTACCCCCGGTATGCTGCTTTAGGTCATCAGTCCACCTGGCCGGGGGGCGTCCGACGCTTCGCTTTCCGGTACGTGGCCTCCATTCCAGAACTCGTCTACCCCATCGGTTATCAGTTCTACGGCAAATGTGACCGGCCCATTGCCACTTCAGCTTGCTGATCGCTTCGGCTATGTCGACTATGTGAATATATAATAAATATTAAATAAAACGTTTTCTAAATTTTTTTACAACATTATGGCATTTCAAAGTTTTGGGAATTGAAAATTTTTAAAAATTTTAATAAATTTAAAACAAATCTGCATATCGAGAAAGCAAAATTTTTTTTGGAATACAACTACGTTTTGTAAATTCAACATTGTAACAATTCATTATAATGGTCCGGAACAGAAATACTTTGCTGACAACACTACTAAAATTTCAACAACAAAGTAAAGTACATTAATAAACAATCCAAGGTTTCCGAGCTCATTTAGACCAACCACATGAAATATTTCTTATAGTAAGCCGTCATATCGATTTCAGTGTACGACACTAACAAATGACCTAGACTTTACGCATGCAGACATCCGTCAGTGCATTTGCATAAATTTATGATTATTTTTTAACAGCTATTCTCGTCGAAGCCATGTGTTCGCTCGTTAACGCAATCGACTGTCGACTGATACCTATCATCATCCCGATCGACCACTCTATACGCACGACCTCGAAACACGACGAACGGAGCGCGATCCTTTGATAGGTGGTAATAGATCTTAACGATTACCTAATATACCTACGTAGGTATAGTAAGCCTTTAATAAAAATATTAATGAGTATAGACGCCAGTGAAAAACTAACTACAGCGTAAAAGTAAAGACAAACCCATTATAACGGTTTTTTTTCTAGGCCATGTGTGTCACGGTGACGATTTTTATACCGACATAAAATGTAGTCTGACGAATTTAATGCTCTGCGAATGTGAACGCAGCGCGACAACGGCAGTAGAGCGTGGTGTCGTTTTCACGATTTTTAGGCGTCTTCCTCTCTTACTATACAATCCAAAAACGTATATTACAACCGGTTTAGTTAAAATATATACTGTCCGTTTTTTAACCCAAGTGTCACTATCGCAAGACAAAACATATTTTAACTAAGTCCAAATAAACGTTTCTGAATAAGAGAGTTACCGTCGCCATGGCCTGCAGCCTGCGACTGACAGGCTTTCTATAGCCTAAACGCATATTGTTTGCAATATGCATTGAGGTTCTCACAAATTAATATGTGTTATTGGCCCATACGATTTCTAGTGCGCAATCGGTCAAATAATAATAATAATAATAATACGATTACGATATTGGTATTCCTTGTATTTGTATGAAAAGTAAAAGTACAAAATATTTTTTTATTAATTTTCATAATATAGAATATCTTGTATACGTAATGTACCTTAAGAAACCACCTAAAAAAGAATTCACTAATATTTTTCTTATGTTTGTTTGTATAAGTGACTGTATCCAAAACGTTGTGCTATGGTGACCATTACAAATCATGTCTAATTAAAACTGAATAAACTCATTTTAGGTAATGAACATTGGCAAGCCAGGAACAGACCATTATTTTTACGCAACTTTTGTATTTTATTAATATACAGTTTAGTTTATACCTGTACCTACTGCAATAGAAGTTAATTCTGTGACAACGCCCCTAAAGTAGCACATCTCGCGTATGATCTAGTGTAGCACCGGAACAAAACAAAATGAATTAATCAACTATCTACTTCTTTTCATTTTATGTCGGCAGTCGAGTAGCCGCAAAATGGCACAGGTACCTACCTTATCTCAACTACAGACAACCATTTTCATTTTGTCCCATAAACAGTTAGCGCCGATTTTAATACTTGTAAGTTATAAGAGAGCAAACGCTCTTTGCGGCCCGAGCAAGTCGTGTGAAGAGCCGTTATTACTAGATCCTCCTGCGGGAAGTGGGTAGCGGGGTACCACGCAGCGCCGCCGCACGCTCCGCTGCACGGGCAACTAACGGGCCCCGCCCTGCAGCGCGATCGAAATATCACTGACACAGATGATTACAACTCATGAACAATCAGTAGTAAATTGTGTCTAATTTCAATAAACTCAACCTATTTCGACTCAGCTTATTAACTAAAAGTAGGTATCCCACCCATGTTATAAACGTTAAGAATCTATTGACTAAATGCATAAATTTAATGTAACATAAGTGGTATGCGATGCAATATACTATAAAAAATTATTAACCTAAATTGAATGCGACACGTTCGTTATATTCAGATTATTGCTGTGTAGGAATTGAAAGAAATTGTCAATTTAGGCCGACTCGTCCGCCCGAAACGTCACCGCTAACTATAACAGCCGACAAGGAAATTGTCTCAGCCCACATTTTATTTCCACTACTTCAAGAATTCTGAACACAGATTTTGTTGAAATATGATATAGAACGTGGTGCCACGGATAGTTTCTGATTTTAGTAAAATTCAATTTACTATCCCTACTCATGACCTTTTAATAAACATTAGATTTGACAACTTCACAACTTGATGTCTTCTACTCCATTACCGGTTTCAAACCAGGGACGGTACTGTCAATATCTAAGTGTATGATATTAACTCACAGTATTTAAGGCACAACAAATATTTTTGTTACAAAGTGCTTGCTTTCACGACTATCTTGATGAAAACTCCTGACAAACATGCATCAAACTGTCAGGACGGGTTCAAACATGTAACAACTCCAAACTTACGATAACACAGAGTAGTTTCACAAATTAATTATAAGGAAATATAAGGAAACCATCAAAAGCTTTTCTAGCACATTAAATTGTTAACTGCAATGACATTTAGAAAACTAGGAAGTGCTATTCGCAACGGTTATAACCCGATATCTCATTCCATACTCACGATAATCCGATGGGTCTTTTAACCGGACAACGGAGGATCTAGCGTCTGCCAGAAATAGATAGTCGTTTCAGACGCCACTGTTAAATATAACAGTCGTAAACGCGTGTAGCGGCTCGTCTAATAACGCAAGACAATGAGAACATTGAGGACACGATTTCAAAATTCACGTAAAACTTCCTAAAGTCTTATATACCCATATGCACACTTTTAAAATTATTAACGTCATGATAGATAAACCACACAAATAAGCACACAGGATTACCAATTCAGTGGTAATGTAACCCAATCGTCCTGATACACCTGAATCAGTTAACCTGGTGCTGGCACTGTGTGGGATGTCCCAGGCATTTTTATTATTATTATCATCAGAAATGTCACAGTGCAAACCAAATATTACCGTATTTAATTACAGTCGTGATGGAACAATTCATGACTGATCTTTCTTCAAATATTTTTTTTCTTATTACTTTTCGAAAGTTATACGTAATAATACCTAACCATAAAAAAGTTTTACGGCAGCTAGGACCTACTTTAGTTTCATAAGAACAAAATTTGTTTATGAGATAATTTCGTCTGTTTTTCTTTATTACGTTTGTGGTATGATTCAAGCGAAAAATACTTTACGCGACATGGGACAGTAACGCTGAAAACATGTGATTTTTTTGCATTCAATGTTCCTTGTGTAAACAGACACTACACAAAACCTAGTTAATCAATCGCATGCGCCATACGCACGCGTGTCCCGCCATCTCCCTTCTTCATCATATGGCTCAAATATGATAAATTTTATCCTCGAACTAAACGGCCAGCATTACTCCTTTATTGAACTAATACAAAGCTCGGTGATTTTAATGATTCGATGTTATAAACCGATATGATCTTGTAGTTTAAAAGAGAAAGCAAAAGACGCCATTATTGTCCAATCCCACCTATTTCTTCGATAATCGCATAAAGGTTTGAATAAAAAAATCCAGTAGATTAAAATCGGGCGAGGAAGATGGCCAAAGAATGAGAAGACCTCCAATTCACCGTCCTGAATAAATTCCATTTAATTGGTCTGATATTGGCACCGCGTATAATATATAGGTAGAACACCAGTTATTTTCAAATCACATGATAGTACAGAGTTTAAAACTCGTGTTCTCTAACTAAACGGGTAGTTCATTTTCGTAAACACCCCAAGTAATAATAATAACTCTTTGACATTCTTAAATTTCTGCTGCAAACTATGTTCTGATATGTGACGGGTGTGGGTTGGGGTACGCCCCCCATAAGCATTTGTGAATGTCGTTGGACTAGTACTCATATTAGAAGGAAATCCTCATTCGAGGCCAATGCAATATGTGTGAGTGTCAAGGCGTTGTTATTACTTAGAGTTTTTACGAAACGGAGTACCTACGTATTTTGATAAAAGAAATTAGTTTAAAACTCAGAAATACCGAGTAATTCCAGAATGATGAGTACTCTACACATTACGCGAATACGAGAATATTTTAATAAGGACTCAAAAAGATGGATCGAACGTCTTGGTCCTGTTCTTTCACCACGTCGCTCGCCGGATTTGAATTCACTGGATCATTTATCTTTTTTAAGTTTTGTCTAAGAAACATCGATTACGAAGGATTTAAATGGGTTTCGAACAAAAAATTACGTCCTTTATTGTTCTCGTTTTAACTATAGGCACATATCGGTATATTATACTGTTTCATTCAATTTGTATATCCCAACAAATGGTATAATCTGTACTTGACAATTTCCAATACTTACACTCTTCGTTTACATAAACGTTATCGATAAAAAAGTGGCCAAATGCGCGTCAAATTGACGTCCTGAGGGTACTTTTACGCCGGGGCAGGCGTCTGTTCTTTTTGAAAAACATTTTTTTTTAGTATTTCGACTGTTTTCTTTGTTTTTAAATATCGTTACAAATGTTAATTTATAGCTAAGTAGAAATTTATTAACAATATTTATCGTAAGTATATTGATATTGAATCTAGTAGAATGACGAAACCTAATGTGTCGTATGACTATGACTAAGAAGTATTTATGCTACTCGATATGGATGGCAGACCAGCCTGAGAACGTCGTCGACCGATGCTTTCCGCAAATTCAGCAACCTAGTTACAATGGAAAAGAACCGATGGCCGGCTGTGACGTATGTGTTCAGCAAAATCTATAGCTAACATTCGTCTAACAAATAAATTATAACAGTGTCGTATCTACTGTTATATAACGTATTTTAGTTTATCCACAATTACTCATCGCCACAAGACACAAAAACGTATAAAAGTCAAATTAAAAATAGAAAATCCACATAAAATTAGGAATTGGTAGTTTTCTTATTTTTATCCAACTGAGGAAGATAATTTTTTTTTCGAGTGATGTATGTTTATTTCTTTTGCCCTAAAGGGCTCGATGGATTTTAATTTATGAGATGTCGTTAGATTCGTCTTAGTTGTGGGAGTGACAAAAGGTTGTTTGGGTTTGAAGAGTTTGAAAGCATAACAAATATTTGAATCTGGCGTAACCGAATCAAAAACGAGGGGGAATATAATTTTTTTTTTGTTATTACAACAATATGGCTATCAAATGAAAGCTAGTAAATAACCTGTTCCAAATATATTTGTATATATCGTATATAAAGTATAATAAATTTCCTAGATCATTCTCCGAAAAGTCCTCTATCTGCCAATGAAAATCCCGTTAAAATCGGTGCAATGAAATTTATTGAATTAAATAATTATTTAATTGATAGGTACTAAAGAGGCTGAAAATTTGGGATTGTATGTTTATTAACGTGAGAATTCAAAAAAAAAGTTAGTTGGAATTTAAAAAAAATAATAGTTTCAGGATCTTGACAACAGTGCCACCTACCGGGTCCCACCATTTAAAAGAATCGTCCAGCTGACCACTAAAATATTTTATCAAAATCGGTCAAGGCACAACCTACAAAATAAAGCACCACACTGAATCAATTCTTTGTGGTTGTGAATATTAGCTCAGATAACTTTGGAAGAATCAGGCTTGATAGCCCCAAGACGAGATAATATAATTTAAAACTCGATTGTGTAAAAAATAATTAATAGAAAAGGAAAAAAAACAAGCTCTTTATAGTAGAATGTGAACAAAGTATATTGTGATAAAGTATTGCAGGCGGGGACAGTAAAAACTTGCAAATTACGTATTATAATTAATATATGTTTTAAAAATTAATTTTGTAATTGGTTTGTTCGTCTGCAGTGTCAGATAACATTCAAGTTATACGAGTATTTGTATGTTAGTGTATTTTATTTACATTCTATACAGTATAAGCTTTCACTTTTCAGTTAATAAGTTTTTACGCGGTCGGGTTTTTTTTTTAATATATTACTGTTTTTTGCCAGTGTAGTAACAGATTATGCAGTAAAGAAATACAGACGAAAATAAATCTAATAAACAATATGTTTTTCTAATGGAACCTAGGTTGCTGTTCGATGACTATTTTTATGTATACCTACCTACCTAAGCAACAGTGTTTTTGAGAAATACTAAGAAAAAATTTAGTAGAATAGAAAAGTTACTTAATATTATTTTATTATAAAATTAACTACAAATGGAGACCATCCAATTTAAAAAAAAAATACTGCATTTTGAAACTGCAGAACGTTGTACTAAACTACACATACATTGCTTGTTTGGTCAGTGTTCTATACCTAGAATACGTAACCCTGGGATCACGTGGCGTTCCGTAAATAAACAGTCTCTAGGTAAATAAAAATTTGGATTAGATTATTGACTGAATCTTATCTAAGACCCAACAAAAACATTTATTTTTAAAAATAATGATGGATAGATAGGCAATAAAGCGTTCACAATAGGTTCTGGTCATTTCTATGACATTTTAAAGAATAGGGTAGTACTCTAACCTTTTTGGAATATTGTATATGACAAAGTTTTCTAAATACATAATATCAGTGAAATAATTTTGAAGAATTAATAACAAAGTTGTGAATGTTTAAAATGTCATGTTAAACTGAGAGTGTAATATCGCGCCGTGTACTTCTAGCCTGTGACGTCGGGCCATTTAAAATAATACTAAACTTTTTTCAAGAAAGAGACATAGATAAACTTTTAATAGCTTATATGTTTCTATATAGCTTATAAGTTAGTACATTTCAAGCGAATATAAATTTTGTTTATAAATTTGGTTATCGTATAGTTTATTTTTAAATTTTCTAAATAAACTGATATTTTCGACATTAGTCAAATATCCTATTGTACGCGTTTTGACGTGAGTTTACTCACTTGTCAGGTCTACTATGCCTTCGTAACCTTAGAGAACGTGTAAAATTATTTCGAAAGGGAAAACATCAACCATTCAAAGTTAGCAGAGTTGCGCGGTCGACAGTTGATTTTTAAATGGATTTTTGTTTACCGAAAGTCCGTTTCTCGTGTAATTGTACAAACATTGCACCAGTGGCTATTTATACCGAAGCCGCTAAACAGCATCTGGTGCGAGGAGTTACGCGTCGTCACACGCCGGCGCCGCCGCCCGGCACGTCGTCTTGCGCGTCTTGCGTAATTATTACGACAAGCGTAACAATAATAACTGACGACACCTCCCGCTGTTGTCTACGTGAGTGCGATAAGTCGTGAAGAATTTAACATTTTTTTTTTTATATTCAAGTTCTCGGCTTGGAAGTCGACAAATGCTGCGACAGATTCGAAAATCAAAACGGAATAGCTTTACAGAACGGGGAAATAGCGAGACTTTGATGTTCGTTCAAGTTATATTTTGAACTTGTATTATTTTTCGGACCATATAAAAATACATATATAAGTATGTTACTCCTAAAATCTGGGATTACCAAGAAACATTGCCATGAAATTTTGTGAACAAAATTGTTTAGTTTCCAAGCAAGCAAAGCACAAAGTTGCTTTATTTTTCAGGAAGCAACTCGAGGCATTTTAGACTTTCTATATATCTCACAAACGTGAACAAAGCCTGAAAGTTATATTAGTAGAAATTGTACATGACGTACTTAACGAAATTTGCAAATTACTAGTTTCTAATAAATTCCTATGGTTTAAAAAATTTTGGCCATCAATTATCACATGCGACTCACCAATCATCAGAACTCTAAGGCACTCCTGACAGACTCACATGAATTGTAAGATAGTACGTATTTACAACGAAAAAGAAAAAATCTAAAATCACTAACTTTTTTAAAAGAAACTTCTTTCGTGCTACATACATTTCTGACTTTAGTTATCGTAAACTTTTGTGATTACAAAAGTGAATAACAAGAAGGTATTATAGACAAAGAGCCCATCGCTGATTATAATATTTATGATTACGATACACATAGTTGGAGAGCTCGTCGCTAATCAGTTACATTTACTATAGAGTCACAAAAAGAAATTAGTTCTCGTATCAAAAACATTCCAGTAAAAAACTTTCAATGCCCGAGAGTCAAATAACCCGTATACTATACCTGATTCAATTTTATTTAAAACTTCTACTTTAGAACTTAGCAATCATAAAGCATGAGGATATATCTACTGGACTAGATTGATTGTTAGCCGTTTAATAGATAACTAAATTATAAAAAAACTTAGTTAATTTCATTTTTTATTACGGTCCAGCCTGATGCCATGTTAATGCCCTAGTTATTTATAATTATAATTTTTCAGTACGTATAGGCTTCACTGGTAAGTAAGCCGCATGGGATAGTTTATTGTAGTCAAAAGTTCTGTCACTCGGATCGATAATATTACAGGTACTTACTTTTATTACAAAATCCAAACATATATAGCAATACATTGAAAATTGCATAGAGCTCGCTTAACTAATTCTAAAAAAAATCTAAACAACCATCTTGTTTCAAGGTGAACATGCTTATTCATCTACTCCAGGTAGGTATTGATCGCTAAACCTATTTTTTAAAGTTAAAATACATCATTCATAAACCTGCACTAGAACCTAGAACCCAAATAAAAAAAGTCACTCGTGTATACTGCATTCAACAGGTCGGTTGTAGTTATAGGGAGCCAAGCTACACGGAGCCACGCCTGGCCGAGTGTTAACGACAAAACTACTTTCATTTCTACGTCACTCGCCAACTTTCACCCGACTCCAGTTTTGAGTTAAAAATTACACACACGTTCATTTCGTTTGATCGAACGAGTGTTAAAAAAAATTCTTAGGCACTCATCAAAATAAGCGTAACTCTGTTTTGTAGAGTTGTAATTATTTTTTTTTTGCAATCTCATATCTTTAAGAAAACTCACATAATTTCACATTAACTATAATTTTTGTGGTACCTAAAATGTAAAATAGATATCAGGTCATTTTGTAGACACGTTATCGAACCGTGTTTGCTTTAATTCTTATCGTAATGCAGTTAAGTAAATAACTACAATGTTTTTATAAATGTCGGTTTCTTTACAGACGATCATATTTAATCTATATGTATATGGCTTTTGGGATTCCATTATCTAGAACTCATTGACGAGAGTAGAAATATAATTTTTAAACTTCTTTTTTTTTCTAAAATAAAGATACGAGGTTATATCCCAAAAACTAAACTAGTTAGGGACTTGAGAATTGTATGTAGCAGTGCCACATACTGTATTTAAACAACAAATACTAAAAACACTGATTCTTAATGTAGTTTGTAAGCTGTGACCAAAACACAGATATTTTTTCTTTCACGGGTTAGTGCGATATCTGAAATGAAATTTATTTATTTAACCATCATGCTTATACAATATAACTCTACCAATGACCCCCACACTAGGCTACGCCTGTCCTGTGGGAGTCAAAAATCAAATTGACAAATGACACAGTGAAGATGTGGCTAAACAGTAAGTGGACAATAAATATATATTAAATTACAACTCAAAGGTCCTCCTGTACCGCAAGTGGACAAGAGTAGCCGCAGCTCCAAAGTCGTTACATCTGTAGATGCATTAGTGAGGAGATGAATGTGGGTGTGTATGCGTGGGTGTGAGTGCGTGTGTTTGTGTGTGTGTGTATGTGCGGGCATGCGTGTTTGCGAGTGCGTGCATACATGTTATGAGTGCCTGCATATTCCTATCGTAAGGTTGCGCATGCGAGGATATGAAAGCTCCAAAAGATATGGAAACTCCGAAATAACCTCAAGAACTAGTAATTTTGAGAATGTTTTCAAACTTTTCGTAGTTCCAGCATAGCTCGGAAATTAAATATGTAAACATTATATCGCAAAAAAAAATACTGCGTTTCTATTGGTATGGACCCTTCGTGACGCGAGTCAGCCTTGCACTTGGCCGATATACAAAAACCTTCTGTAGGCCGTTATTTTCTCATACAAACTTGACGTGATACTTAACGAATAAAGTTCCTTATATCACCCATACACGTAATAAAAACTCCAACTCCCTGTCACTGAACAATACGAGGGAAACTTCTTAACGTACTGGCGGCCGTCGGTAGACATACCGTGGTATGAGGGTGTTTAAGCTGACGCGTACGTATATAGCAA
The DNA here is from genome assembly GCA_949709985.1 of Luffia ferchaultella. Taxonomy (NCBI): domain Eukaryota; kingdom Metazoa; phylum Arthropoda; class Insecta; order Lepidoptera; family Psychidae; genus Luffia; species Luffia ferchaultella. The sequence continues at coordinate 12,263,310 of OX453244.1, forward strand.
GCTGACAGCATTTGGTAATTAGTGTGATGCTACGTCCGGGTGTTTTTAGGTGATATCAGCGTAAAAATAATAGTTTACATAAAACAATTTGGTTTTTTTTTCAAAATTTATTCCAATAAATCTTTTTAGGCAACAATTTATTTTGTATTCACAGTCCACATTGAATAAGATAAGAATCCTATTTTGAGATATCGATAACAGTTAGTCTTACCGATAGTGTTATTATATATCTCATTGAAACCTTGAAAATACATAATACGTAAGCAACGAAGCAACTCATTCACCATAATAAATATTACGACGCGTTGTGAAAAATACATATTTTCCAATTGTATTTTAGTAATACACGTAATGTCGACTCAACGTTTCCTTATTTGTTCCTTTCCTCGTTATTATGTAATTTGGCTATCTATTTATTTGTATGTGTAGGTTTTTAAAACGCTAGATCGCGTGTTCCATGTTCTTCGATGGCCGATAATGGAATTAAGCAATGGGGTTGGTTATTAATAGATCTCTTTTATTGGCCGTTCACGTGTTATTTAATTCACACATCGACAAAGGAGGGAGTTTTGTAAAATGTCTAACAAAGGTAGTGAAACGATGAAAGGTGGAACTGTCAACATTCGTACCTCCAAAAAAACCTCTGTATTTTGACCATTAGACTTAAAAATCTGAAAATTTTAAACCACAATAACTTTGGGCGCACTATTTCAATACGGAGTAAAAGTATTCTACATTTAAATGAATTGAAATAAAATTGTGTTTCCTATTGCATATGAGAAAAAAATCCGCATAGTACCTACTTGTTTCCTCGTTAAAATTATGTAACACTCGCCTACTAAAAAGAGCGCTACAAATTGTGAAACGACAAGAAGTTTATGGAGCTTAGGAATCTAAAACATGACACACAATCCAAATGACGCCATTGTGCAACCGATTTCGATGCTACTCATTTTTAAAGCCCATGTCTCGATAAAATTGAGGGAGAGCCGTTGGGCTACGCTACGCTACGCAGACGCTTCCTTCTATGAGTATTATTACGCCAGAACAGGCGTCGCCATCAATCTTTTTTTTAAAAAATCCTTATTTACGTCTATTTCATTTATTTAAAATATTAATTTATGGCTAAATAGAAATTTATTAAGAATTTTTATCTTAAGTATATAGAATGACGAAAACAAATGTGTCGTATGACTAACATATATTTATGCTACTCGATATGGATGGCAGACCAGCCTGAGAACGTCGTCGACCGATGCTTTCCGCAAATTCAGCAACCTAGTTACAATGGAAAGGAACCGCTGGCCGGCTGTGGCGTATGTGTTGAGCAAAATCTATAGTTAACATTCGTCTAATAAATAAATTATAACAATAAAAAAAAACCAACAACCAATGACATTGTCAAATATTTACCGCTTGTTTTTATGCATTTGAAATAAAGTTTTTTTTGTAATGAACACTGATTAATTTGGAGATAAAACGAGAAATAAAACTATCTGGCGCTAGATAAGTTTGTTGCGCATCTAATGGTATTATTTATTTTTACGCGAAATAATAATAATAATAATGACGTATACATCACAACAACGTCTAGGCCCCAACACTAACTAAGCATTAGCTTGTATTTCGAGTACCAAGCGAAGACACCACAGACATATAACAACCAAGACCCGGTACCAGTATCAATATTCATCATATAAATACTGACCCTACCTGGGATTCGAACCCGGGACCTCAGCTTCGTAGGCAGGGTCGCTACCGGCTAGGCTAAGCGGTCGTCAAAATTAAAGGTTGTCAAAAATATTTTTTTATTTTTCAGTTGACAACAATAAAAGTCATGATATTTAAAATACTTTTTTTCTTATTTCTGGCGTTTATTCGTCGCTTTTCCATAATTCATAATGAAAATGTACCTACATTTTTCGTAAGTGTAACATCGAAAACAAACTTGAAAACCTTTAAGTCGAAGCGTAAACTGAAACATAATTCAGAACTGGGCCTTAATTCTAATAATGATGTGTAACGCAACGGTGCAGGTGCAGGTGAACCACATGGTCTGTAGCAAGTGGTCATCTCAATATATATTCATTCGCTCATAGATATACATAGCGACATTACGTAAGCACGGCGTTAACATTGAGTCACACGCACCCGTGTCGGTGTGAAAACGTTCTTATAAGGTCACGTCTGGTGCCCCGTGGCCTGAGCTACGACTCAGTAACACTACTACTACCTTTACTCTGTGGCACGCCTCGACAAATACCACAAGGGTCTTTAGTTCACGGGCTTAATTTATATAATCGTTCAATAACAGGGCGTAACTAGGTACTAAATTCAGAGCTACGTGCAAGCAAAAAATATCGATTTGGACTTAGACCGTCTAGTTATCGTCGTATAAAAATATCGATTTCGTTTTGACAACTTCATTGAAACAATCATTGGAAAATGTTATTATGTAACAAGAAGCTTATCGTAAAAACGGGATTTTGGTGAAAAATATTGTAAAATATTACAACCTTTTTTACATTTATTTATAAACTCACGTAAAATCTATAATTATGGCAATTGAAGATCCTTTTACTTTTTTTTAATGTCAGATGGGATTTGCTTAATGATTTAATTATAAAAACACTTATACACCCTTTCGAAGTGAAAGCCCTCACCTGCGAAATTTCACAAAAAACTTTTGAGTCAACATTCAGCATATTCTCCGAGCTGAGAATCGCAACTGGAAATATGATGTAAGAAATAATTATTATGAAAGCGAACAAGATATGCGTTTATCTGATATTCGATTCCTATTCTACCAGGAGATGGGTCGAAACCAAATTTTGTGGTGAAAGTAGTTCAGATTCCATTTAAAATATCAACCGGATTCCCGAGGGAAAATAAAATAACAAAAAAAGCTTTTTACGACTTCAATTGTGTATAATTGGATAGTTGAATACAACGCCACCCAGTATGACACCAGCCACAGAGATTGAGATGGAGATGACCGGAGATGTTGACTAAAACAGATACCGTCACGAACGCAAACTATTTTATTTTTTTTAATTGTGTACCTTATTGTCAAGTATTTGTACTTAGTGACAGTTGAGATGAATTTACAACTAGTTTGGAAATACTAATTGGAGAAGAACCGACGAATCCCTTCCCACCTCCCGTAGTATACGCGTAACTATTACAATAATAATAATGCTTACTAGATGGACATTTGTTAAATAAAATTATTTACATTTGAAAATCTGAATCTAGGAATCACATCGAACTAACATATAATAACTGAATCTAACAATAAACCTAACATTAACAAAAGCCATTCCAGGCACAACTAACTAGGATCGTAAGTATATGAAATTCATACGAAATGAAAATAACCTTTGTACGTTGGTAAATTGCGTCACACTTTTAGCTGTTTTCTATATACCTACCGTTCAATATCACCTTGTGCTTCGTCATTGAAAACTACCTGCGTTATAACGTCACCACCCCTTTAGAAAAAGCGTACCAATATGTGCTGACGTAACTCGTTGTGAGACATTCTCTTCCAGCTTGTCACATCTAAATATACCTTAGCAGGTACAATGAGATGTTATTCAAATTATTCCCATCTGTACGATTTCGCTTCCAGATTCCGAGAAGTCTTGAAATGAGAACGCTGTATTTATGTTGCGTTTGGGTAGTCTAAAAGACGGTCCTACTTCCAGCGAACGTAATGTGAACGAAATTCGTCGTTAAATGTTTGGGCACGGTCTAAACTCGGTCGATAGCTGTTTGACCGATAAACCGGTGTCGCCTTACATTTTAACAGCCGAGCTCTTTAAGTTTCTTTCTCTATAATTCTTTCGGTCGTTAGTCCCAATTAGAGACTCGCTCGTTGCCGTCTAAGAGGTCACGGGTGTTCAGTTGAAGACAGCCAACGGCGACGTAGAATTAATTAACTGTGTGTCTGTCTCGCTTATGGTTAATACTAGAACAATTAGACTACGTCTCGTTTGAAGATTGTCAGACAAATTATTGTTTCTTTCATAAGATTTATTCACGTAAAAAAGGTTTAGGGCGTATCAAACCACACACAGCAAAGGGTTTCGTAGTCAGGATGAACGTTCATATCTAAAATTATAATAAAGAGTATAAAAACAAAAATCTTAAAATTCACTCAATATCTTATTGAAACTAATTTTCGTGTGAGTGTTTTTTTTGTGCTAACTTACACTTTTCAAAATTTGCCACCACAAAGTAAAAAATGAAAGGAGGGGACACTTTTCAGAAATTTAGGAGCGCATATCTCAACAACTATTGACTCAAATAAGAAATCATTTTGAGACCTCTGTAGCCGCTATATCTTTCTCAAGACCTATCTGTAGGTAGTTCACACGCCAACCTACGCAGATTTTTTTTTCGCTTTTCTCCTCAAGTTACATGTATAGTATCTAATCCAAAATATTTTTTTGTCGTAATTTCGTTACAGGTATAGCGGTTCATAAATTACACTTATTTGTCTAATTACATCTGTATCACGCAATAGTATCTAAGAAAACTGGCTGTGATAGATGGACGAACGGACGGACGGACGGACAGACAGACGCACGGATAGGACGAAATTGTGAAGGTCTTTGCCATTTGTATACAGAACCGTCAAATGGTATTGACGAAGGCATATTATAATGATAAATTAAAGATGCAACTGAAAAAAGTGTTCTTAGATATGCAGCGGAAACGAGCTCTTTCGTAAATAAGCAATCACCGGCCGAATTAGAGGAAGCAGACGGCATACTGTTAATATTCCCAAATCCCCACTAGGTCGCCCTAATTAAGAAATCACCAAATGCACAGAGATACCTATCTTATGACGAGGAATATTTTTTTATGTACTGATGTCGGAATTTTTAAGTTTATTTGCATATATAGGTATTAACCATAAGGATAAAAAATAATGCCGGCAATCGCATGGTATAGTTCGCCTCAAACTTTATGGCGGATCGGAATACAACGCTTTAAGCGTTCTTGCGCAGGTACAGTCATATACCCCTCGCTCCACTGCGTCCCGCTTCACCTAAAACTGGTTACTGTGACGCGAATTGTGTCTATGTTCGGATCCGCCATAAAGCTTGATTGAAACTATATATAGAAATGAAACTCTGGGACCGAGCTCGCGATAAGTACTTGTTTCGGTCGTGCGGGTACGCCTTGTCAGTGAAGGCTAGCCTCATTCTAAATGACAGACTTTGGAGTTACGTTGCTAAGTGACATATTTATATTGTTATGAGGTTAGCTTTACTACACTGACAAGGCGTACCAGTACGGCCGAAACAAATGAGTACTTAGCGCGAACTCGGTCCCAGAGCTTAATTACTCATACGCCGTACATGGCGGCACCCTTAAGGCACCGCCCGTCAATGGCACCAACGCACCGAAGCATTCTCAATGCGTCCGGTCGACGTTCAGTTCAAATCCTATAACACTCAGCGGAGTATAGGTTGAGGAGTCGTTTAGCCGGTTGGGCTACACTTTCTGTGTAGAAGTCCCAGCCCGGCACTATCTGCGCGGTAGGTCGGGCGCGCAGATGTCTGTAAGCAGATTCGGCCCTCACTACAAAAAAAAAGGTCCCAGAGTTTCATTTCTATACCACGCGAGCATCGGTGTTATTTCTTAGACTAGCAGCAATGGCTTATAATCACCTGAAAGTTCTAGATTTGAAAGTTGCTGAGTTGCAACAGAATTTTTAAAAAAATGCTGGATTATATTGTTTTGGGAATTGATGGTATCGGATGTGAAAATAATGTAGGTACCTACGATGGTAGGTACCTAGTATTAACTAAACAAGTTTCACTAAAAGTTTACGTTTACCTATAAGTACATAATTGGCAATGAGCCATGGCACCTAGATTGAATTGTCTTTTTATATCGTCGCTGTTTTAAGCCTTTATAAGACGTCAACGTCTAAAATAACAGTTTTTTTTGTGACTTTCACGCTGAGGACAATTATTAGATATCCCTCAAAAATGTACTTTTGACAAATAAAATCAACAAACAACGAAACGTGTTCTATTTCATTTTATGCGTAACTTATTAAACTTATTATATACATTTCTTTTTTTCAATAAATCATAAGTATAGCTTATGAATTAATAATTTTGGGGTTATCTTGTTTTATACTGATTTTTGGCGAACGTCTTCATGGTAAAATGTTTGGGTTTTCACCCGACAGTACTGTGTGGCGCCATTTATTTCGATTAGTGAGTTTCGCTTAACCCAGTCAGCGACAGTGTGATTTCGTCGCGTATTATTATATTATTTAAATAATTTTAATAATTTCTTTTCGGCGCTCGATTTTAACTCGTAGCTGGCAAGTATCATTCATTCATCACTGACGCATTCGCTACGTTTAACTACTGAATGATTGATCGTGGGTGCGAAGATATGGCGAATCTCTGACACGGCTGAAACTGAAATCATTCAACGGTCGTTGCTCTTTCGAACGGTACTTCAATCTTTTTAACTATTTAGCTGTTGAAATGGCAGAAAGCGTCACATTTACATGACAACGATCACTATTTGGGCATCAGATCACATCCAACGGCATGTAAATTGTAAATGCCTTGAAAACATTTATAAAAAGCCCTTATAATGTGCCTACACATATGATACGTATGATAACGATAATCGCCGTATCCAATATTTATCATTATTAGAAATAAGGTAGACAAAGGCGCCAGCTTACGATTAAGTAGGTATTCACAAGATATATTTTTATACAATAGAGTCGCACGGTTGATTATTTACATGTCTAAATTTAGCGACGCAATAAAATGACAACAAAAATAACTGTTCAGCTTTTATATACTTGTGAGTGTCTATAACGTTTTACCGCCATAAAGTATTAACCATATACTAACCTTCTTTGTGTGCGTGAATTATAATCGATTAGGTAGTTGGGTGACGTTTTCATCTACGTTTTTTGACTCCGAATGTCTATCTAGACATGTATATATTCAAAGAATCGCAGCTACTGTATACGTAAGATTACAAGGTATTGCGTTTGTAGAGAACCATTATTGCCTTGAGTACTTCTATAGTTTGTACTTAATCTGTCCTAAGTGCATAAAAGCGCACGTACGCTAACGTATTCACCAAAATTCACTTTCTGTTATCAGTCCCTTACTGATAAGATATCGCTTCACGATGAGTCATTCATTAGGTTCTTGCGCATATTTGATTCAATACATAATATCATACGTACAAATCTATATATACCTACTGAATAAGCAACGTCACACATATTTATTTACATTCAGTGAACAAAAGCACTGGAGATTAAAAGATAAGTAGGCAAAATCGTGTCATGTCGTGATAGCCCAAAGCGCAACGAACCTGTCTCCAATTTATAAGGCCCCATAGGGCCATGGGTCGAAATCCGGACGTGTACCAATGAGTTTTTCTGACTTAAGTACACAATATCACTGACACCGTGCTTCGGAGGGCACGTTAAGCAGTCGGTCCCGGACGCTGTCAATAGATGGCGGTCGTTACAGTTCCCAACCAGCAGTGGAGCAGCGTGGTGGACTTAAGCTCCAAGCCCCCTCATCACCCTGGGGGAGGCCTAAGCCCCTGCAGTGGGGTAAAAATGTGCTGATGATGAGGCAAAATCGGATAATAATATAGATATGTCTATTGCGAGAGGAATATTAGTAGACATGATGTTATATGTTAAGCAATAAACAACATGAACGTTAAAGATGTTTTCCTTTACTGGACTCGTTCACGTAATCGTTATTTTAGAAAAAATCTCGATTATTTACATTTTCTACTTTTTTTATGGGTCAGGGAGTCGCATGCTGCCCATGCTGGATCAATTATTCTTGACAGTGTTTACAGAAACTATGTTATTGTACTATCAGGCGCCGCAGTAAAGTGTAGGTATATTTATTGTAAACCATGTATAGAAAACCTTCTACAGCAAAAGAGCACATTGCTCCCTTTTTCGTTCAAAGTAAGCGTTTGATAGTTTGCGTTTAGACAAATTTAAATTCCAGCACTACGTCACAAACACCCGTGTCTAAAAGCATGGTCCGCATATTTATGAGAGACACGAGATATACTTTTTTATAAATCATCTATTGTTTGTTTATTAATTAACATAGCAGCGTCACACGTGCCAGTACTGATAATCGGCGCGATGTGCCACTAAGCTATTTCTCCGTGTTCTGATTTCTTGTAGGTTATAAAAATAAAAATAAAACATTTGTATGAGACACCCCATCTATTTAGTCACGTCCGAGATTAACTTTGGAAGACTTATATTAAAAATAAATATTAATATCTTCTTCCTAAAATGTCGATGAATAACACACCGGACGTGCGATGAGCCGCCCATTATCAACTGCTATCATCAACCCGCACCTGTGCGTATTTGAGAATCCAGTCCGAAATATCAGATACGCCTGATAACAATGGGAAAACCAACTGCCTGCTCATTTAAATATATTTATTGTAACTCTAATTATTGTAGTTAATGTTTCAAGTGTAAACGATGCTGGTTTAACTACAGTTTTTACCACAACAACCTTATTAATTAGTTGATGAGAATGTGTAAGTTTTATAGACAACCAAATAACTACCTCGCTATGTTAAACGTCAGTTATAAAATAGAGAGAAATCGGCGAATGCACAGTTTCAAAAATAACGTATTTAATAGTATGCAATCGCCTTTCACAAAGTTTCTAAATCAAAGGATAACGAATGACAGCGCAGATAAACGTAGCTCAGTTTGTAAGCATGGATGTATTGGACATAGAGATACCGCGAAGTGGCCACAAAAACGTAAGCAAAAAATATACGCCATTGAAATATTCGCTGTGATATAGAATTTTGTGTGACCTTTGACACTTCGATCTAACTGTTTTTTTCAGATTCTTCAACCAGAATGTCTTCCTTCTACCAGGAGACCTTTTGGCCTGAATCTTGTCTTGTATCAGGAACTAAACCATCAAGTTCGGCTGATTCGCACTCGCTTTCACCTGGGACTAAACGATATAGAGTTGAGTGATATGACGGATGCTGCCTAGAGATGCGACTCATTTAATGCTTTAAAAAAACTAATTTCTTTAAAAAAAATTACCGTCAACAGCCTTTCTAACTGTACAAACCTTTTATCACACATTATCTTTTAAAATCAGTGATGAGTTTTAAATGAAATGAAAAAGTAAATTTTACGTTGACTTCTTGATTGTTTATGATTGACCGAAGTAAAATGTGTTTTGAATCATAAAAAGTACTAATTTATGTGTATAACTAAAACACATAATTTCATCGCTTCAAAATAATATGTATAAATATTAAAATTTCATTATTTAAAGTTGATTTTAATGTATATCTAAGGTAAAATAAGTACATTAATTTTGTGTGAATGACAAATACGTGGATTTTACATACTATATACCAGCTTTCCGCCCGCGGGCTTCGCTCGCGTTGAGCACAGTTGTACTGGGACAGTTAAAGGAACGCGACGCTCTAGAACATTGTAACACTTTCTAGAACGTTCTGAAATTTAACTGCCTAAGAAATCTTATGAAATTTTTATGAAATTAGGTAATTTGACATGGTCACAAAGATTTCGTCAAAACATCAAGTTTGAGTACCAACACGATAGGTCTGTGATTGATGGTTTCGAAAATATAAGCATTTAAAAATGTGGTCACGTGGTCACATAGATCTCGTCAAAACATCAAGTTTGAGTACAAACACGATAGGTCTGCGATTGATGGTTTCGAAAATATAAGCATTTAAAAATTTGGTCAGGTGGTTACATAGATCTCGTTAAAACATCTAGTTTGAGTACCAACACGATAGGTCTGAGATTGATGGTTTCGAAAAAATAGTCATTTAAAAATGTGGTCACGTGGTCACATAGATCTCGTCAAAACATCAAGTTTGAGTACAAACACGATAGGTCTGCGATTGATGGTTTCGAAAATATAAGCATTTAAAAATTTGGTCAGGTGGTTACATAGATCTCGTTAAAACATCTAGTTTGAGTACCAACACGATAGGTCTGAGATTGATGGTTTCGAAAAAATAGTCATTTAAAAATGTGGTCACATGGACACATAGATCTCGTCAAAACATCAAGTTTGAGCACCAACATGATAGATCTGCGATTGATTGTTCGAAAATATAAGCTTTTAAAAATGTGGTCACGTGGTCACATAGACCTCGTCAAAACATCAAGTTTGAGTACCAACACGATAGGTCTGAGATTGATGGTTTCGAAAAAATAAGTATTTAAATATTTGGTCACGTGGTCACATAGACCTCGTCAAAACATCAAGTTTGAGTACCAACACGATAGCTTTGCCATTGATGCTTTCGAAAAAATAAGCATTTAAAAATGTGGTCACACGGTCACGTAGATCTCGTCAAAACATCAAGTTTGAGTACCAACATGATAGTTCTGGGATTGATGGTTTCGAAAATGTAAGCTTTTAAAAATGTGGTCACGTGGCCACATAGATCTCGTCAAAACATCAAGTTTGAGTACAAACACGATAGGTCTGCGATTGATAGTTTCGAAAATATAAGCATTTAAAAATTTGGTCACGTGGTCACATAGATTTCGTCAAAACATCAAGTTTGAGTACCAACACGATAGCTTTGCGATTGATGCTTTCGAAAAAATAAGCATTTAAAAATGTGGTCACACGGTCACGTAGATCTCGTCAAAACATCAAGTTTGAGTACCAACATGATAGTTCTGGGATTGATGGTTTCGAAAATGTAAGCTTTTAAAAATGTGGTCACGTGGCCACATAGATCTCGTCAAAACATCAAGTTTGAGTACAAACACGATAGGTCTGCGATTGATAGTTTCGAAAATATAAGCATTTAAAAATTTGGTCACGTGGTCACATAGATTTCGTCAAAACATCAAGTTTGAGTACCAACACGATAGCTTTGCGATTGATGCTTTCGAAAAAATAAGCATTTAAAAATGTGGTCACACGGTCACGTAGATCTCGTCAAAACATCAAGTTTGAGTACCAACATGATAGTTCTGGGATTGATGGTTTCGAAAATGTAAGCTTTTAAAAATGTGGTCACGTGGTCACATAGATCTCGTCAAAACATCAAGTTTGAGTACCAACACGATAGGTCTGCGATTGATAGTTTCGAAAATATAAGCATTTAAAAATTTGGTCACGTGGTCACATAGATTTCGTCAAAACATCAGGTTTGAGTACCAACACGATAAGTCTGAGATTGACAAAAAATAGCCTTTGTCACCCCCGATAATGCCCTCTGCACGTCTGCGAAGTTTCATTGAAATCGGTACAGTCGTTTCGGAGATCAGCTCGAACAGACAGACAGACGGACAGACAGAAAAACAAAAAGCAGCCTATGTCACCCATCATAACACCCTCTGCACGTCTGCCAAGTTTCATTGAAATCGGTTCAGCCGTTTCTGAGATCAGCTCAAACAGACAGACAGATGGACAGACAGACAGATAAAAAGTACCCTATGTTACCCGCGGTAATGCCCTCTGCACGTCTGCAAAGTTTCATTGAAATCGGTTCAGCCGTTTCGGAGATTAGCCGGAACAGACAGACAGACAGACAGACAGACACTTCAATTTTATTAATATAGATTACATTATCAGCCAGGTCTGAGCCGAGGCTACCTAGGTACAAATGGATTGCACGTGAATAATTATTATCAAAGTAACGTATTCACGTTTTATCTTCAAAAGCAGAGTACGATTTTCAAGGCAAATACAGTTATACGATGACAATATAAAGATAAAGGCGTGAGCATAATGACAAGCAATATGACATCAGCAACATCAGCGCAGCCTTCTCGGTTTGAAATTAAGTAGGTAGACTCAAGGCGTCAGCGGTACAGCCGAAAGCGCAACCTATGTAAATGCACCCACGTCCTTCTAAGCTAAACTAATTTTGTCAAGTTATTGGTATGGAACAATACGCAAGTAGAACTGCCAAAAATTATATTACTCAATACTTCATGGAACCCGAATGAAGAAATGAAATTGAAAAGAAATTTAGCCATTTAGACTTAGTCAACTTAGTCAAACTTAGCCTTAGTCATTAGGCATCTTTACGATTTCAATGCGATGCACAAAATAGACTCCATTAAATTCATATAGGTTTTAAATCACGCTTTAAAAAGCCTCGTTTCGAGACAGGTAATACGCCTGACAGGATTAAAAGTAATAAAACATTATGTAGGTATATAACCATATAACCGCACGTCGTCGTAGTTAATTATTTACCTGCAATTTTATACCTATACCTACCATGCGGGTGAATGCAAGGCAGTAGTGTATCGTTCAAAGGTGCCACCTCCGCTTTTTCATGCCTGAAGAAGTATGAGTCTAGTCAGCAACAGGGACACGTACAGTGTACACCGATGGCATACATTTACGTCCAGCTGTTTTTGTTCAGTCAGTACAACCTGTTCCGCTTCCCGCCCCGCTGCCCGCTAAACGCGACAAGCCCACGCAACGCACCACCTACTGACCTCCTCTCTAAGAAAGTGCAAATGCAACGTTGAACGACCTCGATAGAATTCATATGCGATTGTCATTTCGCAAATACACTTGACGACTTGCGTTTACTTACCCACTGATGAGGGTATATGATGGATGCTGATGAAATCTCTTTACTTGATGAAAAATAATGCAAAAAATAAATGTGCAATCAATTATTGCATTTCAACGTAAAAATAAATGGTTAGATGTTTATACATAATCTACCTACTCATGCAAGCATAGGTACATTCGTACCTAATTCGTTTTCGTATCATTTACAATGGGTATATGTCGATTTCATTATTGATCATTACGATTATTAACAATAAGAATGTAGCATTAGTATTCCGAAAGTTTCCACACTTAAAGAAACCACGAAAATCATTAACTGCCGATAAACGACATTCTTGTTAAATCGGAAAACGCGTATACTATACAGCACGTCATTATCGTATTAATTTAAGCAAGAGTAGAAAATAATATAACTGCTCACCAGCTCGATTATTTTGAGGATCCCGGGCGGCGTTTTAAAATATTCGATGTTGATTTTGAGCGCACCGGCCCCGCCGCCACCACCACCACCACCGCCGCCACCGCCGCCGCCGCCTGACCCCGCCTGCTGCTGGCCCGACTTGTTATCCACGTTGACCACAGTTTCGGGAGCCATCATATTCTACTGGCGGGTTACTTGACAAAAAATCCTTTACGCGTGGAACCGCGTGCGTACAATCCGATTCCTCGTCACTCACTTTTCACTGGTAGTGTTCAAAACGCCGACACGCTTAGCATTTCCATACGTCAAGTGGACGACAACGTTCGTAATGTGATACGCAGCGCGCGCGAGTGAACGGCTTCACAAGTTTTGATGACGGCTGGCGGCGCGGCGACCCCGGGCCCCGCGGTCCCGCCGCCCGCGCCTCTCGCACGCCTAGCCACGCCACCACACGGGCAGTATACGAAAACTACTCGTGTACAAAATCCAGCTGCGACGTGAACACCACAACTATGAAATTATACAGCAGTGAAATATCTATTGCCCACTTATAACGAATGCATACATTTCAATCCATGGGCTCATAAATTATTAACTTTACATCCAGGATATCTACCTGAGAAAACGCCTGACGCTTCTGGCAACTGTCAGCGGCATGGTGGAAAACACCTTTTGTTAAATTATGTTAAAATCGCACCACACTCACCGTATCTATTAATCGGATAGATTTTAAAGTTTCCTAACCTTTATCTAGGGCTTTTGAATGTTATTAAACATCACTATGCACATTGCTATGCAAGTGAGAGCAATCAACAAACGTCATATATCTTTCAAATACTGAAAACAACGGAACAACAAGAAACAAGTACGTAACATAGCAACATGATAGAAAAAAAAATCATATACAAAAAGATTGTAAACTTGTTAGAAAGAGCATAAACTTTATGCTCGTCATGTTAAACGTGTGTTAAACTAGCGCCTACTATTTAGTGCGTCGTCGAACGCACGCACAGTAAATATAAAATACTATTGGCTGCGCAATGCAAGGCGCCAAATAAATGTTTAAAACATAATATTTAGTTCATAAACGTAATGACCACTCGAGACGCCTGAACACTCGAGACGCCGTAGATTTAGTTTCACAGGTTTCTAACAGTTTCTAATGAGTGGCAACCAGTGGCGTATTCAGGGGTGGGGGGCGTGTGGGCCGGGCCCCCCAAACACAATGACATAGGTAAATCTAGTTAAAAACATTCTGCAAGATCTACGCTGCAATTGGAAAATTATGCATTTCTATTGAATAGGCTCATTAAAATAGTACATTATTTACATTACCGAAGGAGGTACCAATACAATAAAATAGGTATGGTGATTATTGGTTTAATGGATGCTGACTATATTTTACTTAATTAGATCTGTTCAAATATGGCATTTTTGCATTAATGACGACCGCTTAGCCTAGTGGGTAGCGACCCTGCCTACGAAGCTAGAGGTCCCGGGTTCGAATCCCAGGTCGGGTCAGTATTAATATGATGAATATTGATACTGGTACCGGGTCTTGGTTGTTATATAAATAAAAAAATAAATATATATTTATATATATATATATGTATATATTATAAAGAATATTTAAGTATGTATATCAGTTGTCTAGTAACCCATAACACAAGCATAATACTTGCTTACTTTGGGACTAGATGGCGCTGTGTGGGAAGTCCCATGTATTATTATTATTATTTTTAGGGTTGCGAATCTTAAAAGGAACCGTTAAGAGAATTGTGTAGTGACAAACTATACAAACGGTGTTAATGGTTGCATCATATGGCATTTACATACTTCTTTTGCTTCGTCGGCATTCAGCAATCGTTTCGTGCAGGCTCGTCGTGTAAATTTGTGTTTAAAAAGCCTTCCTTCCAACGGCCACCACTGTACTGCCCACCACACACATTCGCTCTATAATGTTTTTTTGTTATCCTACTTTCATTCATCCTTTCCATTTGGCCAAACCACCTCAACTATTTTTTCCCATTCTTATTCCTATAGCTTCTTTCAAACCGGCACAGTGTACAGGGGACACTGTGGAAACGTTGGCCATTTAGTCGAAAATGCGAAAATGTCCCTGCCATGTAATAATCCAATTAGGATGGTTGACAACCACGCAACCCTCTTCCATCAATCAGACCTGTTAGAAAGCGTAAACACTTGGGTATTCAGCAGTGGAATCTGTGCTTCAATGCGACGACGGCGTTTGCGGCCAAAATACAACATACAATTTTAATTGTGGGTTTATGTGTAGGTAATAGCTCTGTTGATAGTGTCGGATTACACTACTTCGAAAAATTGCATGAAATTCTTTGCATTTTATAGTTCTCTAAGCCTTATGTACCTGAATTCTACTTTTAACATTAACATTTTTATGAAGTATTGTTTATACAATAACGTGCATGTCATATCAATAAAAAAAATTGCCAAATTAGCACATTTGAAAAGAAATTAGCCAAAACGTAAATTTGTTGAAAATGCGATATTCATTGAATCGTTACATCTATATTAATAAAATTGGAGTATCTGCCTGTTCCGGCTAATCTCCGAAACGGCTGAACCGATTTCATGAAACTTTGCAGACGTGCAGAGGACATTACCGCGGGTGACATAGGTTACTTTTTGTCTGTCTGTCTATCCATCTGACTGTCTGTTTGAGTTGATCTCAGAAACGGCTGAACCGATTTCAATGAAACTTGGCAGATGTGCCAAGGTGACATAAGCTGTTTTTGTCTGTCTGCCTGTCGATCTGTCTGTCTATCTGTTCCGGCTAATCTCCAAAAAGGCTGAACCGATTTCAATAAAACTTTGCAGACATGCAGAGGGCATTATCGGGGGTGACATAGGCTATTTTTTGTTTGTCTGTCAGTGAGAAAATGAGATAGGAAGCATTATACCACAGAGGAAATAAACACAAAGGTTCGGCGAAGGCATCTAGACATAGACAGAGCAGTTGTGAGGTAAGCGCGGGAGGGGAGGCGTACCTTTTAAGCCATAGTTTAAAAAGTCCTTGCCAAACAAGGCTGTCGCGTTGCACTCCAGTGAATTAATTTATTTATTTATAAAAAATATTGATTGTTGTTTTGTCAATATAGTACACACAACGTGTGCCGCCCTTACTAAATTTCTTCTTTATTTGCATGAATAAGAATGTACTTAATAAAATATTATACCACAGTACGTTAATACCTATCTCCGAACCTACGAGTTACGGAAATATATTGTCCATAATCCGAAATTTAAGTGACCACGTGACCAAATTTTTAAAAGCTTATATTTTAGAAACCATCAATCGCAGACCTATCGTGTTGGTACTCAAACTTGATGTTTTGACGAGATCTATGTGACCACTTGACCAAATTTTATCTGTCTGTCTGTCTATTCGAGCTAATCTCCGAAACGGCTGAATCGATTTCAATGAAACTTCACAGATATGACAAAAAGATTATCAGGAATGACATACACCTTTTGTTTATCTGTCTGTCCGTGTGTTTGTTCGAACTGATCTCTGAAAGGGCTGAACTTATTTTAATGAAACTTTCAAAGATGTGATTAAAAGATTGTCAGGAGTGACATTCAATACTTCTTGTTTGTCTGGCCGTCTCTCTGTCTGTTTGAGCTAAACTCTAAAACATTTAAACCAATTTTAATGAAACTTCGGAGATGTGAAAAGACAGGTGTGAGAAGTGACATACGCTACTTTATGTTTGTTTGCGTCTGTTTGTTAGGACTAATCGTCGAAACGGCTGATCCGATTTTACTGAAATTTTGCAAATGTAATGAGGGCGTTGTGAAGAGTGAAAAGCAACTTTTTTTATATAAGTACATATAGAAAATCGTAGTGTCTGTTAGTTTGTCTGTTTCAGTTAATCTCCAAAATGTCGGACTGATTTTGGGACCGACTTGTGGGATAGCTATTCTTCATGCTAAAATGGCTAAATGGATTTTCATGAAATTAGGTATAGAAATTTCTTAGGCAGTTAAGTTTCAGAATGTTCTAGAAAGTGTTACAACGTTCTGGAGCGTCGCGTTCCTTTAACTGTCCCAGTACAACTGTGGTCAACGCGAGCGAAGCCCGCGGGCGGGAAGCTGGTTATTTAATAGAATACATTTTTGTTTCAAAATTTAATAGAAAGTCAATATCTGGAGTTGTACGCGGAGGGAGTTGGCTGAAATTTGTTTTAACGGGCTTTGTAAACATATTGACACAAAATTCAACCACTTGAGCGATAATGTTATAAAGAAAACTACTATTGGCCAAATTCAAATTCGAGGTTAAAGATAAATATAAGTGAGAACGACTAACAGAAGACCGTTTGTTCAGTGAGGCCAAACATAAACGTTCAAAAATTGGTCCATATATTCTATACGAGGAGAGCAGCGAAAGGTCAAAGCGTCGGAAAAGCAGAGCTTCATTTCGAATTTCCGAGAGCGTCCTTAAGCCAAAATTAAAACGTTAATGCCTGAAGTCGTCAGTGCGTTAGATAAGCCGTAAATCCATTCTTTCAACTCAAATACAGGAAAACTGATGACGAATCGGAAGGTGATTTCTAATATGTAAATTGGTAGAGTTTAAGTTAATTTGTCATAGATCGTGTGCGTTATATTGTAAGGTATTCACAATAATTCTGAATTAATAAAGGATTTTTCTCGTGATGTTATTTTTTTGTTAGTCTTTCTGACCGATTGGCCTAGCGCGGAGCCAAGGGTCGCAGGTTCGAATCCCGCTCGTTACAAATATTTGTGTGCATAAACATGTGTATTTGTTCCGTGTCTGTGTGTAAAAATAGCTATACTTATATGTATTTAATATAAAGAATATTTAAGTATGTATATCAGTTGTCTGCCTACTCAAGATACAAGCTTTTCTTAGTTTGGGACTAGATGGCGCTGTGTGGCATGTCCGAGATATTATTTTAAGTTTAGTAAAGTTTTATTTTATATCTGTCTATGACTGTTTTGACTGTCTACGTACCTACGTATACACATGAATCAAAGACCGTGCTGCGCGGGAGGGACTGCGTATCCCGGTGTGTGACAATATCTTTTAAGCAAACCACTATCGTAGGGCAATGATTGATTTCATATTTTCAGTCCAGAACAGTCCAGAAGTAGTCTCTTGCGGAGCGATGATCGCGACGGATGACCAGCGAGCGGGCCTTACTTAACCGCGTGGGTCATTCAAGATCGTTCCGCCAAATTTAGTTAAGTGGATATATTTTGTTGTGTCATATTTCTAAACTGCTGGGGATAAGTTGAACAGTAAGAGCATACGCATTATAGGTTGTACATTGAGCTTGATGCTTGACCGAAGTCTACAGTTGACAAAAGATGTCCGAGAATGTATCTAGTTCATGAAAATTTCCAATGTAGGCATTGTAAGTGGTTAAGTATGAAGAGGAAGTGGCTCTGCGTATCTACATAGCATAGAGTACAGCCCTTGACCCTTGCCGCATGAGCCCATCGATTCGCTAGTTGTTAAGTGCGAGTTTAATTTATGCACCAGGGTTTCCATACTATAGGAATCGGTCAGTGATCAGTCTGTATTACAAAGATGACATGGTGGACAGAAAAGTTAATGTGCTGGAAGCACTGGATGTGAAGAACTACATATCTATATACTTAAGACGCTATTTATGAATCCGGAACTGGACCACTTTCAAAAAATATTTAAAAATTAGAATATGTAAAAGTTGAACTCTTTGGCTATACATAGTACAATTTTTTCATATAACTGTCAATTGTTTGGCCATTGTAGCGTCATTTTGAAAATTGCGTGTCTTCACTTCGTGACTTCATCATCATAGAGTTGACTCATGAACATTTTCGTGCTATGATTTATTACGAATTTCGACATAGGCTACTTCAAAAACAGTACATCGATCAACTGACTTCGACTATTGGGCATCACGATTTAACACCACTGTGTATCACTGGTTCAGTGAGTTTAATAATCATGGGTAGTCTATCGGTTGTTGTACCACAAAATAATGATGCTAAAAAAATATGAAGTAATAGTGCAAAATCTATCGCAAGGGTAGAAAAAGTGCTATAAAAATTGGTTTCAACATATTATTATGCAAAAATGCATCGATCATCATGGCGAATATTTTGAAAAACAATAAATTCATATTAAATTATAGATGTTTGTTTTTGCTATTTTTAACTCCTGACGAAAAAAGAGGGGTGTTATAAGTTTTGGTTTAATAAATAGCAGCCCTCATATTGTGATTAATTTGGTATCCACTGTTTCAAGATTATATAGGTATATAACTTAAGTTAGCTTATTACAAATGAAATAAAAAACTAATTACTTTATGGTGTGTATTTAACTTTAGAAAAAGAAGCCTAAAATTTTGCCTCCGAGATGTTTCCTTCTGGCCTCTTCGTGATCCATTATACCACCACTTGTTGTTAAGACCAGGTAACTGAAACATAGAGATGCACGTTGTTAGATAAATAATTTTAACTAATTCTAAGAAATAGTTGAAGGGATGGGAAGTAAAATAGATTACTTTTGCCTAGTTTTGTATCCCAAGACAAGTCTAAATTAGAATTCTGAGCATAGTGAAGGATTCAAAAGCACTAAAAGCAAGTCTTTGCTCTCATGTGACACATATAAATGTAAAAAAAATAAGAACTAAATTCAACAATGCATTTATTTTACAGGTCATCTACAGATCTTTGCACCTTTAAAGTCTCTAGATTTAATTTAAATTATTTAGTACATAATTCATAAGCTTTCAGATATTTTTAATATGACTTTTCCAGAAAACAGTTTATAGTTCAGCATTAGAAACTTGTTTTGTCATCTCTAATAGTGTTAAATTATCATCTTCGTCACTAGATTCACACATTATTCAAACGTTTTATACCATCACAGCAACCAAACAAAGAACTTGTTGGTACAGTAGTACAATTTGTTTCCTTTTGGCAATTTTTTTTTTTTGTGTGTTTAGAAAGTGTAACATTACATAAAACTTTAAAAGAAAATGTAAGTAATTTGACATTGAATGTTGTTTTACTGATTAAAAGACATTTTTTCGAAAATATTAAGTCTTAAAAACACAAATTGAATAATATAATTAAACAGTTTTTAACACGCTTATTTTAATTAAATAATCCAACATATCAAAATATTATTATGACATTAAATATTAGAATATACAGAGTTTTTGAATATTTCATGAGTTAATGAAATAAGAAAATTTTTATATAGAATAGTGTTCAAAACACTATTTTTATTGAGTGTGCAAAACTGACTTTTGCTCACTGATTTTAAGGAACAAAGGCTTGCTTTTCAAGCTACTGAGGTGAAAAATAATTTTAAATATTTACACAAAACTGTATAAAGTAGTATCGACAATATCATAGATTATACCAGCAATATCATCAGATGCTACTTAATTTTTATTTAGCACAACTTATCAAATGACAACCAATATGTGAGATTGGCGCTCCGCGGTGGTTGTGCTTTAAAATTCATTTTCTCAAAGATGCTACGATATACGACCATATCTTACACAACCTTTTTTGGGATAAATCATACTTGCAGTACCGAACCAGAGGTTTTAGCAGGCGTGCTCGAGCGGTCAAATATGTTATTTGAAAATGGAACAAACACTTTTAAACCCGAACATTGATAAATAAAGAGATAACTCATGTAAGTTTTAATTTCGAACTGGCATGACAAAAAGAATGCGCCATTAATGAATTTAAAAAAAAATCGACATTGGAACGCAGCGAATTGGCGGCAAAATTACCTAAACTATTTTTATTATTATAATACAGTTGTCAATATAATTACTTTAGGTTAACTTTACCTACTATAATTATTCAAAATGGGTTCTATGAGTGATGAAGACATTTTTACTCCACCTGAAATACAAGAAGCTGTAAAAGCTATTATTGAAAATTGTTTACCACCGAAATCGAAGGACAGATATATAAAAACATGAAAATTTTATTCGATGGATAAACGAAAAGGAATGTAAATCGTTGTCTAAAAAGGTTTCCTTAGCTTATTTTGGTAAAATGGCTACAAAAGTAAAACCAAGTACACTTTGGGTATTGTATTCAATGTTAAAATGTCAAATTCAATGTGTAATAAACTAATGAAACAATATCTGCAAATGTCACAAACAAATACCATTCCTGGGAAATCCACTTTCAATTTTCAAAACTGTACCTTCACTAATTGTATTTTTAAATAATTATTTGCGTTATTATGTTATTGTTTTAATTTACACGCATCTTTGAGAAAAGTACTATACAAGCCTTGGCCACAACTGTGCATAACCGGACTCTGTGATGCGTGCCTCGATTTTGCCTCGGCTTATGCTGCACTTGCGGGCCGCGACAGTAATCTACTATAAACATGTTGTATCACTTAAATCGCTATAATTATTATCCAATGAAAAATCAGTCACAGAAGGTTAGATAGAAGGTATGTGTGTGTATTTTAAAACAGACAATATTTACAATAAACAATGCTTGAGCTTTATCTGGCATATCCAAGTTATCTCAGATGCTATTACTTGTCTTTTTATTGCAGTCAATGAAAACATTGAAATTCTCAAAAAAAAATTATGCTGGGATTTTGTCTATTGAAGCCTACCAAATTAGCTTCTGATGGTGACACCACTAACAACTGAGATATTAATCCAAATTATGCAAACAAAGTTTTTAACTTGGGTATTTTCAAACAAAGGAAGGTTAGGGTATCCATAAGATAAGAAAATTAACCCCAATATGATAAAAATCTTAACTTTCTTTATAAGTATATATTCTTATTATTTTAATGAAATACAGGATACAAAAGTCACTACGTTTTTTTAAGAAAGGGCTGTACACGTTATTGGTAATACCAATGATGTTAAACTATTATGACTTTAACACACATTCTAATCATGGTTTGTTTTGAATTATAGTCTCGTTGGAGTTAGAATTAGGTTTGTACAGAGCCAAAAGAAATTTCGGTAATAGATATATAAATATATGAAATCTCTGCAACTAGGAGGTTTATAGATTCGAACATGCGATCGGGGATCCGGGCCTGAACTGAATGATTGAGCGAGTGGTAGGAAATCTTGGAATGGTCTCCATCATTGGTATAACTACTCAACCTAGCGGTCAGTTCCGCTCCAAATCTCCAATCGCGTGTTTGAATCCCAAATTATCGATTTAGTATCCATCCAGGACAAATGTTTGTGTGCATGAACATGTATACTTGTTTTGCAATTTTG
Source organism: Luffia ferchaultella (assembly GCA_949709985.1). Classification (NCBI taxonomy): domain Eukaryota; kingdom Metazoa; phylum Arthropoda; class Insecta; order Lepidoptera; family Psychidae; genus Luffia; species Luffia ferchaultella. The sequence continues at coordinate 12,285,635 of OX453244.1, forward strand.
TTATAACGAAATAAAAATTCCTGTGCTTCAACATTTGTCATGTTGCTACCAATAATACAGTATTAATACTACAAAACAGGTCTAATAGGTTATCGCAATACCACTGTATATATATGATACATCTACCGTGTTTCATGACTGAATATACAGAAAAACAGAAGAAGGCTATAAGATAAAAAGGTAAAAGATTACAAATTGGAAAAGAATCACTGAGTTAACAATTGCACATTTAAAACAAAAACTTGTTGAATAGGGACAAATCAAAAAATTGGCTAAAAAATTTACCTCATGGGCAGTACGAAACAAGTGCATGTTTAAATAAATAAATATTATTATTATGGGTACTAGACAACTGATATACATACTATATACTTTATAATATACACATATATTGACATTTTACACCCACACATGGCACAAATAAAGATGTTCATGCACACAAATGTGTGAATTATGCCTCAAGTGGGGTTACCTTTATGAAAATAAGTTATAAGCAATACATTCACTTCACTGCTAAAATAAATAAAAATATACAACTTAAAAAATGAAAATAAAATAAAAAATTTGTGTTGAGAATATATTTTTTTATTAAATTTATTTATTAACACAATTATAGTTTCCCTGTAACAGGGTTAATTTATTAAATAATGTCATTTTAAATAACAGATCGCAGGCCGTGAGATTTTATTTTATCTTTCTGATCATATTTCGAAATATATATAATACTAGCGGCCCGTTCCGGCTTCGCACAGGTATTATTCGTTTCTCGTGAGAATTACTTCTTTTTTATCTCAGTCTTATCTCACTCCCGTTTTCGTTCCCATCCCAAAACACTTTATTGTTTCTGTTCTTGGCCCTGGTATCGTTTCGTTTTCGTTTCTATTCTCATAAGAATAACTTTTACGTGATATCTATGTAAAGCGAAAAACCACGTCAAAACCCTCGTAGCCATTTTGGAGAAACGTATTTATTGCAGCGCCCTGGTGGCTCATAGCCACGCAATTCTCATCTAAGACTCTGCTCTTAGGTGATATCTATGTAACATAAAAACCCGCGTCAAGATCGTCCCAGCCGTTTTGAAGATACATGTCTATTGCAGCGCTCCGCCTGGTGGCCCATAACTGCACCACTTATTGAATTATCTATTCGCAGGTGATACTCACGTAATGCAAAAACCGAATCACAATCAGTCCAGTCGTTTCGAAGATACACATTTACTGCAGCGCCCCCTGATGCTGAATAACCATAAAACCTATTTAAAAACTTGTTTTGGAATGTTATCTATCTAAATATAAAATTTCATATAAATCATTAGAGCCGTTTCCGGGATAGCCTATAAAAGAGTAAAGAAATTGATTTTGTATGCACCCTGTCTGCCAGGTACGAACAATTTGTATGGGAAAATGAAGTAGTTGTTTTTACTATATTGTTGTTTTTCCTTGCAATTTCAAGACCTCCACGAACATTTCAAGACCAAGATAAGAAAAATCCTTTCAGCCGTTCACGAGTTTTAGCGAGAATATATATATATAGATATAATAAAGGACTCGGTATGGATTAATTCATCATATCGGAAGAAGAAACCTTTAATGCGCGAGTTGAACTTGCACTTGGCCCGTTTTTTATGAATATAAAAAGTATGCCACTAAGTTACAGTTTAATTACAATTGTTACAGCAAAATGTAAGCCATACTTGTTGAACACATAGGTAACGAAGGTAACAATATTTTAAATACTCATATGTATGAAAGTTACATTAAATATTTATATAGATATTTTAAATCACTACATATTATAAAATAAAGTCCCCCACCGCGTCTGTCTGTCAGTCTTTCTGAACGCGATAAACTCAAAAACTACCAAATGGATTGGCATATTATTGACACCAATGGGCAGAGTGATTCAAGAGGAAGGTTTATGTGTATAATTTATTAATGTTTTGTGAAATTTGCAGAAATATGACGATTATTGTTGAAGAAGTCGGAAAAAAATCAAGCCGGCTGGGAGCTTTCAATGAAAATGCTGCCTAATCTGTTTGATATATAACAAAATAATGTATGGAGGAATTGTGTCTCTTTTATAGGACTAAACAAAAGTCCGCGATGGCATATGGGGTGGAATTTTATATAGCTTCTATTGATTTGATGGTGTTTATCAATAGTTGGTAGTGGACTGATGAAAACACTATAATAATTTTTTTTAGGAACTCACTTTTTTTTGTAGTAATTAAATATTTACTTTTTATAAATTACATTACTTTTTGTAATTTACTTTTTGTTGATTGGTAGAGTTACTCAGAAGTCTGTTAATCAATTTTAAATTAGGTTAATGGTCTATTTTTTGAAATAATTAGGTTAGGTTAGGTTGGTTTATGTCAATGCGAGGAGCGAAGCAGAGCGGAGCGACAAGCCATTCAAAAGCCTATTCTATAATTTTCAATTTGTTTTGTTTAGATTAATAGGGTCTACTTTTTAAAATCATTAGGTTAGCATAGGTTCGATTATGTCAATGCGAGGAGCGAAGCAAAGCGGAGCGACGAGCTATTCAGAAGCCTATTCATCAATGTTCACTTTGTTTTGTTTAGGTTAATGGTCTATTTAAAAGTCGTTGATCAGTTTCAAATTAGGTTAATGGTCTATTTTTTAAAATCATTAGGTTAGTTTAGGTTTGTTTGTGTCAATGCGAAGAATAAAGCGGAGCAAAGCAAAGAGCCATTCAGAAGCTTAATGATCAATTTTGAATTAGGTTAGTTTAGGTTAACGGTCAATTTCTTTCAAATCATTAGGTTAGGTGTGTGTATGTCAGGAAGGGAGGGGTTCCTAGAGGGGGGAAGGTACTGTATGTGATAATTACCATCCCCCCTCCCCCCTTCTGCCCCCCTCTTGTCGGTTATCGATAGAAGCTATATAAAATTCCAACCGGCATATGTCTATCTTTTATGTATAGCTTACTATACCTATTTTTATATTTAAAAAATGGTGTAATATGATGAGATAATTATAAAGCAATTTGTACGGATACAGTATTAATCTTCATCAACATAAATACGTTATTAACCTTCAGCATTTCATGCACATTATGATTATTTTTTACACTATACAATTTAAATTAGTATCTTAGGAACTATAGCGAAATTAAAATAATATTACTATGAAACAGACGGCGCAAACCAAATTTGTGTATACGTATGCAGCAGTGAGCACTGCGGAGTGCAAGCGAGGCAGCTAATAAGACGTACTAATGAGTTATAAATATATGATGCCATCATCACATAGGCGACATGTCAAACTTTGTTTATATTTTGCCTATTGAAATGTATAATGTTAGGGAATGTAGTAAAATAAAATTGAAAGAGGCAAACTTATGGTTTTAATTACAATGTCTATTTTAATTAATACTGTGTATACATATTTCCCCATGTAAGTAAATCAAGTATGCATTAAACTGTAATTGGTACTGAATATAGGTACTAGAATATGTGCTTGCACTAACTAGACCCGCCACTTTATCTCACTTTGCCTTATCGGCAAAGAAATAAACAAAGTACAATGAAAATCATTGGTGCAATGTGATATAAAGTTTACTTACCCTTAAATAAAATTAGCTTAGTGAATTTCTGACTGAAAAATACGCTGTGACAGACAGATGACATATGTTGAGTAATAAAGAAACTAAAAAATTATCAGTTATACTTAATTCATATAGTTCCCCAACATTTCATACCTATGTATCCAAACTATACGGTTCACTCTCCATAATCTATGATTTTCATATAGAAATGGCGGCAAAAGCCAAAATTAGTTTTGATTGATTTCAGTTGATGGTTTACTTACTTACCGATGATAAGTTACGCCAGTATCTTTTTTCTTCGAAGTTAACTCATTTTTACGCGTTTTTAACACCCACGATGGCATTTTTAAATTTTCACGTAGTTAGGCAGAAGTTATCAATGTTGTATAAAGAAATATTTTAGTTTGTTTTTATGTATATATTCTTTACTTTTTCAAATATCTACAGATTTGGAAATGAAATACATTAAAAATACTTCAATTAGGATGCAATTACGTTACATATAAATCTAATTAAATCTAATCCACATGTTCAATGCAACAAGGTGATATGACACTACAACAGAAAAAACAATATGGCTCTACTATCCGTGCGAAGCCGGGGCGGGTCGCTAGTATCTCTTATATTATTCTCATCTAAATCAGAATGGATAGTAAAAAATGGTTATTTTTACAATTTAAAAAGTTACTCTAAACCAAAAATTAAAATAGGTATACCAAAATTGTTTCTAAAAAAATATTCCTAAGTAAGGTTTCCTTTATTTCCTTTACAATTTCTCTCATACCCTCAAAAAAAACATACTGAATAGTCAAAAAATACCAAAAATTCCCTTACTCCAGATGAAATAATTACCTATAAAATAATTATAATGATTCATAATAATATTTGAAAGCACTAAGAAAAATAATGTTAAACAAAAAATAACAAAATATATTAAAAATGTGATTCCATTAGTTTAGAACAGAACCCACTTATTATGCGACCAAATATTATGGAAATACAAAACATAGGAGCCTAGTCATAATTAAGTGCATTTGATAATTGGTCAAGTAAGTATCTGAACCATTATTGATGATTTTAAACAAAAGATATTAATTATTCTAAATTGGCTCTTTATAATAAAAAAACACAGAATGAAAAACAAATAAGGCTTGATTTTCCATGCCGAAAATACAAAATGCCATCTTTTTTTCTAGCGTTTGATGTGTGATTTTTCAATTTTTGAATTGAACACTTTGGCATTGTACTACATCCGATTAGGTCGGGCGGCGAAACAACACTACGCAAAATTAGTGCCATCGAGCATGATATGGCACTAATTTTTTTCCGGACGTTTTTACATGTCGGACTTCACATCTTCCTAATCTTATATCAATGAATAATGCCCATGTTTCTGTGTAGGGAAGGGTAGAAAGGTAGTAGAACATAGCTTTTATCGAACATTGTTAGTGCACTGGTGTCAAAAACAAGTGTAAAATTAGAAATATGTTCTACTAACCAATAAACCTGGTCCATTACATAAAATTCCGGCCGTGCATCTTGCGCATAGTAAACTTAAGTATATACAACACAAATCAAGTATTTAATAAAATAAATAAACAGATTCTTAAGACATGTTAATAATTAATACCTAATTAAAAATCTCAAGTAGCATTAATTACATTTATAGTGAAAAACCTTGTGTTAAGCAATTACACACCCTGTTCAGAATTATTGATGATTTGCAATGATAAAAAATAAAGCGAACACATTCGTTGTAAATAAATAAATAAATACCACGTTTCTGAAACAAGGAACACAATACTATAACTTACCCGAATTGCCGAGAGGGCAGCAAGTTCGTCCACCTCTCAATGTCGTTGATTGGAACGTCGAAGCGAGGAGATATGACACCACATTTGTTTAATCTGCCCGTTAGGTTCACGACAATCTTGCCAGCCCTGTGATCATCAACAATCTCGAATTCACCGATATAACCATGTTTCATCATCACAGTTAAAAACTTGACTATGACTTTGGAACAGGGTCTGATGAGGACTTGTCTCTTCCCCCGTTTTTCTGCATTATGAATTGATTTAAGCGCGTCACTCAATACGTTCATACGCACCATGGCTGTAAAACAAATTACAAATTTATTGTCGGCAGAACTAAAGTCAAAACATTAGACGGCGACAAACTTTGAGGTTATCATCAAATATTTATCAAATAATGAAAATACTAAGTGAAAGCCGACCACAAGTTCAAATACTTTACACAAAAAGCCAACTGTTGTTAATATTATTTGTCTAAACTGTGATTACCTAGGATTTAAAGCCCGCCACAACAAAGCAAGAACGAAAAACTCGCCAAAAAGAAAAAAGATTTTAAAAAAAATCTGATAAGTGTTGCCATGTCCAAAATTTAGCTAAAGTGAATCCACTAAAAGAATACAGTTGTTTCAAAAAAATTACGGTGGACGAAAAAGAGAAAAAATAATGAAAATTATTGTGTATTATACTTTCAGTAAAATTACCATTTTGTACGCAATTTACTTTTTATTAGAAAAACTCGAAGGCACAATCTTTTAGGTACAAGTAGGAGAAGAGGAAAAACTATTCTGATTCAGATATAAATAGCAACGCTTCCTTACGAATGAGTACTATAAGGACGAATTAACATAAAACCAGGCTGAGATGACGTTTGTGTAATGTATACTATGCAAAAAAAATAGATTTTTTTTTAGATTTTTAGGGATTTATGTTTGGTATCCACTTAAATCGATATGTGATATCATATGTTAAATAAGTTGAACAATATTAAATAATTAATTTTTGATGAAAATAAAACAAAAAGAAATAATTTGTTAAGAAAAACTCAACAGTTTCAACTAAAAATGTTCAAACGTAAATTTTTTTCTAGTTACTAATTTCCCAGATATTCATGAAAAGTCATGTGACGATAATTATCCCTAAGACATAATTTAGGCAGTTGATGTTATTGCGCTGGTTTCCACTGTAAAGACCGAAGTTACAACTAAACAAAAAGTATTGAGGTAAGGCGAAATCTTCATGAATCAATGAAAATATTATGACTACTCTAAAATAATGCAATTGTAGGTAAGTATAATTCAATTGTGTAAACTATTCTCCGTATGTTTTATATATATGTTTTATTTCACGCTCTATTTATCACTGTTTGTTTCCTGAATAAATAAATAAATTAGTGGTAATCTGTCCAGTTGACGTCGCAAGGATATTTTACTAATATTTTTTTTTTAGAAAATTAAAGCCTAATAAGGGTAGGTATAAATTGGGCTATATTTTCGGAAAAAATTCACAGATCTTGCAGTCCCCGCAACCATCGGTTTCATTGAAAATGAACCTACCCAAATCTGATTTTCACAGATTATTTTATTTTATTGCCACGAAATCGTGGCATTGCTATTTAATTGTGGTTTTGCCACGAAAACGTGGCACTATTCTTTTCAACTCTAAACTCAGAAATAGATCAATGAAAAAAAATATTTTCGTTTGTTCAACATATTTGAAACATTTAAGTTTTAAACTGCAGCCTCTGACATCCTTAAACGTTTTGAACTCGATAATGAAGCATTCGAACGAATACAGGCTGGAAGGCGATGAACGTAATGTTAACAAGTTCCCGATCGTCCATAAAATCTAACATGTGATGTCAAATTTCTTGTTCGATTTCCAACCGATTTTCAAAATTTTGGTCTCAAACTGTAGCTACCGACGCCTTCTAACCTTTCTTAAAACAGTTCAAAGCGATCCGACGAATACCCTCTGAAATATAGTAACTTATATCCGCATGCACCAGCGATCGACCAAAAAATCTCATCTTTCGGCAATAATTTCTCTTACAATTACCAACCAATTTCCTAAAACTTGGTCACAAATCGTAGCTATGTTACTGGCCAAGATACTATTTTTTTTATTTCCCATATTCCATATTTTTTTTACATTTTCCTATTTTTTTCTAAAACTACTAAACCGATTTCCAAAATTTTGGTGTCATACGATGCGCAACTAAATTTTTAATCTTTTAAGACCTTAAAGTCTTGGCTAGACCTCATACCTTCGGAGTTATGGCCAAAAATGCGTCTTCCGTGAAATAGATTTGATAGTCATTTTCAATGACAAAACATTAAAAGTATGTGTAAAAATTTGGTTCAAGTCCATTGCTAGTGTCTGTATCGTGATACTTCTTATGAAAGTTGACACCTGTCTAATCAGGATAAGGCGACTCTTAAAACAAAATAACGCCACCTATTCGTTGCGTTCCAATCGCATCAATCATTATCCACAAATGACACTTTTGCCCATCTTTTGCCAGTTTCTTGCGTTCCAGACAAAAAATACCGCCAAAATCGTTCACGTGTGGCGATTTAGCTGTCAGTGTCATGCGTATAAATGCGCGTAAAATTATCATTGTTGTGTACACCTGTAAAGGTTTGTGACCTGGTCTGTTAATGTTGTTGTAATATTTTTTTATAGCTATAGTTATGAACCGATGGTGTAACTATAATAAATAAATAAGTAAATACGGGCGCGGAGTACCTTTAGATCGTAGTCGGGTTATTATCAGATCGTAGACGTTATAAAAAGTATGTTTGAACGAGGAGTTGAATAACGCAAACGAATATTTGGTCAGTTTTTAAGTTCATTGTTGTGCAACTGGTACTTAATTTTGTATCAAATTCAGCCACTTTTAAGCCTACAAAAGAGATGATTGCTAGAATGACTGCAAAATTTATGAGAAACATGAAGAAATTATTTTAGGATAATAATTGATAAACATTTCAATAAACCAGCAAAATCGATGATCAGCACTGAAATTTTTACTGTAATGTTATTGTTATAATTTAAATCTAATGTATTTTTTGGAAAATACCGTAATTTTATCTGGAAAGCACTGATGTTACTCCTCTTACCTACTCCATATAAGGCTTACTCTCAATATCTATCAGCATCAGCATTGTTCTTGCCGAGCAATGGGCATTGCCCGTTTTTTTCAACATGTGGTTTTAATTTTTTTTCCTAACATATAAGCCAATTTTTTAAACTAATTTGAATATTCAAATATTTAGACGTGTACTTTTTTTTTTTTTTTTAAATTTTATCGGAAGTGACGTCGCAGGAGGATTCATTAACTCTATAGCGTCTTTATTTTAAAAAAATCAATACAAACATCAATTATTTTCATCATATGTTCTGTCTCACGCATTTGCCGCATTTGTCATGACATGTAACAATAGTACTACGACAGTGACACTGCAAATAAATTTTTTGTCGAAGTGGAGCTGCCTATGTTTTACGAAAGAAAGAAATAAGTACTTATATGTAAGATATTTCAATATTTCATGTGTAAAAGAGGGAACATTTTGTTTGGAGTAAGTGTTCTCTCTAAATGACAACCAATAAATGTTTAATATTTGAATTTCATAAATCTCAAAGGATGGGTGTAATCTCATCAACCAAACCGTGACGTCATAAAAGTCAAAAGTCAAAATAAACTTTTTAGCAAATTTAATCTAGTTTTCAGCAATATTTATCACTCAATAACGTTTCATACATTAATAAATTGCAGAAACTAGCTTAAGATGCACGCGCAGAAGGCGGCTGCCCGGCCGCCACCTTGCGGGGCCCCACACGAAAATCGCTTGCTACTCGGTAGTTTTGGACGGATTTCGCCTTTATTCGCCTTTATTTCGCCTTACGGGGAGTTCAGTAAGGCTAAAACCGTTTTTAGTTTGTAAATAATTATTTTCCAAAATGAGAAATGCCCATTACCATGATAAACGGCTTTCAGGCATTCTAAGCATCGAAAACACGGTTTGCGAACCATAGATGAAGTGTAGTATTTCCACGCTATTACAGTTTATGATGCGTACACTATGCCATTAATGTTAAATGGTACCACGGAAACATCAGTCCTGTATTATGCCACGATAACTGTAAAAAATACAAAAGAATCGGAAGATCTTAAATGTATTCAAACTTAAATGTATACGGTAAAGTAGGTATTGAATGATAAATTATAAAAAAAATAATTCGCGTATTTATATTGATTCTTGTGTGAAACTATATATTTCTTACAATTACATTTTTTATATGGCAACCCTAAATTTACAAAGAATTACGGGACAGTGGGGACAACACTGGCTTAGCACCAGTGTTGCCACTTTAGCATTTTCAATACTAGAACTAGCCATTTTCCCATGCCTTTTTCTAACTCAAAATTTAGCTTTTTTGGCAAGCGGTCGGGTTCATACTACAAATAAATTAAATTTTAAGAGTATATTAATAAATTGCAGAAACTAGCTTAAGATGCACGCGCAGAAGGCGGCTGCCCGGCCGCCACCTTGCGGGGCCCCACACGAAAATCGCTTGCTACTCGGTAGTTTTGGACGGATTTCGCCTTTATTCGCCTTTATTTCGCCTTACGGGGAGTTCAGTAAGGCTAAAACCGTTTTTAGTTTGTAAATAATTATTTTCCAAAATGAGAAATGCCCATTACCATGATAAACGGCTTTCAGGCATTCTAAGCATCGAAAACACGGTTTGCGAACCATAGATGAAGTGTAGTATTTCCACGCTATTACAGTTTATGATGCGTACACTATGCCATTAATGTTAAATGGTACCACGGAAACATCAGTCCTGTATTATGCCACGATAACTGTAAAAAATACAAAAGAATCGGAAGATCTTAAATGTATTCAAACTTAAATGTATACGGTAAAGTAGGTATTGAATGATAAATTATAAAAAAAATAATTCGCGTATTTATATTGATTCTTGTGTGAAACTATATATTTCTTACAATTACATTTTTTATATGGCAACCCTAAATTTACAAAGAATTACGGGACAGTGGGGACAACACTGGCTTAGCACCAGTGTTGCCACTTTAGCATTTTCAATACTAGAACTAGCCATTTTCCCATGCCTTTTTCTAACTCAAAATTTAGCTTTTTTGGCAAGCGGTCGGGTTCATACTACAAATAAATTAAATTTTAAGAGTATATACTGAAAATATATTTTGTTTATTTCTTAAGAATTTGGTATTCGCACAAGATTGTGCATTCCACGAGCGTCACGTCTTTACAGAACAAAAAGTATAGTTAAAACAAAACGTAACAGTAGGTTGATGTTAAAAATAAAATATTTATATAATAAATAAATAAAGCATGTTCATGTGCATATTCAAACATATAAAATATACATGCATAGAAACAAAAACATATTTACTGTTTTAAATTATCATGAAACATGAAACAAAAACCGTGAAACAATCGTACATTGCCAGAAAATGTATTGAAAATGGCCTGAGCTAACAATATAAATACTATTTAAACGAAAGAAAAAAAACTGAAATCCTGGATCAAGCCAAACAAGCTCCAGTAGCTATGAACTATTAATGAATATGAATAATCAATCGGTTAATTATAAATCCGGTCTTTTTGTGTACTCTATTACTGGCTGAATCTAGTTTTTTTTTTTTTTTTTTTTCATTTTGTTTAGACAATAACCATAAACTAGATGTGGCAACACTGCCTGGCCCTGGCGCTGGCAGTTCACGCACGCTAGCCGCTAGCTTTTGTGCTTACGAGCAGGGTGACCGTTTTTGGCATATTTAATGCTAGCTTAGCATTTTTTTGCCTCCTTGGAATATTTTTAGCATGCCATTATATTTTATTTCGAAAGAATAAGCAGTTTTAAGAACTAATTTGAATTTTTTCTCTTTGGATCGGTATTTACGAAAATATATTATATTGAAATGAGTTTTACAAGATGGCGCATGTGAGGGTGACCTGTTTTCTGGCGTCATCTTGTAAAACTCCGCCAATTATTTGTTTTTTATTCGTTTCGTATTTGGGCTGATAATTGTTCTAATTAATGCCCTTTCAATAAATAAAATAAAATAAAAATTATATTGAAATTTCTTATAGCAAAACGTCACAGGTTGGAATTATAAGTTTAGCCATAACTAAAATAAATAAACTAAATACGAAATAGCAATTTCCATTCCATGTTTATTAAAACATTATCAGTCTCAGAACTGTCAATAGTAATAGCGTCGTTGTTTTTATAAATATGCAACGACAGTGGCTAAACTTATAATTCCACCCTGTAACCTCTCGCTATAAGAATTTTCAATATAATATATTTTCGTAAATATCGATCTAAAAACAAAAACATTCAAATTAGTTTCTTAAAATTGCCTATTTTTCCTAAATTATAACGGTCTTTAGGTCAAACGGAATAGTCAATTGCGATAAATAAATTGGTAATGCCTCATTATTATGTATTAAGTGTGGCAAAAACTTTATGATTTATACGACAACATTCTGGATATCATTTTATGTATGTTCCCTAATATTTTAGCACTAAAGTTCAAGAACTGATGAAAAACAAATCTGATGCTACGGTGGTTAATATTAATTTTGGAGTTTAGTATGTGATATAGTCAATAAACAAAAGAATATAATATATTCAAATGTTTATGCGCCTTCCGATAACAAACACACACCGCGAAAGAGTATTTTCACAGCTAAATTTAATGAAAACCAAACAAAGAAACAGATTTATACTGAACACGTCTGTCATTTAGATTATATGTTACCACAGCATGTTACATACAAATTAGGTCTCATACAGAGCAATTCTTGTGGATATAAATTTTGTACTTACCGATGCAAGATATGCTAAAAAAAAATACTTACAATATATGGAGTAGAAGAGGATTCGGAATAAACGATATACTTGATTAAAATAAATATATTGTTTCATTTCATAGCATACTTTTGGCATAAATCTCTAAATGTTATAGCACATTTTAGCAAAGGCAACCCTTAATTTTAGAACATGTCTTGATTAAAAAACGGTCACACTGCTTACGAGTAACGAAAAATGTGAACGAAATCCAACGAAAACTAAACGAGCAGCAACGAGCAGTGCGCGTGTGTTATGTCTTGTTTGATTCAACTTTGCTGGGATTGAACTTTGAAAAAGTTTAAAACTTTCTAATAATAGTTTTTTGTTTACGATATTTATAATTAAATGAATAGGCACATAAATTATTGTTTAATATTTAAATATTGAGTGTATTGTCCAGAATATTAATTGAAACGGTAGTTATGTGAACTTGTGAATATAATTTTACTACAACAGGTGTGTTGTGACGATACGAAGCCTAGCAACTGCATTTGACAAAATGTTGAAAGAAAGAACTAGTTTTTAAAGTAACAACGATTATTTATAATGAATTTAGGTTACAGTTTTACTTAGAAAATAAAAGTGAAGTTATTTCAACAAGTAGGTATATGTGATGGAAGAATCAGAGAGGTGGTACAAAATGAGTTCTATCACTTTTGTGGTGCTGTTCCTATTCATCAACTTCGCTACCTGCGGTAACAGTGGAGGTAAATATTTTTTTTTATAATTTAATTGAAAAGGTAGATATTTTACTAAAGCACGTTTTAAGTTTATGCTTAACAATAAAAGTACACAACTGTGTGTGTAGGTATAGGTATGTACAAACTTCAATAGTTAATTTTGTTGTTTTATTGAGAAGTTTTTTAGTATATGTAAGTATAGTAAAATGTATGTAAATAATAGTTTAAGCACTAAGTGCATAAATGCAATTAACTTATTATTTTAAAGGGGTTGGCTTTCCAAAACTACCACCATAAGGGTATTAATAATAAGAAAGAGGAGGGCGAGGTGAAGAGATTAAACCCACTTTTAGAATTTTTAGAAATACGGAAATACGAAAAAAGCGAAATAAAAATTAGTAATACATACTTGCTACTAAGACATTTTTGATAACCCTCCAACTCAAAACACTTGAAACTAACACTAAATGGCCAGTCACTCTTCTAATAAGTCTCCACTGGTCTCAACTATTTAGGTTTGGTACATAAAAGAACGTTTAAAAGTAATTCGATTAAGGTAAGTTGCTTTCCAGTCATTTCTCAATCAATAAGTAGGTTAGTTTAAAAAAAGATACTATAAAACCGAATATATGGGCACTCCAACTGATGTTCCAACAAATGTTGAGGTCTATACCCTCTTTCAATAGTCGATCCTTTGATTATGTTAATGCAAGAAGCAAATTCATCTCGGTGGTAACGGGTACCCACCTATGTAGTTTTCAGTTTATGTTTTTGGTTTTTTTCACATTTCCGCATTTCTAAAAATTCTAAAAATTGGTTTTCTGTCCTTGTCTCACCATCCCCTAAATTATTATTAATACTTCTAGGGTGATAGTTTTGGAAAGCCGTACCTTTTAAAGTTTTTGTACTAGAGTATAACCATTTAGTATGTGCTACTAAAATTTTTCAATGTCAAAAAACGTATATAAAAATATCGCCCTCTGCAGTCAGGTAAAAAGGCAATAATTTACCTACTTCATTTAACTAGGTATCTCTTAGCAGACCTAAGAATTCTGAAAAATGAGACTAAATTTACCACTTTTGAAGATGGAATTACAATATAACTGATAAACACTTCTTCTTTGAACACCTTTGAATTCAGAAATATGCATGGTAAAAATATGTTTTTACTATTTTTTGCCATACCATATTTTTACCATTTAGCAGCACTATTGCAAATAATTAATTAATACTGAGTTAATTACAATTATAGACCCTTTTTGTTAGAAGAAATAGATGGAATAAAATGAAATTCAATTGGAAATATAATACATAAAAAATGCCCCAAGTAGAATGAACATATGTCGCATTTAAATGTAATCCACATAATTGATACAAGCTGATATGCCATTACGAAAGAAAAAAAATTTGGCATATATGCTCTGCTGTCCATGCGAAGCCGGGGTGGGTTGCTAGTAGAACAATAAAAATTAATCTAGTGCAATTAGGGTTGGGCACAATTAGGGATTTGAAGCATCACTACTTCATTATAAAACTGGCTATCAACCTGTATCAATAACCAAATATCTACCTACTAACTTAAAAAATTACAGAAGTTTAGTAGTTCAGTTTTAAAAACCTAAAAGATAAGGGGGAACAATATTACTTTGCAAAGAAAACTACTTTGCCTTTAAAAAAAAAATCATTAACAATCCTTAATGTTAAATGATACCGCTGATTTCCTTACAAAATTGATTTGACAAGAAGTAAGAAACTATATGTTGTCATATTTATTTCACTATCTTAATAAGTAAAGTGTATTTTAAAATTGTCGTTTTACAATACACTGTTCTTCATGATTTCATGTTTTACAATTTATTAATTAAAATTAAAAGACCCTAACTGCAGAACCAAAATTTGCAGGAACAAACATTTGTGTGCATAAACACCAATGTCTTCCTATTCTCTAGTCTAGTACCCATAATAAAGGCTCTGCCTAGTTTAGGCATAATATTTCTTTGTTAAATAAAATAATCTATTGACATTTCACCTCTTGTCTAACACTATCGCTGACTGATTCAAATAAACATGAACGTTATCAGGTAAATTATTATTTCTTATATAACACATAACTCAATAAACATTCAAGTAGTAAAGAAACATTTTTTTTTGCCATCATTGTTGCAAAGTTTTCTGTATTATTTTTAGCGCTTAAAATAATTATGGTTGATGTAGCTCTTTATTTGCTCAAATAGTTTTAAGCACTTATAATCAACGAGTTTTTACTACACTATTAACTAGAACTCGCATGGACATAAATTGCAATGTGCCGCGCATATATAAATGTGTACATATACATATGCGCTTATATAAATGTGTATATATATACATATGCGCATATACGTAGTGCATACTTGAAGTTTCTGGAACTGGCCACTTACAATAAATAGAAAGCCTTCATAAAATTTCAAAATGGAACTCTCTGGGAACACATTACTTTTTAAATTGCGAGATAATCATTTGTTTCTTGATTGTGGCGTCGGTTTGAAAATTGTGTGTCAGAATTACAATAAACATAACTAGAGAAAATTTTTGCGCTATGATTTTTGCTGCGGCTTAAGCCAGTTTGAGAGTTGCCAGGGACTTCAATCGGTATTTGGTAATATAGCTCCATCTCGTAGCTCTTTGTTTACGTGGATCAGTGATTTTAGACGTGGACGTAATTATCTCCATGACGATGCACGTGAAGATCGACCGACGACTGCGGTTACTGAATTTGATATTGATACTGTACATCAATTAGTTGAAATTGATAAAAAAAATACATGTCAGCAAAATCGTACTGTATTAGGCATTGGAAGAAGTCAAATGCAAAAGATTTTACATGTGCATCTGAAGATACGGAAGCTTTACACTCGATGGATATCGCATGATTTGACAGAAGACCTGAAACGACTGCGTGTAGAGTGGTGTCGCAAAATGATAGCAAAGTTTAATGGAAGGCAATCATTGGCTGTATATAATATCGTGACAGGTGACGTGACCTGGGTGTACTGCTTTGAACCGGAAAGAAAAAGTCAATCGGCAGAATGGGTCTTTCCTTTAGAAAATTTGCTAACGAAAGTTAAGAAAAGTCGAACTGTTGGCAAGAAAATGGTTGCTTCTTTTTACGGCAAATCAGGATATTACACGACAGTGTCACTTAAAGACCAAAGAACAGTAACTGCAAATTGGTAATTGGTATGTCAACACATGCTTGCCCAGACTCCAGAATCTTAGAATAGTTCTCGAAGTAAAGTCGTCCTTCACCACGATGATGCGTCCTCACATTCCGCCAAAAGCGTATTTGAAGGCTTCAAATGTTAAACTGATGACACATCCACCATACAGTCCAGACCTCGCAACGTGCGACTTCTTTTTGTTCCCGAAAATTAAAGATAAACTTAGAGACATACGTTTTACGAGCCCTGAATCGGCGGCGAGTGTATTCCATGAAGCTATTGAAGAGGTCTCTAAAGAAGATTGGTCCTTCTGCTTTTTGCAAGGGTTCCACCGAATGCAAAAATGTGTCAATTATAGCGGCATATACTTTGAAAAACAATAAATGTACCATAATTAAAATATCAGGTCTTATTTATAGGAATCTAGAAAGTTTCAGTATGGCCCATGTATGTGTATGTTACCTGCTATAGCCTATACGCCCTTTAACCGATATTATTAAATGAGGTGTCTGTGAGAGAGAGAATAGTCTGTGGATTCGTGTTAACTGGTGGAGTATCATTTGATATATATTTATCAACGAAAATTAAATATGGTGGACCCTAAGATAACATAATAATCAGGATCTCGTACTTCGAAACGATCGAAAACGTGAACAAAATGTCAGACACAGTTATTAGACAGACCATACGTCATTATCATTGTTTTTATTATATATTCTATTAAATTACACATAAAATGTAATTTCAGAATCTTGTCTATTTGTTCTGCGCGATAAACTTTTCTGCTCACATTTTTGTTATCACAACGCGGTATCTCTATAGACATCCATGGGTGGACCCTATACGGCATTCTTCATCTTCTTCATCAGCCCATTTATACCCCACTGCGGAGGCTTAAGCAGGGTGAGGGGGGGCTTATTATACGGCATTCATTGTCGGTTAATCAAAATGCATACCTACTAACATTAACATAAACGCATAAGTACTTAAATACAACATACGATTCAATACTAAGGGCCGTCCTCGTCTCCACCCGCATGGACTACATGTTTGTATAATACCGTAATGAAAACTATTAATCATTCTTAATAGATATATTTCTCTTCTTCTCCACTCTTTGCTTGCCATTTCAAAACTGAAATACTTAAGTACCTATTCCGCGATAAATAAGATCATATGAAGAAAAAGCCTTTATTTTGACACTCGCATTTTATGTCTATAGATAGGACAGATTATTTCTGGGATAAAAGGTAACCTAGATTATTCTCCGAACCGTCCTCTACCAATGAACGCCCCATCAAAATCGGGTCAGCCGTTTCGGGGACTAGCTCGGACAAAATACAGACAGCTTAAAATTTGCTTACCAAATGACAAAATCCGAATAGACGTTGTATTTGGATTTTGTAAGGTATGACTAACTATATAAACGTAGAAACGCCTGCCACTTTGTTCACGTGATTTTAAAATTTACACAGCAACCCTAAATAATAATTATTATAATATCTGAGACGTTTCACAAAACGCCTAGAAGTCTGTTTTAAAGAAAAACAAATTTTTAAGTGGAACCATAAAAGCGTAGTTTGTTTTCAGACTAAATGGCGCATCACCAAATTCCATAGGGCTTCGTGGCACAAGCAAAGAAAAATCTGAAAATTGGCCGTTTGCTATTTTAATTAAAGTGAATTTTTCAGCATTTTTAAATTTTTTGATTTTTTGAAATTTTTACTTATAACCATTACGAATTACGTGTACACTATTAGGTACTTTGAAAACTCGCACGATCGCGAATGTAATAATTGACATACTTTTACAGGGATAATATTAGAAATAAGCTAAATTTGCGTCAAATTAAAAATAAGTTGTGGAGTTTGAAACGATAATATTTTTTTTACAATATTTTCTAAGTATGATAGTAGGTACCTATCTAGGTTCGTCTGTATTATATAACCTTACCGTATCAATTGTGTATTTTGCGTTTTACCGCTATGTCGATCTATCGACATGATAACATCATAGTGGATAGAATCCGATTAATGTCCGATTATTATATACCTAGCATAAAAAGTAACTTATGAAATATAAACAGTATTATCTATTTACGGACTTATCGGCTAAATATAAGTCTATAACAAATATTACCTATTAGCGTCTACGGTATATTTAGTTTCAAATTAAAAAAATGAGACTGCAAATAAACCGGTCGACCGTATTAAACCGATTGGCTCGGATTTCATTCTGAGTTCCAGAAGGTCAGTATGGCCCATTCAAGACATCAGAAGTTATGAAAATTATTTTAAACTAAAGAAAACTGTATGAACAAGTATTGTAGCATTTTAAAGAGTCGCTTTACAGCCACAGATGTTATAACTTAATGGCTTTAAATTTTCAATGATTAATTTTAATTTATCGTCCAGCTTCACTCCATTAACGGAGGTTTAAAACAAACGTTTAAAAAATCTTTAACGCCGTACCTATTGCTTTCCTTCAGAACAAAATGGGTGTGCAGTTCTTATCTTTAGATAGATAGCTAGATATCTTAATTCTTCCTTATCTTGGACGGATGACGAAACCCCGCCTCGAGCCCGCAGCAAACGAAAACCACGTAATTGGGGACGAGGCCAAACGTGAAAAACATTCGTGATCTTATGACAAATATTACTATGTATCAAAAGCTTATGTACGCCTAGCTAGTTCAATAGTTTAACGTTCCTTTTGTAATGGATGTGTGTATATATATAGTGAGTAGTCAAATAATCCAGTAGAAATTGTAATAAAATCACACCGATAATTTTGAATGGAAAAAAAGTAGTTATTTCAATATTGACAGAGTTCCATCCGCATAACAGAATGACGAGGCCCTTGCCGTGACAGGGTTCGCCAGAAAACGACTCAATCAAGCGACGTTAATGAACTTCGCTGACTTGGAGTGCTGCTTAATATTGAACAGCAATTTAACACGAGCGCCGCCGTCTGCTTGAACGTGTGAGACCTTAGCGCTATCTATTATTTAAAGCTATTACGAGATGTTTTAAACTGTTCAGCTGAGTGGTTACGTATTAACAACGATGGTTTAACGAGACTCCCTATTTAACCATAAAAAAATACATTAATCTATACTTAATACTATAAAGCTGAAGAGTTTGTTTGTTTGTTTGTTTGAACGCGCAAATCTCAGGAACTACTGGTTCGAATTGAAAAATTATTTTTTTGTTGGATAGTCCATTTATCGAGGAAGGCTATAGGCTATACTACATCACGCTACGACCAAAGGAGTGGAGCATCAATGAAAAATGTTGCAAAAACGGGAAAAATTATTCCTTTTGAGAGCTTCCGTCGCGCGCGCTGCGTAAACGGTTGATGTTAAGCAAAAATCATGTATTACGGAATTGTACCCCTTTAAAAGTTCTAACCAAAAGTCCGCGACAGCATATGTGTATCTTTTAAGGTTAACTTACTATGACCTTTTTTATGACAATCAAATTTGTTCAACATAATGTACTATTTGCGAAGATGTTTTTTAAACGTGATATTAATCCTTATCAAATTAAATACGTTAGTTGTCTTAAGCATTTCATGCATATTATAATTGCTCTTTATATCATACAATTTAAAGTAATATCTTAACAGTTTTTATTGAAATTAAAAACTATAGCGGGAGAAAATAAATTCGCTGTCTGCCTCTGTTCGTTAACTTTTTACTTCCAAACCAATAGACTTTGATACAGTTTTTAGTAATATCTTATTTTCTTATTATCTTATAATCTATTAATCTATATAATAGAAATACTTATTATAAAGCTGAAGAGTTGTTTGTTTGTTTGATAGATTGTTTGATGGATTGACTGATTGATTGTTTGTTTGTTTGTTGGTTGGTTGGTTTGTTCGTTCGTTCGTTTGTTTGTTTGTTTGTTTGTTTAAACGCGCAAATCTCAGGAACTACTGGTTCAAATTGAAAAATTATTTTTGTGTTGGATAGTCCATTTATCGAGGAAGGCTATAGGCTATACTACATCACGCTACGACCAATAGGAGTGGAGCATCAATGAAAAATGTTTCAAAACGGGAAAAATTATTCCTTTTGAGAGCTTCCGTCGCGCGCGCTGATTGATTGAATGTTTGATTGTTTGTTTGTTTGTTTGTTGGTTGGTTGGTTGGTTCGTTTGTTCGTTCGTTTGTTCGTTCGTTTGTTTGTTTGTTTGAATTTGTTAATCTCTGAAACTACCAGTCGGATTTGAAAAATTCTTTTTGCCTTTGATAGCCTGATTCTAGCGGAGAGTTATAGGCTATATACATGAAAACGAACTGTCTGTCTATTCGAGCAAACCGGCTTCGGCCAAAACGGCTTAACCGATTTTGATGAAACTTTACACATATAACAGAATGTAATCTTTTGACTACACCCTTTCCATATGTGACATACAGAACTTTTTTTTATGGCTGTCTGTACGTCCATATGTCTAAACCTATTTAAATGAAACATCAACGAATATGAAAAGAAGGTCGTTAAAACTAACAAATGTTGCTTTTTGTCCGTCTGTCTGTCTGTACGTGTATCTGTCTATTTCAGCTAATCTCCAAAACGGTAAACAGATTTTAAGGAAACTTTGCAGACTGCAAGAAGGTTGTCAAGAGACTTGACATTAGGCGCTTTTTGTCCGTCTGTTTGTCTGTACGTCTATTCAATTCAATTTTATCTATTCGAGCTAATTTCCAATACGGCTGAACAGATTTTAATGAAACTTTGCAGACGTGAAAGAAGGTTGTCAAGAGTGTCATAAGCTACTTTTTGTGTTTGTCTGTCTGTCTATCTGTCTGTCGTTTGTCCTCACTGATCTAGCAACGTACAGCCGAAAGTACTAAGTCTAGGAAGCTTAAATTTGGAACATAAGTTTATTTTATAACGTGAGCATTATAAAGTTAAGAAAGGCTTTTTTAGAAATTTCAAACTTAAGGATGGGAATGGAGGGACTTAAATAATGACGTGTTTCAGGGTTTTTAGATTTTCACATTTTAAAAGTGGGAAACGGGAAATGAAAAATTGTATCGGTTTTTTAAAGGGTGGAAGGGGAATGAAGATTGAAAGTTTGAATGGGTGTGACCAAAATTGGTTCCAGCAAAAAGTACGTATAAACCATCTCGAACGTTAATAGTACCTATAACAGGAATTTGTAGTCTACGCAAGCGAAGTTGCGGGCGGTCGCTAGTTATTATAATAAAACAATATAAAAGTAATAAACGTCATCGTTAGCGAAATAAAAGTCAAAGTCCATAATCGTTTTTTAATTGCAATACTTTAAAATCAGATAGGTTTATAAAGTTTATATCTCAGTGTCCCTCCTCAAAAAAATGAAAGGGCAGGATTAAAGGTACCTACCTACTTCTTAATACTTACATCGTAAGTACTCGACAGTTGAAAGGCTTCTGACGGTGCCCACGGCGCGACGCGGTCGCACGGAGAGCTTGTTAAAGGAATGCATTCAAGTCCTTGCACCGATGTGCATTTGCACTCCCCTACTGTAACTAGATACCATAAAGAGAAATACAGTAAGGCCACGAAATGTCTTGCACTGGCTATATCCTTTCCTGCTTGCCAGAAAAAACGATATTATTGTTTGAATAGAATAATTTCAGACCGTGCACGGACGAGGCGAATGAAAACTTATTAATAAATACCGTATAAAAAGTTTAATACACTTTTTATGTGGTCGCATTGTAAATCCATGTTCCAAACAATTTGTGTTTTTAATCGAATACATTTTGTGTCATTCTTTTGGCGCCATGTTAGTCAGTCCCGTCACGCGGTTACAACACACGCCGGAAGCTTCCTAAAAAATCTCCCCGCCCGATCGACGCTGCGCCGCGCACCCGTGTGGAGTGGTCCGTAACAAACTACCTACTACATTCAAGTTTTCGTTTGTAACAAGCATGCTTATCGAAAAATACTATTAAACAATTTACTTACGCAAAATGACAACTCTGAATTAAATTGTTTTAATGATGGAAGTGATATTCCTTAAAAAAAAAATGTAATGGCTCAAGCATTAATTAATCGATTTTCCAAATTACACTATATTTCTGACATCAGTTAATAAAAAAATTCAAGCAGCCTTTTTTGGGTTTCATATAATACTAGCGACCGCCCGCTGCTTCGCTCGCATAAATTACAGATGAGTATTAGCATTAATTAAGGATTGTTTAAAGATTGTTTGTCAATTTACAAAAACAATGACACATTTCATTTGTAAATTCCAATCAAAGGGTTAAATACCAATTTAACTATTTTTGCCCCTTAAGGGTTAAATAAACGCTAAAACAAGACTAATAAATATAGTTTTAACTTTAATAATAATATTGAAAAACGACACATTTATTCTGTCCCAAAGTCCAAATACTTTAATTTTCATACATTTAACTTCAATGTTGAGGGAAATGAAATACAATGATTTATCCTCAATTTTACTCCTTTAAAGGGTAAATTTTCAAAAATATTGAAAAACGACATTATATTTCATTTCTACCTTTAAACATGAATTTTCATGCATTTCACTTAAAAATGTCGGATTTTCATACAAACGTACACCCCTTATTTTTCCTTCTTAGGGATAGAATTTGGAAAAATCCTTTCTGAGTAGATGCTTACGTCACAGAGATAAAAATAATTACTTCAACCAAATGAGTTTATTTCATACAAGATATTTTCTGTTTCCTATAAGGAAAAAAGAAAGGTTCACTTCTGCGGATTCGCCTCGACTTTGATCCATTGATGATTATATGAGCGTGTGAATGGTTTTTCGATTTTATATATACATATGTAGATTGTTTTATACCTTGAAACTTATTTTAGGACTAGACAATTTATGGAAAAAAAATATTTATTAATTTGCCGAATAACATTGTAGTCACACACAAATTTACAACTCGATTATCTCCGTTTTTTTTTTTTAGTTCAATACACGTTAATGACACGTGTTTAATGTATTATACAGTAAATTTGTAGAAAATCAAATTTCTGGTAAGTAAGCCTCAGTACCTATTGATTGGACCCATAGCTACACATTCGTCTTACTCTATGGATGAGACGCATGCGGTCATAGGGGTACCCTTAAAGTATACCGGTTGTACGCAAAAACGTTATAAACTTTGATGTCTTTGATCTGCTTGCCTATAACAGTTCGATATATCGGAGCGTATCTAACCGATGTGTTTGGAATTTTTCCCAAATTGATACGAACACAAAAAATCGAAATGGATATAACAAAACAGGTGCGAGTCGAAATGATGCGTGGTCGCTTCCCTTTCTACCTGCCTTACATGAGTGCATTCTGTTGTAATAAGTCGACTATCATATTATTTTATAAATAAGGTATAATGTTCAACATTTAAAATACAGAATGTTAATTTCAATAAAAAATATCGGAGACTATGAGGAGTTCCCTCTTGAGAAGCAAATTTTGACTTCATCATAAGTTAATGGTGACAATCCTGTTTGTTTAGTCGACAAGATTAGCAAATATGAAGTTTCATGTTCGGGGCAACTCGTATTAACTATCGAACAGTTCCCTCTTAGGGAGACAATCCTTCACCAGAAAGTTTCGAGTTTGTGCTATTAACTGTTGAGGAATTCCTTTGTGAAGAGACGGTCCTGGCTGCAGCGTCAGATTAAGTCTATCGAATAAATGCATTGTCATCAGAATAGAAGAAGGGGGCAAATTTTCAATTTTGTATGTCAAGAGGACGTGAAGTAGCTTGCAAGATTTTAACCGGGAGGACATGCATATGTCACTGTAAGGTTGTAAACTATCGATAAATTGTGAATAGACACTAAAACTTACTAAAATTTGCAATGTAATAGGTTAGGTTAAAAGCTTACGTCAATGCGAGGAGTGAAGCGGAGCGGAACCACCCAGAAAGCTCAAGCAATTATGATTTTTCAAAAATCAGCCAGTAGGGACAACCAGCCAGTATGGCAATACAATTTCTCTAGATTAATTATAAACTAACGGTTTTTACAATCTTGCGGTCACACCAAAATACTCGTTAGCTTTGTTATAATGAAAATTTAAATAAGTAGAGTACATTTCCAATATTTTCCGCGTACCCTACGATATGCAATTATTATGTAATTTTTTTAAAAGTTAATGTTCGATGATTTGGGGACATGGACGTATATGAAATAAAAATAAAACCACTTGAATCGACCACTTTGGCACCATTTAATGCTATCAATTAAAAGCCAGTCATATTTAATGAGTTCTAAACAACGATTAACCACATGCTGAGGTAAAAAGAATATTTTCAGGACATTGGTGTTTGGTTTCGGGTCAAAGTAATTAGAAAAAAAATTAACATAATCGTGTCCCGTTTAACAAACTGAAAAGTACATATACTAGTGTAAATACAGGAATACATACGAGACACGTACAATAAACGATAAATATGAAGGCGTGTCTATTTGTCTGTCGGTATGTTTTCATGGCTAAACGACATAGATAAAGGCACGTTACGTATATATGTCCACGCATGCGGGACTGTAAACAAAAGCTATGGTTAACTAGTATTCAGTAATGATTTACATTTCATCTACTTACATAGAAGTCTAGTAAAAATGTATTTTAATACAGGTGAAAAGTATGCACCGAGGTCATATAGAGGGCGTGCTTAGACCGCGCGGCGGCATGCGACGCGGTAAACATCAGCATAAAGAGCCCTGTCCTCGGTTGCAGTGAGCCAGGAGCTCTTCTATGGGGTTATTAATATTAAAACATGCCTCCGCCACTGCCACGCGGGTAACGCAACTTGCCGCAACTACCGAGACTAGAGGGTTCAATGTCTTTTGCAGTGCCTTCGAACTCTATTATCTGTAATACTACTGTGTTATATATACACTTTCCGTTTCTTGAGTGTATTTTTAGTCTGCATCAAATCTGTAATTTTACTGTATTGATTTTTGAAGTTAGTTGAAATTATATATGTATTTTATTTTCATAAATTATAAGACGTTACAATTCTTATAGGGACACAGGTACATAACATTGTTAGTGTTATTCCTAAAAAACGTAAACGAGTCTTGCACGATTCAGAAGTAATTTTAAAGTCTATAAATTTAAGCGCAAATTGTACATAATTCATATGATATTTTATGAATTTCATTAGACGCTTTCGTGTCAATTAGTTCCTATTTGCACATTAAATTAAGTAATTAGTTATTTAGTATATAACTAATTGAAAGTACCTGATACATTCATATCATATCTTCACATGTTTTTGATTTTGTACTATGAGTAGAAATGAACAATAACCAAGTTGGGTTTCCTCAGTAGGTACGGATGTTAAATATTTAGTTACGTTGTAGTTGTAAGTTTCTCAACGAAAATAAAATAAAATGACATCTAAGTATGTATTTATTTGACAAATTAAAATTTTTACAAAAATAATAAAATAGTAGGACCACGGGAAAACGCTCTCATTTCCGCGTAAGTGAAGCGGGAGAGATCTTGCATCCCAGCGAAGTGCTAACTTAACCAGGTTGTATGTCTAACGTTATAAAAATAAACCCACACATATTTTTCTTGTTATTACTTAAATTTGTAAATTTTGAATGTAAATATCTTTTTAACAACAGTTTTCCTGCGTTTTTCCTGGCGATCTATATTATTTTGTAACTGTAGTGCCCGTACGACTTAAAACAAAGAATTTTTTTTTTTAATTAAGAGGAACTTGTGAATTGTGGCTGGTTTTCTTTTAAAATTACTATTTAATTTACGCCAACACTCCAATGAATTCGCTCTCCAGAACAATACCACGAATTTATAAACTTATGTTTCATCAAATATACATTCATGTTTTTCATAAACTTCTCTAAATTTTTATCTTGTATTTTCATT
Organism: Luffia ferchaultella; assembly: GCA_949709985.1. Classification (NCBI taxonomy): domain Eukaryota; kingdom Metazoa; phylum Arthropoda; class Insecta; order Lepidoptera; family Psychidae; genus Luffia; species Luffia ferchaultella. The sequence goes on from OX453244.1 coordinate 12,311,686, forward strand.
TCTTTAATTTTATTTTCTGCAAATTAAAAAGTTCGGAATACTACCAATACTTCCTTAACTGGAAATAATGGAACAACTGAGTTGCAGAGGTTCCACATGGAGCTAAAAACATGGAACTACTGGGACGTACCCAAATGTTGAGACATGCTGAGAAATGTTGACGAATGTCGAAACATACTTTTCGACTTCGACATATCGGACAGAATAATAGAGGTTTATATATGAAATTGCCATTTTAACTACTGGCTAGTTTGAATAAAAAGAAAACCTACACGGTGAAAGTTTTTCATTTGGGACTTTTTTCAAAGAAAAGCAATTTTGGTGTAAATTCAAAATCGATGAAACAATTCGACAATTTTAAATTTTTTTTACCCTCGCACCTGCACTTGAATTCACACGTTGAAAACATTCGACTACTTATTGAGATGTAGCTTGTACCATCAATACTGTGTTTTGTTAATGAGCACACCGTGCGTTTTTGATTTAGTCACTTTTGCTGTGAAAATTTTTGAATTTCTTAATGAACCCAGAGGTGGGCGAAACACTAAAAACTTTAAATGAAGAATTGCAAGTCATAGTGGAAGCTGATCCATATCAATCTATAGAATAAATAGCATGCGGTTTGAGGTTAGCATGCATGCCCACAACATTGACCCATTTGCGCCAAATTTGCAGAATTGAAAACAACAGCTAGTCTTTGGGCTTGGCACTGGTGGTTACCATTTTTTCCGCAATATGGACAGCTTTCTCTATGGAAAAACTTTAGTTTAGCCCGTGAAGCAGTAGATAGGTACCGCCTTTACGGATTTTGTTCAATTCTGCTCCTCAGAATTCTATCGTAAAGGCATTTCTGATCATATTAGGTGATAGAATCGGTTACCTACTCATTGAATAAAAATGTACTTTTTTTGTTAGTAAATTCTTGGTTTCATTTATAAAACAGTTGTCTAAGTGGAACAACACTTAACAACACTCAACAACGTATTAACAATTTGTGCGTTTACCCAGTATCAAAAGTACCTTCAGGCAATACGAAACAGCGACAGGCAATGAAAAGACAGAACTACATACCCACCTTCTTACAAAGATCGTTGTTTAGGTGTAAGGTTTACCGTATGAAGGGTTCGCAATGGTAAATTTGCGATGCGGCTCGCAGCCAACTCGTTACTTCACCTCAACCGATCGGTTCGATCTGTTGCGTTCCGACACATTCCGCCACTCGCGTAAAACACGTGATAACATCACCCATTCGAAGGATATCGCGATCTTCATTTTACCAGTCGCAGTTTGATGCGGTTGAGATACCATTTTTTTTACACCGCACATCGAACAGGATACCTACAATGTAGGTAAACTATCTCTTTAAATAATTTGACTCATATTCCCACAAAGATATTCAATTAGTTATTCTATGATAGGCTTTTAAAATTGTGGTGTTGCATAAGAACAGGTAGTTATGATGCGTTCATACTTTTGTAATAGTTTGCAAATATTGGTAAAAAATGGCATCATTTGACGGGCGAAATAATAACGCAGAAGTTATTTTCGCCAAAAAATATTATTGTATATATATATATATACATATATATGTATGCATTACTATATTTCAAATAAGTATATATTTCTTTCTTATTCCGTAATTTGTCCATCGAAATTTGTCAAATATAATATATTATTCCAAAACGCACGCGAATAATGACAAAATCCCTTTCAGTTCCAAAAATTCTATAATAATAATAACGTATAACATCACAACAACGTCTACGCCCCAAACTAAACATTAGCTTGTGTGTTGGGTACCAAGCGAAGACGCCACATATACATATAACAACCAAGACCCGGTACCAGTATCAATATTCATCATATATAAATACTGACCTGACCTGGGATTCGAACCCGGGACCTTCAGCTTCGTAGGCAGGGTCGTTACCCACTAGACTAAGTGGTCGTCAATTCTATTAAATAATTACTACTTAAGTGAACTAATACACTCCTACTGAATTGAGATTTCTATTAGAGAAAAGTAGAGGTATGAACCATCGAGTTCGAGGCGTAGGTACAGCTCTTTTTTTAGGCTATCTTCAAAATATAATAAACTGTGATAACCGCCAGTATCATTTTCGCATTACGCATGGTCAAAAGCTATTCCTTTACAGCTTGCCCTCCTTTATGGTTTATATATATCAATGTGTGTGTCATATAAGTAACTCTAGTCGCATAGTATAATGTGGTGAAGAGATTTCATGCGGTTGTGACACAATATGTCTGCAAAGGGCACTTTGCGTAAGTTTGTAATGTAATAAAGAAAGTTCTGCAACTGTATCACCCATCTAAGTTACTTATGAGGCGCTCGGCGCTCCAACGTTACGTTATTTAGTCATTTGTGAGCATGTAATTTGAATATAAACATGCAACCTAGTATAAAAATTAATATACAATGCGACATAAATAGTTTTCGATAGGGACTTTCATTCAAATACCAAGATTAATATATTATATTGTTTGTCCGTTCGAACTACCTGTCTTCGTAGGTAGTCTAGGAGCGGGTCCCCGATAACTCTAAGTCATCAAATCACAAAATGGAACTGTTTTTGGGTGGTGTATAAGTAACCATGAATGTCCGAAATGCTGTGTATCTTAAGATGTCCTAATGCGTGTTAACATTCAACAAGCGTGCTAGTTAAAGTCTGTTTTTTTTTATTATGATTATTTCAGTCTAATATCAAGGAATGTTGAGTTACACCACGACGACTTGGTTAAGTCTAGAAATGATTTTAATTCATTTATGATATTAGTGGATAGATTAGGTTAAGTTTGTTTACATCAATGCGAGGAATAAAACGGAGCAAGTCATGAGCTACCCAGACGCCTAATCAATTTGAAATTCAACCGAGATAAGTGAATGGTCCATCATTGTTGTAAAAATTTATATACGAAAACAACTGCGTGGTGACTGGCCATTACCTGGAGCGTTTAGTACAGTAGACAGAGGTGTAGTCATCATTTTATTTCAAAATTACTGCCTCGTGTAACAAAGTAGGGAGTATTTTTGATGGCTTTTATAAGTGATGCCAAAATGAAAGAGGTTGCCTTGTCTAGACCTGCAGAGCTATCGAAATTCAGCGTGATTGTAGGGTTGTTAAAAATGACTTAAATTGCGTCATCGAGTAACAAGGTGATGAATATGCCATTCGATAGTTTTTTCAACTACCGAATGACATAGGTTTCATCTTATTACGCGATGACGTAAATTTAAACCAAAATAATGACTGTACAAAACGTTCCAGGTAGCGCCTAGGCATCACGCTCTTTTTGTTTCCATATATTTTTTTATATACACCACCTTGAATCAGTCTCATCTAGTTACTCGATGACGTAGGGATATCGACGACCTGCTCTTAGACAACTAGGGTCGCGGTCGGACCACACCCTAGGTTGGGTCAGTCAGGTGTCACCACTAGCGGTCGACGAAGGAGATGACGCGACACAACACGCCGCCCCAACGACCGTTCTTAATTATTCAACCGACCGCGTCGACACCGTGATTGTGTTTAGATCCCACCGATCTACACTTGCGGAATTATTAATACCCTGCATCTAATTATATGAAGGGACAAATGCAAAATTGTTTGAATAGTTATGATGACAACTACATATGTATTTATAACCATAATTGTAGTTTTTAATCTTGACTATATATTATTTTTTATATTTATTAATAAATCGAACGTATACATGTCTTAATGTATAAAACACGTGCCAAGTCCAGACGATTTGTACCTACCTTTTCGAACGATTTGAACAATAATTTTCCAATCCTCCTTTTCCGGCCAGGTACATCCCACAAGTTCCGTAGTCAAACTCGAAACTCTTATACTTTTGTTACTTTTGTCCTGGTTGTTTTCCATCCGTTCGTACTTCCGTTTTACAGCCTCGCACAGTTTCAATTCTTTGTGGACTCAACATGTAAAATGCTAGTAAATGCGTCAATTGTAAATAGCAATAAGTATTCATAACAAAATTATCAAATATATTTTATGGACAGAAAGAATAAAGTTTTTTTTTCTTGCTTTCTTTCCAAAGCATTTTTTAATAGATTGAAGTTTCTTGAAAGAAAGTTTCAATTGGAAATACGCAATATTAGACGATTAGAAAAACACGGAGAAGTCAGGATACTGTTATAGATGCCATTTAGGAGCATTTCATGCGCAATATTCAATTACATAGAATAATCACAAGAAAATTCTTTGCATTTTTAATAATCTGTCTAAAGACAGTTCCCGCGAAGGGATACCCGAAAAAAAAATCATAGTTAAATGTATAGAGCTAAAAATATACCTGAGTACCTACCTAATTTAGTTTTCATAATTTCTCTACATAATCTTATTGTATATCAAGACATCTGCCTGCCTGCCGGTACCTAATCAATTCATTTTGACTTTCAATAAGTGTGTGTAAACATCTTATATAGATTTTATTTTTAAATTTCGAATTTAAATTTTAACGAGTTTGATTGAAAGTGGCGTAGACTAAACCGTGACAAACGTACAGACAAAATTATAAAGATTTTGTTTTTGCCGTTTGGCTGCGAAACTCTTACAACTTAAAATAAAAATCTACTTAAAAAATCAATAAATTTACCGATTCAGTGGTTTTTACATATTAACAGATATTTTTCAGATTTAGATATATACAATGGTGGTCATATAATTAAGAACGATTTGTAGTTCCAGAAATTTTCGATGAAATCGTGTAATATGTATTTTTGTGTCCTTCTTAGAAGTAATTAGTTATGACTGGAAACAGCCACGTGATCAAAGAAAACAGAATTAGGAATAGAGATATAAAATCCCTTTTCTTTTTACAAAATTCATTAACACTAAATAGTAACTTTAAATACAAATGAAGCTGGACAAATAATTCAGAACGTTTAATAAACTTATTGGAGGAAACTTATGTTAAATAAATTACATTGATCCGAAAGCACATTAAAAAAGGCAAATAAATAAATACATTTTATACTAAAATTAATTAATTTAATTTAATTAATTAGTAGTGTAAACCCGGTTTTTAATTACTGCCTTACCTGGCGAGCCATTGACTCTATAAATTTTTGACATTTTGCAAGAGAGATATCTAGAGTTCCATTCTTCTAGCATAATGTCGTAGATACAGCTCGCTGGAATTGCCACAGCCGATTTAATACACTTCTCTTGATTTCACACGAAAGATGTTCAATTGAGTTTTTTAGATCTGGGTTGTTAGCTTTAGTTTAGACAGAACTGACTGTGATATGAGGAACTCTTTAACGGTACATGCAGTATGCTTCGGATCATTGTCTTGCTGGAATTGTTTCTTCCAGTTTATTTTTGTATTGGAACTAATCCATGTTTTCTTTTATCAGCCTAGCAGGTCCAGAGAAGCATCCCCAAATTTTCTCGTTTCCTCAGCCATGCTTTAATATCACTTTTGTGTACTTGGAGTTGAATGCTTTATTCGTAGGGCGTCGTACGTATCGCTTTCCGTTAAAGCACACTATTTATTTTTATCACGTCAGAAAAAAGCGCATTTTTCCAGCGTCTGTCCGGTTTTCATACCTTCTTGCAAATGCGATACGGGCTTGCCTGTGGCGTTGTTTCTTCATGGATACCTTCCTTACCGTCCTTGCATACAAATGCTCTTCTACTAAACGCCTTCGAATAGTGTGTGCCGAGATCGCTGAAGGGTTGTTCACACCAAAATATTCTTTTCTTATCTCGTTAGACCCAGAAATACATTTATCTTTATTAATTATTGACCAGCCAGTAAGGCCTAATACTAGGTTCAGATCTAACGTATAAAAGTTATTTGTTTATTGTTTAATTAATAATATCTACAAATGAATGCGTCGCAAGTATGGAAATGTTTTGTGGTACTACGAAATAAAAATTATAATACAAGCAATAAGTAATACTAGTTTTGTCTTTAATCGTTCTTAATTACATGTCCACCGCTGTACAAGTTGTTCGTGCCTAAAGCATAATTCGAATATCTGATGGATTATTCTCACAATTACGTATACTTAGGGATTCATTACTGTAGACAGATACAGTTGATTGATGTACGCACTGTTATAATGCTCGTTTGTTCAATGAATAGTTCCGAGCTGGAAATACACGTAAAAGGCCGGCATTGTTTGTTTGCCTACAGAAAGTTTTTTGCAAGTCAAAGCTACAAAAGAGTTGTGTTGGACAATGTTTTTCAAATACCATGAACAGGCACCGTTTCAGAATATTCTTTAAAGGTGTTAAAATTGCACGAAATTATAGTAATTGAAAGTGATTTCAAATTACGTGAAGCTTTTCGACTCGGTCAATAAATAAATAATTCGCCGTTCAGCTAATTGCTTAGCCGGCGCAATTCGAAGTGGCACATGACGCTTTCCAGAATTTTACGAGGCGTTCCGTTCAGGGTAAACTCGAAGGAGGCGTGAGGGTTCGTGCGTACTGCGCAACGCTATGAATCAGCGATAAATTATAAATGCTTACTCTAACTTCTTACAGCAAGTACATACGAGTTCCATTTTCTAATAATCATGCACAACTCCTTTTGAGGAATTACTTTCTGTCATTAATGAAACGACATCTTGTGTAAGAGCCAATCCTAATTTAGTGAGACGATGACAAATGTTCTTCTTTGCTAAGAGTTACCTAAACCGCTTCGTTCTCTTCTAAGACTCCGATAATTACTGAATTTTCACTTTATTTGCTCTACTCGTATATCTGTAAACCTTATTAAATTTTATACAGATTAGCATATTTGTTACACTTGACGAATAACATTCTGCGTATAGCTTTTAACTTTTTGTTCGTAAAAGACACGGAAGTAAAGTGCTAGGCGGCGGCAACGCGACACGTTCAACCTATTTATGGAACTAGAGTAAAAATTTCCCGGCCTCAGGCTAACCGAATCGACGACATGCCAAACATTTTATAGTATATCCTTACTTACATTTGGTATTCCTATTTTGTATCCGTTTTGAAACATGAACTTTCAACATGGAAAAGAAAAGATGTATTTTTTCGCTAAATTTTATCCTCGTTAAATGGCTAACGATACAAAGCATTGAGACAGAAAAAACACCTAAGACTTCCAAGAACACTGGGTGGTTGTGTTTTTCATTTCTATACATACTTTGAACAATGCTTCAGTTGTCGATAACATGTACTTAGATAAAGATGGTTTATTATTATCCCTTGAAACACCGACTTGAAATGACTCAGAATAAGGCATTGGCGTTTTCTGAAAGTGACATTAAATTATCAAGTAACTTTTAGTGTGACGGGATAGGAAAGCGGCCTTAAACGTATTTCTGTAGAGCAATCATTGTGACAATATTAATCAACAAACTGAAGTTTGTAGTTGCTTTGATTTTATAAACAATTGTTATTTTTTAAGCATGATTAACCTCCGGTTCTTACTATAATAAAACCCATAAATAACTAAAATAGTTAGTAAATAACCGAATATACTCAGCTGATCAGGGTCATATCAGCTATTACTGCAATTCTTAGTCAAAATGTGCTCTAAATTCAAGGGTAACAATGAAAATCCGAATCAGACGATGGGAAAACTGCAATGTGTATTGATAAAATATCACTTGATCCAAAAGTTTTGTGTCTGTATTTGTTGGAATATATTTTTTTATTTAACAAATTAAAAATAGAATTTTTTAGAAGCGTAACTGTGATATGTATAAAGTTGTAGTGTAGCAACTCTATGCTATTGCTATGTGGGCATGGTAACCCTAAAAGTCTTCTTTGCTCGCTGGTCCGTCTTGTCGTAATGTCTTCGTAAGTTATTTAATTAATTGTAATATAATTTAGTAACCTTATAAATAAACTATTAACAATGTGAGGCGTATTTAATTGACGTGTGTTTCAAAATTAACGAAACAGCCTTAAGGAAATATGTATAAAAACGTGAAACGTCCATATGACGTCACGACTACGGGCGGCATGGTGGGCGGCGGCCGTGTACAAAGAAATACTAGGTATATGTCAAATATCGAAGTTAGACGGTTTTAGAGGGAGCGAAATTGCCCACAAAACCGTTAATATTTTATTATTCAACATCAGTTGGCAATATTACAAAAAAAAATAAAACGTTCCAAAATTTACATTTTGCCTGTTTCGTCCCCGTCGTCTTAACAATAAATATCAGTTTTCTTCTCAATAACCATAAAACCCGGGAAGATAGGTCTCTGCTTGTAGGTTGGGTAAACCATAATGGTAGTCCATCCCCAAAGGGAAAATGAATACGTTAGCGATCGGACACTTCCCTCGAATTACCTCTGGTATACTAAGCTTAATTTATTGAATACGATATAACGTAAAAAGTGTTTAAGAGCCCTATCGTACCTTTTAAGGATTGTATTTATTATTGAAAAGGGCCTCCAACGGCGACTTGTTTTCGTATTAAAACAACAGTGCGATTCCATTTTATTTTACATTTAGTACTCACATTAGCCGTTTCATGTTCCATGTTCGTTTCATCCAACCGATTACATAGTAGAGATGCAGATCTTAGCTGTCAAAATCTCTCGCCATCATCGAATAATATAAAGCATCATTATCATTATTCCCCGAATAGCGAATGATACTTTATAGTATTCGATGATGACGAGAGATTGTCTAATATAAACTTTAGAAGAAAAAGACTACAGATTTAGAAAGATGTATGATTTAATCTATAATCCCCGCGCACGGCCTTCACATCTGCCATTTTGGTTCACGTTCTTTCCATCGATGGATCTGACAGTAAAAATAACTATCATTTTAAATGTAAGTTTTTTACATTACCCTCCGCAGTCGAGTAAAAACTCTGAAGCAATAACTATAGATAGGTTTATTATTTTTTCAAATGATTTTTGACCCTCAAAATTGTCTTCGGCGACTGCTAAGTAACCCCACTACCTCAGTTCCTCCCTTTTCTTATGTCTATGTTAATAAACCTGTATAATTTCAGACTTAGATGTCGTTTTTTTTTGTATCGGGGTTTTTTAAATTTAATTTTTATTTCAGGCTATTTCATAAGTTTTATTAATTTTTTTATAAAGTAAGTACTCAAATATTTTAACCTGAGAATAATCCAGTTTAAACCACTCCTCAAGCAAAGCAACATTGCATTGAAATCGGTTCATCCATTTGGGAGCTACGGTACCGCAGACAAGCATACAGGCAGATAGAAGGATGAAGTGTCTAGTCGTCCGCTAAACGAATGAATAAAATAAATTATTCGTCAGATTCTCTGATGAATATACTTAACCTTTTACGAAGTGTCTAGTCGTCAGCTAAAATAAACTACGTTTCATCTAAATTTACAAACGTACAGGTGTAACTCACAATTACGTATAAAACGATGAAGTCACTTACAAAGTTTCACATCCGTGCTACTAACTACTGAGGAGTGTTCTCATGAGGAGACAATCTTGGCTTCAACATTAATTCGTGGTAAAAATCATGGTTAACTATTAAAATGCAACGTATATACAAAGTTTCGTGTTCGTGCTATTAACTGTTGAGGAGTATCCTCATAAGGAGACAACATTGGCTTCAGCATCAATTCGTGGTAAAAATCAGTGTTAACTACCAAAATGCAACGTATATGCAAAGTTTCGTGTTCGTGTTATTAACTGTTTAGGAGTATCCTCATGAGGAGACAATCTTGGCTTCAACATTAATTCGTGGTAAAAATCATGGTTAACTATCAAAATGCAACGTATATACAAAGTTTCGTGTTCGTGCTATTAACTGTTGAGGAGTATCCTCATAAGGAGACAACATTGGCTTCAGCATCCATTCGTGGTAAAAATCATGGTTAACTATCAAAATGCAACGTATATACAAAGTTTCGTGTTCGTGTTATTAACTGTTTAGGAGTATCCTCATGAGGAGACAATCTTGGCTTCAACATTAATTCGTGGTAAAAATCATGGTTAACTATCAAAATGCAACGTATATACAAAGTTTCGTGTTCGTGCTATTAACTGTTGAGGAGTATCCTCATAAGAAGACAACATTGGCTTCAGCATCAATTCGTGGTAAAAAATCAGTGTTAACTACCAAAATGCAACGTATATGCAAAGTTTCGTGTTCGTGTTATTAACTGTTTAGGAGTATCCTCATGAGGAGACAATCTTGGCTTCAACATTAATTCGTGGTAAAAATCATGGTTAACTATCAAAATGCAACGTATATACAAAGTTTCGTGTTCGTGCTATTAACTGTTGAGGAGTATCCTCATAAGGAGACAACATTGGCTTCAGCATCCATTCGTGGTAAAAATCATGGTTAACTATCAAAATGCAACGTATATACAAAGTTTCGTGTTCGTGTTATTAACTGTTTAGGAGTATCCTCATGAGGAGACAATCTTGGCTTCAACATTAATTCGTGGTAAAAATCATGGTTAACTATCAAAATGCAACGTATATACAAAGTTTCGTGTTCGTGCTATTAACTGTTGAGGAGTATCCTCATAAGGAGACAACATTGGCTTCAGCATCCATTCGTGGTAAAAATCATGGTTAACTATCAAAATGCAACGTATATACAAAGTTTCGTGTTCGTGTTATTAACTGTTTAGGAGTATCCTCATGAGGAGACAATCTTGGCTTCAACATTAATTCGTGGTAAAAATCATGGTTAACTATCAAAATGCAACGTATATACAAAGTTTCGTGTTCGTGCTATTAACTGTTGAGGAGTATCCTCATAAGGAGACAACATTGGCTTCAGCATCCATTCGTGGTAAAAATCATGGTTAACTATCAAAATGCAACGTATATACAAAGTTTCGTGTTCGTGTTATTAACTGTTTAGGAGTATCCTCATGAGGAGACAATCTTGGCTTCAACATTAATTCGTGGTAAAAATCATGGTTAACTATCAAAATGCAACGTATATACAAAGTTTCGTGTTCGTGCTATTAACTGTTGAGGAGTATCCTCATAAGAAGACAACATTGGCTTCAGCATCCATTCGTGGTAAAAATCATGGTTAACTATCAAAATGCAACGTATATACAAAGTTTCGTGTTCGTGTTATTAACTGTTTAGGAGTATCCTCATGAGGAGACAATCTTGGCTTCAACATTAATTCGTGGTAAAAATCATGGTTAACTATCAAAATGCAACGTATATACAAAGTTTCGTGTTCGTGCTATTAACTGTTGAGGAGTATCCTCATAAGGAGACAACATTGGCTTCAGCATCCATTCGTGGTAAAAATCATGGTTAACTATCAAAATGCAACGTATATACAAAGTTTCGTGTTCGTGTTATTAACTGTTTAGGAGTATCCTCATGAGGAGACAATCTTGGCTTCAACATTAATTCGTGGTAAAAATCATGGTTAACTATCAAAATGCAACGTATATACAAAGTTTCGTGTTCGTGCTATTAACTGTTGAGGAGTATCCTCATAAGAAGACAACATTGGCTTCAGCATCAATTCGTGGTAAAAAATCAGTGTTAACTACCAAAATGCAACGTATATGCAAAGTTTCGTATTCGTGCTATAAACTGTTGAGGAGAATCCTCACGTGGAGACAATCTTGGCTGCACTATCAATTGGTAGTGATAATCATGGTTAACTATCAAAATGCAACCTATATACAAAATTTTGTGTTCGTGCTATTAACCGTTGAAGAGCATCCTCATGAGAAGACAACCCTGGCTGCAGCATCAGGTCATGTTTATAATTTTAGTGTATTGTCATCGAAGTTACATATGTCTTCCAATTTTCAGAACGATAACTTCAGTGGAAGTGGGTGAAAATCGCGTTCTAAAATTCCATTACATACAAACAAACAAACATACAAACAAATATACAAGCAAATAAACATACAGGTGTAACTAATATAAGTGTGTTAAAAACATTTGAGTAGGTTAGGCTAAGTCAATGCGAGGAGCGAGTGGCGAAACGCAGCAGAGCGACGAGCTATTCAGAAATCTATTGATCAATTTAGAATTTGGTTCATATAGGTGGTAGTATTCTATTTAAAATTAATGTGTATTTTTTTTATTTCCATTTTTCTGCTACAATATATATCTGGTATAATCATACCATCAAGAGTCATGAAACATTAAATATTAATGTTAAAAATCGACCAACTACTGAAAAATAACTAAATGTTATCGCACGATCAATATATTTTATTCATCTGTTTAGCGGACAACTAGCACCCTAGAAATATAGCTTAGATCATCCCAACAACTGAAAAGACCGCATCAAAGTCACGACGGGCACGACGCCACGGACAGACATACAGGGTGAGATTTTTATGACCAGCCAAACTTCAATACAATGACCTTTGATAAAAATCCGTTGGCCGTCTTGTTCCCTTTTAGTATCGTTCAATAGGAAAATATTCAGTTAAGCCTACGTAAACCTTTCCCAAAACTACCAATATTACTAGTCACATTACGAGGACGCCAGTGCACGAGCACACGCCCCGCCCTCATTCAGTGCACGTGCAGACGCCCCGCCCAAGCTCCGCCCTTTCGCTCTGCATTCGCAGTACGACCACCATAGATAATACTAGCACGTCGTATTTTTGAAAATTTATGATTATCGAATGATCTCATTTATGAAGGCTCCTACTCAGTCGTAAAAACTCTCTTGAAAACTTTGGTTTGACAAGGCCTAGGGGACGATTCAAATTGATGACATCATCAATGAGTTTCAAAAATACGGCTCCTTAAGTTGCAAATTTTCCCTTCATACTTAACGGGCATAGGACCGTCAAATTGCAAAAGGCTTGTTTTAGTTATTATCTGCGATTAAAATAGAATCGAAATAAATGAAATTGAAAAAATGAATAGGTACATACCTAATCTATTTTGATTAATGTACTCGTACATTCGATAATTGATTAACAATTCTGAACAGTCCTTTTTCCTTTCGCAATCAGGCGTATTTAAAAAATTTTAATCAACTTATGTACAATCATTAAAATCGAGTTAAAATCCACTTACCACTTCAAAAAATTAACCTACTTTAACAAATGTTCAAAATGTAAGCCATTCATCTCCAAACCGAGTCTAGCACGTTATTGTACATTGTCTCGTAATTTACGAAGTACCCCAGTGTTGTTTTGCACTTCACTAAAAGCACGCACAATCATAATCTTTGGGCTCCGCGTAAAGTTTGTCCACTTAAAATGTAACATCTCACCATTTCGTAATATTCGCGATTTGTAAAGTATCGCGGGCTACGCACAAGCTAACGTTCGGTTTAGAATCGCATGGCTGACTGAGCTCCGCGCCGCGCTCCGCCGTCCGGCGTCCGCGCAAGGTGGGAGTGGGGTCAATGAATGGGGCCGTGCGCCTCAGCGATCAGCTGATGCGGCGGGACGTAGGTATTAGGTATCGTTATGTCGTAGTAGAAGGAAGCCAAATATTGTTAAAAAATATTTAGGATATTTTTATTGATTATAAATATTTGACCTATATTTTTATTTACGTAATGAGGTCTATTGGTGATACCTAACATCTAGGAACATTTTGGCTGATTAGTAAAATCTCTCCCTGTATAGATGGACAAAAAATCGAAATGTAACTTGGAGAAGCATCCCGATTACACTAGTTTTCAATTGAAAAAACCGCATTCCGGAGCTACGTTACCGCAGTCAAACAGACAGATAGAAATCTGACATAGTTAAATGAATTATCCCCATTAAACCAGCTTTTAATTTAAAAAAAACGCATACAAATCGTTCTCTCCATCTAGGGCTACGTTGCCACAAACACATGCACACATGGCCTTAAACTTATGACACCCTTCAATTTCGATGTCGCCGGGGGTTAAATACAAACCGTGGCAAAGGCCTAATGACTGCAGTTTTGGTATATCAGTAATATTGTTTTAGGTGCTAACACCCCGCACCCCTACTGACCTCATCTCAAATAAGTGAACAGTAAAACACTTTTCACGTTAAATTAATAACGTAAATCTTAACCGGAGGCCCGCACCAACAGAATTATTTCGCATCGACTAACTCTTAAGGGTTTCTCGACATCTTCGCGCCGGTGACACCCTAGTGTGCCTCCTGGCCGCTTCGATGAAGTCTTTGGAGCTTTCGGGCTAACTATACGCGTCCTTATTCTGCTTCAGGCGGTTGCTTAGTGGGTGTAACTCCCACATACCCCGCGAGCCCGGGCGCGCGGAAGCTGTAGAGTTTAATCCGCCTTCCCACCGCAAGAGAAAAAAAAGGTGCTAACAGTGATATTAATGATTCTAATAATTCTTAACTTATAACAAGTCTAATTTTTCTTTTTAGGTTAGTCGATAAAATTATCGCTGATGTCCGTCATATATAATTTTTTGTGCGACTATTGGTTAGTCTACACTAGCAAAATCCATAGGTGAGATTACGAGAAATAGTTTAATACCTGTTCATCGAATTTCATCAAGTTCTTTGCAAGGCACAATAAAAAAAAGTAATGCACATATGCTTTGCTCCCTTTGCATGCGCACTTGATTAAATGATGAATAATAAAACAACGTACGTGTATCAGCCATACAGACATGTATTTATAACTGACTCTTCTCGTTCTGATCCAATTCCTTGGGCTGGAATTGCGAGCGAGCAGTTAACATGCAGTGACAGCATCGATTAACTTCTATTTTTATTTATCCTATCGCGTCAAACTGACCCCCGAGCGAGTGAGTGGACAGTACGTCCCATTTCATAAGAGACATCGATCTCAAAGAGCTTTTTCATGTTCTACTAAAACTAATACATAAACTAATGTTTAATGAATACCTCTTTGACCCAATTTTACCGGAGCACAATCGCTCTTATTATATTATATGACGAATAACCTTTACACATTTGAATTCAGATTCCGGTGAAGGTAAACATTTGTTATTAAGTGCCTATAAAAGTTAATACCAGGTAAAATCTGATAATCACTACATAATAGACGGTCAGTGACTCAGGTCAGCCCAGCGAGTGACCCCGTACACAATGCGATACTCATTGTTGCTGAGTACCTGCGGGATCGATTATTTCTATTTTACGTCCAGTACTGTGAAAGCGACGCAGTAGGACTGTTCCCGCTCTTTAAATAATCTATCGGGAAAACTGTGACCTACTTCTTGCATGTCCCTCATAAATTTCACATCAATATGCTGCACAAAGGATCTTGTAAGATTAACCACCAATCCTTGACTCGTATAACGATCTACGCAACAGTATAAAATATTTCAAAAATTATGCGTAGCCCAGTTTTGTACAGAGCGCCGTTCTTTGTTGTGAAGCCATTTGTTATAATCGAGATTAAACGACGAACTTTGACACGCCAACGTAGAGCTTGTCGCGATGATCTATAGAGATAAATTTTAATGGCTCTTGAAAAGTGACTTCCAGACACCGTTGTCAAAAGTTGTCCACGTGGATTCTGATTATTTATTTTTACGCAATCGATGGAGAAAATGAAAACTAAAGAAAAATTAAGAAAATCAACCTGAGTAGAGTTTATTTGTCGCACACCTACATACTAAAGTTGGTTCCGTAGGCTGCGTGGGCGGCACAAAAGTTGATTGAATTTTACGTGTCCTTGCTGGCGGGGACGGGAAGAGGTCGTTCGGAGTCAGAAGGGCGTTGCCACTGTTAATTAGCAATACTATTGGACGCTCATGCACTTGTGTTTTCATCTTTTGAGTAATATTATGCAAAACACAATATATCATATGGTAAAATGTGAAAGGGCAAATATTAAATTTTATTTGTAGTCAATACCAATTAATATACCTAACAATAAAACTATGTTTTTTACTAAATGTAGTTTTCATATTTTGAAAAAGAAACTGGTGAAATCTATGATTTCCGTTCTAAACATCAGAGGTATTTTAAATTCGAAAGACAGGTGGACTTAAGTAATATATGTTTATTTAATAATAATTCATTTATTTAGAAACTTTTTAGATATATTTTAGCTTAATCTATTTAAAATCAAGTTTAGTGCTTATTGTAATATTCAACATAAATTAGTTATTATAATGGTACGTTCAGGCATTAATATTAGAAAAGTTTTGATATATTTATACAAACCGCGTTATAATATATCACGATCGAATCCAATAATTATTTAAGAGGTAAATTTTATCTACGAATACATGTCAATCATATCGTATATACCTATTTAGCTTGAACCTGCTTTAAAAAAAATTAGAAGAGGACAGCCAACTGCTGCCTTCAATGTTCTGCCTGCTCAATTAAGATGTAAGTAAAAGCACCGTTCTTCCACCAACTACGGTAATTAACTCCCTGCCCAAGTGTAACGAAAGCAGTTATCTCGAAATAATGTGGAACTCGCGTGAATTAACGGAGAATCTCTTAATTTGGGCTAGAGAAAATTAAAAGTATACCAAATTAAATACATTATTTCATATAAATGAAGAACTTATATAAATTTTGTAGGTTCATGAAGTCTTTAAAATACGTCTTAAAGATAATTCAAAAGAGACCTTATCGTAAGACCATGCACACGCACTCTCTTAACGGTGCGCGGTGGTGTCATCCTGGAGATGACTCAACATACTGGTCCGGCTTTCGTGTTTGACCAGTCTATTGCTTTCGATGGAAGTTTTATCAACTGTTGCGACTGATATGAATTTTCAAATATTTTGTGTTTTGTGTATTTCAAAATTTTAATTATAATCGTCTACGATTAAAATTAAAATTTTATTTTTTTATTTGTGGCAAAGTAATAAAACTTTTTTCTTCTTCAGTGTACATGGATTAATCTATGATGGCTTCTATCTACGTAAAATGTTAAAAGTTTACAAATATAATATGGCAAATTTCTATTTATTGAGTGTTAACACGAATTTTATATAGGTGTACAGATGCATAAATACAATTATATCACATTACATTCTCTGCGTTTCTTTCGAAGCTCTAACAAAGAATGAAAATGCAGTTTAAAATATAATTCCATAACAATAAATCCAAGAAAAAAATGTACCGACTTCCTGCTATGGCGCGGCCGAACGTTTGGTATTCAGGCGAAGGTAATGGTCAGTAAGTACCTTAGGTCATCGAGTCGCCGATGTGTGCTGAGACAGAGTACCACTACAAAAGCGAATTTCTCATTCGCGACGCGCACTCACACCGACTAGACTCAATGCGTTGTAACCGGACAGTTTATTTAAGCATTTCCCCAAGTGTCTAGGCGCGTTATAAGAAAGAAGCCAGCATCTCGTAATTGTTTGTAGTTTCGTGGTTAGCGTTTGTTTTATTCATATCAGACATTAAAAAAAAGGTTAGAAAATAAGAGGATTTTATTTTGTATCCAGACTTTTCAATATGTCTATATTTACTAAAGCTGTTTCAATAAATAAATATTATTATAATAAAGATAATTTTCTAGGTTTTCAAAGTTGTAGATTTCGAATATTATATTACTATCTGTTAAAATCAGTTCAAATACAGATTCAAGATTGTTACACATTCCTGTAGTTGTTATCTTTTATTCTTACTCGTTCACCGACCTAATTTATTACTTGACTATCACTACTGGTGACATAGAGTAAATAAACTCGACAGCGGCGTTTGATTTTAATAGAGTCAGAAATGTCACTTCACAGTGTCGAAATTGTCAAACGCAATTTCACGGGGGTGAAGGCTGGCGCGCGGGGAACTCGCGGATCGAAGCCGGACTGAAACTCGCCATCTCGCCAAACGGTTACACCAGCTAGCTGGAGTATGAGAGGTTAGACGGTAAGCGCAGAAGAAGGCTTCTAATCAATTCGTACTTATATGACCAGTGAAGATTATTTCCTTAAAACTATGCATATTCAAAATTTGATGATCGGCGAACATGATAGAGTTTAAGGTAACAACTACATAAAAAATGTGACAAGATGCCGGCTAGGCGGTCAAAAGTTAGAATCGTCGTAGAACTCGTTTTCTAGATTACGGTAAGATAATTTAAGCTGACTAGATCCAAAAAATATTATCGGTACATCTATACGAGTTATTTGTTACAGATGTACGAAAAATATTATGAGCCTCGGCAAACTTCGTTTCTCGTCGTGATACTTCGTGTATGTGTTATGAATTTGAATTTTGACCTTATTCTTATAGAATTAATCAAATTCATACCTAATACACGAAGTATTATGACGAGAGATGAGGTTTGCCGAGGCGCATAGTTTATTTCGTACGTCTATACAATATTCTCTTGTTATGTGTAGACATTTTACGAATTGTGTTAAAACACTTTCGTCCAGCTGCGACATAATGCAACATGCGGTCGTGGCGGTATTCGTGCACGGCTTGGGACCGGTTGGCGACCGTGCTTATACAGACTATCCGGGCTATCCCGTGAACTGAACTTCTTGTATAAATCATAATCTTTTTATACTGATCGTCACTCTTTTAATTTATGAATGGTTTTGACTATAACTATGTAACAACAACGTCTACACCTTTTATTATTTTACAGTTTCAGACTAAACAGTAATTTTTTTAAATATAATAATTTTGAAAATGGTTTATTTTTTAGGCTTATCTGCGTTCATAAACAAAAATGTAGTTTACTTAATTTTGATCAGACAAACAATGATTCCCGCTCATCGTATCAAAACATGTACCTACGTTTAGTGTACCTACAGTTACTGATACAAGCAATTTTAATTCATAAACAAAAAATATTGAATGCTTTTTACGTAGTTTCCTGAGGTACGAGATAGAGTCTTTGAACTGGATAAATTAAATCAAAAGTAAATTAAAATTGAAATCGAAAAGAACTGTTATGGCATAGGTGAAAACAAATCTGTCCTGTGCACTAGAAATCATGTGCGCGTATGACGTTAGATTTTAATTTGAAACTGCGAAACCTGGAAGCTTAACGTAACTTATTCGAGACATTAAAGAATCTGCTGAAATTTCAACCGTTTCAATCGTATACGTTCGGTAGACACAGGCATACGTTTTCTTTTTATACGTACTTATATCGGCACAGTAAAATTATCAGTTAAACACGTATCAGTTAGTCACCGGATAGTATTGTTTATGCTTTTTTTTTGCATCATTTAAGTATTTAATTTGACAATATTATTCTTGTCTTTTAAGAATATTGTCAACTGGAACGTATTATTTAAAACCGTTGATATATTATTACATGGATGCGGCATCACAATAGTACGTACGTACATGGCCCGCAAATTTCCGGAGTTATGTGACGAATCGTCACATACTCCATATTTCTAGCTGTCTCTTTCACATCCTTTCTTTATTTTTGTTTCAATGAAATTTGGCATGTACCTAGCTGTGGCGACAACCGATTAGTGATGTATATCATCATCATCAGCCCATTTTACCCCACTGCAGGGGCTTAGGCCTCCCCCAGGGTGAGGAGGGGGTTTAGAGCTTAAAACGCTACTCCACTGCGGGTTGGGGATTGTAACGTCCGCCATCTATTGACAGTGTCCGGGACCGACTGCTTAACGTGCTCTCCGAGGCACGGAGTCAGTGATAATTAATGTACTTAAGTCAGAAAAACTCATTGGTACACGCCCGGATTCGAACCATGGCCTTATAAATTTGAGACAGGTTCGTTGCGCTCTGGGCTATCACGACAGGACGACGACGTGATGTATATCTATACTTAAAACTTAGAGTAGCTATAAAAATTTAAAGTTATATATCCAACTCTTCTTCGATACATTGAATGGTGGAACTTAATTTTTTCATTGTCGATGGTAAGAGATGACTAATAATGGCTGTTCAAACACACATGATTTCGTATGAAAACTATGTTAAATCCAAATTCAGAAAATGTGTCAAGCAAACAAAATATAGTCAACGCGTTGACTTCAAAAGTTTTGAGTTTAACCCATTTTTTGTATAGAACAGTAAAAAATAATCGAAATTATTTTTAATGTGTCTTTTCCTGCACTGAACTTAGAAAGAAAAAAAAAACTGATATTTTACATCCTTGTTTAACTTTAGAACAATCTAAAAGCATATTATAAACACCTTGGCAATTAATTCTGCGACCATTTGTTTGTTTGTCTTTAATAATGAGATTTTAATATTTAATGTACAATTGACAAAGTAAATCCGATTCACGTTCTGCACATTAATTTCTGTTTGTATTCAATTAACCAATAACAGCAACAGTCAGCAACACGGCGAAAAAAAATGAAGGTAGGGTAAATGGTTTGACTCGCCGCGCACCACCGCACGGGGAGGCACGTTTCGGGCCGCTTCTATTATAGAATGACCAATCAAATAACTATAAAGGTTAGCGTTTGAATTGATAACAAAAGTCATTAGCAGTATTACGAACAACTTGTTCGTCGTGTCAGAAGCATTCGACTTGTGGTTAGGGTTCCATATCTAACGGATAAAGTAAGAGCGAATTTTATTGTCTTCGTTCGTGTACATCTCATGATACGGTTAAAATTTATGTTATGTATGTGGAAACAGGCAGATAAGTTAATAGAAATTCTCATTGTAGCGAAACGATAGCGGTTCACTGTATTAGTATAAAAGACTACAAAGAATATTTTTTATGATTCCTTACTTACCTCAAAAGATAAAAAGCAGAAAACCCTTGTACGATCACTTTGTTGTTTGTTCGTCTGTCAACACCCTTTTGTCTTTTACGAAGTAACTGGTATAAGTATCAAGTTTGTATATTTGCATATTTGTAACCGATACGTAGATGTGAGATGTCAATAGGTATGAGTTAAAATCTTGAAATTAAAACTCTACTGTGTCTCCCATGCGTGAAAAATGAGTAGAAAAAAATACCCATTCGGAAGAGGCTCGTTGAATAGATATTTTAAATTCAATGAAGTAAGTACTTTGATAGTATTTTAAAATTAGGTCCTGTTTACGATATATTTATCTAATAAGTGGGTTTTTTTCTTAGTTTCACGCCCTCCTCTCTCTAACGATTGTACCTACCACTGTTCCGAAAAAAACTGAAATAATTATTCGTATCTAATAATAGGGCATAGTACAAACTCACTACGAAAATCATCACGACCGTCTAGGCTCAACTAGTTCACCAGTTGTAGTGAATAAACTTTAAGACTAGTTCTCCTCTAAAGAAACTAGAATTTTGGTTATGATAAGTTTTTGTTTTTGATATTATACTAGCTAAGCTCTACCTTAGCGTGATCCAAACCGCACTTGACCGAATTTTTATGAACTAGGATTTCTTTCGTGTCAGTATGTGTACTTTATAATAGTTAGTTAGCATCAGTATAAACAGCCTATAACAGTTGTATAGATATCTTATTTTAAAGAGAATCGTCGTACACGAAACCTTTGTTGGCGCAAATCCACTTTCTTTTAGCCTTATTTATCGTTGGCTATACTTATCACATTGTCATCTTTAAATCATTATTGAGCCAATTATGAAAACACGACTAGGAACTGAATTTGAGCAATGGCGTGGCGCCCATAAACCTGTTTGGATTTATGGCAGCGTTAAACATTAGTGTTGCCTAAATGCACTGTCGAATGATCATTAATTGTTCGGGCGGTAGAAACGGCGCGGCTCGAATAAACGTACCAATTAGACCATGTTATGTGGCGAATAGCTCAAATAACTTTTTAAAAACAAAAAATATTTATTTTAAATATAAATTTAATTAATAATAGATTTTACAAGAAACGTGTATTCGGTGACAATGACTTTGACAAGAATGACTAACTGAATTGTGAGTTACAATACTTATCGCTACTGAATATATACTAAAACTTATCATTAGTCAATAGTGACAGAACAAGGTTCGGTGATTAGAAACTTGTGTACGTGATGGGCGAAAGGTTGAGTTTGTCTAATGATAGGAATATTCATTACAATGGAATGTTGCTAGAGCTATTAATGATGAAATCAAATAGTTACAATAAAAGTAATAATAATATTTATATCTAAGAATACCTATACTACTATCATACATAGAATAACGTATTATTCATAACATAACATTTCTCCCCCCTTAGAATAAAGCTTGTCCTTTTCTGGACGAGCTTTGTGTGTTTTCGAGGTCGGAGTCATCTTCGGAGATGCAGCTGGTGGATGGAAGTGCTTCTGTTGTCGATGTCATTGGTGACATTGATAGCATGACTTGGGTCTGTCGTCGAGGTGTTCTGGAGTTATCATAACAATTATTAAATATATTTATACAGCCGGGATGTACATCATCGTTATCATGACGATTACGACGTCTTGCAAGTAGTCCAAGTGGGCAAGTTCGGAAACATTTATATGTGAGGTAGCCGGACATGGCAAGTCCGATTATTAAATATAACCAAGTAAATTTTGATTGGTGTTTTTCAGTAAACTTTTCGTTTCGGATTCTGTCGATATCCTTTGAATATTCTTCTAGTTTATTCTTTGCTGTTTTTAATGAGTCTAATGGAAGTTGGTTGAGCTTGATCGGTAATAATGATGGAGATTGAAAATTTTCATTTTCTTTGTAGCACTCTTCGGTGCGTATGTCAGCTAGGACGATAGGATGTGAGATATTCTTTGTTATAGTTTCTTGAGCAATCAAGGAAGTAAAGCCAGTATGAAGTTTGCAGTTTGGTTTTAAAGTTATGATTCCTGAGTCTTGAATACTGATGTGAGTAATTTCATTTTCGCATTGTAGTACACATGATGTTATGTTGTTTAAGATGTATAGCCAGTTGTTTCCTCCAAGTGGTTGAAATGTGTTTATTCTCGCTGGAAACGTTGTAATGACACAGCTGTTCGGTAATGACGTTGTAGTACTGCGCAGGATTTCGATTTCGCAGCAGGGATGTGTTATAGCATCGTAGACGACGACATTTTCGCAAACCATTTTCTTGGCGGCGTATGTGTTGCAGTTTTCTAAAGAGTTCAGCACGATGTATTGTTGTTCATTCAGGTTTGTGGCTATATAGGAATGGTCGGACAGGATCGTTGAATGAAGGGTAGAATCAGGGTGTTTTATTGGTATTGAATAAATATAATAAAGTGTAAAGGGGTTGTTTTGTACTAGAGGAAATTTCAAAATATATGTGAGTCTGCCACTATATACGTAGCTAGTTAATTTTGATGATTCTAAAATTTCGTGTATGTTTTCAATAGTTACTGGGGCTACTAGATGATTAGAAGATCGTATGTGATTGGATAACAAGAGTTCTTGGTATAGTCTTTGCGTGTTAATTATGGAGGGATGAATTGCTCCGGATTTGACAAATAAAATGCTCGCCAAGCAATCATCAATTTCGTGTTCTAAATTTGTGATTAATTCTAAAATTTCGATAGATAATGAGGATATTTCTTCGGATGCTT
The DNA here is from genome assembly GCA_949709985.1 of Luffia ferchaultella. Taxonomy (NCBI): domain Eukaryota; kingdom Metazoa; phylum Arthropoda; class Insecta; order Lepidoptera; family Psychidae; genus Luffia; species Luffia ferchaultella. The sequence goes on from OX453244.1 coordinate 12,335,018, forward strand.
TGAGATCAAACAGAATTTTACCTGTTTTATTTATGTAATTATCGAGTCGATTAATATTCTCGTTTATAATTATTTCATTAAGGGAAATCTTGGAAATCGTATTATTGAAATTAGTAATAGTAGAATTTGTTATTTGAATCTGTTGTTTCATGAGGGAAGTTAGATCCAATTCTTGTTTTTCTAATTTATTAATGCATGATTCATAATGATGTGCGTCCTTTGCATCTGGAGTGCCGATAAGCCACTTTAAGACAGATCCGAGTCCGTCGAGTAGTTCTCGTTTGACGCGGTGATTTTCGCCTAGGTATAAATTAAATTCGGATAGTCGATTTTCTATGTTTTCCATGCTGACTTTTAGGAATGATTGTGTCGTTTGCGTTATAGTGAAAGCGGGATATTTTCTTAATAGGTTTTGGTAATTACTCGCGATTCTACGTAACGAGTCTCGTTGTACAAAAAGAGGTTTTAAGTCGCGATAGATGACTAAGGACTTATGTTAAATTGTTATATATTAGATTTATTGCTGTGAGGTGCTGGTTGAGGCTTGAGGTTCGTGTGAAGGATATGGCCTCAGTCGATCGGCGTGTACTAGTAGATTTTTACCGGACTTTTTAATCGTATAAGTTCCATTAAAGCCTATTCTTGTAATTTCATATGGGCCTTCCCATTTAGAATCTAATTTACTCGGGTTTGGTGACTTTAACATTACTTTTTGCCCTATTTGATAAGACGAGATATACTGAATTTGGTCGTCGTACCGGATTTTCGCTTTTTCTTTCATTTCTTGAACGTTTTGTTTGGCAGTTTCGCGGGCTAATTTAAGTCTTTCGTTAAGGTCTCGAACGTAATCGTCTGCTGAATAGTCTGATTTTGATTTTAATGAATAGAAGGTATTAGGTTTATAACCGAATAATAATTCGTGTGGAGTATAACCCGTTGACTGGTTGACAGAAGTGTTATGACACATGATTGCGAACGGAATCATCTGATCCCAATTGCTAAGGTTCCGTGTGTGATACATACGTATGTACTCACGAAGGGTTGCATGGAAACGTTCTAAAGCGCCATTGCTTTGAGGGTGGTATGCTGTGTTGAAGGTGTGGTTAGCCCCTAAAAATTTCATTAATTGTTTTAACACGCTATTCATGAATTCGGTTCCTTGATCAGAATGGAATCGACGGGGTACGCCATAGTGTTGACAAAAATGTAATAGTTGTTTTGCGATAGTTATAGCTTCTTTGTCTGGAATTGCATATGCTTGAACGAAACGAGTTAATTCGTCTTGTAATGTCAGTATGTATCTATTAGAGTGTGAAGAAATTTCGGAATAAGCTACTAAGTCGATCGATACTCGTTCAAACGGTTCAGTAGCTTGTGATGTAATGGTCATAGGTGCCTTAAAGTTTCGTCTTTGAATTTTATTTTGTTGACAAGTTAAACAGTTGTCGATATAGTTCTTGATGTCGTCAGTCATGCCCTTCCAGAAATAGTCCTCGCGAATTTTTCGAGTAGTTTCTATAATTCCACGATGTCCAGATAATGGTAGGTCGTGATAACTCTTTAAAATTTGGGGAATGTCATCTTTCAGTGGACTTGTTACTTTGTTGTCACATATAATTATTTCAACGTCATAGATGTCAGCTAAGTATGCGGTGATGTATAGCTGCTCATTTCCTTGCATTTTGCATGTTTTATCATGATTTAGATTGGGGACGTACAACGTTTCGCATTTATGGTTGTGTAAACAAGCTAGAAGAGCTTTGAAATAACTTTCGCTGTCCCAGGGATCGTAGTGTCTAGGTCGAGTAACTCCGAATAGAATATTTTGTTTTTTATTCGAGATTAATAAATCTATTTGATACAAAGTTTTATTTTTTTCTAAGAAAGGAGTGACCTGAGAGCATAAATTTATAGCTTCGTTAAAAAGGTAATTATGATCTAAGTGTTCGCTAGAAATTGGTATGAATATATTTTTGTGTTGATCTCGTAAGAGGTTGTCGGGGCTTGTTTTGAGTTTTGGTGTATTGAAGGAAGTGTAAGGGTTTTGTGAATAATGTTCATAATTAAGTTGAAGATATTCTGGACTATCGTCAGTTTGTTGATTCATATTCATGATTGGAGGGCGAGATAATGCATCTGCGTTAGTATTTTGTTTTCCGGACTTATAAATGATTTCGTAGTCAAATTCTTCCAGTTTTAGTCTCCATCTAACGAGTCGGCTGCCTGGATCCTTTACTGAGAATAGCCAGGTGAGGGGTTTGTGGTCGGTGACGATTTTGAACCTTCGACCGAATAAATATGGTCTAAAGTGTTTGACTGCCCAAACTATAGCTAAAAGTTCACGTTCTATTGTCGAGTAGTTTGTTTCGGCTTTGTTTAAAGTACGTGAGGCATAAGCTATAGGTAAATCCTTTCCTATTTCGCCTTGCGATAGTATGGCACCGATAGCATGGATAGATGTGTCTATAGTCAATATAAATTCTTTGGAAAAGTCGGGATACTGTAATATGGGAGGATTTGTAAGAATTTTTTTACATTGTTCAAAAGCTTGTTGTTGCGAGTCTGTCCATATGAAAGGTGTGTCCTTTTTTAATAAGCTTGTCAACGGTTTCGTTATATTACTGAAATTGGCAATAAACCGACGATAATAACCTGTTAGTCCTAGGAAAGCTTTTATGTCTTTACAATTTTTAGGTGTAGGGAAATTTTGCACTGCTTCTACTTTTACTGGATTTGGTTTTACACCTTCTCTAGATATAATGTGTCCTAAATATCCTACTTCAGTTCTAAGGAACTCACATTTGTCTGGTTGAATTTTCAGACGGTGATTTCTGAGACGTTCAAAGACTTTGCGTAATTTTTGTTCATGTTCTTGTAAGCTAGAGGCAAATATTACAATGTCATCTAAGTATACGAAACAACGTTCACCCTGTAAACCGTATAAGATATTATCCATGACACGTTGGAAGGTAGCAGGTGCGTTTTTCAGTCCAAAAGGCATTCTAAGGTATTCGTAGTGGCCATAGGGTGTGCTAAAGGCTGTTTTAGGAATATCTTCAGGGTCTACTTCGATTTGATGAAAGCCAGATGCAAGGTCTAGTGTAGTGAAGTATTGTGAGTGACCCAACTTATCTAAAATGTCAGTGATGTTTGGAAGTGGATAACTGTCACCTACAGTTATTTCATTGAGTTTACGATAGTCAATTACCATACGCCATCTTTGTTTTCCGGAAGCATCGAGTTTCTTAGGTACTATCCATAGGGGACTAGTCCAAGGTGATGAACTTGGTCGTATGATATTTTGGTCTAGTAGATTTTGTACTTGTGACTTGACTTCTTGTTCGTGTGTTTGTGGGAATCTGTAAGTTTTGCTACGAATTGGTGTATCTGAAGTGGTAATTATCTTATGTTTGGCTTGACTAGTGAATGTGAGTTGATCGCCTTCAATGTAGAATACATCAGTGAAATCGTTAATTGTTCTATAGAGGGAATCTAATTCTTCCTTATTCAAATGTTCATCCCTTATGAGTTTGTGTACTTCGGGTTGTCTATTGATATTATTAGCATAATGAGTTTGGCTTGGGAAAGTTGAATAATTTATACTATTTATCTGTTCGTCATAAAATGGAATGCAATTAACTAATGGCATTGATATCGTTTTGTCATAATTGGATGTATTTATGCACGTAATTAAAAATGAGTTGTTCTGGACATTAACTAATGCATTAGGAATGATGAGGTCATCATTAATAAGTTGTTTGTTAATGATAGCGTTTCCATCATTAATATTATTTGTCATGCATACTATGACTGTTTCTGTGCGGGCTGTAATTACTTGAGTATTATTCGAAAAATCTTGTTTTTCATTGAGATAAAAGAGTTTGTAAGTTCGATCTCGGATGCGCATAGTTTTGGATTGCATGTAAATACTGACATTGAATCGGGACATGAAATCGTTGCCTAATATACCATCAGCTTTAATGTTAAGGTTGGCGACTTGAAATTTATGTTTTGGTAGTGAATCTAGAGATATGTCCGCGGATCCGTATGTAAAAATTCTAGAATGATTTCCTGACACGCCTATTATAGATACGACATCGGTTTCGTCGAGTAAAGAGGTTCCGATTTTATTTTTGTGGATAACTGAGATTCCTGCTCCTGTATCTACTAGTAGTGTGACGGGTTGTCCTTCTACGTGTAATGTACAGTGTAAAAGATTTTCTGGTGGTACGTCGTTCAACGAAGAAATAGGATATGATTTCGAGTCGATATTCTGTATATCGGAATTTTTCGGAAAACTTATTTTGGGCTCGAGTTTTTGTTTGGAATTACGATATTTATGTTTGAATTTCGGATTTTTAATTTTATTACTTTTTCTGCGATTTGATTTAGGAGGACTTTTTGAGTTTAAATTAATATTTGGCTGATCAAAAGATTTAGTAATTGAGTTATTAGTCATGTTAGTAACAGTTTTAGGATGTATAGGAATTTGTTGTACATAAGATGTGGAAACATTTTGCAAATCGTGATTTTGTGATTTCGTAACATTGTTCTGAGATAAAAAGGAGTTTCGAGATTTCTTAAGAGTTTCTGAGTATAAAGGATTTTGAGGTATAATAAGATTTTGCGAATTACCAAATATCTGTGAGTTCGAAGGATTCTGTGAGTTAGTAAGGTTCGGGAGGTTCTGTGAATTTACAAGATTTTGTGAGTCAGCGAGTTTTCGAAAATTAATGTGTTTTTGCGAATTGATTGTATTTTGTGAACTAGGAAAGTTTTGTGTTTTCGAGAGGTTCTGTGATTTCGAGAGGTTCTGAGAGTTCGTATGATTTTGAAAATTAGTTTGAGTGAAAGCATCACGAGTGTGTCTCCGATAGACTGAATGCACTGGTGGACTGATTTCACTTACCCATGATTTAGTATTGATTGGTTGGTTTAGTTGTCGGTATATGTTTGGAGGTCTATTTTGTCGTTCAATATTTGGTGGGCGTTCAGTATGGTATCCGACGAGTTGCCCGCCTCGACGGTCATTAATGAGTTTAAATGATTCACGTTGCGCTCATTACGTTGTGAAAGCACGGGCTGAGGTAATTGTTGACGTAATGAGTTGTTATATTTTCTCTTGCGACATTCAGCGATAAGGTGACCCGGTTTTTTACAATAATTGCACGTTTTTGTTAGATATTGGTTGGTCGAACTATTTGGGGTAGTTACTTGTCGTGGGGGTGTACGTATAGGTGATTGATTAGGTGTTATGGGTTTATAAAGTATCCTTCTGGCGTTATTCATATTCCGAATTTTTTCTTCTTGAATCGCAAAGCGACCTGCATCTGCTAACGTTGAAAATCGTTGAGTTCGTAACATTATGCCCATTTCAGGGTGTAGGCCATTAATAAAAACATTTAATGCAGTTTCTTCCATACCTATGATTCTACCCGATAGTGTGTTATCACAGATTTCCGCTTGTAATTTTTCTGATATTTTGCTTCGACATAGTTCGACTCTATGGTAATAATCCACAACAGATTCATTATGTTTTTGGTGTAATGATTGCAGCTCTAAAGATAGGTGAGCTAATGTTTTAGTATTTGAAAATTTTTGAATTAAGAACGCTTTTAATATAGACCAATTTGCGTATTGTCTGGCATGGACATCCGACGCGCTTGTACCTATTATTTTGTTTAACGCGTAAGTAAGGAGTATATGAGATTGCTCGGGTTGCGCAAGAGCGAAGGCGGCGTCACATGATCTTACAAATCGATATACTTGTGTATGATCAGTTGTATTAAACTCTGGCACTAGGCTAATTAAAGTTTTTAAATCTAATTTTTCTGTAGAGTTTTCGAGTTTCGGAAGTGACATGGTGTAAAGTGTTATGTGAGGTATGATGTAATGTAACGAGATATTTATGTATATAAATGAGGTTTAGGTTGGATTAGGAAATAGCCACTCACCACAGTAATATCCACATCGTAGATTCGGCGAGATGTTGAAACCCTTCAGGTACCGCAGCTAACGTTGACGTAGGCGATGTTGTCCTTTGTTGTCTGCTAGCTCCGTTTTCTCGTCTTATGTACGCGTGAATCCTACCGACTGCGCCAATTGTTATGTGGCGAATAGCTCAAATAACTTTTTAAAAACAAAAAATATTTATTTTAAATATAAATTTAATTAATAATAGATTTTACAAGAAACGTGTATTCGGTGACAATGACTTTGACAAGAATGACTAACTGAATTGTGAGTTACAATACTTATCGCTACTGAATATATACTAAAACTTATCATTAGTCAATAGTGACAGAACAAGGTTCGGTGATTAGAAACTTGTGTACGTGATGGGCGAAAGGTTGAGTTTGTCTAATGATAGGAATATTCATTACAATGGAATGTTGCTAGAGCTATTAATGATGAAATCAAATAGTTACAATAAAAGTAATAATAATATTTATATCTAAGAATACCTATACTACTATCATACATAGAATAACGTATTATTCATAACATAACAACCAGCGATTGCGGACGCGGAGCTTTCAAAATAGGCACACGACTTTACGATTTCTGTTTGTTCGTGAACATCATGTTTTACCGATTATATTTCTCTTCTGCGATTATTTTCCTACTTTAATAATATATCCAACCTTTTTATTCAGTAAACAGTGACCTAATTCAATAAGATAGAGCGACGAAACCGTCTCTTACCTGAACCCTCCTAAAATGTCACGTCTACTTGTGCGGGGCGACCCCCTACTTTGTTGCTATTTTTATTACTGTTTTAGATCCAGGCGCCAAGCGCCAGGTAGCTTTAAATTTTTTATAGCTTACAAATGAAATCCATTGAAAAAGCAAACCGTAGGTATATATTATCGTCGAATTTGTAATTTTATGCAACGGCGACATTCTTCTATGACACATACGTTACATGTTCTATTCATCTTAACCGAATACGTGTGTTTCGTTGGTCAATAAAAAAACGAACTTGTGTAAGTCTTGGCGTTGGTATGTTACCGGCCGGCTTCGACGACGTGTCCGACACGTGAGTCACGTAACGCAAACGGTTATTTCTTGGAGATCGATCCAGAGACTTGTACGTATGCATTTCGTTAATGTTAAATCAATCATTAAAAATAAATAGTTTTCTTAGACGTGTCCAATGGGCGATGTGTATTCGTGTGATGTTATGTCAAATCGAAAACTGATTTCGAACCATACATATACACTTGTAGATCAAACCACAAAATAGTTAACCACGAATAATTTGATAGTAATGGTACAGAACAATACAGACCACTAAATGAACTTAACGAGATCAATAGGATTTTACTTGGATACTTTTTACGTGACTGGACAGGCCAAGAAAAATATTTAGACTATATTTGTAACCGCTACATAGGTGTGTAGGAAAAGCATGAAAAAAATCTAGGGTGTCTCTCATGCATGAAAAGACATGCCTCGTTAAATAGGTATTTAAAATCTAATTAAATACTTTGATTGTTTTTCTAAATTAGGTTTACGAAATATTCGGCTCTAAATTATCCGTTTTGGGTGTGTTGCATGTTCCCCATTCTAACTTTTGAAAGACTGTTCTGAATAGTCTGAAAAAAAAAATCTTTATTTATTAATAATAGTACCTACATAGTACGAACTTACTAAAAAATATCACGACTACTTAGGGTCAATTAGTTGATGAGTTTATAGCCAATCAACTTTATGCATAGTTCAATTGTGACCGAATTCATCATTTAGGTTTATAAGTTTTTTTGTTAGCACAAGTAGGGACCGTACCCGTATAGGATCACCTTCTAGTGTCTGTCTATTCGATTGTCACAGACTATTTTCTACGAATCTGCTAAACGAAAAAAGTTGCTATTCGGTACATATTTAAAAATGCAAGATTTAAAAAATGTTAAAGAAAGTATATGAAAATCGACCATTATTCCATTTATTAAAAAAATATAGTCCTTCACTTACATTTTACAAGAAATTCTTATTTTTGTTTTTTATTTTGAATGGAAGGAAAATTAAAAACTTTTCTCAAGTGCATCAGGTTACATATTAAATACTGAAAAACGCTTGTTTTGGGACATACAAATATATATTTTTTTTATAAAATTTTGAAATTCATGGATTAAAACATATTAAAGAAAAATATGCTTCAACAAACCTCCGCCTACCCCGCTTGTCTACGAAACTACTCAGCCTAAAATAAAAAAATGCGAGATATGGAGTCTCACTCCAAGTTTACAAGAAAACCTAAACTTAAACGAAAATTCTAAGTCTGTAAATTTCCACGGGAAACGGAAAATGTTCGTGAAGAGAAAATGCGTATATAATGTGTTGCATAATTTCACTGAAAACTAATACGTTAAATTGTTCTAGTAGTTACTATGGTAGCTTATTTATACGAAAAAGTTAGGTTCAGCTTCTAACCTAAATTTGATTCAGATTTAAAAACATAGTAGATATGCGGTCATTTATAGTAGAAAACCTTCTCTACGCAAATCCGACTCGCACTTGACCGATTTTTTTATTTTTCAAGTTAAACATTTTATTTTCATTAAATAAATCGTAAAAGCAAAATATAATCTAAAGTTAGGTATAATAAATAAAGCCTCTGAACATCTGCTTACTCGAGCTTTGGTAATTTCATTTCGGTAAACAACGATTGCTCTGGAAAAAAAAACTTGGAGAATTAAACTTACTTGCTAACTTTGGTCTCTCGAATGCGCCCACTTCGAAATCAGTTTTCATATTTAGTACATTTTATATTGCCTTTTGTATATTATAATATACAGTTTCATGCGATGACAGACAATGCTGTTGAATGATGTCATCCACCATGCGCGGCATGTACCTGTTCGTCCTAACAATGAAATTCAAACCTTGTACTAATTACGCTTTTTTACATTTTTATTAAGCGGTCAGTCTCTTAAATGACCAGGGCTATAGATAGATAGATAGATGACAGTTTCCTATTTACTTACTTAATTAATTACTTAATTGGCACCGCGCGTAACGAAAATGACCCTTAAAAATATCAAAGCAGTTCTAATCCAGGTGCAGATCGAATTATCGTTTTTTTTCCTTTCAGTTGTATGGTTCTGCGATCTTATGGCAGCTCGGGAATATCCGGCAATTCACGATGATACCCGATATAATTTTAAATATCAATTTTAATGACATTTCTTTTATTGTCCACAACCCATATACAACCTAATCTACTAGGAGTTAATCTTGTAAGTTAATGATTTAGGGCGAGTTGTTTCATCTGTAGTTAAAGCTAAGATCACGATATTTTTAACCTTGGTTTTCGTCGTAACGTATAAATAAAATATTAAATTCTTGAAAATATGAAAATACGCACTACGTCTTCTTCGTATTAGAATCGTAATAGTGTACTTTATTAAGAACATAGTTAGTAATTCATCAAAGTTTTCATTAATCAGTCATTCGATATTTTTTCCCAAAACGTTAAATAGAATACATATTCCCATGCCTCGTCGAACCTGCACAACACTTTTATGTAAACTGCGCGGTTCACGTGCAACCGTAAATATAAAGTAGGCCGCCTATGCTGCAGTCAATCAGGCTTCTAGAAAAATAAACAGTTCGACACTGGCCCATAGCAAGTCTTGCTCATTCAATTTTGTTTGTAGATAGCCGAGTTTGATGTCTTCCGTTACATGTCAGACATAAAGTTCTAGTAAATCCATTAAAAATTTTTAGTGTGAATAAATTGTAGGTATATATATAGGATCACGAAAAACTTATTCAAAATTGACTAACTGATTGGTCTAGTGGTCGGAGACGCCTACTGCAGACACAAAGGTCGCGGGTTCGATTTCCGCCCGGGACAAATATTAGTGTTCACAGGTGTAAAATATCTATTTAAATGTATCTGTATTTATTATACAATAAAAATATTCAAGAATGTATATCAATTGTTTAGTATACCCATAATACAGGCTTTGCCTAGTTTAAAAATAAAAGACCGTGTGTGTAATGTCCCACAAATTATTATTATAAATTTATACTTGAAGATTTCAAGAAGATTTTACGCAAAATAGGCGCTTAGACGTCGAGTTGCGGAAAAAGAGCCCGTTCTCAAGTAAGTAGTAGTACTTGAAGATAAAAACAAGTTAACAAGTTTGCAACATTATTGTTGAACCATTTAATAATTTTATTTTAAAAGTATATTGTGTATAATGAAAATAAAATATATATTCCGATTCTATCTCGATCTTGTAATGTACGAATTTTGCGGGATCCCATCTTATTTCTGTTGACAACCTGGATTTTAGGAGATGTGTTCGGACAAGTGCAGATCTTTCAAGATAATAATGGCCCTAATATGTCACTATTAATTTCGTAAAAACGTGAGTGATAAACTAAGCGGGGTTGAACTAGTCGTATAACTTTTCTATATATTCCTTTACCAAAAATTGACATTTTCTATTCGTTCAACCGTTCACGCCCTAAATAGGTTTACAAAATTTCTAAGCGGCACTGGGCTAAATCCGAATAATCTAATATGTTTCGATGATTTTTCCTATATGTGCCTCGTCACTCACATTAATATACATGTCAAAATTTCCCATTTCAATATTCAATTAGTTTCCGTGCCGTACGTATGTGAATATTATTTCTACTATTTGTTGACCGCAAAGCTCTTATTGTGCCGTACTGGCTGACCACTGCATAAGTGCATATTGCATGTATAAGCGGTCAAATGCAGTATAACCTGAATAATTTTAAATCAACGTGCATCCAGAGTAGGTAGGCAAAGTATTGTTTTCAAAATTTTGTTTGATTAAGAAATATAAGGGGTTTTAAACAGAAATTTTAAAATAGTATCGAATAACATCGGCGAAGTACAGGAAAACAATTTTGGAGATCCGTAGCGTTAATTAATAATCACTACATATCTATACATATAAAATAAAGTCCCCCGCCGCGTCTGTCTGTCTGTCTGTCTGACTGAACGCGATAAACTCAAAAACTACCAAACGGATTGGCATAATATTGACACCAATCGACAGAGTGATTCAAGAGGAAGGTTTACGTGTATAATTTATTAATGTTTTGTGGAAATTTGTTGAAATATGACGGTTATTGTTGAAGAAGTCGGAAAAAAATCAAGCCGGCTGGGAGCTTTCATCGAAAACGCTGCCTAATCCTTTTGAGATATAATAAAATAATGTACCAAGGAATTGTGTCTCTTTTATAGGACTAAAGAAAAGTCCGCGATGGCAAATGTCTATCTTTTATGAATAGCTTACTATATCTATTTTTATGTTTGAAAAAATGTTGTCATATGAAGAGGTTATTGGCAAGCAGTTCACACGGATACAGTATTAATCCTTATGAAATTAAATACGTTATTTACCTTCAGAATTTCATGGATATTATAATTGCCCTTTACACTATACAATTTAAATCAATATTTTAGGAGCTATCGCAAAATATAAATATCGCGCGACAAGAAACTGGGCGCCACGGCCGCCGCGCGCCGGCCGGCATGGTTAGGCTGAAGTTATCAATGTATACAGAGAATTATTGTAGTTTGTTTTTATGTATTTATTATTTACTTTTTCAAATATTTATAGAATTGAAAATAAAAGACATTAAAAATACTCCAAGTAGTCCAATCCACATGTTCGACGCAACAAGCTGATAGGAAACTACGCAGAAAAAACACTACGGGTTATATGCTCTGCTACCCGTGCGAAGCCGGGACGGGTCATCATCATCATCATCAGCCCATTTTACCCCACTGCAGGGGCTTAGGCCTCCTCCAGGGTGAGAAGGGGGGCTTGGAGCTTAAGCCCACCACGTTGCTCCACTGCGGGTTGGGAACCGTAACGACCGCCATCTATTGACAGCGTCCGGGACCGACTGCTTAACGTGCCCTCCGAAGCACGGTGTCAGTGATATTGTGTACTTAAGTCAGAAAAACTCATTGGTACACGCCCGGATTCGAACCATGGCCTCATAAAATTGAGACAGGTTCGTTGCGCTCTGGGCTATCACGACGGCGGGACGGGTCGCTAGTTATAAAATAAAGTCCCCCGCCGCGTCTGTCTGTCTGAACGCGATAGACTCAAAAACTACCGAACGCATTAGCATATGGGTGACACCAATGGACGGAGTGATTCAAGAGGAAGGTTTACGTGTATAATATATTAATGTTTTGTGCAAATTAGTTGAAATATGACGATTATTGTTGAAGAAGTCGGAAAAAAATCAAGCCGGCTGGGAGCTTTCATCGAAAACGCTGCCTAATCCTTTTGAGATATAACAAAATAATATATAGAAGAATTGTTTCTCTTTTATGGGACGAAAGAAAAGTCCACGATAGCATATGTCTATCTTTTATGGATAAATTACTATAATAATAATAATAATACATGGGACTTCACACTATACCTATTTTTATGTTTAAAAAATGGTGTCATGTGATGAGGTAATTTGAAAAACAATTTATACGGATACAGTATTAATCCTTATAAAATTAAGTACGTTATTTACATTCAGCAGTTCATGCACATTATTATTGTCCTTTCCACCATACAATTTAAATTAATATCTTAAGAATCATAACTATCTTAGGAAATAAAAACTATCGCGCGACAATTTCAGGAGCCGGGCGCAAGGGCGGGGCGTCGCGCGTCGTCGTCGTCGTCCCTATACCAATGCGACACGTGTGGAAAGGCAGAAATTATCAATGTTGTATATGTAAAGAAATATTTTTTTAGAGTTTGTGTATATATTCTTTACTTTTCAGATATTTAAAGAATTGGAAATAAAATACATTAAAAATACTCCAAGTAGGATTAACTTACGTTACATTTAATTCTAATTCATATGTTCGACGCAATAAGCTGATAGGACACTACGACAGAAATAACACTACGGCTTATATGCTCTGCTACCCGTACGAAGCCGGGGCGGGTTGCTAGTTAATATATAGATGTAAGCATCAACATGCATTTCATGTGGATAAATATACATTTTCAGAGTTTGAAATCACATCGGAACTCTAAAATTGTTGGTTGATATGACAAGTTTTCTTATAATATTGTGGTATGTTGCAGTGACTCAGTGTAATAACAATTATTCAGATTTTTATTCACATCTCGGCAATGCGGTATAAAAGTTTTCACGTACATATATTTACGTGAACCAACTTAAGATCTATTTTCCACCTTCATGAATTCTCTTTTCGTATTCACATAAATTTGCTCTGAACAGTATCTTAACCATGTGAAAATTCTAAGTTCTTTTAAATTCTAATCTTATACGTTTAAGAGATAAGAACCTGCAAATTGTAAAAAGAATCCGAACACTTACTAATCATAAAACCTTTTAAAATAATTTCCCTTTTCACGTATGACGTTGAAAGGGAAACTTTGTGTGAAATTTCATGTTTATAGACCCAGAGGTTTGGGTTAGGCTTAATATGGCAGTCATTCAATTTCATTATGGACCTACTATCTAATGACTTAATTAAATTGCATAGTTAATGTCTACTGTTTAAAATTTTGCTGACAATTATTTTAATTTTACCTACCCAAGTCGAGAGATTACACTCGGAACCAACTTTGTTTCTAAAATAAATTAATGCTTGTCAAGTTTGCAGACTTTAATTTGGCAAGTTGTGATATCCTTAAATAAGAGTAAAACTTACGCAATTAAATTCTAAAGAGTTTAATTTCCTAGAACGTAATTTTCAAATTTAATCTTTGGCCTTTGGGATGACAGTGTAATTTGGACTGTTCGTTTGATCGCGGGACGTGCAGGCTGACACGCGAACTTAACAATTTTTTTCACGTTTGCTTTTTTGATGGATTTTTAATTCAGTACCAGTATTGCGTCCTTGCGATAACAAATTCAGCGAACTATTATTAGATTAAAACTGAATCACTTATTCGATGAAAAAAAGTCAATAACGTAGATAATAACGTAGGTATACTCGTAACCAAGTAGGTATCTAACTTTGACCGTGAAGCAAATAGGGCCTACTTAAAGAAAATGAAATGTCGTAAATGCAGGTTGTAATCAGTGTAATGCAATATCATTATAGAAAGTACTCGTCAAAAATGTTCCCAACATTTTTATTTAATTTATTGTAGTATAAGTAAAGGAACGAAAATGAAAAGATGTTCAATGTTTGCAACTCGATTGCTCTTGAAATGTTAGCGAAACTAGTTCAAAAAATCAACTGATCTCCTGCTTTCCCACGAACTTCTTACGACATTGGAAATGAACCTAACGGAATAAAGTAAACACATATTTTGGATAACATTTTTCGAAATATTTTTTCTTTTCACAATAAAAATAACACAACTGTATCTGAATAAGCTTAAAACTTCGAAATATAACATTCTGTACGACATTTCGATCGAACGAACCGAATTAGTACGAAATGTAACACCGACGCATATCCGCCTTCCAACTAAGGGCACCTTTAACCACTACTTCCGGTTGTCCAATTCTAACAATTTTATTCTCAATCGATCCCCCGTTTAATTACCCCGACCCTTTTTTTTATTTTTTTCTTGTTCGGACCTAGTTCTCGAGATATCGGGCTCCCAAAATAAAAATCGGGGGATAAAATTGCGATTTTTTTTCGTTTTTAGCCGATATTTTTTTTGTTGTTGAACTTTTTCCAAATTGTCTTTTGCCATCTTGTAGAGCTTGCTGAGCTGCGTCTTTTAACACCACGTTCATTCCCATATCTCGAAAACTCTTTGTGCAATCTGCCTGTCTCACAAAACTCCCAAATGACCTATACTGCAACGAAAAGAAAACGTGCACTTAGATTGTCGTGTAAATAGAATGATCGTCAGTGGTCGTCTTAAGTCTTTAGCCTTACAGCAAACAGAGCATCCGGCATAAGCTATGTCCATTTCCAGGATTTTTCATAGAATTACAAGATAGTTATGGTACCTGAACTCAACAAAAAAAAGTTTTCACCTTAGTTTTGGAAGGGGAGATCATCTTTCCACAAAATCATATGAAGTTAGGCTTTAAATCATAAAAATAACATTTAAAAATATTATTAACCAAAGGCGCAAAATAGTGTATTTTCGGCGAGGGTGAAATATTAAATACCAAGCGTATCGGCAAATAATCTTGCACTCGTGTAATTTTTGTAAAAGTTCACCAGTGTCATTTTCTATTTTACCAGCCAGTGTAAATTTTATAAAACCAATAAAAAAATATATAATATTCCCCTACTTAACATACAATTAATTCCATCAAGCAATTTTTGTTTTAACGGTTAGATACAGTTCCAATCAAGCTTTATGGCGGATGTGAACATAGGCACAAGTCGCGTCGCAGTCACCAGTTTTAGTTGTAGCGGGACGCAGTGGAGCGAGGGGCATATGCCTGAACCTGCGCAAGCATGCCTATAGCGTTGTATTCCGATCCGCCATAAAGTTTGATTGGAACTATGCGGTTGCGTTGTTGTCACTAATCATTTAGAAAATTTCTTTCGGAAGGTTTACATGTAAAATACATCCATATTATATTTATAGGAAGGAACTAGTGAGGACAGTCGATATTTTAATGAAAAATCTGGTGAATACATATCGCTAACGCTACTGGCTAAACCTTATAAGATATAATAATGAGGATACCTAGAACATTCCACACAGCGCCGTCTAGTCGGAAAGTAAGCAAGTATCATGCTTGTATTATGGGGTTCTAGGTTTAGATATAGAAATAGATCAACATAATATACAAGCAAATTATATATATCTTAAAAAGGCATACACTCAAATCAAATTTTAAAAAAAATGTTGACCTCAAGACCGTGATTGTAAATATGTCTATCTCCTAAGGATAACCAAACATGCAATCCATGTGGGCGAAGCCGTCACCGGTCGCTAGTTTAGAACAAATCTTTTTTCGAATTAATAATCTAAAACCCTGTCTTTTCCATAGTTTTTAGGGTTCCGTAGCCAAATCACAAAAAAGGAATCCTTATAGTTTTGCCATGTCCGTCCGTCCATCTGTCTGTCTGTGGTTTTTCTCGGAAACTATTGGCAATATATAGTTGAAATTTGGAAGGTAGGTGTAATCTATGAACCGCTACACAACGACGTAGTGAAATTAAGAAAAAATTTTTTTTTTGGGATAGGTCGCCATACATGTAACTGAAGTACGAAAAAAATTCATCGTATATTAACGCGAGAGCTACCAACCGATAGATCTTAAAAAATAATATCAAGGTTTCAAACATTTTTTTTATTTAAGTCAACAGTTTTTGAGATATGCACTCCTAAAGTTCTAATTTTTGTTAGAGTCATGTGTCCCCCTCCCCTCCACCAACTAAACCGTTGTTTTTGGATATGTGGAAAAAATGTATGACAGAAGTATAGATTAACTTATAAAATGTACTTTCATAAGTAAAAATTTTGTAAAAAATCCATAGAAAATACCTAGCGTTTAGCCAATAAGCGAAAACTAGATACATTTTTTCTTTGTGATGTTATTGTAAAAGATAATTTAAAAAAACATTTTATGATGAAAACTATATTGTATTACTAGGTACTATAAATTTACCCTTTCCTTTGCAAGGCTTATTCTCTTCACAATCGATACTAAAAGTCAAAGGTTCACTGTAATAAAATAAGTAATAAAAATTGTCTCTAGCTATCAGTGCACTCATGTTATGTTATTATTTTTCGGATTAGTCAGAGAGGATCGAACGATTTCTAAATAACTAACGAAATAAAAATTAAATATATTTATACAACAATTCTTAAATTACATAATAATAACGATTAATGGTTAAGTTCGATTAACGTCGCGCTCGTTTTTTTTATATTGTATGGTCGTACGGAACCCTTCGTGTGCGAGTCCGATTCGCACTTGTCCGGTTTTTTCCTTATTCGGATTATTTACTAGTTTGTTAAAATTTCGCGTACCATCTCATAGGTCTCACCACGCGTTTCATACATATTATTCAGTTTCTTAATTCAAAAAACGCCATTCAAGATAAATAAAGAAAATTAGAAATTGGTTAAAAAATTTATTTATTCAATTCACGCATTTCTATCATCCAATAGAGACATTATGAATGCCTCTTTGATAGGACTCTGCGAGGCAGGACTAAACAAAATTCATAAATGCGACTTGCGAATGCGGGGCAAAAAGTTATTTCAGCAGTAGTGCTTCTTGGGAAATAACTTTTTGCTTGAAAACAGTTATTCAAAGTGCAAACGATCGGTCGTTGTCGCTTGGGGGCCAAGTCCGGTGAGTACGAA
The DNA here is from genome assembly GCA_949709985.1 of Luffia ferchaultella. NCBI lineage: Eukaryota > Metazoa > Arthropoda > Insecta > Lepidoptera > Psychidae > Luffia > Luffia ferchaultella. The sequence continues at coordinate 12,352,297 of OX453244.1, forward strand.
TGGTACCAAAGGGTTTCTCAGTTTACCTGTGTTGCAAAGGCATTAATGATTCGTATAAAGGCCCATTCTACTACTGTTCGGGACCTAAATAATTGTCTGTGGAGAAAGTTACGCATATTACAAAAAAAACGGTAGTCGGTAAGAGTCAAGTCCGTAGAGTATGGAGAATAACGTAGGGTCTTGCGCTGTCGTGAACTTTTAATACTGAAAATCGGTTGACTAGTGGAGGCTGTTGTTTTTTATAATTTGGTCAATTTGCCACTAATAAGTCAATATTTTTGGTATTTTAACCCCAAACCATGTTAGTAATTCTGTTACGAATCACATTCTACCATGGCTTCCAATTCTTCATTATTGAGTTTAGCGGCTGGTTCATTATCGAGTCAAAAATCAACACGAAAGCGACTGAACTAAAAATGTATTGTGTGTGCATTAGTCATGCATCCTCCAAACACAGTTAGAACTGTATTTGCTGCGTTATACCACGACTGAATTCGTATTCCAAAATTCGAATTTTCGACGTATCTATGTTGAGTCTCAGACCAATTGCGAAAACAGCTGAAAAGCAATTATGAAATTGTTTATTGCTTTTGAATTTAGAATACAGCGGCTTTTATTTGATAAAAGTGCCAAATGAAAAACTTTCAGCATACAGGTCGTGTTTTCATTCAATATGGCCAGCAGATTCTGCAAATTGTATTTGTATTTATACAAGGGACGTACTATTTATTAAGTTAGACGACAGCCTAAATCGATAAACAAAATCTCTGGATATGACCATTACTATATAAAGTTGTGACGTATAGGTGGTGCAAGAAAAGCTGGCACAAGCGATTTACTAACATATAATATGCATTGGCATGTGCGTAAAAGAAACAAGTGATATCTTTTGTTTTCCTTGTGCACGTGTAAAATTAAATCGCTTGTGCAAACTTTCCTTGGACTACCCATAGCGTAAGATTATTTCAAATCGATGCTTTAGTTTTAATAGGCATAACTTCGTTTTTAACGGACTTCAAAAAAAGGAGCTTCTCAATTCGATTGTATATATACATATATAGATATAATTATTTATTTTTTTTGTGTATAAAAAGGTGGCAATGAACAATCTAGACAGAGGGTGCAATAAATGTTATTGTGTAATGCGTAAAACGAAACAAAGTGAATGAAGTGCTACATTAATTCCGGACACACATTATAATATTAGTTATACTATTACTTACTGATATTGATTTAGAAAATATATTCCTCCATACAAACAGGCATGACCACTTTTTACGCTGAAGTGCGGCCGGACGCATGGACGACGACGTCAGGTAATAATGAGGATACTGCCCACTCCCGGCTGCAAAACCTATTATTTCCGCACTCGCACAGTGATGAATACCACACTTCTGTCTGCCACCATTTTGGTATAAGTCAACAGATTTGATAGTGGGAAATGCGTTAAGTTAGAAAAGGTATAGAAGAAGGTAAATGTAAAAAAATATTGTCTCGGTATTTTATTAATATTTGGATATTTTAATAGTTTAAAACGGATAACGGGATCTCTGGCTATCTAAAAGTATAAGAATCAAAATGAAATTTAGGATATAATGGTACTCAGGTTGGTGGTACCAAATCCGAACTGTAAGAAATATACACTAGAAAACAGAAAAAATCATAAAATTAAATAATAATAATATTCTTTATTATTAATATTCTTTATATTTTATAACTAAGTTTAGTACAATGGGCGGTCTTATCGTTAAAAGCAATCTCTTCCAGACAACAAAATTCTTGTGATAAATAACTTCATCTTAGTCATAAACAAATTTATGAGTAAATGACTGTTTTTGCTTTTCGCTTAAGGGACTGGCATGGTATCAAAAATCATACTAAATAGTGTATTACTATTTGTGTTTTGGTCGACCCCATAAACAACACTTCAAATCCTGCTCGTATAGGTTCTTATACTCATCATCGATTGACTAACACGAGGTTTACATGCATTGATTTTTTACATGACAAAATTTTTCGTCTGTTGGCGTCAGATGAATCGCCACAGGTATTATCAGTTAAAAAGCTTAGCCAGGATAAACTGACCTCGCGATAAAAAATACGGTATTAAACTGGCTTTCCTTTAATCTTGATGCAGAGGCCTCCTTTAAGATTTATAGTGGTGCGAAAGTTTTAATGATCCCATCGGGGCGATTCCTTTTTCACGTGTGCCGTTCAAGGTGAATCCTCATATGTTTCAATAAGCCGCATGCTAGAAGTAAAACGTGCATTAGTTTCGCGAACCTGTAACGAGAAAGTATTCCGAATGCGCCCGCCTGCGTACTGCCGGATGATATATGTCAGCTTTCCAAACTCTAATACGCAATATTTCTCCTGTCGAATTATGCAAGTATTGTTACGTATTAGTTCAAAAAACGACAGCCAAGTGCGAGTCGTGTTGGCGCTCTGGGATTCCGTACCGTAATATTACACAAAGCTTTGTAAATACTAGTTTATAATAAAATAATTTAAAAAAAAGTGTCGTCTATGACTCAATATCTACTGTCTCTGATAATATCAATAGTGTAGCTTTAGAAACCTTAAAAATAGCTCTCCATAAATTACATCATAGAAATTTTATATTATTTTTGTATATATGTATTGTATGCATTTTATATATTATTGTCAAATTCGTGTGATCTTCCGTCTTGTGCCGTCCCGCAATTTCAAATCTACAATTCATTCTTAAACAATACTTTCATAATAAAACAAATTATAGCATAAAATGAAATAGGTATTTAAAAATAATGTTATATAAATAAATAAAAAACCGACCTATTTAAAACAAATTTTAAACTGTGATGTCGTGTATAACTTTCATTTTTGCGTGCAAGTAATTTCTTTTAGTTTCTAATTGTGACGTCACAAAGGTTATAAATCCTACCCTCTTGTCCTACCATGCTATTCTTTTTAGACCCCCTCTTTCCCTCTTAACAAGTAAAGTAATTTATGGATGGCCCATAAAGAGAATGGTTTTTTATCAAAAATTTGATGATAATTAATTACCTCGCCAAAACTTTTGGAACATTTTTGAAAACCTTAAAGTAGTCTTGCCTTGACGACCATGTCGCACACGATGCAAAAACGAAACTTTGTTTTATAAAGAGGCTCTAGTTATTCGACAATTTGAAATAATTAAAAAAAAATTACATTCTTTAATTATTAATATGCGCACATCATAAAGACGTACAATTACGCCAAATTTAAAATTTCTACATTATGTAGTTTTCGAGAGAAAGCCTGTGACAGCCATATACAAAAAGTTATCTTATTTGAGTTTTAGAAGTCCTTACCTCAAAAGTAAACGAAGAGACTTAAAAATTTACCAGGTCCAATTGGGATCTCCTTGTGCTGAATGAAATATATTTTTTTGAGTATTAGCGTGACTGTCAACTGCCAACTCATATAATATATATAATATAATATGGCATAATCCGGCATTACGCCGCCCGGCTACGGCTTACGATACGGCCGGATTTGTGGTACTGGCCGCCCTCACTCCCCTTACTTATTTATAGACTGGGATCCTCCCGAATGAAACCTTACACCATAAGCTACCGACACGAAACCATTTTTATGAAATAGTACTACGAATTATATCAAAAAACTATAAAAAAATGCGTTTAATTCAGTCGACAGGGGTGGGGTGCCTTACTGAAAGAAATTCGAAATGAAATACCAGAAATATTTGATTATGTTTGGCAATGTTATGGCACTCCATCAAAATTATTATTTGGAGATAACGAAATTACTTCAGCTGTAGGCTGCCAGCAAGGAGACCCGCTCGGCCCGGTCATTTTCAGTTTGGCTATTAACCCGATCATTCGTAGTTTAAATTCAAAATTTAATTTGTGGTTCCTTGATGATGGCTCCCTGAGTGGAAGAGCGACGACAGTACTGGATGACCTTAAGATAATCATACATCGTTTTTCAGATATCGGTCTGACATTAAATTTTAACAAGTGTGAGATATACATTCCGGATACAGTACACATTAGTAATCGTTCAGAAATTTTGAATAAATTCAATGTTATCACTCCAAATATCATCGTTCTCACCAGATCAAACCTAACTCTTCTCGGCGCACCAATATTTGACGACGCTCTCCCACCCATAGTAAATAAAAAATTAGAACTTTTTGGCAATTCGTGTGAACGGCTTTTTAAGATTAAGCCACACATGGCAATATACATTCTGCGGCTCTGCCTATTTACTCCACAGTTTCTGTACTTGCTTCGCTGTTGCCCTCTATGGAAATTCCCTTTGGTTACTGCACAGGTTGACAACACATTAAGATATACAGTCAGCAAAATTTTAAATTTAAAATTTGATGATCGCTCATGGAGACAAGCAACATTGCCAATTAAATTTGGTGGTTTGGGTATCCGCTCTTCGGCAAGTGTAGCACTCCCGGCTTTCCTATCCTCCACTTATAGCACGGCTACCCTCATCGGCAGGATCTTAAATATACCACGCCTAGCCGATGTTGAGGTGACTGGCTTGGCGGAGGCTCGGACAGTTTGGATTGCGGCTTTCCAAGGGGAAAAGATGCCTAGCGAGGTAGGTACACAAAATTCGTGGGACCTACCAGCAGTCAAAGCTGTACATGCCGATCTCATCGACCGGTCCCCTGACGATGCTGATCGAGCGAGACTCCTTGCTGTGTCTGAAAAGGAATCGGGTCACTGGCTACACGCACTCCCATCCAAAAACATCGGTACAATTTTAGATCCCGTTTCACTGCGCATCGCTGTGTGTTTGCGGTTAGGCGCAGAAGTGTGCGAGCCTCATCAATGCCCATGTGGCCGTGGTGTGGACCGGCTGGGTCGCCACGGACTTTCGTGTCTCAAAAGCGCTGGTCGTATCTACCGCCACGGAGCCATTAATGACTTGATCCGCCGGGCTCTTGTGACAGCATCTATCCCCTCATCTTTGGAGCCGAAAGGTTTGTTCAGGGACGATGGCAAGAGACCCGACGGAGCAACGTTGGTGCCTTGGTGCCTGGGCCGTGCTTTGATTTGGGATGCCACATGTGTGGATACTCTGGCTCCGTCCCATGTCCGGGCCACGGCCCAGAGTGCTGGCGCGGCGGCCGACCAGGCCCAATTATGTAAACGTCGCAAATACTCGGGGTTGATTCCTCACTACGAGTTTGCGGCGGTTGCAGTAGAGACACTCGGTCCGTGGTCGTCTGATACGAAAAAATTCGTAAAAGATTTGTCCACCCGTCTGGTCAGCACTGCTGGCGATCCCAGAGCGGGTGCCTATTTCGCACAGCAACTGAGCATCGCTGTGCAGCGCGGAAACAGTGCAAGCGTAATGGGATCGATGCCACATGGGACCAACCTCGACGATATTTTTATGTTGTAAATATTGTAAATATTGTTAATTAGTTCTTAGATTTATTTGTATGTATTAATCTACATAATCTTATCAATAATTTTATCTGAAAAATCTTGTATAGATCAAGAAAAATCCTTCCCCTTTGAATGTAGATTTAACCCTAAATAGATAAAAACTATGTACGGTCACTGAAATTTTTGATGTCGTTTCTTATTTTTGTTTGTAAACAATCTTAATAAATACATAATTTTTTTTTTTTTAATGTATTGTAGCTTGGTATCTGCACTGTGAAGTCCATCTCAAAAATACCTTGTAAGAATGAGTCTAGTTGCTACGTTGCTACTTTTAATTGGTGCACAGCACACATGTGTGCTGTGGACAATGTGGACATACATATAGAGCGATTCTTTTTCTTTCACAGTCCACACTGGCCTGCCAACCATTAGCCTGTGAGCCTAGAGGGTTCCTAGTTCGGACCAAAACTTAGGGTTATAAAAGTGATGTTATATACTAAGGTGTTGATAGTTTAAGGCGTAAAGTTTCATGCGGCGGTATCCCAAGCTATCATGAGATTTACGTTTCACACTAATGCCATCAGCTGTTAGCTACGTCACTTTTTTACTCATATTTTGTTCACATTACCGATTCTGATATTCTGATAACATGTGTGCAACATGTGTTCATTATATTGGTCCGTATAAAACGTACTGAGTACAGTGTTTAATGTACATGGAAGGTTCTAATTCAGTTAGAGATAACAACTACGTTATGTCGACACTGCACAAGCGACCGTTGTTTAAACGATCACTTTTGATGTGGCAATAGAATAGAGGTTGGATTGACCTGCACGCCTCTGATATAGACAAACCGTTGAAAGTAATTTCTATACATTTTTATAGGAGGTCGTAGCTTCATTGCTTGGGAAACTCTGTGACATTATGATTCTGTATTTAGTAATGAACTAAATATAATGTATCGCTAGTGGTTATATTACGATATTATTTTACTCAGTTATAGTCAAAATTCGCATCCATTGTAGAGAATTTTACTGCATCTGTACACAACAACTATGTATCGATAAATAAGTAGGTACATCTCGACATAAAAAAATGCACTTGTCAGGTGCATCAAGACCTTTCATAGATTACTGGATAGTGGATACCGCTAGTCAACATTCCAGCTGTTACATTGCCTCACAAGGTGCTATTGTTTAACGAGTTCTCAAGAAACACTTTTTGTTTGCGTGTCTCACTAGATTTGCAGCTGGGAATCGGTTCAAGATTAAACTATAATATTCTTTATCATGGCAATCCTTTAAAAACAATGATTATACTCGGAAAAATCGCGTAACTTCTTTGAGACGTCACTAAAGATTTTTTTTATGATCTCAGATACAAGCACTCTTTTAAATAACTTATCCTTAGTAAGTTGAGTGTTTTTACCTGCAAACTGAGTATATTATATGAAATGATAATACCTTATTTCATTACCGGGCATCCTCTGGCCTGGCTTGGCGTAGTTTGTCAGTTTCCAGAAACTACTTTAAAGTTATATCATTAAGAACTCGGGCTAAGTGTGACGATCGTTTGTCTGGCGTCCAACGTCATCCAACATTAAGGCCTTTTATACTGCACTGAAACTACTTCCAAAAGTGGATTTAAAGTATAGGTGCGTTTTAATTTTGATATTATTTTTAAAAAATAACAAAAATAAATGCTAAAAGAATAGTCTTTCGACGTTTAGTTCAAACTGCTGGTTTTAGAAATTAGAAAATGTCAGGAAAAACACCCACTAAAGATGAAATTAATTAATATTTTTTTAGTATTCTTATCTTTGTAACCTCTTAATATAGAGATATCTTATTCGAGAATTATATTGTTCTTCATAAATAAGGTGAACTTGTTTGGCAGTTCTATACAAAAAATTATAGATTGCCTATGGCTCAATCTACCAGTTTTAAAGACATAACCAAGTCTCTAAAACCGATTATGTATCATTCAAATATTACTTAAAGGAAGAGGAAAAATAGGGCTACAACCAAAAAAGATAGATATGCACAACAGAATTTAATGTTATAAGGACGGTAATTGGTGACAGGAGACGAAACAGTGCATAGAATTGAAACGAGAACAAATATTTTAATAGTTTTCGGAAAGGACACCGGAAAGTGTTCTAAAACCAAACGGGAACCAGAACAGGATCTGGAATGGGAATAGAAACGTAGACAGAAGATATAAAATAAAATAGAAGAGGTTTCAAATTAGAAGCGTTCACAGGAATCAAGAGTGGGAACCAAATATAATTTTGAATTGGTACCGGTTGGACACCGAAACGGGTTATGCTTCGGAAACGAATCGAGAAATAACTTCGAATTACAAATAACTAGATACGAAATGTAAAGCAAGAATGTGTAACAGGAGAAGGAGCCTGTATGTAAACCATAGAAGATGAAATATATTTTTTTCAGCTTCGATGCTTATACAAAAGAGATATATGTATGACAGATGTTAAGCTATTCACAAGTACAAAACAGGAATGCATACCATAATTAAAATGACTGAATGAGTTTTATTATGAAGTCCACCTACTAGTAGAGTGTTCAAAACAGGTTTAGTCTTGGGCTTCAATACAAAAGCCTAATGGTAGGCTCCTAGTTAACTACCAAGATACGTCATCCGGTTGCCGTTTTTTGCCTTTATATGAAATTTATGAGGAAATTTTTATTATGGCCAAATTGTACTCAATACATACATTCCAGTTTTATTTAGTTACTAATTAGTATAGGTACATCTGCAAACAAACATCAAGTACAGATCTATCAGAAAAGTAATTTGACTGGACGAACCTACAATTTGCAAGACAATTTAAACGAAATGTACTTAGGAATAAAGTTGTTTTTACAGTATTTGCTTTACAATTTATGACTTTTCTTATTCAAATTATTTCATCGGATAACTTCGGGCAAACCTGTGCGTCCGATGTTAACTTTTTCCTATTACTTTTCTGATACGTCTGTATATTAATAGTTTATTAAGTATATGCTAAAAATTACCTAATTAACGAGTTTACATTTGCGAGATCGTGACATCTTTGTCTGGAGTACAATATTTGTATTATGTACATACATTCTTCTCTTCTTACCTGAATGTCTTACTTGAAGTAAAAGTCAAATAACGAGCTACAAAAATAGTAGCGCATCTACTATGGGGTGCGTCCCATAGCCTTTCCTATCGTTTTTCGGGGTTATGGGGTATCGTTGTTACTGTGAAAATTGACGGAATTTTTGTTTTCTTCTCAAGCGATAGGAGTTCATAGGAGTTATCGCTAATGAAAGAGTGAAAACGTAGTGAAATAGTCAATTATGATGCTCGTACTCAGTAAGCTGGCTATTATAGTCATCGGTTTATTATCGGCACTTAGCTTCGCCTCGTGCCTATAAACATCTCAACTATAATATGCAGCTTACCGTACTTGCACCATTATGTACTATTATAGAATTTTTTTTGACATCTTGAGTAACATTATTGCAATTTTTGTACGGATCTCTTATTTTTTTTAAATAAAATACAGCCTATGTTACTGTTATGTTAGAAAGAATTAAAAAAAATAGATAAGTAGTTTTTGAGTTTATCGGTAACAAATAGACAAACATACAAAAAATCAAATCTTTCCTCTTTATAATATTAGTAGAAATATGCAATCTGATAGATGTACTGCCATGACTTACATTGTATCTCATGAGGACGCCACATACAACGTTATGTTCTAATTTCTGTATGTAGTATTCATAAATAATGTTTTTGTTGCCAGCTCAACTGCAGCCACCGAGGTTTAGTATGCAGCCATCATCTTCCAACGGCATAGTCAGAGAAGGGACGACCAAAATATTACAGTGTTCCGCGATAGGTGAGTGCTTGATTTCTTTCAGGGGTAAAATCAAAGAGAAATAAATCTTAGAACTACGCACATACGATGACCAAGTAAATAACGAAGATATCTATGCTCACCCTACTGCGCGTTAAGTGCTAGCCATAAACTACGTACTTAAGGTGACAAAAATGAGACAGGAGGAAGGGGGTCAGACGTGTGACGGTGAATTTCGTCTACCTAAAAATAAAACGCGTTAGGTTCCCTTTTTTATTTAAGCTTCGAAGTATAAAATACGTTGTGTACGAAGAACGAATTTTAAAAATACATATTATTTTCTTATATAAAAGTGTTAGTTTATAAAATGAATAGGCATCACTCAATAACGACATCTGACAATAACATGTCAGAGTTTACCAGTTTAACAATCAGCATTTGTGCACTTACTAAAAAAACTTTATATCCCTGACAAGCGAAAAACTCATCGCGATCGGTTGGCTATTGAAAAATTACGATTAAAATATTAACAAACGGATGAACATAAAAACAAACATAATGTAAATAATATGACCCAAATAATTAATTGTAAACTAAACATATTTTGAGTTTCATTAATATCGGACAGTTTTTTAAAGTTTTGAGAAAACGGCGGCAATTTTGCAATCAGTAAGTACCTCTCGGGAAAGAAGAAGAAAAAATATATAAAAAACCGGCCAAGTGCGAATCGGTCTCGCACACGAAGGGTTCCGTACCACCATGCAATATAAAAAAAACACGTTGTATTCATTTTTATTATTGGTTGTTATAGCGGCCATTAATAATACACACTCCATGAAATTTTCAAGCGTACCTAAGCAATGATCTCAGAATTACTAATCACAAAAATGCTAAATCATTTCTTGTGAGGAGGCCCCTTTAATGTTTCGCGTCCTAAAGTTGGCGCCACCTCCGCCTGCGGCGTCGGGCCTCAAATGCACACTCAGCGGTAATCGGTCACTTTCTTCCATCGGTGAAAAATCTACTATTTTTAAACACTATGTTAAAAAAAATGGACTACAGTATTATGTTTTGCATTAAAGCTTTCGTGATCTGTAAAATTTCAACTTTCTATATAATACACTGTATACGAAGCTCCAAAACTCTTAATTAACGACCAGACGGATCGAATTGTAGCGACAACAATAGGGTTTGCATTGGAACCGTTTATGGAAATCGGGAATGGAGAATTTGTCATATGATAGTCTAACACCCGAAAGAGCAATTTTGCCTATTAACTTTTTTAACATTACATAAATTTATTGGTTTGTTCCTTTAAAAACAGATTCTGTTTAGGACAGATTCCCTTTATGACAGATTTTGTACGGGCAACGGAAAAAGTATCTATTTGTTCCGTTAAGGACAGAAACGTTTTTAACCAACGTCCTCTAAATACGCGTTTACGAATAAGATATTTATTTATAATCTATTATTATTATTAAATTATGAAAAACTCCTTTCAATTTCTGCTGACATGGTACTATGTTGGTAGTATAGATAATTAAGTACCTAGTCAAAACAGGAAAATTACCCCCTTCTTCCTGTTGGACTAAATTAATTTGAACCCAGTGTGTCATACTGAGCAGTAGAACGATTTGGATTTTTGTTCATATTGTTCTACCATAAAGCACACTTCCTATTCGTAAACACGTATTCATGGGACGTTGGTTAAACACGTATTCATGGGACGTTGGTTAAATACGTTTTCGTCCTTAACGGAACAAATCGAAACTTTTTCTCTTGCCTGTAGGTACAAAATCAGTCTTAAAGGGAATCTGTCCTAAACAGAATCTGTCCTTAAAAGAACAAACCAATTTATTCTAGTGAGAATAAAAACTTTTATTCATTGTATTATAGTATCAAATTGCTTGCTTACTTATGAACTAGAATGAGTTTATTTGTCCAGGTACTATTTCATTCGTTCGCAATGTAATGTAACGGCAAAAAAGATACGCAACAATACGGCGGGTGTAGTCTGCTAAGTGACATAAGTATTAATGTAAATATGTCGTCACACAGAATCGAACGTTGTACAATAGATTCCATATAACTTAGCCATCGAATTTATTTCGCGCTATAAACAATTTATGGATAAAGTTTACACGTTTATATGGTTGGACGATAGTAAACGTGAAACCCGTAATTAAATCCAATTCCAAGGTTTTCACGAACAAAGTTATTTATTTTCGTTATAACACCAACTTTCCTGAGTATAGGTTACGTAGATAACCTGTTTTTGGTAATAAAAACTATACATTTTATATTGTAATCGTCAGGTATCCCGCAACCCATGTATCGGTGGCTGAAAAATGGTGTTCCCCTGGGCGAGTATTCGACGGAACTGTTCTACAAGATACACAATACGCAGCGACAGGACGCAGGCGCGTATCAATGTATTGCGAAGAATGACGTAGGTGCCATATTTAGCGAAAAGAACCATATAGTCGTCGCATGTGAGTACATTTTCGAAATTGCACTTACAAAAAGTTTTATGAAGACGAAATATCGCTTGAACACATTTTAAGCTATTTAGGATTGCACATGGTCTTCTCCGGATCTGTCAAACGGGTCTGTCTTATCTATGTCAATATAGTATACGGCGCATCAAAAATTTATAGTAAGGGATTGGTATTTAGTTTTTCATAGTGCTTTTATTAGTACATTAGCTATGAATAATCAGCAATTAAATAGAAATTCCGGACTTAGGAAGAAAAGATTTTTATTCAAACTCATTTTAAAATATTCATAATGTTAAGAATACATACCATATCATATCATAACTATCAGCCCATTAATGCCCCACTGTGGGGATTAGATCTTCTCTCGGGACGAGGGGACTTGGAGCCTAATTCACTACGTTGCTCCAGTGCGAGTTGTGGATTTTAACGACTGCCATCTATTGATGGCAACCGGGGCCGACGGCTTAAAGTGCTCTTCGAGGCACAGCGTCAGGGATACTTATGTATGCTGAAACTATTGCACACACAGTATTTGAAAATGGACAACAAGAATAATTGTATCAAAGATTAATTCGTGTTTAATTCCGAAAATTATAATTATGTTAATATGTGTAATATAATATAAACTTTATATATTTTTTTCAGATATGGGTATATTCGAAGATGCTACAGAAAAAGAAGTGACGGTGGAGTCGGGTAGTGCAGCAATTATCGAAATGCCACATATCGAATCAGAACCACCACCTTCCGTGATCTGGCACGACGAAACCGGACAGTTACGATACGACCACAAGTATGCCATCGGCGACCACCACCAACTGGTCATACTGGCCACGTCTAAAGAAGACGATAGGGCTTACAGGTATTTTACTATACTACAAACCCCTCTACTGTATTTAGTAGGAGTTATCTACAGTGATGTGAGGACAAGTTGTATATATCTAGACGCAATCCTTTTATTTCAGAGCTCGAGCAATCAACACTCAATTAGGTAAGGTAGAGAATAGCCCCTATATAAAACTCAAAGTTTTCGGTGACGACGCAAAAGAGATCCCACCTGAAATAATTATCAAGCCACAAGATACAAAAATAGTCAAAGGAAAAGATATCACGAACTTGTTTTGCATAGCAAATGCCAGACCTTTATACGAACTAGAGACTCTGTGGTTCAAGGACGGCATATTGATCGATTTAGCTGGCATCACATACGATTTAAACGATCCATGGAACAGGACTTTAGGATTAATCTCAGCAAATCTGACACACACCGGCCAATATACTTGCCAAGCGAGATTGAAAACTGGCGGATTCGCTACTGTCACGGCCAGTGCTAGTGTAACGGTCCTAGAGAAGCCGTTATTTTTGAACAGCTTGAAATCTGAAACGTTTGGGGAATTCGGCAACACGATCGTTCTAGAATGTGACGTACAAGGCATACCTTTACCTGGCATCACGTGGTATAGAGACGGTAAGAAGATAGGCAGCGTAGGAGAAGAAACCGGTGATCCAGACATCGTCGACGTGGACGACGGTGGCGGAAGATATCGAGTGGAAGTGGACCGCTCTCTGCTCATCAGCGACATCAAAATGGAAGACATGGGCATATTTCAATGCATCGCTACTAATGAAGTCGGTGAAGCTTCGATGCACACTTGGTTCAGGATAAAAAGTAAGCTGGATTCATTCAAACTAATGTGCGTACTGTGTTTCTTATTTACTTATTTTAGACAATTAATTCATAGCTTGTCACTATCATGCAGCTAAGGAAAATAGGCGTTTCCCTCGCAGTCACATGAAGCTAATCAGAATGAGGACGTCAGATAAAAAGGCTAAGACTTTCAGATTTGATACAGGCAGTAAGGGCAAAAAATATTATGCACAACAATAGCAATCACGATTTTGTTTGTGTTTGATAGCACTGAGTGTAATGCAATCTAGAACTTATTAGTTTAGATAAATGGAGCTTAAACATGATTTAGAAATAAATAAACATTAGTATAGCATATTAACATAATTTGCTAGTATAAATAGCAGGTTTTGCTCAAATGGACTTGCCATAGCAAGCAGTACTATGTTGTGTTGTTTCGATTTTGGTATATGAATGTTTAGTATAGTTAAGCAAAGTAAATTACTAACAGTAATTTACTTTATACGAACAGTAATTTACTTTCCTTAGTAGTATATGAATATCTCTCTTAAGTTGCCTTGTAACCAGCGATGACATTCGGCTTCGTCTATTCGGATTTCAGTTTTACTGGGCGTACGATCCTGATCCTAAATATGTCCTTCATGTACATCTCCTCACTTTAATTTCTTGTGTGTTCTTCAATGTGACATGGTAAAACTATGTGACTAGTACATGACATGGGGTTCTGGATTTAGAGTTAATGATTTTTCCATAAAAATTGGGTATGCCAGTTAACTATGATGCCAGGGGGAATTCAGTTTAGCATGAGTATAAAAAAAGTCTAACAGCCACTTCTTTTATTTATTATTATTTGAATCCAAGTACAAAATATAGCCAAAGTGGAAAATGTAAGTAGCATGAGCAATTTCAGTTAGTTCAATGTGTTCAGTGAGTATTTTATATGAAATAATATGATTTTTTGTATTGCCTATTCTCCTCTCTTTATCATCTCATTCGAATATGAAAATAGTTTGTTAGTAGTTATGTTTTAGAGAATAGTTATCTTTCTTAAATTTAAAATACTTCACATTTTTAAAATTCGGTATGTGAAATGTTTTTAAAATGTTTTTTTTTTAATATCATGGTTATTTTGAGAAATTGATTCACCGTTAAATTTTCTAAAAAATAAATATTTAAAATTTTATATAAAAGACGTCACATGGTGGGCTGTATATAATTCCATTGCCTGCAAAATAATAGTTTAACAAAACATGTCGAGGTCGAACTAAATAATAAAATTAAATTAAAAGGAAGTCAACAGTGGTTCATTGAAAATACACACAATTCAAACCTTTTTCTTTAATGCATAACTAATAAAAAAGTAAAGTAATTAATAAAAATACCTCGAAGCGGTTTTTTTTAATTAGCATCACTTTGGACATACTTTCTGTATGTAAATAAAACATAAGAGCAAGGTTTTGTTTGCATTTTTTTTGCCTTGCTTGCTCTTTAGTCTTGCTAGTGCGACTAACACCAGTGTGTGCCTCGTAGCGTCCCCGCCAGTAATGCAGACACCGCCAGCTAATCTCACCGTGCTGGACGGCAAGGACGCCACCATAACCTGCAGGGCTATCGGCGCTCCCACTCCTAACGTCACCTGGTACTTCAACGGTAAGAATACTTCTGCAAGGTTTCTAGTTCTAGCGCTGTGCTACTCTTCATATTTCAGACGAAAATTGCGTTTTTTGTTAATCCATTTGGCACATTGGTAGTTAAGACCCATTAGAATTATTTGGCCCGGAGTGATTTTCAAAAGAATTATTTGTGGGGGGGGGGGGGGGGCTGAACCATCGCCTTAATACAGTACAATAGTTAAAATTGTATTTAGAATCGCTTTGATCATTCGAAGTACTATTTTGGATATTTGAATGGCTTTCTTATGCTGTAAAACTTGAAAAACGATGCAAATTTATACAGTAACGGCATTCGAGGCGATTTTTAAAAACTTGATGACGCTGAATCGAAGTAAGTCCTCAGAAATATACATTCTTGAAAAAAAATATAGGTTCAAAAGAGATTTAAAAAAAATACTGTTTGGGGTCGTTTTCGAGAGTCGAATGAAATTATAAATACGCTCTCAGTTTCTCGGAAAAAACCATTTGAATAAATAATGGCGGTCAACAGTTTTTATTTTGTAACTTTTTTTTCAAATGTCGCCTTAGTAATAGTATTATAAGTAACCAGTAGTAAACAGCACAACCAAAGAGTTTAGATTACAACTTCTACAAACAAAATACCAAAAGACTTCCTCCCCAAACTAATATATATGTTGATAATGTACATGCTGTTTATCAGTGAAGCATTTACAAAATGTGTACCTTTATAGTTATGGTTGTATTAATACATTTAAGTGCACTTAATTTTATTTTTATTATGTTTCGCTAGATTCACTGATTCTCAACGTCGGTGGAAGGCTACAGACGTTAGACGAAGGTGACTTGCTGATCACGGGCAGCGGCACGGCCGATAGCGGGAAATATACATGTGTACGCACCAATGACGCTGGACGTGTTTCTGCTCATGCTCATCTTACTGTCCTAGGTAAAGACGCTCCGTCGTTTAAATTTAAAATACCATTTTTTACACATCCCTTCCTGAAAAGGAAATGAAAACGGGGTCAAACAAAAATATGAATTAACATTAACATATTTTACCGTCGGCAACTTATACACCGACAGAAAACAAATTACTTGTCGCCCTCTATAATAGAGGGCGATATATGATTAAGTGATTTATTATCTGCAGTGTTTTTCTACTTTTAAAATAATAATGATAATACCTGGGACATGCCACACAACGCCATCTAGTCTTAAACTGAGCAAAGCTTGTATTATGGATATCAGACAACTGACACATGCAGTTTTATATATAGGTCCCAATATGATACCCTTAGAGGCCATCCATAAATTGCGTCGCATGTTATGGGAGGGAAAGGGTCCAAAAGTATGAGGTGAGATTTAAAATCCCAAAAATTGAATGTGCATGAAAATACTGTTCAGTTTGAACTAGTCATAGATCACAAATTTTGTGACGCTACAACAGGAATAGCTAATCACACAAATGTAATCAATTGACACTGAACGAGGGATACGAAGGGCGGGGGCAAAAAGATGTTATAACTCCAGAAAATCTGCATTATACAATAGTGTTTACATTATACATATTTATATTTATATACATTATAAATATTTACGTTTTCAGTGAGAACTCAGATAATCGCCCCTCCTGTCGACACACGTGTACTTCTCGGCCACACGGCGACATTACCTTGCAAAGTTTCAAGTGATCCGAATGTTAAATACAACATCGACTGGTTTCATAATAAACAGTGAGTTTTTGGTACTTGCTATATAATTATAATCCATACAAGCTATCTGATCACATGGAATTCAGATTCATTTATAAAAAACCTTGCTATTCTTTTGCACTATAACCTTATTTTCTTAAATTATTTTAAGTCATTTTAGTACTTTTTTGATTATAAATGAAATAGCGGCCGCTTATTTGGTGTTTTTACACAAATAATTACTAGTGCTTAATCAGAATGTCTCCTACCAAAGATCAAGATCGGTTCAGTGGTTTATCTGTGTAAAGGTAACAAACGTAGAGAAATGCCTATGACGTTCTTAAGAGCTCAATCTATGCCTATGCCAAAAATTAATCAAAACCGTTTCAGCCGTGGAAAGACAATAAATATATAGACCCATTTTTCAAAAATAAGTAGCCTAGTCCTTTCTAATGATTCAAGATATCTATACCGAATTTCATCAAAAATTGGGTCACCAGTTTAGCCATGAAAACCGAACAGACAGACAGATGGAAACACTTTCAATGTTTTAATATTGGTATAGATAAATATAATATAAAACTAGTGTTCTATATGATCAAATTGTTAAATTTACTCAGTATTCCGCTATTCACATGATTCAGCGCGTATCCTGTCAGCACCCATCCCTCTTTAAGGCAGTCTGACTTCGCTAGCTGCGAAGAAAACAGCTTTTGACTCTAAAATATTAACGACTTTACGATAGTTTTAACTAGAAAACTTTTCTAGGAACTCTGTATCAAAAATACGTCTAAAACTACTTTTAAAACTTTCGACTTCTCAAACCCAAAACATTTTTGGTTCTATAGAAGTGTACTAAAACAATAAAACTATATTAGGGACAATTTTGAGTGTATATAGAAATATATATAGGTATACGAGAAATACGTAACTTGTGTACTCTTAAGTTTATTAATTTTCCCTACGAACAGACCGATGACCGCCGGATCACGTGTATGGGTGGAGGCGGACGGTTCTTTACGAGTGCATGCGGTGCGAGCGAGTGACGCGGGCGAATATTCTTGTGTGGTAACGTCACCTGGAGGCAACGACACACGGCACGCGGTGCTGTCCGTCATCGAGCTACCTTTTGCGCCCACAAATGTACGCGCCATCCGCCTCGATTCCGCCACTCAGCGTGCCGTAAACGTCTCTTGGACCCCTGGCTTCGACGGCAACTCTCCGATACTAAAGTACATCGTCCAGAGACGCGTGGTGCCCGAATTCGGTGAGTCAGACCCACAGGTCAGACCTAACAATTAGAATTTATGTTTCGTTTGTCGTTCATAAATCGTGTCATGTAGGCTCATCTGTTTCGGTTACTTAATATTTGGCTTAAAGTGTCGCCAATTTGACATTTTTTCTAGCTTTCTCTTCTATCCAATTTTCGTTTCATATCTTCAATATGTGTGATTACATAGTAATAATATTAAAAATAAAAATATTTATCAAACTTACACATTCAATGATTAAACGTTTGTAGAAACATTTACAGACTTAGATCCCTGTCATATTTTCTAAGTCGAATAATAATAATTGTATATTATGTGTACATATATAATATTGCAATAAGTCTGTGGATATTTCAGGTCCTATCCCAGACCCGCTGTTGAACTGGGTACCCGAACCAGTCAATGTGTCGGCTAATCAACGATGGGTGTTGCTGACCAGTCTGAAAGCCGCCACTTCTTACCAATTTCGCGTTCTTGCCATCAATATGGTCGGAGAAGGCGCGCCTTCTGGACCCACAGATGTCCTTACTCTGCCACAGGAAGGTAAACATTCTAGATTTTCCACTCAAGCCATCGTATATATTATATTTTAAGGCCCTCGATCATGAATGTATTGGATATATACGAGCGCGTGGAAAGTTACCACACGAAAAAAGGCACTGTGTTCGCAATCAGAAGATGTAATATTTAATATTACTTAAATTTAATATTATTAACTCTTGAAAATTACAGTTCAATCTTTAACTATATATATGTACCATATTGATGCCATTTTATGGGCATTCCTTAGCAACATATATTTGATTGGGGCCTATACAAAGCCTGTCATTATAATAATTATTATTATGCAATCATTATTGTAAATCAATTTTTCATTGTTTTCATTCACATATATCATATTTTTCGTGAAGTTCACCACTGTATAAACACATAATATTTGGTTTTATTTGGCCTACTTAATGCAAGTTTATATCATTCATTTAACCATGTCTTCTTTGTGATCAAGCAGCCAGTGACATAATATGCTGTCAAGGTACGATAGATAGACTGATTGATTTTCTTATTATTCGATGTATATGACTGTGATGTTATCCTGAAAATTTTTGTTCTAGGTTTCTACACAAATAATTTAATTTACCTATTGGTCCGATTATGTTGGCTGCCTTGATTTTTTTCATTTGAAACTCAAATATTTAAAATAGCATGATACAATGGGGAAGACAACTTTGACATTTATTCGGCTAGAGGGCGCTAAATATTTGAAAACGATTGTCAAATCATATTAGATGAGAATTATGTTTTTGTTGTTTTCTAATGAAGGATTTTATTTTATTTGGAAAACCAACAGTTGTCACATCTATTAACACTAACAATTACATTACGTAAGAATTTTTCTGCTAAATGCCCAAATAATTAAAAAAAAAAATAAACAAAATTACTCAAATAACTTATCAATCTAAGCATCCATTTGTTGATCCACTGCAATGAAAACACATTTACGGAACTTGTACAGTAAATCGCCATAAATATCTATGCAACTGCTATATCTATTCAAAAGCTTCCATAAGCGAGGTACTTCCATAAGAGTTGGATCCAAGGACAGACCAGCGGCGTTTTAGCCCGTCTAGGATATCTAAATAGTACTCTAAATTAATTGTTTTCTTATATTATTTCGGCAATCAATTTTGTGTCTTAGTGTAGTTTTATATAAATTTTATAAAAATATAAAAATAAATGAATAAAATAAAAATATAAAAATATTGAGTCAGCAAAATAAATGCGCTTGGTTAGTGATATTATTTTAAAGTGCATGAATCTATCAGTGCATGAAAAGTTTATGCACCTCTGGCCTACCTCGATGCACATGCTAAATCCCATAAAAATCTTTTCTGGATTTATTCAATTGTCAAACAGTGAGTAGCAAAGTGTGGACGCCATGCCATGTTACAAAATTCCAAGGATGTCAAATTAAAATCTAACTTATTCGCGCATACGAGTAGTGCACAGCCATTCCAATCCGTTATTAACAAGAACACCATACTTTTTGTGTATGATGAAACAGCTGATTACTCTAAGGCTAGGACCGTTCACGGTCAATAGTTAAAACGCCTTCGTTCCATACTTAAAACTAACATTGCAATCTCTACTGTACCACTTGCTACTTTCAATCTTTCAAACTCAAACTCTATGGTACAATTTATTTAGTAATGCATGCATGTAAAGAAATATAACGCAAGTGAAAGGTTGCTTACGTCATATTGAACACTACTGTTAGCATATACTCCCACCGAGTTGCTCCCGAAAACCACAAAATAATTGAATTGTAATAAAAAATAATTATATTACTTATAATAAGTATTTACCCTTTCTGATATAATGTTTCACTTTGTGTGACAAGTTTCTTTCAAGATTATGTTTTATGTAGGTGTTGGAACATTTATGGCAGTTTAGTAAATTGTACATATTTCTTAGTTGAGCATACAATACCTACCAAGAATAAATATATAATAACAAATTACAAAAAATATTAATTAATTACTAATTTTTTTAGATATTACTAATCCACTTTACTTTGATTAATTAACACATAATTTGCATAATTTTGCTATATGTATAAGACACGAAACTTTAAAACAAATATTTTTTTAGTTGCCTTGTCATATTTGGTACAATTACCAAACGCACCTATGCATAACGTGGTAATTTTAAATCATTTGCCGATCGTCGTAATTTCATATAGAAAAATGATCAAATTGGGTTACAATGTGCGAAGACATCGCGTAACATATACGTACAAAAAAAGTGGAGTAGAATTGAAAACCTTCAGTAACATTAAACCATATGTGACGTCCTTGCTATAAACTTAACCATCTAATTTGAGACAGATAAACTTATAGCGCCATCTTTAATAAAAGGGTCGTAATGTAATCTTCCCCATTGTGAAAGCATGATTAATTTGTCTGTGTTGTCTTGTTATGATGAATTTATCTTATACATAGATACATTGTTTTGTGTATCTTTAAAACCTTTTAAGTTGCTTAGCATCAAGTGTTAAGTGTACAGCTTGTGTCAATTTCTTGATCGCTCTAAAGTCGAGGCGATTACTGTTATAGTAAAAAAAAGTTATTTTAAAAATAGATATCAGCGGGCCAAGAACAAACTGTAACTGCCCAAAACCTGAACCCGCATCTATTTCAAAGGGATCAAGATATTTGGTACAAAGTGTGCTGAAATATGAACTCCTTTTTGGCCATTTCATTTTCACACATAAAATTGTCTTAAATTGTTGTATTGTCAGGATTACTTTTTTTACATTTCCATATTTTAATTCCTTTATTCACTATTAATCAAATCTTACAATTCATTGCACTAGAACGTTCGTGGTACATAAATCGCTATATTTTCTTAAGCACTTGTCAATTTATCTACAGCTCCGTCTGGCCCTCCTGTTGGTTTCGTGGCATCAGCACGATCTTCTTCAGAGATCATTACCCAGTGGCAGCCACCTCTAGAGGAGCACAGAAATGGTCACATCTTGGGTTACGTCATTCGTTACCGCCTGTCCGGTTACGATAACAGTCCATGGACTTATCAGAATATAACGAACGAAGCTCAAAGAAACTACTTGATTCAAGACCTGATCACATGGAAAGACTACAATGTTCAAATAGCTGCTTACAATGACAAGGGAGTGGGAGTGTTCACAGATAGCTACAAAATAAAGACTAAAGAAGGGGTGCCTGAAGCCCCGCCTGATAATGTTCGATGCAAACCATTCAATTCAACTGCCATTAGCATTTGGTGGACACCTCCCAGTCCACAGAAGATAAACGGCATCAATCAGGTAAAAATGCTATTTGGGACTTCAAACTTAGTATGGCTGCTCCATAGTTAAAATTTGTAAAACACTTTTCATCTTTAATGTGCATATTATTTATTATATTTACTGAAACGTAAACATTAATGTAATAATTTAGGAAAATCCACAGTTTTTAGTAAACACTACTGCTAAAAGTGTAGTTAAAAAGAGGTAAATACATTTCTATCTCTATTTAGTTACACTGCTTCAAAAAAAAAAGAATACGTTCTATTTACAGTTTAGTAATTTCAACCGTATTATTTTAGCCTCAAGACACAATTTTATATATCAAATATCCAAAAAATGTATTTTCGGTTAACAACACTGCACAAAATAAGTGCTATCGAGCTACTTTCATTACTTATGTTTAGGGACGTTTTTGGGTTACAGAATGTACATCTGCCCTAATTTATACATTAATGAACGTAAGACAAAAATTTGAAAAATGAGTTGAATTTAATGTTTTTAATTTAGAGTATGTTATCTAAGCTTTTTAAGTAGGTTTAGTTTTATATATATTATTTAGTATATTGATTTGTTTTGTGAGACATTATTTGTGCAATTTATTAAAATTTATGCAATTTTCAACATGAACTA
Source organism: Luffia ferchaultella (assembly GCA_949709985.1). Classification (NCBI taxonomy): domain Eukaryota; kingdom Metazoa; phylum Arthropoda; class Insecta; order Lepidoptera; family Psychidae; genus Luffia; species Luffia ferchaultella. The sequence goes on from OX453244.1 coordinate 12,374,741, forward strand.
TGTATTTAAAAAAATATATGATTTAAATTTATATTTCAGGGTTATAAAATACAAGCCTGGCGTTGGGACGATACTGAAGGTTTGAACGTGGAACATAAAATAATGAGCGTGCCCCCTAATTTACTCGACCCACTCGCCGAGCAGTCCGCCGTTATCGGCGGTTTAGAAAAATTTACCGAATACAATATCAGTGTTGTATGTTTCACTGATCCCGGTGACGGCATTCGAAGTGATTATATTTTAGTCAGGACAGATGAAGACGGTGAGATATTCTATTATTGTGACAACTACTTAAATGTAAATGAGCTCATTAATATAGAATAATAGAAAGATGACAAATAATACTAATATGTTTTAGTGCCTGATGAAGTCACCAATTTGCAATTTGATGACATATCTGACCGAGCAGTGCGAGTTTCATGGTTGCCACCGAAAAAGTCTAATGGCGTGCTAATAGGATACAAACTGTCATACGAAATTAAAAATCAAAGTGAAACATTAAAGGAGGAAGTTCTGCCGCCGAATGTGACCAGTGTCAAAGTCGAGCAATTGCAGGTATAATACAATACATATATTCAAAATGAAGCAATGTTGACCGCAACCAACACCATATCTTTCCTTTCGAAAACTAGCTTCTGAAAATAGCAATCTGAGTTTCGTCCTGGTCACAGCGAGCGACTTCAAAATTTTCTGCATTAAATGTATATTTGGGAATGCAAATATGATCACATTTTTGTATTCCGAAATAAACTTAAGTGTTTACCAATTGCACATATTACCTTGGGTAAAATTGGCTCAAAATTGGTGTGCGTGTTTGCATGAGAACTGGTGTGTATTCACGAAATTTTGAGGAAAACTTTGTTTTGGCACCAAAAATTAAGATCCTATAAGTTTTTAAATAAAAAAGTTGTTTTTTCATGTTTTAGGGGGAGGGTGGCGAAAACGGTGAAAACTAAATTTTTTTAACTACTTATGTCAAATGGGGTGGGTATCGTTTTGGGTGTATTTTTTGATACTGAATCAAATGTCATTATTATCAAGTCAATAAGATTGCTTGCTACACAGTTACGACAGGGTTAATAAATAAAATTATATTATAAACTTTATGATCTTCTCATAAAGTTGATACCTTGGTAGTGACAGTGCCTTGAAGAATGTGTCAATAGAACAAACGGCTCGGCTGATGGTGAAAAAAGCAGACGGCACCCTGTTTCTTCACCGCGAATGAAAGCAGGAAACCTCACTCTTGATGCACTTTGTTTCATTCAGTTTCAGATGTAATTGAAAAAAAAAACATATTAAAATTAGAATCCTTTGCCCCTACTTCTGCTATTGTTGCTCAACATATTCCACCAAGTCCAACAATGGCTTGGAATAAATGAACCCCAAACACTGGGGATGTGTACACCAAGATTGTGACTTGCATCCTGTTCGGACTGCTCTACCTCCTGTTCCTGATGAAATAATGAAGCTGATATTTTGTTTCCTGCAAAGGTGATTGTTCATCGACCCAGTACAGTTCCAAAAAAAAACGGAATATCTCGTTCTCCATTGCGCAAAATTTGTGAGGGTCAAGCCTGCTGTAATACACAAATCGAAAATAAAAAAGGTACAATGCTAACCGATTTTGACACAGATGACCCTAACTACGATTCTGTCTGATAAAATATAAGGCATATATTTTTTGACGCTAAACAAGTAAAATATATTTGTGTTCTTTCATGAAGTATAATTCTAGGCTTTTATTTGAAAAAAAAAAACCTGTTATAACTATGTAATGAGTAATCGTATTAACTTGTGAATGGTCTCATTCAATTTATCGCTAAAAACTACATCGAAACTGATATCCTACTAAAAACATGATAAAACAACTTTTATATGTGTTCTCTAGTATCACTTCTCTACAGTATTACACATAAACTTATAACTCCCTGTTACCTCAAAGCATGTTAAAATTCCTGCATGATACACCTACATCATATTTGAGATAGTCTGAGAACTTGAGATTTATGATGCCTAGTTACAAGAGTTAATTTGGAGAAAAGCTCCAAATATCTTGATAACATATTTATATGTTAATATTATGCTATTTATGTGTGTCACATGTATATATTGTATTTTTATATATTATGTTGATAAATGTATTCTTTACTTATGTAGTTTAATTATTTATTTATTCAATTATCTATGAGTACATTATGAACTAATCCAGATTTATCATGTTTTTTTATTCATCCAAAAATTATAAAATATTGCTTTCAGCTATGAGATGTGCAAGAAAGAATATATCTATTCTAATCGTTTCTACCTAAATGAAAAATCGTAAGTTTAATAGTCCATATGTTACTCTAAGTTTTGAAGATTGTCTAGGTAAAAATCCACTCAAATCTGTTCATTCCCTGAAACATTCGCTGCAACTGCACCTGCGGCGTAGGAATTAGTGTTGTTCTATAACTATGTCATCTCGTTGCCGAACCCTTTCGAATCTTGATTGGTGTATCCAAAAGAAACTTTTGACCAGGGTAAACGAACATTTTCACATTTCTATGTATTTTACTATGCGAAATCATTCAGGCAAGCACTCACTACCGGTTCTGGCTCCGTGCGCTGACGGTCGTCGGAGCGGGGCCTCCACGTGCCGCCACTATCCAGTCGGGCGTAGAGCCGGTGCTGCCGGATGCGCCCCGTAACCTGGCGCTCTCCAACATCGGTGCCTTCTCTGTCGTTCTGCAGTTCACACCTGGCTTCGACGGGAACTCTTCCATATCTCTTTGGACTGTCCAGGTTAGTTCGATATTTCAATAATCTTATGATCTAGTTTAACACACTAATCTTGAGTTATGCGTCAAATACAGCAAAAAAAATGTAGCCAAAAACTGTAGTTATGGCGATATTGTACTGTCCAATATTAGCTGGAATAGAGATGTAGAAATAATACACATCTTTAACCTCATCGCGAAGCGTGTAAGTAAAAGTGACTAACGTCCTGAGGATAAGGCGTGAGGCAGCAGCGTCTACCCAAGTAAAAGTAGGTCTAACCACTGTGCTCACAAACAAACTAGCCACGGGAGTTAATGGCAAAACCCCACCAGAAGGGGGAGGGAGACCAGATTGAACATTGACATTTATGATAAATACGACTCAGGATGATATCATCATCGTCAGCCCGTGTCTCTCCACTGCAGGATATAGGCCTCTCCCAAGGCTCGCCACCACACACGTGCGCTTCAGGGGGCGTCCAACGCTTCGCTTCCCAATACGTGGCCTCCACTCGAGAACCCGTCTACCCCATCGGTTGTCGGTTCTACGGCAAATGTGACCGGCCCATTGCCACTTCAGCTTGCTAATCACTTCGGCTATGTCGACAACTTTAGTTGTTCGACGGATTTCAGTATTCCTGATTTTGTCCATCAAGGAAATGCCGAGCATAGCCCGCTCCATAGCGCCCTAAGCGATAAGAAGAAAGAAGAAAACAGGAAGATATCAGTGGATATTAAGTAATATTATCAAATTCCAGGCACAAACAGCACGAAATACGTCTTGGATAACGATATACGAAATCAACGCGCCGGACGCTCAGTCTATATTAGTGAATGGTCTCGTTCCGTTTACGACATACCGGTTAAGGCTGATCGCCAGCAATGTGGCTGGTTCGTCTCCCCCTTCCGAACCCTGTAAAGAGTTCCAGACCATCCAAGCGCCGCCGCGACATCCGCCGCGTAACGTCACCGTGCGTGCTGTCAGTGCTACGAACTTACGAGTCAGATGGATTGTGAGTATTGATATCAAATTGATATGGATTACAGTAATGTAATGAGTCATATTAAAAAATGCTGTAAACCAACAGTTTCGTGTTTACTAATTTAAATTATTTAAGCAATTTATTTCTAGTTCTTGATTACTGTCGAGCACTTTGAATTTATTAGCACATATTAAAATTACAACAGTTTAGATATTATTGTTATCAACTTAATAATTTTTCAACTGAAGACCTATAAGAATCTTTAAGTCAGCATTATTTCTCAAACAATAAAACTGGTTACCATCAGCCCTTTTTGTACCCCACTGCAGGGGCTTAGGCCTCCACTCAAGATGAGGGGCTTGGAGCTTTAATCCACCACGCTGCTCCAATGCGGGTTGGCGAATAAAACTGATTATTAGTTCCTTATTTCAGTTTTCAACTTCTTTACATTTTAGAATGAATCCAGACACCCTTCAATTGAACAACTATTACGTTATTTAAATAAAATGTTTAAATGTGTTTACTTTGCTTTGTAGCCTTTACAACAAAGCGAGTGGTATGGTAATCCTCGTGGATACAACATAACATACAAACGTAATGGTGAAAATGAATCATACCATAGTGTCATAGAAGATCACACTGCCAATTCGCATGTACTAAACAATTTAGAAGAATGGTCAGCTTACGAAATTAGAATGACTGCTATTAATGAAGTAGGATCGTCTGAAGAAAGCCCAATAGCTACTGAAAGAACTAGAGAATCAGGTATTTATTTAAATTCTTATATAATAAAATAAAAAATACTCAGAACTATTGAATTTAATACAATTTTGGCAGTGCCATCGCGAGGTCCAAACGACGTGTCTGCTAATGCTACATCATCGACCACGGTAGTCGTTCTTTGGGGTGATATCCCAGTACAGGATCAGAATGGTCTTATAGAAGGCTACAAAGTGTGTTATGCAGCTATAACTCCACCTCCAAGGCCCGAACAAAAGAAAGTGGAATGCCAACCCATCGCGTCCAACCAGACGCATACGATCACATTGACCGAGTTGAGGAAATACGTCGTATATCAAATACAAGTACTCGGCTACACGAGACTTGGCGATGGAGCACTCAGCGATCCTCCAGTCACAGTCAGAACTTTCGAAGACAGTGAGTTACATTAACTATTTAAAATTAACAATTCGACAATGTGTAGATACGAATTTTTTCTAATTGTATCTTGAGATTTAAGGAAACTTTATTCTCATTGAAACATTACGGCCCAAACGTGATAGATAGATTTGATCTAGATAAAGCCGCGGAAATTAATGTCAACAAAAATGACAGGCCAGCTTTTACATATTTGTGTGTGTGACTGTTATGCTCTAAACTCACGCCACATCTAACCGTCTCTGTGTGCGTGCGGGGGTTTACCAAACTAACAAATATTAGTGTAACTATTTAAAAAGCAATCGGTACCGTAAATAAAAAGTTTAAAATGGCGACCCTGAACATATATTAAAAGTTGAAGACCAAGGCACAGTAAAACTACCATACCTATCACAGGGAATGCACACAGTGTCTAGGCCAGGGGTCGGCAACCTTTTGGCATGGAATAGCCAAGAGTTACAATTTACAAAATTTCCAAGTTTTTAAAGAGTCACTAATAATTTTCATTTCAATAGCATTTGCTTGTAATATTATATATTTGATTTTAGATTTAAAATAAACTACCTTAAATATAAAATAGTGTTTATTCATACAAAAACATACAAACGTTTTTAGTTTAAAGTATTTTAGCCTGAATAACAAAATAATAAATCCAATAATACAACTACAGTTATTGAATATGAGAAAGTCCCATCTATGAGAGTATTAGTTTTGCTTTCATTCTGAAAGTTTGGGGTACCTTGTTCCCCTCCACACTTACCTCACAATTACTCTGTCTAGAGGCTTTCGTCAACTCTCTGTATTTGCTTCCTCTGTGCCTTCAACATCATATTATACTTATTTACTATCTCCTAGTAGAAGTGATCCCGAAACACTAAAGTTCGATTATGTTATATAGATTTATTGTGAAGTTTCATTGGGTGATTCTAAGGTTGAAGATCAGAAGTATCTAACAGTACAACCCTTAATTTACTACGTAGTCCATTAAAATATTTTTATTTAAATTTTTTTCTCTATTATCAACGGAATTTTTAATTCAAATACTAGCAATACTCAACGAAATGGGATGGGCCTTAAACGTTATTATTATTATTATTGCTTGTCCTTAACATGTATTTAATTATTAAGATTTTTAAATTATCAATGGTAAGTGACTTTCTTGCCATATCTTCAGTCTCCGTTCGTAGTTTCATACTTTTGTCATAGGTTTTTCCGTGATGACAAACTTAGCAGTTTGGGGGCGGAAGGGAATTGTCCCAAACAGTTAGGTGATATTTTTATCTAGGTTTTTTTGACGTCGACTTTTTATCTAGACATGTAAATAATCAAAGAATAAATTCTCGCTTATAAACTAAATATTAACAAGTTAAATTGAGTTTAATTAATGGAACTAAGTAGTTGTGGCAGTTATATAAAAGTAAAAAAAAAGAAAAATATAGTTTGATACATGAAGTTTTTTTAAGCAGTTTGTACAAACGACTGGTTAAAAGGGGTACTGAAAAAAAAGACGTAATTCGTGGTGAGTGAAAAAGTAATGCAACCGCGGTGATACTATTGAGAGGCTGCCATGTATAATTGGAAAAAATATGTTTAAAGTGAACCCTATGCTTAACTCCATAGAGACATATTTGTCAGTTGATACAAAAAATTTACTTCATCGGCCTAAAATCTGAATGTTTTCAGCACCTGGACCTCCATCTAATGTATCATTTCCTGACGTCACATTCTCAACTGCCAGGATCATATGGGACATGCCTGAGGATCCCAATGGTGAAATATTAGCTTATCAAGTTACATATCACTTAAATAGCAGTACCCAGCTCACATTCTCAAGGGAGTTCTTACCGTCTGATAGAACATTCAGGTTGGTAAATCTTAGAATACTGAAAATATCAAAATCAATGATAATAATTTTTATTAATTATAAAACATTACCCTCTGTAGTCGGGTAAAAAAGCCTTGAATTAATGTACAAAATGCGAAAACACTTTCTCTCCAACTCAATATGAATATTATGTCTTTAAAAGTAAAATAATTTGAATGTTGTAGGTTCTTGCAATGATTTTTCTAATAGTGCTAGATACTTTTTTCTTTGACAAATATAATTACTTTAAAAGAGCCCTAATTTTGAATGTATTACATATATAATGTAATGCAGTATAAAATTGATATTTTACATTGCATTCATTCATTTTGTGTTATATATTTTATTGTATCATCTTTAAATTTTTTATTATTATTTAATTATTATTTATAACATATAATTTTAATTTAATATATATTTATATAAATATATATTAAATTATTTTAAAAAAATATATATTTTTTTTATTTAAAATTAGATATTTCTGATTCTACATTATATTTAACATAAAGAGATATTATATTCACAATAAAATAATAAATATCAATTATGATTTTTTATTTAAATGTTTTATGTGTATTGGGTTAACGTATGGGAACCAGTCAAAAGTTTGATTTTCATCTAAGCAAAACAAGCTGGAAGTGGAACTATGCAAGCATGTTGGATGAGTTCTGTTTTGAATGCTACGAACGCTTCCTCAATAAACAAACAAACTACTAAACAACAAAGTTCCAGAAATATGTCTCTTCATAACGTTTTCAATATTTCAGGGCAACAGAACTAGCATCGGAGAAGTACTACTTGTTCTCCGTGACAGCTCAAACGCGTCTCGGATGGGGAGCGACGGCGCGTGTACTGGTTCTCACTACGGTGAACCGCGCCGCTCCGGCACCCCCTGCTCGCCCAGTTATAGCTCGTAGCCTTCTTCAACCCCACCACATTACATTCTCCTGGATGCCTGGTAACGACGGATATGCGCCTTTGAGGTGATTTTGATTACGTACTATCTAAAATTAGTTTCATGTTTTATACATTACTATAAATGCGGCCTGACTTAACAGGTTATATATAACTGGCAATCAGTTGTCATAGAAAGACAATAGTACAAACCATAAAAGTACGAACTGACTAGAAGACCTCTTCTGCGTTTACCGTCTAACCACTCATACTCTAACTCGCTCGTGTAAGATGACGAGTTTTAGTGTACAAGGTCCTCGCGCGCCGTTCTTCACCTCCGCGAAATCCCCGCGCGCCGGTCTTCAACCCTGCAAAATTGCGTGTACCTCAACACTATATACTCCGGTTGTTCGGTTGAACATAGTTCAACTTATATAGCGTGTAAGAGTTTACCGGACTAAACAAAACTAATTAATTATAACACCCCACTTTTTTCGTCGGGGGTTAAAAAAATATATAATAATAATATATATAATAAAATGAAAAAAAAAAATAATGAAACTGTAAAAATGTTTTTCTCGGTAACCATTAGTTTACGCCATCTACTTGAATCTTTTTGTTTAGTTCAGTTGAACTCTACACGCTCTATAAGTTTAGACTACCTTCAGTGGAACATGTGGTAAATTATATACAGGCTGTTCGGCTGAACGTAGTTCAACTTCAAACATCCCTCAGGAACCATTAGTTTGCGCCATCTGCTCACTTGAAACTTTTTATTTAGTACGGTAAGCTCTACATACCCTTATATAATAAATTTGGACTACGTGCAGCCGAACACAGTATGTAGATATTATATTATAAATATATTTGTCTCGTGACTGACCGATTGATCGAGTGGTTAGAGACTCTAACTGCAAAATCAACGGTCGCGGGTTCGATTCCCGCCCGAAACAAATATTTTTGTGAATATGTCGATTTGTTCTATGTCTAGATATAAACTATCTATGTATGTATATTTAATTAAAAAAAATAATTAAGTGTGTATATGAATTGTTTAGTGATCATAATAGAAGCTCTGATTGATTTGAGACTAGAATACGCTGTGTGTAATGTCCCAGGTATTAATATATAACAAAAGAATTGTATATACAAGTTTTACTTTTATTGAAAGACCATAATATGATAGAGTATTGATTACCAACTGACAAAAAAAAAACGTTATTATTTTTCCATAAAAATTTCGTCTGTTTATGGATGTAAGTGCCCGCTCCGATAGTGACACAGTACAAAATCGCGCGGCGTGGCGAGATCGTCAACGACAGTTGCTTGCCCTTCAACTTAGTTATTATAAAACACTAACCGATAAGAAGCGTGTTCTTTGTTAATAAACATTCGAAAAACAGGCGTCACCATGAAAAGACAATATTTACGTAGAAATAAAAGAAGACTCATAAAAGTTTTTAAAAACAGACTTTTCTATTATAATTCCATATAAAAAATGCTGCGTATCTATATAATTTTATTTAGGCGGTTATCAAAGCATTAGACAACAACTCTGTGCTTGTATATCTCTCATGAGGTATTTATCCCATATTTTTTTTGACCATCCAGATATTATACAGTACAACAGAAAGAGGACGGCGGTACATGGCAAACTATACCGGAGCGTGTAGATCCTTTCTCGACGTCTTACACTGCGGGCGGACTCAAACCATTCACAGCGTACCAATTCCGGATCCGCGCCACTAATGATATTGGCCCCAGTCGGTATAGTAACGCCACGGAGACTGTTCAAACACTTCCGGCTGGTGAGTGACTGTTTAGGTTATCTATATTAATAAAATTGAAGTGTCTGTCTGTCTGTCTGTCTGTCTGTCTGTCTGTCTGTCTGTCTGTTCCGGCTAATCTCCGAAACGGCTGAACCGATTTCAATGAAACTTTACAGACGTGCAGAGGGCATTACCGCGGGTGACATAGGCTACTTTTTGTCTGTCTGTCTGTCCGTCTGTCTGTCTGTTTGAGTTGATCTCCGAAACAGCTGAACCGATTTCAATGAAACTTGGCAGACGTGCAGAGGATGTTGTTAAGAGTGACATAGGTAGCTTTTTGTCTGTATGTCTGTCCATCTCTCTGTCTGTTTGAGCTGATCTCAGAAACGGCTTAACCGATTTCAATGAAGCTTGGCAGACGTGCAGAGGGTATTATCAGGGGTGACATAGGCTGCTTTTTGTCTATCTGTCCGTCGGTCTGTCTGTTCCGGCTAAACTCCAAAACGACTAAAGCGATTTCAATGAAACTTTGCAGGCGTATCTACTTATGTGACTACGTGACCAAATTTTAAAAAGCTTATATTTTCAAAACCATCAATCGCAGAGCTATCGTGTTGGTACTCAAACTTGATGTTTTGACGAGATCTATGTGACCACGTGACCACATTTTTAAATGCTCATATTTTCGAAGCCATCAATCGTAGACCTATCGTGTTGGTACTCAAACTTGATGTTTTGACGAGATCTATGTGACCACGTGACCACATTTTTAAATGCTCATATTTTCGAAACCATCAACCGTAGACCTATCGTGTTGGTACTCAAACTTGATGTTTTGACGAGATCTATGTGACCACGTGACTACATTTTTAAATGCTCATATTTTCAAAACCATCAATCGCAGACCTATCGTGTTGGTACTCAAACTTGATGTTTTGACGAGATCTATGTGATCACGTGACCACATTTTAAATGCTCATATTTTCGAAACCATCAATCGCATACCTATCGTGTTGGTACTCAAACTTGATGTTTTGACGAGATCTATGTGATCACGTGACCACATTTTTAAAGGCTTATATTTTTGAAACCATCAATCGCAGACCTATCGTGTTGGTACTCAAAGTTGATGTTTTGACGAGATCTATGTGACCACGTGACCAAATTTTCAAAAGCTTATATTTTCGAAACCATCAATCGCATACCTATCGTGTTGGTACTCAAACTTGATGTTTTGACGAGATCTATGTGATCACGTGACCACATTTTTAAATGCTTATATTTTTGAAACCATCAATCGCAGACCTATCGTGTTGGTACTCAAACTTGATGTTTTGACGAGATCTATGCGACCACGTGACCACATTTTTGGCTGCTCATATTTTCGAAACCATCAATCGCAGACCTATCGTGTTGGTACTCAAACTTGATATTTTTACGAGATCTATGTGACCACAGGACCAAATTTTTTTATCTGTCTGTCTGTCCGTCTATTCCAGCTAATCTCCGAAACGGCTGATCCGATTTCAATGAAACTTCACAGATATGATAGAAACATTATCAGGAATGACATACAACACTTTTTATTTATCTGTCTGTCTGTCTGTCCGTCTGTTTGTTCGAACTGTTCTCCGAAAGGGCTGAACTTATTTCAATGAAACTTTCAAAGATGTGATTAAAAGATTGTTAGGAATAACATACAATACTTTTTGATTGTCTGTCTGGCCGTCTCTCTGTATGTTTGAGCTAAACTCTAAAACATTTAAAGCAATTTTAATGAAACTTCACAGACGTGAAAAGACAGGTGTGAGGAGTGACATGCGCTATTGTTTCTCTGTCTGTCTATATAGTTCAAGCTATAAGTTTTGAAGATTTTAAGGCAACTATGCAGACATTAAAAATAGGTTTTCAGAAGTGATATATGTAACTTTTTGTCCGTGTGGTTATCTGTCTGTCTTTTTGTTCCGGCTTATCTCCGAAACGACTAAACCATTTCTATGAATCTTCGCAGACATAAAAAGGAGGTTATCAGGAGTGACACAAATTGGTTTTTGTCTGTGTGTTTGTCTGTCTGTTTGTTAGGACTAATAGTCTAAACAGCTGATCCGATTTTACTGAAGTTTTGCCTAAAATGGCTAAATGGATTTTTATGAAATTAGGTATAGAAATTTCTTAGACAGTTAAGTTTTAGAATGTTCTAGAAAATGTTACAATGTTCTGGAGCGTCGCGTTCTTTCAACTGTCCCAGTACAACTGTGGTCAACGCGAGCGAAGCCCGCGGGCGGAAAGCTAGTTATTAATAATAGAGGCGGCAAACCATATGGAATCTAGTACTATGCGCACGGACTAGTGCCGCGGTAGCTGTCCCACTGTACGGTGCACGCCGATTGCAACTCCGTGTATCGGTGCTGTGATTGTACTATTATGTCAACGTAACTGTGGAGAACCGCATGAACAACTAACGACGACGTTGTTAAGGTATCTTTGTAAGGTATTATTGGAGTAGAATAAAACTGTATATGTTTATTTTATGTGATATGTAATGTGTGTCACTGTGCTCAATTTCAAATACTGTTAAATAATTTAGAATTGAAAAGATTAACTCTTCAGAGATAAGTGGTATATTTTACGTTTAACGCTACACGTTAACTCTTACTTTAGATTACAACCGTTTTATGACCTTTTGTACATTTTTGAGACAGAATTTTTTTTTATTGACCAATAGCAATGTATTGTCTAATTTTTGGGAAACAAAATAATCCTGTTTTTATTGTTTAAATTTTTCAAATGATTTCTTTTCACTCACAAAACCCATTCCAGACATAAAAGCTTGGGAACAAAAATTTTATGTTTCAAGTGTTGAATTAATTTTAAATAAATGAAGAATCTTTTGCCATCTTACGTTCAGTAGACTATCGATTGCGCTCTAACTTTAATTTAATTCGTCTTTTCTAGACACATACACCAATGTCACAGAATTTAATAAATCTGGGTTAATAGTTTTGTAGTCTAAATATAGTCAGAAGTAGCGATTGGTGTCGTATATATGTAATGTATTAAATTCTTATAAGTTAGACATTAAACATTAAATTCACATTCATGTGAGTACACAATTCATACTAATCACATATCAGACCAACCACATACTACGGCCTAAGATCTAAGTTGAATTTCCTTTATCAATTATTCCCTTGGAAATTAACTTGAGCTTTGGAATACTTCTTAGCTTTAACTTATTCGAGATCTAAAGAACTTATGTGTAAAATTTATTTGGATATTTTTCTATTAAAAATTGCACTGTTTAAATAAAATACACCATTATTGTTAATAAGCCATAATTTTTTTTTCTTTTGTCTACCTATTCAATTATTGGTACATAACTAACTGTTTTATGCGTAGCGCCGAGCAAGGCCGTGGAAGGTTTACACGTTGTGCCGATAACGACGAACAGCGTACGAGTGCAGTGGCGACAACTGGGCGAGCAGCACTGGAGCGGAGACACACGCACCGGCGGCTATCGCGTTCTCTACCAACCTCTCACCGACTTCCCTTCGCCGCTGCAGCAGAACATGAAGCAAGAAGTCCCGGGCATAAAGGTCGTATTAAAATATAATTGTGAAATCCTATTGTGGTTGTGTTTAGATTGGGTGCTCTTTTCGTATGAAAATATGATGTGAAAATGAAGCCTATATTTGGTTTTTATATAGCATCAGCCCTCCGCTCAGGATGAGCGAGCTTGGAGCTTAATTCACCACACTGCTCCAGTGCGGGTTGGTGGATTGTAACGACTGTCATCTATTGGTGGCAACCGGGACCGACGGCTAAAAACGTGCTCTCCTAGACACAGAGTCAGTTATAATTATGTACATAAATTAGAAAAAACTCATTGGTACATGGCTTGGGATTCGAACCTCGGCCTTCTAAACAGGAAGCGGTCTCGCTACCACTCGGCTATCACGACATTTTATATACTGATCAAAAAAATATTTGTAATGTAAAGTATGCAATAGTATTTAATTTCTAATTCGTGGGTAAAATTAAGTCCACAAAGATTATTTCTTGTTTTTTACGACTTCAAACCCTACACCTCAAGAAACATTTAAAAAACATTTGGGTATATAGTTAAATGGATTTGTGTATGTAGTTAAATGGATTTGTATGATCGCTGGTGGTAAAGATTTAGATATCCTCTCTAGTTACCTACCTACTGGCTATTTTGATTGTTAAATAATACCTGTATGGGGAAAATTTTTACTTTGGGCTTTCTTAAGTAAAAGCCACTGTGTTTTAAATTCTAATTCAATAATACAATTTGATAATTGCTTTTCATTTTTTTTTACAATCGCGTCTGCGCTCGAACATGGATACGTCGAAAATTTTAGTAATTATTGTATGAGTTCCGTCGTGACACTAACGCAAGAATAAATACAGCTCGTGACATTAATACTATGTTTGGAGAAAATATGATTAACGAAAGCACCGTGCGTTTTTGGTTTGATTGCTTTTGCAGTGGAAGTTTCGACTTGCAAAATAATAAACCAAGAGGTAGGCCAACCAGTAAAATGAATAATGCAGAATAGCGAGCCATGTTGCAAACTAATCCGTATCAATCTACTGTGAAATTAGCAGCTCAGTTTGAGGTTACCATAACTGCAATTTGAGCCAAATTGACAAAATTTAAAAAGTAAACAAATGATTACCACATGAAGCGGATGACCTGCACAAAAGTGCACGCGTTGAAATTTTCCTTGTGTTTGAAAAATAGCATTACCAAAAACGTGGTTCAACTAAGTCTGTCTCGATAGAAACAGAAAGAGCTCAATGCTCTGAAGGTAATGTTGCGGAAAATTACAGATAGTCCACATTACTTCTTCACTATTTGGATAAGTGGTAATGTTATCAGACGTACTAACGATTCACCATCTATTCAGTTTGCGAACCGTGTCGGCGGTTTACAGGAACGTTATCACCAGTCCATATTATCCAATGAATGGAATAAGAGGAAATTTTCAATTCCAGTTTCTTGTTTCAAATCAAAAAAATCTAATATAATAGAAGTACTGTTAATAATAATAGTTTTTTTTTATTTAATTGTATTTGCACAGTTAGACTTGCTTTTAGTTTTAGGTGATACTTATGTAACGCAAAAAACCACGTCTAGATCCTCCCAGCCGTTTTAGGGAAACATCTATTGCAGCGCCTCTTGGTGACTAATAAAAACAAACCTTATCAAAGAACATGCTTAGGTGATATCTATACGACGCAAAATAACCACGTCAAGATCCTTCCGGTCGTTGTAGAGAAACATATCTATTGCAGCGCCCCTGGTGGCCCATAAGTGCACAACTTATTTATCTACTCGTAGGTGATACCTATATAACGCAAAAAATCGTATCAACATAAGTCCACTCGTTTCGAAGGTACACATCTACTGCAGCGCCCTCTGGTGGTTAATAATCATAAAACTAATTTAGGAACCTGTTTTAAGATAATACCTTAATACAAAATTTTATCCAAATCGTTAGAGCCCTTTCTGAGGTACGTGAAATATAAATGTACAAGAATCGCTCATGTTAATAGTGTAATAGTAAAGTCGTGCGTGCACATTTAAGCTACTACAATCGTTTTTAGATACTTAAGCGACCTCTTTTACGATGAAACAGAGGTCATAATCGCACGCAGATGTGTTTGTAATAATAACGCTAGCATACGCACTTTTACCCACACACACTCGCATCCGAACATAAAATCACCTCAGAATATAACATATAAACATTTAATAAAATATCAAAAATTTCATTTTTAATAACACTACTGTTACTTAAACCCTTAATATTAAAACAGTTCATCTTTATGTTTACAGAGTGAGGAAGTCGTGCTAACAGATCTATCAGTGGACCGCAACTACGAAATCAGCGTGTGCGCAGTGAACTCACAGGGTGCGGGCCCAGCCGGTACTCCGGCGGTAGTGTGGGTGGGGGAAGCGGTTCCCACCGCGTCACCCGCTGATGTCACTGCGGAGGCCCTCTCGCCTACCGAGGTGGTGCTGAAATGGAAACCGCCATTGCTGTCGCAACAGAATGGCGATCTGCTTGGTTATAAGGTAACCATTTATTTTATGTTAAATTATTATTTTGAAACATTAGCCTCGATGATGTGAGACCTAAATTAAAATGCACATGATGTGCCAGCTGTTGCCTAACCCTTGGGTTGAGAACCCTTTGAAAAGTGGTAGTGTTATCTATGTAAACAATATGCTCTCATATATATAGAAAACACAACTTTTTACAGATCTACTTCAGATCTGGTTATTTTGAACATTATTTGTAGTCTCTATAAAATTGAGGACTATACTGATTATCATATAATCAGACTATAAAAAATAACTAGTGTGAAATTGTGAAATGGAATGTGATTTTTTTTATATATATTTTTTTTATAAAGAAGCCTAATAAATATGAAGATTTCAATAAATATGTATTTCCTACTCTAGATATTCTATTTGGTAACGGAGTCCCCGGAAGAGCCGGAACCGGGTCGGCGCCCTGAAGAAGAGACGGAAGTAGTGCCTGCCACAGCCACGAGCCACTCGCTCGTCTTCCTCGATAAGTTCACTCAGTATCGCATACAGGTAATACATAACTCATTGTTTTATGGTTTTTGCGTAAATGTATTTGTTAAAATATTTCTCTTTAATAAATAATATGCGTTTAACATGAATTTAAGTTTAATAGTTATGGAGATAAGAAATGATAAAAACAGTAAAACTCTTAAAACTAAATGTGTTCATAATTTAATTTTATGGTTCTCTTGTAAAGTAACTATTTGAATTGTACCTATCTTTCTCACTAGACGCGAAGAATAACACTTTTTGTAAAATGACACGAATACCTATTTGTCTCATGTGTTGCATTCTGTAAGTACTCAATGTTATCTCTTATTTCTTACACGCGAGACAGTCATATTTTGCGGCACTACGACTGCGGCGGCGACAGTCTGGCACTACGTCACGCCTCTTCACGCCAGTCGGTACCGCCGATATCTCGAAGTGGGGGCAAGCCGCTTTGTTTAGCTTAATGAAATCAGGTTTAGGCATTTTTTCACGTTATTAAGTACCGCTAAGTACTTTATAATACTGGTATGGTATTTTATCCGTCCGTCCGTTCGCGTTATAACGTCGTTGTTGCCCTACAGATTTTTTTTGAAACTTGGCACAAAGGTTCCATTAACCTCTGACCATTGAGACCAGCAAAATGCAGCTTAGCTATTTACTGTTATAATAAAATATCAAACGTTATGTACACAAGTGCTCAGGAATAACGCTACAGTTCGAACTTTGGACTCTATTAGTACGTCGCCTTGGTTTGTCTGCCTTGCCGACGCGCTTGTATCATCTTTTATGCATTAGTTGTACTCGTATATGACTGTTTGATCTTGCCTATACGTTATTGTACACTTTTTTTTCAAATTTTATTTACGCTAGTTTGAAGTTATACATTAGTTTAACATATTTAATATTTAAAATCTATGTTTAATTAAAAAGGTGCTGGCATTTAACCCAGCGGGCGACGGACCACGTTCAACCGCAATATTGGTCCGCACGCAGCAAGGTTTGCCCAGCGCGCCCAGGAACATCACGTTCAGTGACATCACAATGAACAGCCTCGTGGTGGCGTGGGACGCGCCCCACCGGCGCAACGGACTCGTGCATTCGTATCTTGTCACATATGAAACTATAGAGCAGGATGAAAGTGTGTATTTTGATATTTTAATAATCTTGATCGTTATTAACTTAAATGATATAATAGATCAAAAACAATTTACGTATTTCAGCCACTTTTTCAAGCGTAATTAATTTGCAAAACGTGAATTAGTAACTTTGTTTCTTGGTACTTTTACATTTGTGAATTTAAGATGTGAGTCGAATACGAATTATTATGATTCTGAATATCCAAATAATATCCAAAAATAGTTAATATAATAGTTACTATTTGGATACCCCAGGGTTCAGCAAGCAAGTGAAACAGAAAGTGAGTGAGCGTCGTTTGGCCGTGGGTGGGCTAGAAGAAGAGGTCGAATATCGATTCAGCGTGCGCGCAGTAACGATAGAAGCGGGACCAGGAGCAGAGGCTCGTGTCCGAACGGGCCCTCAGCCCGGGTCACCTGCGCCACCCGATCAATTGCGCTTAGAACCCATGCCCGCTGCGCTACATTTACACTGGAGGAATGCCGCTTCAGGCAAAGGACCTCTGCTTGGCTACTACATTGAAGCGAGAAAGAAAGGTTATTATTGCTTATTGTGTTTTGTACATTAATAATTTTTGTCAAACACATTTATAATAGTTTCCTACACAGAACTTGAAAGGGATTAAGTCATTGATATATTATTACATGGTTGCGACATCAACATCATAGTAGCACATGGTTCGCAAATTTTTGTGACGAATCGTCACAATATACATACCGTAGTAGTCTTTTTGATAGCCTATTTTTGTATCAATGAAACTGGGCTCATACCTAGCTGTGGTAGCAAATGATCTATACATATTTAGTGATGATCTTATTCTAAAATATGTTCGTTCATAAATTCTAACATACCCCCAAACAGCTGGACTGAAAACACAAAATTTCACAATTTTGGCTATAACAATTTTTTTCTATATTTATTTACAAACTTTAGTGGATGGATACACACTATTAAATAATATTATTTATTGCCTCGTATATACATATATTATTTAGTATATTTTTTATTTGTGTATAAATAGTTAAAAATTTGTTTCTTTTTTCTGTACAGCCAAGGAACCCTGGCAAGCGTGTAAGTTAAATATATAGAAAATTCACTATGGTTTGTTTTTCATGCTTCTTGCTATACATAAATATTTGCATAAATACATTTCAATCATTAATGTTTTCTCAAATTGTTTATCATCTACATTGTGGCAATTAAAATTTAATCTCATTTCACATTTATTACCTTCTCTGAAAAATTATTTCTTTTTGACAAATAGTTTTATAGAACGACTTATTAACCTACTCATCTTACGTTCATAAATAAAAGAATGTTTAATAATTTTTCTTTTGTTTCATGTTTCTAAATAAAGCATTTTTTTTTATTATTGGGTACATAGCTTATTTTTTTGACAATGGATGTTTTTCATAAAATAGGTAACCAACCTAATATCGCAAAGCGTCGTTTCGAACTTTCTTGACTATTTTTACTTTTTCTTATTCGCACAGTTACCTACTACTATAATCTTCAGAAATATTTGAATATTTTCTACATCTTGCATACATAGAATGATGTTTGATGTGTGAAAAAGCTAATCCTATAATATTTAAGTTCAGTAATTAAAAAATAATGCAATATGTAAGAGCAAACCATAGCCGTAGATTTAACTGTATGTATATAGTTTCTACGGAACACTACAATCTTCAATTATTTTATTTTGTAAATATTTATTACTGCTACTATACAAACTTTTAAACATTAACAATTCCTATTATTTCCACTCGCATTTGTCGATCTGTACCTCGGGTTTCTAATATGGCAGCTCGGGAAAGTTCGGATTTACGAAGTGGGAACGGAAAGGGCTTAATTATTGTCGTTTCATATGATCATTCATGGTAGATTAGATTATAGATTTTAAATTATGTCAGGTGTTTTCGTCAATCGCCAAATATTCCCAAGGTGTCGTATTAAGATCGTAGAACTGTATATTGTTATTTATATCATAGAACACATAACAGCATCTAATCATTTCACTCTCTGTCATTGCTATTGTCTGTACTTCAAAATGATTGAAACGATTCTTACGAATTGGATATATTTCAGACGACATGCGATGGGAAACCATCACGAGAACCAGCAACGGGATTTTAGAAGAATTCACAATATCTTATCAAAGCCTATTACCGTCCACCGCATATTCATTTAGAGTGATAGCTTACAATATGTACGGAATAAGTATGCCGGCGTACAGTGAGAAAGTTATAGTTACCCCTTCTAAACTATATTTGGAGTATGGATATCTACAGTACCGACCTTTTTACCGGAGCACGTGGTTTATGGTGGCATTAGCCGCTGGATCTGTCGTCATCATCATAATGGTGGTCGCCATCCTCTGTGTCAAGAGCAAGAGTTACAAATATAAAAGTAAGTGTTCCTCGTGTGTGATTCATATGCTTGCAAATTAATTGTTTCTTTATGCTTAACTGCATTGAATGGTCACTGTAAAGCCTATTATAAGTTAAAAATTTCTCAACCATTATATACCGGTCATACGACGCTATTCTATTAAAATGAATTCATATTGTACACAGAAGAAGCGCAAAAGACTCTTGAAGAGTCTCTAGCTGCGGAAACAGACGAGCGAGGTTCGTTGGCGCTCGACTTATATAGGTCGCGTCAAAACTCGGCGGGCAGTGTTGGCGCGCTAGTTAGCAGCGGACCCGGTTCGGGAGGCACCCTACGCCGCGCGAAACCTGCACCTTTGGGGAAATCCCCACCGCGTCCCTCCCCGGCAAACGTGGCTTACCACAGCGACGAAGAAAGTCTGCGTGCTTATGACGATCACCCAGACGACTCGTCTCTCACCGAGAAACCTTCAGAGATGAGCTCCTCCGACTCACAGGTGATCACTATCAAGATAAGCGTCGTATAAACTTACTTTCGCCTGATTCCGTGTGTCGTGCTACTAAAACCGCTCGTTTTTTCCCTCACAAACGTTTACGGATCGTTCTCTGGTAAATATTTCATTATGAACTTCATATTGTCATACCATTTATTGGACGCATCTAATTTTATTTCACACATATTTATTCAAAAGCACCTCAATTTATATACTAATATTAAATCACATTTTTAAATAAACTGATATCATTTAATTTTCATGTTTGCATGGTTTAAATGTACTAATATCATTATCAAGAACATGGCTAAGGTAAGCCAGTCATATAATCTATTTGCTGTTAATTGTATTTTTTGTGTCATTGCTGCTGTTGCCTATGCTAGAATACACAGAAAAAAGCTAAACTTGTTTCATGTAACCAGTGTTATAATTTTCACATGGATCTTCAACATGAAACTATTGTGTATTCTATGATTAGGCTGCGCGCATACCAAACCCTAAGCAAATAATACAATAAAACCGATGATATCGTGTAGTTTTCATTGCAGTGAAAGAATGTAACTTTGATATTAGCTCAATAAATATATCATTTTAAAGAGTTTGATGGTACAATAATATAATAGTAAACTTGGCTAATACAAGTCTATATTATCTACAATAACAATAAATTATGTATTATTACGCGATTAAAAAAAAAATTTAAAAATTCCATGCTTTTATTATCTAGGCCTGAATTACCACATCGCTTTTAGTTCATGTTTGAAATTTGAAACTAATTTAGAACAAACAGAACTGCAAGCTGCTAGCATGATTCATATTCGTGTTGAATATAATTGAATAAAATAACTTATTGAAAAGCATTAAAAAAAACATTAAAATTATTATTACACACCCTACCCACCATATACTCAGTAATGATTTTCTTTTTGATATAATTGATATCATTTCAAAATAATAATGACCCTCCCTCCTCCCTTTTTTCTTAAATAGCTGGTTAGAAAGTAGTTGAAAAATTATATGTTACCTGTATTTCTATTTAGTTCTACCTCGGACCATCTGAGGTGATCTTGAACCAATGTTTTCTTCCTTTTTCTCTCCTTTCAATTCATTTCTTTTTCAAATTGCATCATTTGTATTAATCAAATTTGCTATTAAAATAAAAAATGTATGGAATCTTTTGTTTCGGAAAAAGATACTGCTGAGGAGTGTCAAGAAACTCAACAGTTCATGTTTTAATAAAAATACATCAATTTATACTAATATTGTTTAATACACAGATAATAGCTGTGTGAGCTAAGGGAAATCTACAACTGTACAGATTTATCATTCAAATAATCACTAACATTATAATTTGCTTTTGTTAATCAAGCATCCTTTACTGTCAACTTGAACTAGTTCAAAAACATGGTCAAAATATCAT
This sequence comes from Luffia ferchaultella, assembly GCA_949709985.1. Classification (NCBI taxonomy): domain Eukaryota; kingdom Metazoa; phylum Arthropoda; class Insecta; order Lepidoptera; family Psychidae; genus Luffia; species Luffia ferchaultella. The sequence continues at coordinate 12,396,222 of OX453244.1, forward strand.
CAGGAACTTTATTATGCATGTGCATACATTGCACAACAAAAGATCCTAACTTTTTTAAAACAAAAACATGGTATGGGTAACTTCTTTTTATGCCTTGTATTAACATTATGTTTATTAATATTTTTACTAAAGTATTTAGTCCTTTCATATATATATATATATATATAGAAACACAAGTTCGTAGCTCTCTTGCTATCTTTTAATTTTTCTTCGATGTTTTATTTTTTATTTGGCTCTTTGTATTGCCTTATTTTTGTTTTACTAAAAATGATTTTTTTCGATAGAGAATATTTTGGATATATTTGGTTAATGTATTGTTTTTATGTCATCCGTATATAATTAGTACCTCTCATTTTCATGAAAAGATATTGAATATTTTTTTTTTCTTTTAAACTTATTTCTATCTGCGATCAGCCCTCGAGGGATAATCAGATTGTCTGTTCCTTTGACGGTTTGAGTTTCTTCACATCTTGCGATGTGTCATCTCATTCATGGAATAGGAATAAATTAATTTGTGGTATGAATATTATTTAAAAATCCAAAATAAAATAGGAGTATTTTTTTTTTATATCCAGAGATGTCGCTAAGGTCACTAGATAATTGCGGATGTCCTCATTTATCACTTATTTTGGTATAACCAAAAATAATAATAATAATAAAAAATAAAACTAATCCAATAATCCACCCCTCGTCGCCCCCGACGCAGATGTGCCCATGACGCTCATCGCATTGCCGCGCTGAATTGCAATGGCAATTCTTTGCACCAGGAATTGCATCATTGCATCATTTGCATCACTTATTTTGGTTATATGCAAAGGATTTATTACTCAAAAGTACTTGGTTAACATGGTATATGTATAAAATCATAAACATTTTTAAAAAAATTATTAAATTAGTTGTAAATAAAATCATTAGTGAACGATTTATTCATCTAGTATAGCTTTATCAATGTCTGCTTATATTTTATACTTCGCATTAATCATCTAAGAATATTTTAATGTTCAGCACACAAAAGTCAAATCATCTAAATCTTTACACCTTTTTTTGGATAATGAAATATATAGAATATTCGTGGATAGTAATGTACTCTGTAGCAGTCAATTTAAGGCTCGGCACGCACTAGGGCGTAACGCGTATCATATTTCATATCCTTATATTTTTTAACGCGATCCACAGTCACTATGCGAACATAGAACCTCAGAGGATACAATTTTGCAGTAGCAGCTAGTGCGTTCATTTATCAAATATATGGATCTAAGTTACGTACTGGATGTTACGCGTTACGCTCTAGTGCGTACAGTCCTTGCATTATAACTATGCGGTTCTGAAATGCGATGCGCATACCCGATTCCTCAGGCCCGCCGTACTTCCCGCTGCAACGCTTCTATAAAATTATGTTACAGCGACGGCTTCGTGACTAACTTCAGAGCCGTACAGTTATGATCCAAAAACTGTATTCGGCTTAAGTGATTTGTTGTTAACCGTCTCTCGTGATTTCCAGAATTCGGAGAGCGAGAACGAAAGCGTACGATCGGAACCGCACTCGTTCGTGAACCATTACGCGAACGTAAACGACACGCTACGACAATCTTGGAAACGGCAGCGACCAGTTCGGAACTACTCCAGCTACACGGACTCGGAGCCCGAGGGTAGCGCCGTCGTCAGCCTAAACGGAGGGCAAATCGTCATGAACAACATGGCGCGGTCTAGAGCTCCTTTACCCGGCTTCTCGTCTTTTGTATGACAGGAGCCCACATCCATGCCCGCGTCGCCTGCCTCCCTGCATATATAGTGTGACCAGTTAAGTGTTGGTTAGTGGTCGACGAAGTGCAAAGGAACGAGATCTCATTAGAGTTGTCACATGCCCTTACTAGTGCAGCTAAACGCTTTAATCGAGGGACATACAGTGTCTCCTATTGTATATTAATTAAATTTAATTATACCCATGTAGCAAATAATTAATTTTTCGATTAGTCAATTACTAAAGTTATTCGAATTAGAATATTCTCCAACAGAAAGGTGGTCTAATAATTATTCTTTAGTGTGTATAAATACCTACTTAGTAGAAAAAACTTATACTATACATAGTAATTTTTAATGTTTCTATGTTGCTAATAATCATAGAAATAATCAGAATGAAAGTATTAGTGTGGCTATGCCATGTCTCGCAAATAAATTTGACTGATCTAAAACTTAGAAATTACTTTCTTCTAATTAATCGCTCATTTCGAGTTTATGTTATGGTCAACAAAATTAATATAATCCATTGCCGTACACGACATTGCCAATCCCCTTTTTGTAAAAATACTGAGTATTATAATATGCGATATATTTTTGTTCACCCCTGTCAGAAAATGATATTCTCGTGTATTTAGCTTTTCGAACTTAGACTTACATTGGCTGTGGATGCTTTTATTAGAATTTTCAATCACTAGGTCTGTGATTGTTCCTTCAATATTTTGATGTGGATTTGATAACTTAGAGGGATTAATTACAGTAAAACTTTGTAACAAAAAACATGTCCTTTCGAGGGCTTCGTCTAATTAATGTTTACAAGTTAGAAAAATTGTTTATCAGTGTAAAGATATAGAAGGACCGCCCGAGTGAGCGCCGAAAATGATGTGCCCCACGGATATCGCTTGGTTTGAAGTGAATTAGCGTTGAAACATTCGACGGATTTAACTGTAGACGAAAACGTGAAATAAACTATATTTTAAACAACAAAGCACAATATACGGTTTAACGTACAAATAATCGATTTGCTGCATAAATAAAACAACTTGAATTGAGTGTCAAAATTCCAACACCGAAAACAAATAATAATTATGCGTAAAACCTTGCAGTACAGTCGAAACCTAAACCAAGCTGTTTCTTTTATTAATTGACAACAAAATCATTGACTACATGAAAAAAAAGCCAGACTTATACCTACTCCCATTTTTTGATTGTATACAAAAAAAAATATTTATTGAGAAGTATACATTCCACACAGACTTCACAATAGTCGAGGCAACTGCAGCCAATCATAGGACTAGGCAACGGAACTACTGGCACCAGGCAAAATATACTACGCCTAGTGAAGTTGGTCACTGTCTGGAATTTTTAGCAATTTTATCAGATAATAATTGTTAGGTAATTGCTATTCAATGTGAGAAGTTTGAAAATGCATTGTTCATTTAAGTGAATCATGTTGTATTATATTATTATACTTTTTGGTTTCTAATTTACCTTTTGTATTATATACAATTGACTGATAGTTTTAAGATATAAATGTAAATATTTTCAAAGTAAAAGACTTTAAAAAATTAGATTACTATAATGTTAAAAGATGTACAATGTCACCGTTCTACACAAAATAAACTGTGATTAAATAGTCCAACTGCGGTGGAGCGTTTGACGAGATGTTCATGTAAATACTATCTTCAGTATAAGACTGCGGCCACATTAGGTTAAGGTCAGCGATTTACCATTCACCCCAGTGAATCACGATATGCCACATAGACAAACAGACCGACTGCTATGTGGCACAATGTGACTGCTGGTAGACCACTGACTAAACTAATGTAGCCGCAACCTGATTAGTGAATAAGAATTATAAGAAAATCCACAAATGCACATTTTAATATTGCATTTATTTCTCATTAATTAAGCAATATTTTTTTCCTTTAGGTGTATATTGTAAACTAGATTTGGGAACAAAAATGAATGCAATAAAGCACCAGACTGCTGTGCACTGGACGGTAATAGAAATTTTGTCAGTGCCATTGTAATGAAACCAGTGATTAACACATTTTCTCGTGTACTGTTATTTATAAATACAGGACATTCTAAAGTATCTGGTGTTCATTTTTATTTCATTACCCATTAATTAAAACATTAGAAGAAAAATTTTTAATCATATAAACTTTAAATTTATTTTATAAAGTTTGATGATGATGATGAAACTTTAAATTTATTTTATAAAGTTTGATGATGATGATGAAACTTTAAATTTATTTTCCTTAATATAAGATTGTTTACAACTTGGTCGAGTTGAGTTGTACTAAGTTCAGCAACAATTACGTTTGTTAAATCACAAGTCAAGGCAAACTTTATAAAATTACGGAACACTTCAATGGCTACTAGTAACTCAACGATTTAGGCTCATTAGATTTGTCTTCATGAGCACTTTTCTTTGTAACAATGCTGTGATGGAGCTGACGGGTGGATTACAGAACCCTTCACTGGCTTCTTGTAAACCAACTGTGATGCCCTACGCCGCCGGGCTAAGTTAGGGTAATGCATTACATAGGAAAATCTATGTCAGGAGTGATTAACTGCTCAAGGTGAGTTAAGACCAAAGAAAGATTAGTTAATTATTTTTTTTAAAGTATTTTGTGTGTATATTTCTAACATGAGTAGTTTTAGTTTGCTAAAATTCTGAAAGGTAATGCAGTATATTTTTGCTCAGAGTCGGGTCTACTTTAAAGTTATGCCATGGAGTTTTGCATAGAAATCTGTATTTTGTCTTTGTGTCTATTTGAATATTAGCTCTTTTTGATGCCATGTTAGATTTTTTTACCTTCATGGGTTGCTTTTAAACCCGGTATGATCACTTAAGTAGATAAATAATAATAACACACACAATCACAACGTCTAGGTCCCAAACTAAGCATTAGCTTGTATTTTGGGTACCAAGCGAAGACACCACATACATATAACAACCAAGACCCGGTGCCAGTATTAATATTCATCATATAAATACTGACCCGACCTGGGATTCGAACCCGGGACCTCCAGCTTCGCGGGCAGGGTCGCTGCACACTAGGCTAAGCGGTCGTCGTCTTCAGATTATCTGATAATTTTAGGATGACTGGTGTAATTCTGAAGAGACATCGACTATTCATCCTGGTTTTTAGATTTAAAGTTGCTTTACCATAGGCAAAATGCTTTACGATGCTTGATGAGCATGTAATTATCAGAAACGCGTTTTCTAGACATATCTAGTTAGTAAACGAAAAGGTGGATTAACGGTGGAACTGTACTCGGAAAAAAAAAAAAAACAAGACAATTTAAAAATATTTATTAATAAAATTTATAGTTTTGCACACTTATCAAACCATGGCCGCGGTATATATTTAGGGCAGTTCGGCCACTGCTTAATTACATTGTATGCAGCTATATCAACTATAGAAAACTGTTTCAGGTAAATCCAACCTTGGTATTGTGCAAAGAGTTTGCTTGCTATAGAAGGTCGAGTGTTTTCATTTGCCTTTTGTAGTAAATGACATAAATCCAAAAGAGAGTCAACCACATAGTCTTCATTGTAAGAGAATGTCTGAGGGTGAATATATGATAGGTATCTAAGAATATTGACATCACCGACAACAGGAACACTGGTAGCAGAGAGCTTTATTTCTGATTCACCTAAAACAAAAAAATGTATAGGCATATTAGTAACAAATGGCCGAACGGCCAGCACATCTGAAATGATGTTCCAAAATTTACAGGTATTCATTTTTTTTTTTTAATTGAATAAACTAATAAGATGTACATTTCGACATTAGTAATTAATGTTTAAGAAGACGTTCTTCAGAATTTTTTTTCAAAGTAGCGTTCGTGAGGTAGCGTAATTTCTAACGGTATTTTGAAAAAACTTCTAATAATCATACAATGTTGCGTTTTTTTTATAAATTCCTGATAAAAAAATGGTTAATTTTGACACTGGCAGAATGGCTTCATGCGGAAAACGGCATACGACGAAGACGTGTCTCGGTTGAACTTTGACACGACGCAACTTCGCTATATAAAATGGGGAAAACACTATATATACATACGTCATGAAACATCACTAAAATACACGGAATAACGTTAAAAAGAATTTAAATATGGTAATTTTCAAGGTCTCATAAGTATGCATGAATGGACAAATCTTATATATAAAAATGAAATGAAGCTTTTTACATGTCTTGCTAAAACGTAAAAACGGCTGGACCGGTTTGGCTAATTTTGCTTTATGAAATATTTCTGGAAGTCCAAGGATGGTTTAAAAGGTGAGAAAATGTGGCGAAATTGCAAGGAAAAATATATAAATATATATAATATGTACGTCGCGAAAGTGTCATTAATTTTGATTAACGGGAATGAGTTACGACTGACAGAAATTGAGACGATAAAGCATTTGCGTTGCGGGAACGAAAACGGGAAAGGGAAGAGTTAAGCCTGAGATAAAAAAGTTATTCTTGAGGAGAATAGAAACGAAAACGAAACGACACCAGAGACAAGAACGGAAACGATAAAGTATTTTTGCGATGGGAACGAAAACGGGAAAGGAAGAACAGGAATGAGATAAGACTGAGATAAAAAAAAAGTGATTCTCATGAGAAACGAATACTACCCGTGCGAAGCCGGGATGGGCCGCTAGTCATACATAAGTTTTAACTAAATAACGATTCCTTTCACCAAGCCATGTATAATGCCCGTGTATAGTACTCAAATCCATGTGTATAATAGAAACAAACAAAGGGCAATTTTAACCCTTTTTTTAAATTTTTCTTACTATAATTTTTTAAATAAGTAAAATAATTCTTGGGCATTCATGAGGTGGTAAGTACCCATAAATAAAGATTTGTTTCTTGGCGGTTATTATTATTTATCTTCGGGGACCCAATTCCCTGTGATAGTTGCAATAAATATAGAAACAACATAAGGACTTTTTGATTTTTCATTTCGGTATAGTTCCAATCAAACTTAATGGCGGATCGGAATACAACGCTCTATGCATGCTTGCGCAGGTTCAGTCATATGCCCCTCGCTCCACTGCCTCCCGCTACACCTAAAATTGGTCACTGCGACGCGACTTGTGCCTATGTTGACATCCGCCATAAAGGTTGATTGGAACTATAGCTGTAGGAAAAAATAATCAGGTATTAAAGGAAGCCATGATGGCTATACTAGAAACATAATGGATCCTTTTCTCACTTCAACATCTTATAATATTTTAATTAAAATTGTAAAATATACACAATGTATTTTTTTCTGCCTAGTTGTAGTTAATTTGTAAAAGTAATATTATACTCTGTTTCTTCTGTAGCCTTCTTTGAAATTGGTCAGAGTTTATAGGTTGCATCACTGATTTGAACTGTTTTCCTACTAACCATTTTTGAAAATCAGTCTCAATTTGCTTCTTTTGTGATCTGGACTTGAAGATGAACGATCAAGTTTTTTAATAAACTCTTCAATTTTCGGTACCCTTTCGGGAGCGATGGATGAATGCATATGGCATTTTACATCAAAAACACATTCATTACTTCCTTGTAGGAACTTTAAATACCAAGGCAGGTTATCAGGACTCACGCTCATCACAACTTCATCAGGAACTTCAATATTATACTTGACCGGAGCTTGTGTTTCAACCTGAAATTATCACAACTTGTTAATAACCTCTCTGTATTTCTTGGCGAATTTTCGATTTGTCTACCTATAACTGGAAAAATTTAATTGTATGCTTTATAGTGGTTCAAGATATTTTTATCATTTGCATTATGTTGTTATTTTATCACATTATAAAGTTTTCCCAAGAACTCAAAGTTTTTATCGGAGTACAGATATAGAATTTGAAACATTTGGACAGTTTTGATGCTCACAAGTATATTTCTTCCAGATTCTTGAGGAATGCAAAGAGAACTAATGGTTTTAATTCTTTCAGAAAGCATGTCAAGCTTCTTCAATAGCTGATCTTGCCGCTTCTCCAATTCTGCCATGCCTGTATTAGTTGACTGAAATTTTAAATCATAATTACATTTTCTTTCAGTCAATGGTAATAATGAAAACCGCTGTATAATTGTACCTGTTACATAGGGGGTGTTCAATAAAAAGTGAGACTGAATAAGACAGTTTTTATCTTTTAATAAAACTTATTTTGTTTTTCAACATAATCACCTTTTAAGTTAATACACTTGAAGTATCTTTTTTATAGGCTTTGGACTAATTTTAAACTTTAGACTATGGACTAAATTCTTTTACTAAAATACTTTTCATCCTGAGCCTTAAAAAATCGTGTACTGGAATCTTCACTTTCTCAGCTATAAAATAACAGTAACACTACGATCCACCAAAACAACTTTTTCGACATTTATAATAATCTGTTCAGGTATTGCCGTTGTAGAACACACCGAGCGTGGGTGGTCACTGGTAGAAGTTCTTCCTTGCATAAACTCAACACACCAACAAGCAACTATTAAATATGGAGAAGACTCAACCCCTAATGTGCCTCGAAAATTTTCGCAGACATAGTCCCTCCACTCTACCGTAGGCCCGCACGCGCGGTTTGTCTTTTTCCACGATTTTAGCTGATCAAAATACAAAGTGTTCTGATTTAAGCGCAGGCAGTTTTTAGACGGAGATATAAAATAACCGCGCGAATTTCTATTTTCTCCATTTTCGAGAATACGCTCCAACAGGTAGGAAGCAATTGATTACGATTTTTAAAAAACAAAATATTTTTTTAATTATTATTATTATGACAAATGTCTAGGCTATGTCTGCAGCATATATTTTTTACTTACCAAGCAGTATCTATCTCATTCTCACTTTTTATTGAACATTCATATTTATAAGCTGCAATGAAGATGCCTCGTTAATTAATGATGGGACCTATTGTTTGTTAAATTGAGACTCATAGTTTTAGATTAATCAACGCATTGAGTCCAATATACATATTGTAACCAATTCTTGCAAACTCAAAAAAGTAGGTTTATGAGAATACAGCACTAAAAAAATATTTTAATATAAGTATTAATTTTTTCTTATTTCCTACACTTGAAACCCTTCTTGTTTTTAAAATCATCATGTGATGTTATTTCATATTTCTATTTGATATTTAAACAATTGACTGCATAATATTGATAGGTCTTGCTACTGCAAGCACGAGCTACTGTTCTGTAGTGTGAGTGAGGCAATCCAGCATTGTTGATTAATCTAATGGACAGACTATGCAGAATGACTCCTCCTGCACCTTACCGCTACAGCAGGGAAGGTAATATGCAGTATACCTTTAACAAAAAATGTCAGTGTTGCCTAAACATGGTTTACAAATCACACAAGTTATTATGTAATAGTAAAATATAGGAGCACTACCTATAAAACTTTGAAATGGCAACAATAGTGCGTGGTGTAATATGATAGGTACTTTAAGGCAAACGCTATTCTTACAGAGCTACCCAAAATATGTTACCCAGTTATAAGTTACCCAAAAATATTTGAAGGGAAAATATTATACCCATATATAAATATTTTGATGCATTGAACAAAAACATGGCTATTATAGGTCTTTTATGGATAATAATAAAACTTCAGATTATGTAAGATTGTTTTATGGCTTTTAATGTGAATATTATATTAATTTCCATTTGTTAAAACTATGTTCCTTTTTTTTGTGTTGAAGAATATATTGTTTATGAGGCTTTTTTAAGTAAGATGTCACTGCTGCAATACTACCTAACATGTCACGACCAAGAAGCAGATTTCCAACAATGCATTGTGACTATAAATGTTCAGATGCAGCTTACCTAAGATGTATGGTGAGTATAATGTTGGCTGACACCTATCAATTGCATATCTTTAAATAATAGGAGTTTGAATATGAAATTGCCGTTTTACTCTACTGGTCATTTTGAAGTAAAATTAAACCTGCATGGTATCAAATTTCAGATTGAAACTTTTTTGAGATGAAAACTATAACATACTAAATTAAAAAAAGAATTTGAATGAAATGTGACGCATAACGAAAAGTGGATTCTTTACGATAATCGTCTTTTTTTTCTCAAGTGCCAGTATCTAGTAATAATTATTTTTTTTTATATAGGAATGGATTTTGATTTATAGTATAATTGAGTTACAACAAAGGAGGTTAACAACTTGGCATATTAGGCATTAAAGAGACTTATTGCTGTTTATGCATTTTGATTTATAGACAAAATAACATATAGGCAATCACAATGTTTGGGCATTGATGAATCTGCTGCAGTGGCATCTTACATTTTAGGCTATGTGCTTACACCTCGTTTTGTTGTATTTGAACACAATAGAGACAATATACAGTTTGTAATTATAACTATAGCCTCTCTAACTATAGCCTCTTATTGATATGTTTAAATTCATAAAATTTATGTTTTAAGCATAAATATTTAGCTTATCTCATAAAAGAACAGGTGTACATATCAACTAATATATTTGAGTTTATGTGGGTGCCTTCTTACAACGTATTAGGGACAATAAAGACGTTAACTCAACAGCATATCCAAATTATAAATTACATACAATAGTAATCAAAAAGTTACCGTTTGTTACTATTATGCATCAACTAATGAATTTGTGAAGAATATGCAGAAGGATTACTACAGCAAGAAATACAAAACATTTAAAAAATGATAAGCTGGTATTCAACCAAATCTGGCATCAAGATAGTTGTATCATTCTTTTAAAATGTGAACAGAAATTTCATCATCGCCATAGATAGACCATAATTCATTGTAAGACTCTTGCCCATTTGCACCAATTTAAAATAATCAGGAGGAGCAAATCGCTCCTCCTGACTAATAACTGAGTAATAACTCGCCCCACTAATATGTGGATTCTTTTCAGCTAGTGCCAAAAGCTATATTTCTGCAGCCGCCATTCCAGTGCTGCATTGCTTTTTCAGTGACAGTGAGCGTAGAGCATGTCTAGAGTTTTTATTATGTTTGAGGTTGACACTGGCAAAATTGCTATTATGCAGAAAATGCCATAACAAAATTAAAAAGAAGACTTTAACAGTTAAACTCCACAGACAATGAAGATAATAAACAATGAACACAAACTAGTGGGTTAGCTTTCCAAAACTACCACCCTAGGGGTGTTAATAATAAAAAAGATGGGGGCAAGGTGAACAGATTATACCATCTTTTATAATTTTTAGAGATGCGGAAATACGAAAAAAACGAAATTAAAAATTAATACATACCTGCTACTAAGACATTTTTGATAGCCTTCAAACTCAACACTAAATGGCTAGCCACTCATCTAATAAGCTTCAACTGTTTAGGTGTGGTATGTAAAAGAATGTTTAAAAGAAATTCAGTCAAGTTAGCTTGCTTTTCCACCATTTCTCAATCAATAGATAGGTAGGTTTAGTTTAAAAAAAAAATACAATGAAGACCGAATATATGGGCACTCCAACTACTGTTCCTACAATCAATAGCTCCAACTCACTAGGAACAAAAAAAAAGCGCAAGGCGAGCGAGCGAAGCGAGCGTGCCGCGTAGCGGCCGCCGAGCGCCACGCAAATCGAATTTTCACTTGTTATTGAAGTTAGGTGAGAAAAGTCTTAACATATTTACTGTTTTAATTTAATGTTGAAGCCTATTCGTTCTTTCAATAGTCGACCCTTTAAATAGGTCAATGCAAGAAACGCATTCATGTCGGAGGTAATGAATATGTATTTTTCATTTATGAATATGTATTTATATTTTTTTTTCGCATTTCCGCATTTTTTAAAATTCTGAAAGTTGGTTTCGTGTTTTCATCCCACCATCCCCTAAATTATTATTAATACTTCTAGAGTGGTTGGAGTTTTGGAAAGCCGTAGCCAAAATAACACACATTTTTATAAATCAATAGTGAGTAGCAGTAAGTAGGATCTCAGAATCGGGGAACGTGAGCTTGGATAGTTGGATAGATATGGCCAATATTCCGGCAACGTGGTTTACGACTTTTTACGGCAGTTAATGTCTACAGGCTTACACATTAAAAATGTGTAACGAATAATAATTTGTTAAAAAAATAAACCTTAAGTAACTTGATAACCTGGTTGTTAATTCCTAAATCCACTTTCTCCGTAAAATCGTTGTAATTAGTTGGTTCTGTTGTAGGGTTAACTGTTTTCAAATTATACATGCACTTTGGTAACGTGATATTTTCGTCGCACGATACCACTCTTTTCATATGATACATGATTGCATGGCACACACACTTCAGTTAAAATAATCTAAAACCGTTTTACAACTTTTACGTAAAAAATATATTCACGATATTCACAAACTAAATGTAATTATGTCACAATTTGTAATGAATGATGAATGAACCACATAGAGATGAACCACTAATGAACTACGTAATTCATCAACTACACACTGTGGAACTAATCTGTGGTGGAACTATGAACCACTATGAACTACATAGTACACATGCGTTGATCATGAATGATAATGATCGAATCCACACTCCACAGATCCAATCATATTGATGATTCCAATCAAAATCTTCTTAATCAATCAATCACACATTCATTCAAAGTTCGACAATCGGGATCTGTGATCGGGATTAATAGCGCAATGAATGATTCTCGCTCAACTCGATTATTCAATAGTAAGTACCTACACTACATCCATTCAAATAAGTAAGCGAAACGAACCCGCGGAAGCCGGTCCCGCCAATGTGTAACATACTGTTTTGTGATGTGTGTTGTGTAGTCATTGTTTTAATTGATGGATCGTTATTCGTTTAGTTTATGAGTTTTTTGCAAAGCAAAAAGTAGCAATTTGTAGTGTTCTATGGTCATTCTGTCATGCGTCATGATGCGTCATACAGACATATCTTGCTGTAGAAAACAATGTACAATTTATAATTTGAATAAAGCCTAATTCGGGTTAAACAACATATATTTCATTCACTACCATTTATTAAAATTATAAATTCAACATGGAAAAATATTTGAAACCTGATAAGTTTGAAGTTGTTCCGACAACTAACAAGGACTTATTAAACGAGTGGACATATTGGAAAAAGACTTTTGAAAATTTCATGACGTCTATATCAGATTCGTCCGAGGGTAAACTTTGTAAACTTGGTTCTTTACGCAAGTTCTAAGATATATACGTTCACATTCGTGAATGTGAGAGTTATGAACACGAATCAGCCATAAAAGTTTTTGACCGTCTGTTTCTTAAACCATGCAACGAGATTTACTCCAGTATAAATTATCAAGACATGCACAACAAGCTGGGGAATCAGTGGATCAGTATTTACAATGTCTAAAAATATTGTCAAAGGATTGTGACTTTAAAGCTGTAACTGCCGAGCAGAATCAAAACGAGTACATAAGAGATGCTTTCATAGCCCGACGTCCACAATTCGACAGAGGCTTTTTGAAAATAATAGTTTATCATTAGAAGAAGCACATAAACCAGAATGAAAGATATCGAAGCACTGACACTTATTTAGTCAATTCTGCTACAACACAAATAAATGAAATAAAAGATTCAGTGGCTTCTACATCAACGAAACAAGGACAAAACAACGTTCAAAGTTGTTTCTTTTGCGGAAAGCATTGGCACCCGAGGTGAATGTGTGTGTCCTGCATTTGACAGCACCTGTCTTAAATGTGAAAAAAAAGGCCACTTAGCGAAAGTATGTAGAAGCAGTTCACAGGCCAAAATTACGGCAGCTGCATTTCAAAATACGCCAACGTATCACGAGACACTGTCGTGCCTTCTATCGGGTACTGACTTGAGTAAGGTCTAAGGTCAAATCAGAATTAACGATAAAATATCAGCAAAGGCTCTTATAGACACAGGTAGTACTGCAAGCTTTATTAATCGATCGTTAGCTAACAACTATAAATTACCACGTGACACTTGTAACCAGAAAATAACTATGGCCAAATCAAATTTCACGTCAGATGTTGAAGGCATTTGCTCTGTCACTATCCAAATACAAGGTCAGGAAATTAATGCAAATCTAATGATTCTTGACAGTTTAAGTGTAGACGTAATACTTGGGCATGACGTGCTACAGAAGCGAGCACAGGTTCTAGTCACATCCAATGAACACCATAAACGAAGAATGGTAATCGATTGTTCTTTAACGATCAACAAATTCACTGAATTTGATGCCTACCCTCTGTCGTCGATAGAAGATATTATCTCAAAAGTCTCTTAAGTATCGAGTATTCAGTAAAATAGATCTAAAGAGCGCGTGTCATCAGATACTTATTCGTACAGCGTTTGAAGCCTGTGGAAACTTATATCAATTTCATCGGATTCCATTTGGTGTCACTAACGGGGTAGCTGCATTTCAATGAACGGTGATTCGAGTAATACAATCCAGAAAGAAAACTTAGAAGGTGTATATGCGTATCTCGATGCCATAAGAATCTGCGGATTCAACTAGTGCGATCACGACAAGAAGTTGAGCCGTTTTCAACAAATAGCTTCACACAACAATCTTACAATTAATCAAAAAAAAAAGTGAATATGATAGAACTGAGATTAATCTTCCCGGTTATAATATAACGAATGGAGTAATTAAACCTGACCCGGATCGTCTACGTCCTTTATTAGAATTACCTGCGCATACAAATTCATCATCTCTTAAACGCGTACTTGGATTATTTGCACATTACTCTAGATGGATAAACAACATTTCAGCAAAAATACAGATTTTTATCAATCAAGAGCATTTTCCACTACGTGTAGAGGCTATACAAGTTTTCAAAACTATCAAAGAAGAAATCGCTAAAGCTGCACTAAACGCTATTGTAGATAACGCCCCGTTGACAGTCGAAACCGATGCTTCAGATTACGCACTAGCTGCTATACTTTCCCAGGAAGGAAGACCAATCGCTTTCTTTTCCAGAACATTGACTAATAGTGAGAAAAATCATTCTTCAATTGAGAAGGCAGCAGCAGCGATCGTTGAGAGTCTAAAGAAATGGCGACAATATCTAATCGGTAAACCATTTCATCTCATTATTGATCAACGATCAATATCATTCATGTTTAATCAAAATCATTCTTCACGTATCAAAAATGATAGGATTCAAAGATGGAGGCTAGAATTGTCTAACTACAGCTATGATATAGTCTATCGCCCAGGCAAGGAGAACATTGTGGCAGATACACTGTCGAGAGCGCCTAATGTCATAGCATCAATCCAATCTAGTCAGCAAAGCCTTATTTCTCTACATAGTGTGCCATCCTGGGATCACTCGTATGTCACGCTGGGTGAAGACGAAAAACTTACCTTTCTCAATTGAAGATATAAGACGAGTTATACCTTTTTGTAAGTCGTGCGCGGAAATAAAACCAAAATTTTCTCGAGCTGTAGGAACAGCTCATAAAAGCGATAGCTCAATTTGAAAGAATTTCAATAGATTTTAAAGGACCATTGCCAAGCAACACCGAGAACCATTATATAATGACTGTCGCTGAAGAGTACTCAAGATTCCCGTTTGCAATGCCATGCTCGGACATAAGTACAAGAACTGTCAAAAATAAACTTTCTGAACTATTTACGATATTTGGAATACCGCATACGTGCATTCCGACAGGGGATCGAGTTTTTTATCGGTTGAACTTAAGGAATATTTACATAGCCTCGGAACGGCGACGAGTTATACTACTCAGTGCAACCCCCAAGGTGATGGTCAGATAGAAAGATATAGCGGCATAATTTGGAAAACAATACAATTGGCACTAAATACTATGGGACTGACAGTAAGTAAATGGGAGGTTGTGTTAACTCAAGTTCTTCACTCAATACGTTCTCTACTGTGCACTGCTACTGGCTGCACGCCTCATGAACGTATGTTTAATCACCCTCGAAGATCCTCAAGTGGGCAGTCTATGCCTACCTGGCTGTCCACTTCTACAAAAGCGTTTAAAAAAAAATACTGTAGAAAGACAAAATATGACCCTATGGTAGAGGAAGTGGATTTATTAGAGGTCAACCCTTTACATTTTCGTGTAAGATTTCAGGACGGAAGAGAAGTGGTTGTATCCAACCGTCATCTGGCTCCGGCACCTGAAAAGGATTTCAAGGAAAATAATGAGGATGAATCGACGACGGTGCCTCCAGAAAATACGCAGGCAGAAACTCAATGTTTTGAGGGAGTTCGACAAGATGTATCCGATGATCATTTGGCTCCGGAATTTGTTGAAGATCGTACGGAAAATATTGTGAGTGAATAAAACCTAATTCGGGTTAAACAACATATATTTCATTCACTACACAATTAAAACAGGTACTAGGTTGATCTAACTTCAGGTACCTATATGTAGAACATTGATTTATATATTTTCACTCCTTTTTTTTGAACAAGACATTTTTTTATTATTCATGTTTCAGATAAATTTTAATATTAATGTATACGTATAAGATTTTTCTTAATAGAGAAAAGTTTATGATATCTTACAAATAGGTTCTTATCACATAAAAAGTCATAAAATTATCTAAGTAGGTAATTATTATTACTTAAAGTACATAATAAAAATGGGCACCTACCTAATATTATAAAAAAAACTTTTTCGTATTATTACAGTCGGGCTGATCGGAAAGTGCATTTCGTGGTCTTTTTAAAAAATGATTAGAAGGAGGCGCCTTGTAAGTGCCAGCTGAAACTATCAAATTGTTATGATTAGTAGCTCTAGTGAAAAAACGCTCTGATGCGTCTTTCATGTACTTTAAGATTGTGGGGAGCTCTAAGTCTCGATGTAGAACTGAGTTTCTGACGTACAAAGGTGCGCCAGTCACTCTTTACAGAATTTATTTTAGATAACTTGGAGTCTGTATAACAGATTTGGTGCCACATGGGAATAAATAATTTTTGCGGGAATTTATTCGAATTTTTTTTTCAAAAGGATGCGGATAAATTAACATTGATTGGCGATCAGCAGAATCACAACAAAAATAGGATTCTATTGAAGATTTGAGGTTATTATTATACTTACTGAACTGATTCTCTTATTTAACATATTTCAAGGTTATATTTCCGTAAAAGTGTGCAGTGCCGTTGCATCAAGTAAACTGATGTTTAAAAGCTTTTAAGACGTGATTTTATGGATTACCTACTCGGAATTATCGAGTTAACACGTTCCCTACGTACCTAACAGGCCGATATCGGCCTGCCGCGGTACTTCAACTGATGCGGACGAAGAAAACTATGTCTCTCTCGCTCGTGCGGAACGATTATCTTAGGTGTTTGTAAAAGTTCGACAGAGACAAATATATATTTCTGGTTGTGGTCAAAATTGTAGGTATTCCACATGAAAACATCACGGCAGGCCCTTTTTGGCCTACCACGCACTGACGGTGAAAAACATCCATTCAGTGCGGCAGTGGGCCTATTTCGGCCTGCCGTCCCAACAGGCCGCCGGCCGTCCGATGCCGCACAGAGCGCGCGCCCCACCAGTTAGTGTTGTGCTATTTAGCTGATTTGGCGTAGCGTTAATTCGAGAATCAGCGATGGCAAGTAATAAAAGAAAAAGAAAAATTATGGAAAACAGAAAAATTTGATCTGCTATTGATAGTGCTAGTGAAAGCAGTGAAGAAATATTTTCCACTAAGAAAAATAAAAAAGACTTAGAAACATATATGTATGGACCAAGTACAAGCGGTAAGTTTTGTTTACTACCTATAACACATATCAACATGTTTGGAAATGCGAAAGTGCCTGCGTCTGCGTAAGCACAGTCATATGGGCTATTTTTAGATATTAATATCTTGAAGACACCTTTGATGTTATTACTTTAAAATTTAGCAATAACATAGTTGACTGGATTGGACTTTACATTTATTATATTGCACTATTCATCATAACCTATTCACTGACGAAATAAAAAAGTTAAGATAGAACTCTGCCGACAAGAAGGTGAGGCTTATAAGAAACTATGACTTCCGTGTATAGACACAGGTAAACGCACACACATGCAACCAAATTACGGCCTTAGACTATGGCGGTGTGACATATTAAATCACACATGTATACCAAAAACTACCTCACTTTATAATTCAAAGCGTTCTATCTTTACTTTTCAATTTAATTTCAGAACCTATTTGTTACTGTTGGGACTCATATGGTAAATAAATCACACGGAATTATCAAAATTATTTCATTTTAGTAAATGAAGTAAAACCTAAGAAAAACGATCATGTCCTTGAGATAACTGATAAACGAAGAAATTGTGCAGTGTGCTACGACAAACTGCGGGAAACCTTAATAGTACCCAAGTAAAAAATAAGTTCAAAGAATAAAAACATCTTGTAGGAAGTGCAACCAAAACCTTTGCATCACCTGTTTCAAAGACAGGCATAAGTAAATAATAAAAAAAGAAACATCTTATAGGAAGTGCAGCCAAAACCTTTGCATCACCTGTTTCAATGTCAGACATAAGTAAATAATTTTAATTTTTTTTATTTCTTTTATGATTATTTTGTTTTATTTTCGATATCTCCTTATTTTTGTCTGTCCTATCACTACTATAAATACTTTCTAGTACGGTTCAGGTCGATATCGGGCTGCCGCTTTCCCTGGTTTCTTTCTCATTTTCTGATTGGCAGATCTCGAGGTAAATCGAACTTAAGGAAGTTGGGTTTAAAGTCATTCTAACAATAAAAAAAAAATTTTATCCATAATGTTTTCGCAAAGTTAAAAAAATGCTATCATTTTAATCTGCTGGTGGGTCGAGAAAGGCTTGCTACACACTGGCGGAAATATCGTTGGGGGCGCATTTCTACCCTCGGCCGCACTAGATGAAGGTTTATGATTTTACTTGCCGCAGCCAAGGTGTTAGTCGTAATAAGGTAACGTGTCGTTAGTAATTTATATTGGTACCTAGGTATATTTTCGAAATGTACTAAATACTATGTTTGATATCCAACACGGCATATATCGAATAATAAAAGTACCTGGGAGCTGGGACGTCCCACACAGTGCCATCTACTCCCAACTAAGCAAAGCTTGTGTTATGCGTACTAAAAAAACTGATACACTTAAATGTTCTTTTTTTTAAATAATATATACATATTTAGATACTTTGCAATGGCATTCGAAATTTACCAAAAAATACCAAGTAAGAAAGATGTATTACAGTGATCACACTGCGGTTAATCAACACTATGAATCAATACCCAATATACGCACGTTCCGTTTTGTTTGCAGAATTATTGCCTTCACAAACCTTTAGCATGAGTTTTTTTAATTTTCTGGTTTCTATTTTTACAGTGATAAGTTAATTAAACTAAGTGATTTTTGGGCTATTTTTGTGTATAGAAGGAATTCGTATACATTTCAAAAAGGTCAGGTCCATTTTGACCATCATTGTTTACAAAATATAAAATTATCACAATTTGCAAACAAGGTACCATTGCCGAGGGCGCCATCTACAAAAATGCGTGACACCTCATTCAATCACTGTTTGTGAATGATCGAGAGTTAGTACGAGCAATAACAAAGTTCCTGTAAGGGGTGTTAAGATATGGGGCAAGATTGTGGGCAAGATTGATTGGGCAAGATTGGCTGGTTGAATCTGTAGCTGGCTGATTGCGATCATGATCCTTGACCCAGCTTGTTATTAATATATTTACAATGTATTTGTCAACGGAAAGAACTTATTTTTTTACAAATATTTTGTAATTGTGAAATGAGACATAATAAATCTAATACCTGGCCAAGCCCATGGCATCCCGTCCTGAGGGCATCCCTAACGGCATTGTAGCCAACATAAACGTTAATAGCCTCTGCATAGTATCCAACCTTGAAATGTATTTCTTGTGTTAATCAATATAATTTATGAATACATTGATTTGATAACATATTCACTATTTTGTATTAATTAAAGTTTTGTTAATATTAAACTAAATTTAAGCATCTTAATTTTGAGTGAAAATAAAAACGAAAGAATTTAAAAACTTTCAATCGATATCATGAGAAATCAAAATGTCTGCCGACGTCTATTCATCTACTATTAGCTTGTTTCATTGAAATGAAGTTTAAGATGTGTTAGCGGTAGAAAATAGGATTAACGAAGAAAAGTAATACTAATAATCCTATGAATATTGTGTGTGGTATTAATTTTAAAAATTAGGTGGAAATTATTCATTAAAATAAGGAAACGTTTTCAAGTTATGAAAGCGACATGGCGGCTTGGTAATCCACCAATAGGAAAAGAGCTTCTTAGCATTTCAGAAATGCATGTACTCACAGTTCGCGTCATTAGAATTTTGGTGCATTTTCAGTAACTGTAACAAGTGAAACCAGTTTGTTGACTGAATTTTGCAAGTATATAATCTTTTGACTAAGTTGATATAAAATATATATTGTTTCTGAGCGTGAAAATCGAATGAAAATTACATTGTGATTGAAACCATGATTGACTTGCATTTGGTCTAAACTAAAGTGAGTTCAGATTGTTTTGTTTTCGTAAACATTGTTTACTATGTTTACGATACACGTGCAAGAGAAAAGTGCATAATTGACAGACACAATCAGGCATGTCTGGGAGGGGGACTAAAAAACGCGGGAGACCCCCAAAAACGGGCGTATACGATAAAAATCGTAAATTTCAATATCATTTATTGAAAAAACCTAAATATTTACAAAATCAAAATTTCGCGCCCAACTCGTTAACGAGTACACCTTCAGCTTCACGGGCATCTTCGCCACAAGGGAGCGATATTAGCAAACGCAGTACACGAAAACCGAGAGGTGGAAAATCTCATAAATCAAAACGCGGAGGACTCTCGAATGCATATTCGAAAAGAGGCTACAACCCCCAAGCAGCCGATTATCACGAATCCGAATATCACTATGGATCTGATTTCGGCGATGAATATAGCGACAGGTCCGAGGCCGAGGAAGATAGAGGTACTGATAGCCCTTCGGAGGGTAGCTTGAACGAAGGGGCTGCGAGCGACAGTGATTACTCTGCCAGCAGTTACAGCACTACTGGGGGGACCGTCAAAAAAGTTACAGGAAATTTTATTCGTCCCCCTAGTCCTGAACCGCTCTGGCTCCAACAGGAACGACAAGTGCCTCCTTTGATGTTACCAACTTCATCTGACGATCTTATATTACCTAAGCCTCTGGTATTACAAGTTGTGGGTATATATGAGGTATTGCGCCACTTCAGACATCTCGTGAGATTGTCCCCGTTCCGTATAGAAGATCTTTGTGCAGCAGTTAGCTGTGAAGATCAAAGTAATTTACTCATTGAAGTCCATGTTATGTTACTGAAGGCTTTACTCAGAGAAGAAGATGCTCAACAGACCCACTTTGGTCCGTTAGATCACAAAGATAGTGTGAATATTACTTTATTTCTCTTGGATGTTATGACATGGCCAGAAATCCTGAGAGTATATGTGGAAAGTGATAAATCTTTCGATCATAATGTTGTAAGAATTCTCAATTCCTGTGAATATCCTTTCACATGTGTTGAAGACAGAGTAGCTGTGCTGCAATTCTTATGCAACCAGTTTCTTATAACAAATCCTGTTCGAGATGACTTGTTGAGTGAGGGTAAGTTTCTGAGTTCATACACATTTTATATATTGTTTATATTTTAGTTATGTTATAATTAACCCACTGCTTAATATCGAAGGTCATTTAAATTTTTTGTGGCTACAATCTGTTATCATTTGTAGTTAGAAATAATTATAAAGGTTTAAGACTCAGAAGTGTTCTTCCATTTTATTCTGGTATTCACACAAAGCTACTTCGCTTTTCAGAAAACCGTAATTTATAATTCTTAAGACTTTCTGTAAAATTCTTTTTTTTTTTTTAAATAAAAAATAAATGTAAAAATTAGACCATATATTTTAAACTCATTGTTAAAATGTTCCTAAAGGAAGGCAAACCTACTAAGGCTAACAACTTCTAGAACTAGACAGCAAGTGACTAAAATTGGTCACAAGAACACTGTTTGGTCACTTCACCACCAATAGGCTCTTGCAACACTTCTCACGGAGACATCACTGGGTAGAGCATGTGGTATTGCGGAGTAGACGATGCTACACATCCTCTGTGAATGTGATGGACTAGGAGCAACAGGCATGAAGCATCTGGGGATATGCTATTCCAAACCGGATGAGTTCTGCAACCTGCAATATAGTCAAATCATATAATACATGCAAAGTCTATTTGAGAATAATATTTAATAGGATCAAAGGATGGGGACACAATAGATCTAAACAGATTGCAGTGTAGGGCAAGCCCACCCCAATTACATAAGATAAGAAACTTATTATCAATCTATCTGTCTGTCTGTTGTTACAGTTTATCTGAAACTGCGGGATATAGAGACTAGTAGTTAGAGTTTAATGTTCTGTTGATAGTCCAAAAATCTATATCTCAAAAACCTTTCACAGCAATGCTTTGATTAAAAAATAATAATTTTTGATTTAGTCAAGTGTTTCAATCAAATGTTTGGCCATATAATGAAAATCACAATAAGACTTTTATAATCATATTTCTGCATAATAAGTTATATGAATAAATGTATTCTTCCATTTTATTTTAACATTTAGCTAAAGGAATCAAAATATCAATATTTTTATACTAGCTTTCCACCCATGGCTACGCCCATGTGGCTTTTATATTTGTACAAGGATGACTGAAGAGACATTACGGTTTAGCTATGAAAGGGTAACAAACACATACACAATTTCTGCGGTTAAAAGAAACCTATTTCCATCTTTAGGATGCGCTATCTTTCTACCCAGTTCAGCTGTTTTGCAGATTAGCCGGAACAGATGGACAGACACTACAGTTTTATTTAAATAGATATATGGAATAATTTCTATAGTAATAATTTTATTGTTCAGAAGTATTATAAAATACTGTATGTAAACCATAATTTTTAAATTAACTAAAATATTTAAATTAAAGTAATTAGCATTTGAGGTAGTATTTCAATTATAGAGGAATGAAGTGCCTGATTGTATTGTCGACCGCTTAGCCTAGTGGGCAGCGACCCTGCCTAGGAAGCTGGAGGTCCCGGGTTCGAATCCCAGGTCTGGTCAGTATTTATATGATGAATATTAATATTGTGACCGGGTCTTGGTTGTTATATGTATGTAGTGTTTTCGCTTGGTACCCAAAATACAAGCTAATGCTTAGTTTGGGACCTAGACGTTGTTGTGATTGTATGTGTTATTATTATTATTGTTCTGATAAAAAATTTAGGTATAACTATCTTTATCATATTTCATTTTATAGAATTAAAGTATACTCCATAATTTTCATACACCCAGACTACACATTATATTATAACTAACTTTCGCAACAGTTACTGTCCAAGTTGAATCTCGAGATCACCAACCTGGGGATCTTTTAATATCTTCTCTCTGCGCAGCGTGTGATGAGACTCAACAGTTGTTTATATTCATGGGAGTATCCCTGAGGAGGAGAGTTGTAAATACAACTTGACGAACCTACTAAGAGATTCTATACGATGCGGATATGATCGCTCATCGATTAAAGCCTCAATAAATTAATTAAAAAAAAACTAACTTTTGCCCACGGCTTAGCCCGAACGGACAAATGTTACGTCCTCAAGTTCTTTCCCACCACTATTCTCATTCCCTCTCACACTTTTACCCTTATCTAACTCCTGCTTCCATCTCTATGTTATAATAATGCACTAATTCTTTCTTGTTCTCATTCCCACTCGTAGTACTATTTTCCACATATACCCTATTGCTTTCCACCCGGATGTTAAAATAATTTACAACCAATAATGATTGAATCTGACTTGCTTCTACATGCCTAGGGTACATGAGTGAACAATACAGGCATACACGCTGTGAAGCACAGTAATCATATTTTGTTTTGAAAGTTATTGAAAAATAAAACAGTTAATCATCAAATCGTTGCCAATGTATTTTTTTCTTCATACCCAATAGTATGTTAAGGAAATCCATAAATTAAAAACAATGTATCTTTGGACTTGAGTCACATTATTTTGACAGTCAATCAGTATAGGATGTAATGCAATTGGCTGTAGCTATAGTATGCTGCTGACTGTGAGTCAAATGTTACTGTAGCCTAAGTATAAAAATTTGAACACTCGAGTTTATGCACTCGCCTAACAATATTAAATAGTGTTTATATTTTGTTTATATATAAAAATATAAATAATAATTTCATAATTTTGTTGCAGTGCCTATTCATTATGATGATCACTGTCGTGTTTGCCATCGACTTGGTGATCTACTCTGTTGTGAAACATGTCCTGCTGTTTTTCACCTGGAATGTGTAGATCCTCCTTTGGTTGATGTCCCCTCAGAAGATTGGCAATGTGTCTTGTGCAAGCAGCACAAAACCCCTGGAGTTACTGATTGTGTACCTGATGCTGAAAAGCAAGGATTATTATGTCGACATGAACATCTAGGATTTGATAGACATGGACGAAAATATTGGTTCATTGCAAGACGAATATTTGTGTGAGTATTATTTTTAGTTGTATTATAGAAAATACAAAACAATTATGTATGTTGTATGTTATTTTATTGTAGGGAATCTGAAAATGGTGAAGTTTGGTACTATACAACTGTTCAGCAATTTGAGGATCTACTCGAAGTATTAGATTCACAAGATATGGAAGCGCCTTTGGCTCGAGAGCTGATGGAATTGAAACCTGAAATAAAGCGACAAATGGAGTTAACAGAAAAACTTACAAATCAGGCCAAGGGTAATCGTAAGTCTTATTTAGAAATAGAAAATTTAAATATTATAAAAAGAAGGAAACAAAGGGAAATACAAAAAGAACATGATCAAAATCATGGTATTAAAATTGAGGAAGAGGTAATGGAAACTGAAACATCCATTGTTACTGATGGAGATGTAGTTAATGAAGTTACTATAACTAGTGAAGAGCTTATTGAAGACAATTTAGGCAAAATGGAGGATACAGATGGAAAGGACAAGGGTGACACTGAGGATGAGCCTAGGGTAAAAATAAACAAATCCAAAAACCTCACGTCTCGTACTAGCAGCCACGATGACGTAAAAAAGAAAAGAGATGATGATTGTAAGTTTAATTTATTTTTCAGTATATATTTTATTAATATGCATTTAAATAATATTAAATCAAGGGACTGCAATTGTGATTTATTATAATGCATTACCATTCACTTTTATTCTATATATATTTTATACTCCACAGTGACAGATGGACAGAGAGTCACAAGGCTTAAATCCAATCAAATCAGCAATGGCACATATTTATTCAAGTTGGGAAACGAAAATACTTTCAAAAATTATATAAATCAGTACACTTGCAATGCATTAGCTTTAAACAAACCCCAAAGAAATGAAGAGCGAGACAAAAAGCGGTACATGTCACATAAATTCTCATTATCTTCAGCTCAAGACTTTAAATGGGTTGGACTACTAAATGGTAAGTGAAGTGATAGCACTAAAGTTTGATGATTTTGGTTGTAATTTGTTAACCCTTTTTTTTTCTTTATGTAGCTACTAAACCTCTTCTCGTGGCAACTCTACGTCAAACAATATTACAGTTGGAATCAAATATTGTACCACAATTCATGCATCCTAACTGGTCATTATTGAAAAAACCATGGGTACAAGCAGTACAACTTTGCCAGGCGCCAAGGGATTTTTCTCGGGCACTCTGTGTTCTTCAGGTAAAATTCATACTATCTCTCACTAAAACAGTCTTACATAATGAACTTTATGTATAATATTAAATTTGCCATAATAAAGAGTTTAATTAGAAGTTCTATGAATTAGATATCTAACATATTAAGAGTCTACATCAAGTAAATAATACAATTGATTCTGTATGTGCAAAGGGTGGACTTTGCTCTTAGCCAAGTAAAGCAATTGACCATTCCCAAATTTTTGTACTAAAGTCCGTTATGTTTCATTTCGAAGGAATAGGTAATTTTCAGAAACTAATTTGAATTTTTTTCGTTTTTGGATCAGTATTTACGAAGATATATTTATAAATATGACCAACAGCAATGGCTAAACTTATAATTCCACCCGTTGATGTCACGTTATAAGAATTTTCATTATAATTTACCTTCGTAAATACTGACCCAAAAAAAATATTATTTTCTTAAAATTGCCTATTCTTTCAAAATAAAATATAACAGACTTTAGTTCAAAAGTTTGGGAATGGTCAATTGACAAATGGTCGACTGATGATATATCACTACATATTATAAAATAAAGTCCTCCGTCGCGTCAGTCAGTCTGTCTGTCTGAACGCGATAAATTCAAAAACTACTGAACAGATTGGTATATTATTGACACCAATGGACAGAGTGATTCAAGAGGAAGGTTTACATGTATAATTTATTAATGTTTTGTGGAAATTAGTTGAAATATGACAATTATTGTTGAAGAAGTCGGAAAAAATCAAGCCGACAGGGAGCTTTCATCGAAAACAGTGCCTAATCCTCTTGAGATATAATAAAATAATGTATGGAGGAATCGTGTTTCTTTTGTAGGACTAGAAAAAAGTCCGCGATGTCATATGTCTATCTTTTATGGATAGCTTACTATACCTATTTTTATGTTTAAAAAAAAGGTGTCATATGATGAGGAATGGGAAAGCAATTTGTACGGATACAGTATTAATCCTTATCAAATTAAATACGTTATTTACCTTCAGCATTTCATGCAGATTATGATTGCCCTTTACACAATACAATTTAAATTAATATCTTAGAAGCTATCGCGAAATTTAAATATTGCGCGATGAGCAGCTGGGCACCGCGCCGGCCGGCTATACCGGACAACGAGACACGCGTGGTTAGGTGGTTAGGCTGAAGTTATCAATGTTTTATACAAAGAAATATTCTAATTTGTTTTTATGTATTTATCCTTTACTTTTTCAAATATTTATAGATTTGAAAATAAAATACGAGGCATGTTTTAAGTAAGTACCGTTTTGCGATTCCGCCGCCGCAGCGCTACGGTCGGCGTTCCGCGCATACGCGCTGGTTACCTACATCTCTTGTCTACGCACTGACGCCATTACAGTCTGATTCTTCATTGTTATGCGTTGTTTACTGAGTATTTAAGATGCCTCCGACAATCGTGAGTCCCGCCGATTGTGAAGTACGGGCTGTTATAAGATTTCTTAGTGCTAAAGGCGTACAATCGATCGATATTCATCGTGAGATCTGTGAAGCTTACGGACAAAACATTATGAGTGATGGAATGGTAAGGAAATGGGTGAGAGCATTTAAAGATGGCTGCACAATGAATGCATGATGAAGAATGGAGTGGGCGTCCTTCGGTCCTTAATGAAGATTTTCAGTGGGAAACTCTAGATCATCCTCCATACAGCCCTCATCTGGCGCACAGCGACTACCATTTGTTTCTGCACTTGAAGAAACACCTGGGCGGTCAGCGTCTTCAAGACGATAACAAAGTCAAAACAGTTGTGATACCGTGATTGTCAGGCGGCAGAATTTTATGAGGAGGGTATTCAAAAACTGGTGCCACGTTTTGACAAGTGCCTCAATATTCACGGAAATTATGTAGAAAAGTAGATTAAGGTACAGGCTTCCATGTAAAAATTAAATTATTGCCATATCTTTGCACGTCTTTTTTTAATTCCAAAACGGTACTTACTTAAAAAACATGCCTCGTACATTAAAATACTCCAAGTTGGATGAATTTATGTTACATTTGAATCTAATGAAATCCAATTCACTTGTTCGACGCAACAAGCTGATAGGACACTATGTAGAAAAAACACTATGACTTATATGCTTTGCTACCCGTGCCTAGCGACCGCCCGCTAGCAGACTATAATTTTCAAACCTTCGCTTTGCTTTGTCCTAATATATGCAATTATGCCTCAATGGTGTATAGTACCGGGTTGTTTTCGGATCATCGACTTATGGTTTTTTACTTTCTTCTGCAATGTAGTTGCACTAAATAATGTTCCTATGCATTCGAAACAGTATGTTTATATAAATCGTAAAATTTATTGTCCCAGAGAAATCCTTAGAGTGGATACTATTGATGACGTTGATACGCATTGTGCGCATCAGTAGATATAGAATTTCATATGTAACGCCCCCTCTACGTTTCACAGGGTGATGCGTGAAATGAACACAATAAACATTTCTAAATATTCCAAAAGTGGGTAAAAGTGTTTCAATTATTTTTTTCTTAAGGTTGAGACAAGAAAGTTCTAGAAAACAATAGTTCATATTGCAAAACGCCATCTGTAAGTAGAATTTTATTGATCTTGAAATACTATATTGTAATAAATAGGGCACCTCTTGGTTAATATTTGTATTATTTACATATTTGTAAAGGCATTCTGCTATGTTCCGATCGCTAGAATATGGAAACCTAGAACTTTCTCAAAGGTTCAAAACGAAAATCGTTTCTTGAATGAATGACTAGAACGACTAGAATGTCGAGTTTATATTAGACCTATTTCTCCATGTTTTTGTTTTTGTGAAAGTTTCAACAGATGTCGCTAAATGTATTTTTTATTTCCTGGCTAGTTTTTGATTTTGATTTGTAGTTTTTGAATAACTATAATTTTATTACGTTACGCAATTATTTTTTTTTTCATTATAAACAAAAGAACTAGGACTTACAAATATAAGACTGGAATAAATTTCAAGCTTAGAGCTTGAGCAGTTTTTTTTTTAAAAAAAGAGATGACAATATGCAAAACAACTGCTGCTTAGTGAAAGGGCGAGTGAATACATAGACGTACCATATTAAACTTACGGCTGTATCACGGATACAGCCAACCAGGGATTTTTCAGTTATAACTGTTTTATGTCAATGTGGCATGAACTCAATTAATTTTTGACATTTTTCTAAAGAAATAGGCATCTAAACTTAGACAGATGTGCTGTAAAGTTCATTTTGATTAGAGCATCATTTATCAGATAATGTTCTTTTAACTATTCACCACAAATTTTCTACTGGATTGAGATTGGGACAATTTACTGGCCAGTTCTACCAAATAATTCTGATTCGACTAATCGTCGACGAACTAGTCTTCCTGACACTTGTATACACAGAAAAAAAAAGAATTCTGTTATCAAGAAAATATAGTCTTCAATATACACAAATACTGCATGTTCTTGGACCAATGCAATTTGCATTGATATAAGAATTTTTTGTTATGGGTACACAGAAGAAAAAGAATTCTTAAATCAATGCAAATTTCATTGGGCCAAGAATATGCAGCATTTGTATATATTGAAGACTATATTTTCTTGATAACAGAATTCTTTTTTTCTGTGTAGGTCTTCTTGAGAAAAAACTTCTTTTTGAATTTCATTCGCGATCATAAAAGATTCTTTTTTAGAAAGATGAATGATTTTTTTTGTCTTTGTAGAATGTCGTTTTCCTTTGACTTTTCTTGATAGATTGTTTGCTGTTCCATTTTGTTTATAATGATTAACAGCATTAAACATTATTTTTTTTACAGAACATTCCAAATGTTCAGCTGTTTTCTGATTTGACCAATTTCAATTTAAAAGTAAATTTACTATTATTTTTCGTGTAGATTCATCACATCTTGTGTTCAACTATATTTTTAATTTTAATTAGCTAGTATGGAATAACTCATAAAAAGGGCGCCAAGTTTGCAAAAATACTTCATAGTTTTTTCTTTTTATTTAAATAAAAGAACTCAAAATAAAGCGTGTTTCTAATTAGTTGTCCAACGGCCAGTACAAGAAAAAATTTAATCTACACCGTTACCTATATTTCACATACTATTTATTCAAAAATAAAAAAAACTGAAATTGATTAAATGTATCCATAAAAATGCCGTGAGTCGCATCACCCTACTCGCACTACCGACATTCCGCCGCGAGGCGCCGTGCCCCTGCGCGCCCATCACCCGTAATCATCCTATGCGGTGTATGTCCACGTTTTAAGATTAATTTTATCGGACAGGTTGAAAAAATAATGAAAATAAAAGTTCAATATTTTTAAGACGATGTGTTCTATTCATGTTACTGAATTACATGAAGAAATTATGCGCAGTGATAAATAAATTACCCTTCCTGTATAAAAAAAAAGTTGCGTCAACAATAGATAATGAGCCTTCCACATTTAAATATACAAGTGATAAGTCTATCTATTGTCAATAATATATAACTTGGTACTTTTTTTTTTAGTAAAAGAATTTGTTTGGCATATTTTGAATTTAAATGTTAGGTGTTTCTAATTAGGGGTATATATAAATTGACACAAACTACAGAAAAGTATGTTTAACGTAAGGACTAATCGTCCATTGTAGACCTTAGCTCACATATCTTTGGAAGTGCCAGGCTTGTGTAACCCTAAACCGAGAAAGACATTCGTAGTCTTTAGTTTTTCAGTTAACAAAAAATAAAGAGTAAAAATAATTAAATAACCTTACTGCATAAAAAAATGTTAACAGCAAAGAGATAAACAAGCTCTATAATCTATAAAATTTTGTTCCATTGCTGGAAAATAATAAATGAAAGTTTTAAAGAGTATTCTGTCATTCTTAAAGTTAAAACCATGACATATATTATTATTTGGCTTTATAGTCCGATATTAAGAAATAATGTATCACAAAATTAATGAAAATTTAACCCTTTAGGGGATGATTGTAGAACCTTTGACAATTTCGAAGTTAAATGGTTGAAAATTTGTGTTTAACCTTTGGGTCAGAAAAAAATATTTTGTGTATTTAAATATTTCATAAACTTTGAAACGCGGGTTTTTTAATTCCTGACCATAAAGCCAAATAATAAATTTCTTAGTTTTAATTTTAAGAATGACAGAATTCGAAATATAAAGTTATTTAATTTTTTTTTCTGACCTGAGTTCTGAGTTATTTAACTATTTTGAGAAACTAATTTCAATATTTTTGCCTTGTGGCAAGTAATTATGTTTTAATAATTTTCCAAAATTTTCATAGTGGGTTGGCTATATGGCTGTTTCTTTACCTAAAGGTAGTCAAGGATAATCTTGACAAAGGTCTATACAAACAATGACCCAATAAAAGGTTAAATAAAAAAAAAACATGGTGTTTAGGGTTCAATAACCAAATGGCAAAAAAGGAACCCTTATAGTTTTTTTATACTATAATAGGTTAAATAAAAGTACTAAATGCTACACAAAATTTACTTGCTTATTTAATCTGCATTTATTCATTGTGTTAATATTTGCATTGTACAGTTTTCCTGTTACTTGTCTGTTTTAGTCTTGTATAAAGTCAGTGGTATGGGTGCCAGCATGGCACGAGCAGCTAGGGCACGTGCGTCTGCTACGCACGACTGCCGCCGAGCGTGAGGAAAGGAAGAAACTAGACAAGCGGGAGAAAAAGGAACGTGACGAGGAAGAAGAACGATATCGTACCGCGTACAACTTTGTGAAATACTCATTAGGGCTCAGACACCAGGTTACTCATTACGATAATAAAATTAGCTTCCATGCAATTTATTTTTAGTTTTGACAGATAAATAATTATCAATTATTCCTGCTGCAGGTCTGGAAACAAAAAGGAGAAGAATATAGGATCCATGGCCAGTGGGGATGGTTATGGAACTCAGCTACTCGAAAACATAAAAAATACAATGCTATTATAAAACAGACATTAATGAATGGACCATCTAAAATATCAGTACGTGTCAGAGATGGGAATGTTATTAAAGTGTTAGCTGTAGAACCAAAGACATATGCTTACTTGATAGATGATAAAGGAGATCCAGAAGTTCTACAGAAATGTAAGTACAATCTTACAACTGTTAATGAAAAAAATGTTTATACATTTTTGTAAATATTTTTTTCTTATTCCAGTATCACCAGCAATGCACAACTTGAAAGTAGAAAACGACACTGAAGATTTTGAAGAAATTGATGTAGAAAAAGCCTTGAGTTCCTCTGCCAGACGGTATTACCCAAAAATTGCAAGGAAATCCAAATTAGACGACTACTTGGCGAGACGAACTTATTTAAAGTTTATGGAAGAGAAAAAAATTGCGAATATACCTAGTAATGTTGTTGTAAAAGAAGAAGTGGATGTTAAGAGTGAAGATGACAAAAGTATTGATGTAGAAAATGATGAGCCAGAAGCTGATATCTCTGGTGAATGTGAACAGCTGACTGAACAAAAACAAAAAAAATCAACTACAAAAGATGTGAAAACCCTGAGAGAACAATACATACAATTAGAACAGCTGTTAAAGCATTACAAGTGTTATTCGGCAAGTTGTAATAAAGTAGATATGTCAATGCTGCTCAGAGGCTCCACAGTCGAAACCCAGTGTTTCTCACCATTATGTTTGCAGAAAGAGAAAATTATTAATGAACTATTGTCAGTGTTTAAAAGTGGCATTAATGTGAATAATGTGGCGAATTTAAATAGAAATAATGAAAAGATCTCCATTTTAGAACAGTATTTGTTAGGGAAAAGTGTCACACATGTAGAAAGCACAAATGAAAATATACTGAATGACTTGTTATCGGCCGTAGTATGTGCCCAGGAATGTGATAATAAAGCAACAGATAGCTTTGTTAAAAGAAAGTCTACTGATGAAATTGAAATGAATGTGAAACCTGAAAAGCCCTTAGATGACTGCCCCATAAAAGCCGAAAGTACTCTAGATGAGTATGCTGTCCCTGCAGTTGGCAATGAGATGGACATAGATATAACTTGCACTGGTAATGATGTCGAAATTGGGCCCTTGAAGGAGCTTACTGATGGTGATCAACAGGAGATACAGACTGAGGATTCTGTAGATCCTGACAGTGATAAAATTCGCCCTCCCATACCAAAGTTGAGAATAACTAGGGGTCGCTCTGCAAAAATGTCCACTGGAAATGCGGCATCTGTTTCCCAGAGTAATTCAGAATCATACAAATGCTCTATGACTCCTGTAAAGGATGACAAGCCTAAATATAGAGCACTCTTCAATAGGCGGTTTGGGCTTGCCAGGTCAATGAAAAAAGAAGATAAATTTATAAAAGAAGAAAAAACAGAAAGTGGACTAGTCAGAATTTATTCTGCAGAAAAGCCTTGTGGAAAGATTTATTTGAAGAGAGTGCAAACTTCTGCTGTCGAAAAGAAGAAAAAACGCACACCTGTCAAATATCCACTCTGTTCGAGATTTCACACTAAAAGTAAGGCAAAAACGGTAATGGTACTGCCTCACCATGAATTAAAAAAACTGTGTAGATCTGCCGGTCACACTACTGTTGCGGGTTTTAGTACCAATGCTAAGCCTAATCAGTCTGTATGGCCGTATCCTTGTCCTCGACCTCTTTTAAAAACGTGTTGGCTCTATCGCACTGTGAACCTTCAATGGCTTGCAAGTGCGGCACTTCAGCTACGCATCATGTGGGCGTGCCTGCGCTGGGACGATATGGCCGCCAAACCTGCCACAGCCGATGGCAAGCATCAGCTCACCACTGACACCGAGATAGTTTCCTTAGAACTTTTGAAGCACCGACATTTGGGGCAGTTTTCCGAGCGCACGCAGTACTTGAGGCGGCGCGTCGTCATACCGCTTGAACTACCTAAAACTGTCCGCGAAGTGACTTCGATTCGTAGTGGCTTAAGAAAGAGGAAACGAGCTGAATCTCCACAGAACACTGAACCCCAGGTACATTTTTGCAAACGTCGTGATATAATAATACCTGGGACATCCCACATAGCACCATCTAGTCCCAAACTAAGTAAAACTTGTATTATTGCTACCAGAATACTGATTACATACTTAAATATTCTTTATAATATATGTACTTTTTTCATACAGACACGAAACAAATAGACATTAAACAATAAATATTTAAATATGATTATGACCAACTACTGTTAACAATTATGATTTTTGATTAGGTATCAGAAGAATGGGTGGACGAAGAAAAATTGGAGTTGTGGGAAGTACGACAATACGGCGAACGGGCAGAACGTGTGACACCCATGACGCGCACCGCTAGCGGAAAGCTGCCTACACGTGCGCAAGCTAACACACCCACCAACGCCACCGAACTTAAAGACAAGATGGAGCAGCAGCTGCGGGAGCAACGCGCTGCGCATCAACAGAAACGAGCACTTGAAATGTCTCAAGGTATTTATACAAACTTGTTTGTATATAATAAAATATTTTAATGACGCCGATAGGTAAAATATTTATACGTCATGTTCCAGATAAGACGCGATCCACACCCGCAAATCAAAGTACGGGCAAGAGCACTTTGACATCTTTATTGACAAATAATTCGACTACTCCGACTGGACCGAAGACTGTCATCGGTACCAGACGTATTTTCATGACGAAGGGGGCAGATGGAACGACCAGAGTAATCACGCAGCCCAATGTCGTCGGAAAGTCGACCTCCCAAGTGACAGAGGCAACACCCACGCACAATAAATCCGTCACTCCTAGTGGACATAAGGATGGACCTCAAAAAGTTCAAATCATACGCGGACCAGATGGGAAAATTACGGTCAGGGGACTGTTACCTGGCCAACAGTTGATACAGATGCCCGATGGTAAGTTACACGTGGTAATGTCGGGCCAGCAGGGACCCCCCGGTCAGTTGATAGCGGCACCTGCAAACCCCGTCAAAATCGCCCCGGCCGAATCGACGACGCCGTCTCGGGTCGAAACGGACAAAGTCGTACAGCCGCATACGCCCTCGGAATCAAATCAGCACCGAGTGCTCGCCCAGCCAACGCAGCAGATCGTTCTACAAGGAAACAGACCTGTGCTGGTTCAACCGACGCAACAGGTGGTAGTTCAAGCGGGCACGAGACCCACCCTGCAACCTCGTCTGCAAGCCGTACAGACGGTCCTCGTTCAAGGCCAGTTGGTGCAGAGACAAATAGTGCAGTCGCCCGCGCAGTCGATACGCGCTGCTCAGCCTCCTACACCGGTGTCGGTGGTGCAGACGCGACCTCCCACTCCCGTACCGACGCCTGTACGACCTCGGCCCTCAGGCTCGCAGCAAATACTTATAAACAACCCAGTACTAGCTCAGCAAATAGCTGCTGGAAAAATACAGTTGGCAACCGTGAATGGGCAGCAGGTGCTCATAAGGCCCACTGGAAATAATCAAGCTCAGATCGTAGCGCACATTGGCGCCGCACCTGGAGCGGCCATTGCCACGGCTACCACTATGGTATCACCTGCGCCCCCACCGCGACTCGCACCACCACCACCACCGCCTCCACCGCCTCAACCGCAACCAACCCCGATGCCGACAACTCCTCTCACTGAGGATCAGATCATGGAGAGAAAACTGCTTGCCGAACAGCCTCCAGGGACAGTCATAAGGACTGTAACTGCACAGGTAATAGATTTTGAATAAATTAAATTATAAAAGAATTTTTTTCAGTAACATAAGAGCAAAAATTAAAAGGAACATTTTAATGTTTCACAGGTTATGCAAACAAGCAATGGTCCAAGAATAGTTCTTCAAGGACTGCAAGGCAATAATTTAACACCACATCAACTTAGCCTTGTTCAAAATCAAGTAAAACAGCAGCTTTTAAAAGGTGATTATTTATTAAATTAGTTTGTAGATATTCAGTATACAGTTTATTATTGATTATCGTATGAAGGCTGCTATTTATTGAGCCGGAGTAACAAAAAGAAACACACATCCATCATTTAATATATTTTTACTGCTATTCACAATATTTTCCATAATGATCGATGCACTTTTACATATGTTGAAACTAATTTTCATAACACTTTTTCCATTCTGATTGGGGTATCACCAAAACGTGCGTTTTGACGCGTCAAAGGCTTCTTCGCGCCTCGAAAAACGTTGACCACGTAATTTCTTCTTTACGTTTGGAAATAAATAGAAATCGTTTGATGCCGAATCGGAAAAAAAACCGGCGACCATTTGCTTCAAAGTGCTTTTTGCATTAATAACTTTTGTTGGTTTCGGCTCATCTTGGAACACCCTTACCGTTAACTGCTGTTTAGTTTCGGGGTAATACACATAGATTCAAAATTCATTACCTGTGTAGATATTAGAAACAGCTTTTGACGCACCATAATTATATTAACGTTTTTGCATCAATCGACACAAGCCTGTTTTTTATCAATTGTCAAGTTGTGTGGAATCCAATGCGAACAAATTATTTTTTACAGCCAAATATTCTTGTAATCTCTTATGTATGCTTGGCCCAGGGACGCCTCTATTTCGCGATATGTAACATGACGATCTTGCACTATTAGTTTCCACACAGCATCAATATTTTGTGGTACAACAACCGATTTAGGGCGACCTTTTTTAAATTCGTCTGTGAATAGATCGCCCAAGATCAAACTCACTAAATCAGTGATACACAGATACAGTGGTTTTCGATAGTGCTTCATCCCCAAAAGTCATAGCCGGTTGATTAATACACTGTTTTTCAATTAGCCCACGTCGAAAATCTAAAATCATTGCACGAAAATGTTCACAAGTCAAACCCATAGTGATAAAGATAGCAATTTTCAAAATGATGCCACAGTGGAAAAACAATTGACAGATATATGAAAGAAATTGTATTCTACAGCCAAACAGGTCCATTTTTAAATGTTGTATTTACTTTTTAAAAATAGCAGCCCATGTAGTAAATAAAATAATGGAGCTAAATGCTTCATTTAATTCCTTAGATTAACCCAAGTTTTAAAAATATAAATAACTTCCTTGAACTTATTAATATTTTTTCAACAACAATGTTTGCATGAACCTTTAAAAATTGAGTTTCTAGTCTTTATACTTATTATTTCAGCTCAAGAATCGACAGGCAAGCAAGGCATGCTGGGCCCTACAAAGCTGTACTTGGCCGTGCAGCCACCACCAGGCCCTCCGCCGGCAGCCCTCGCTCCGCATCAGATTGCTTCACCTGTACATCAGGTAATCTATTACTATTAGAGTAACTGTATCTAGTGAGTAGGTAGACAAATATTTGTCTACAATATAAGGACAACACTACACAAGTTAGGGATTACATAGACATGACGTGATCTAATTGGCATGAATCATTTAAATGATAGGCACAAACCCACCGTATACCTTAGCATGAAACATAGCCCTTTTATTTGTGTCGTCATGTTGCACCTATGCATAGTTTTACGATGTTTCTTTCCGTTTCTTTAGAGAAAAAGGAATAGTAAAATGTCGTTGCGCCGTAAATAAGAAAATCTTTATCTCAGTGATAGTCAATACCAACTTGCTGGCGTCAAGTAATACGGACAAAAAAGCTTACAAGACGCGTCCTAGGACAATATACATCGGTGTTATGTACCCTCTGACTTGTGTAGTACTGTGATGGGCAATGACATCAAGCTATTAATATTATAATCAAATCTGACTAATTTAATAGAATATTGTCAAATAAAGATATATCAAATTGAGAGATGTATGATGAATCAAAATAATGAGATAGGTCTCAGGCGGGAAATGGGTGTTCAATTTGTCGAAATTATTTTTAAATACACTACAAAATGGGCACTAAAGTTGATTTGAATTTTTTATACCAATCCTGATTGTTTGACTTGTAGTCATGTTATTTAAGAGACAAGATGTTTTATCAACTTTTATAAAAGATAAAACATGAACATTGTACATTTATCCATAAAAGTAACTAGATATTATACATGTCGAACTCCCATATTTTTTTTTAATCTTTGATCTTTTACAGCTTTAACCTGCCATCCCCCTTCCCCCACATTATATTAAATTGTTTGTCACATAAATAACTCTTTAATTGATCTGCATGATTTTATCTTCAAATTTATAGAAATAATATTAAATATATACTATTAAATGAGTAAATAAATAAAATGTTACAACAAAAACTATTTCTGATCGATGTGTGATATTTATTATACATGAACTAAGTTTGTATACTAATTTGTAATATCGAGAATTAAGTCAAATTAGTTTAAATTATTTTGTTGTAGCTTGTCATATTATGTCGATATCTCGAGACCAACTTAACATCTCCAGTATATCCTTAATGTAAAAATATTGGTAATAAAACCACAGAATGTAAATACACACTTGAAGTATCAATCTTTTCCATGTCAACTGTAAAAAATTTCATAGTGCTGAAATTGTGCTGAATGAAAGAGCATCGGAATTCTGTATGTACTTGTGCCACTAACAATACTCTCATACATATTGATAAAATCAAGCTAATGTATTTATTTATTGATGTTAACCAATACTACAGTATAGAAGACACTAGAAATAAATTTACATTATGTAAAGATGGGAATAGCTCA
Source organism: Luffia ferchaultella (assembly GCA_949709985.1). Classification (NCBI taxonomy): domain Eukaryota; kingdom Metazoa; phylum Arthropoda; class Insecta; order Lepidoptera; family Psychidae; genus Luffia; species Luffia ferchaultella. The sequence continues at coordinate 12,434,244 of OX453244.1, forward strand.
AAAGTTAGGAATAGGGGTGCATATAAAAATGAGCACATGGCTAAGTAGCAATAGTAGTATTTGGAAGGAAAGTAAACTAATTAAGATAATTCCATAGCCATTTGCAAGAACACTGCTTCAAGTTAAATACACCAATAATTACTTGTCTCAAGTTTGAATTTTATGAATAAATATTGTCATATGATTGGTTAAATGGTGTCCTTATGTGTGATACAGACTTAAGTAACGTTCTTGTAATAGGCCTATGTCCATATGTCTGCCAAGAATAAAGGCAAGCAAAATTGGCCTAGGTGTGTGTCTCTGAAAAAAGAAACTGAATTATGTAAGTAAATCATCTTGGAATTTCCAATTGGCATGGAAAAGGTTAACAATAAGAACATTTTAAAGTACCAGGAAATCATAGTTCCCGTCATTCTAGAGTCAAAAAGGGCCTCAGGTCATAATTGAATGGGTAGTAATGAAATTGATATAGGCATTGGTTTCAGTATTTACATACTATTTATATTTTTATTTCTTATTCATCATTTAACTTAAATTTCATTTTCTTTGTCTTAAAGCTTTTCTTTGAACAAAAAAATGCTCTCGAAACTCTACAAAATTCCATGGAACTAAACTTAAACATGAAATCTGCAAAGTCTTCAAGTATTAACAACATAGTTCTAGAAAAAGGCTTTTTTTTTAATATTTATGCAGAACATTTTTTTTGTCTAAAATTTATTTTACTTTCATTTGGATAACTTTTGTTTCAACAAAGTTAAGTTTCCAAGAAAAATGGAAAAATTTGTAAATATTTATATTTTATTTTCTAGCCTATTTTCCAAGATTATGGCTATTCTGCGTAATCCTGACAACTTTTATTTTGGAAAATGAAAGAGAGACCTTTCATATGGAATAACTGATACGGGTGACAAAGAATATAGTAATTTTGATTTTGATACATTGACATTTTTCTTTGAGAATAAACAACTACTTACGGTTAATACTTTCTCTGCACAGTGGGTGGACACACGGCTGTAACTAGCACAATGAAGTAGGTCATTGCCGCCATTAAACTAGACGTGCTAATCATCACCACCCTCCGTAACAGGACAATGTGAACCATACTTATGGTCGTTATTCTGAAGGAAAATCAAGTCGACTTTCTTTTCAATTTAAATTTTCTTTGAAATTCTTATAGTTTTTAGTCAATACTTTATAATCCCACATGAAATGTACATTAGGAACAAATATGATAATTAAGAAACCTTAAAATTTGGCTTTACACCTTGTTTTTGAATATCTTAAAAACAAATTTCTCCCTGTATATACCGAATTTCGTCACTACCCGTTTTCATTATAAGGTTAAATTCTAGAATGACTGGGGTACTTGTATCACTGACTCCTGTAGTATGATTGGTATCGAAAATTCAAATGGGTGATTCTGAAGGCTGACGATTGTATGACATTGCTCGGTTTGTAGGTACCAAAGAACAAAAGCACCAAAGAAATTAGTGAAACGTTAAAATAATTGAAAGCAATATTAGCGACCTTGATTGTTTTATTGCATGTTGCTCTAAGAGTATTATGATTACTCAGAAAGGATGACTTTGTTTAAACGTCTTCAATTTAGGGTTATTTCATTTTTAATTTTGAAATCATTTATTTTTATTTTTTGATATTCATACATATTTTGTTATTACAAATACAAGCAGAAGAACTCTTCTTTGTTGTTTATCAATTATGATTTTTTTTTTCTAAACCTCAAAGTTACTTTCATTCTAAGTCAAAATATGGTAATTATATATCTGGTTTTGATCTTTTTTAGTCGTAATTCCTAGTTGACCGATTTAGGTCTTCATACACATGAGCGAAAACAGACACAACTGCTTACATGCATTTTTTTAAACTATGAATTCGTTTTTGTAATCGAAAGGCTGTATGCCAGGGTGCCGGAAACATAGCCTATGTCACCCATTTCACAGCCGTCTGCTGCTTGGTTGTATGCAGGCCAATATACAAATTATATTAGAATTTCCATTAAATCAAATATATGTTTGTTCTAATAATTTGCATTTAAATATGTTCCTGTCGGAGGCTTAGTGATTATTGTAAGTAGTTGTCTATCAATTTAATTTTAAGCTTATCTTAAGGCTGATATGAAAGTGCCTCCAAATGGACCGCATCTGTTTGTAAGTCCACTAAAAAATGGAGGTCAAATATAATTTATTTATATAGGTAAACCAGATCAATCTTAAGATAATGTTAGGGTTAATATTTAATTTGTACAAATTGTGACATCGTTTAACTGCAATTAGGACTGTTTTCTTGTTGACATTACCATATTTTGTGTAATGATATTATTATTTATGTAAGTTAATACACGGGTCTGAATTTTATGATGTAATCCTTTTTAGGCACGTTAATTTTGGTTTTAAAATCGCGTCTATTAAAATACTCTGTATAAAGCAGAACAAAACATGTGCGAATGTAAACCATAAAACATTTTAGCGAGGGTAAGAGGTGGAATTCGTCGGAGCCATCTTTGGCTCTATTTATCTACGTAAGGTGACGGCTTAGGACATTATTTCATGTGATCTTTTCGTCGGTCGATATCTCCACTGTCTGTATATAATTATAAAGTTTGACGCTATTTTAAAACGAATATTGACATTGCTTAAACAGGATTATGCCAGCCTCTGAAAAAAAAAAAAAAAGATTCAAACCCATTTGTTTAACGATCATCACTGTCGTAAAATATTTTATTTATAATATTATTAATAACTTAAGTTATTATGGTAAGTTGTAATTAGAAAGAGAGAGAAAGAGAGATAGGTGTCAATATATTTCATTTAAGGTATGATTCGTATGATGTGTATTATAAAAGTTGAATTATTTAAAGTAGTTAAGCAATATACTGTTTGTCCTTATTACCAGAGACTTGTCGACAGATAGGTGAATTGCTCATACACCACCATTTATAATTGTACTATTGAAATGCATAGAAAAAGTATCACTTTGTTTATAATAACAAATGATTTTTTCAATTTAATAAAATTCTTGAAGGACAGATGACTTTTATTTGCTCAGCCCTGTTTTGTTGTTTTGAACATTTATTTTATTATTTTAATTTTTTATTGCAATTAGTAAATTTTTTGGGGGTGTATGGGCAGTTGAAATCATTATTTAAAACTTTTTGTAATAGTACTTAGAAGTTGTATAAACAATAAATGTTGGATAACTTAAAGATATTCATGCATACAATATGCAAGTCATTATATAACTTTTCTTATTATTCTCCACCTTGAATTGCTTTTTGATTTGTCTATAGAAATCAATTTAAAAATTTATTAATAAATTTTGGTGTGACATGAATTAAGATGAACCCCTACCATTATTATTTTACATTACAATAATAAGTAAAATAATCTTAGATCAAAAGTTAACGTCACCTATGCACTATAATAAAAAAAAGGCTTATATGTGGGGTTTTCACAGTTTCAAGAAAATTTAGTTTGTTACTTTTTTCATGTTTATTTTGTATGCATCACACTAACATAAATTTCCATGTATTTGTAAGAAAGCTGCAATATAGCACTGAACATAGATGTGGGAAAAATTTGATATTCGCAAATCGACCCTCAACTTTTGGTAATCGGTGAAATCAGGTGACAGGTTTTTTAATTAACATTTATTCATTTCATAAATGGGGTAGCAAGGAAGTCGAGTAAAAAAAATATTTGGTATTTTAGGATACGCATCGCGATGAAAATCAATCGAAGCTCGTACGCCAAGTTCAAAGTCTAGTTAACGGTGAAGACAACGTGGCTGAAGCAGGCGGCCACAAAGAGGCCACGCCCTCTAAGCCCGAGGACATCTCGGCGAACAGCACTAAGACTGATATTGTAAATTCTACCGCTGACGGTGTCCCTGGCAACGAATTCGTCCTCACACCTGACTACATCCAACAAAGTAAGCATTACTCTTACATATTTATTGATGACCATTATCTCTCTATATGGATTAATTTGGTAGTCTGAATAAATCGCACAGTGAGCAATATATGTTAAATGGGGGTTTCAAACTTTCACAAAATAAGCTAAATAATTACAAATCAGGTGCAAAAATTTGTATTTTCAAAATATTAAATCTAAACAAATTCAAATTTTACATGTTCATTTAACCATCATGATTTTCTGCATACTCTGTATTTCTTGAAGTTGTGGGCCAAGTAAAAAGTTCCTCATAGAACGACTGGAACTCGGCTGGAATATGTTTTTCTAATTTTTTTATAGCTGCCTTTTTTTTCATTAATTGGTATTTTATAAAAATACTAACGTGCGACGAGGCCCTGTCTGTCATAGAGCAATATCTTTTCCTTTACGATTTTTATGGGCTTCCCCAGCAATTTTTGCTATTATTGATTTGTTGATGTTTATAGTTTTCTGTTTTGGACTCGTGCCTCTTTTGTTATGACTTGATTTTTGTTAGCTGTGAATATCAACTTATCTTGTATGGAGGCATGCCGTTTTTGTAAGGAATATTAAGAAGTCAACAAGTAATACAATGGCGCGAAAACGTAAAAATCGAAAAAAGTGTGTCTCGCGCCCTTTTCGCAATGATAGGTTCTATTGCATACGTGCTAACGACGTTAATTCTTCTGTACAATTTCAGCTATTAAAAGTGCATTGAAACAAGAAAATTTAAATCCCGAAATAGAGGAGAAACTGCTGCAATTACAGCGATATCAGGAGAAACAAATGAAGCCGGAAAGTAACGTGGAGGAGGTGGTGGTACCCGAATCGCCACCTTCTCCACCTGCCGCACGGCGTCGCCTGCTGTCCTCTAGGAATGATGACGATGATGAGTGGGTGGAAGCCAGCCCCAAAAAGAGGTCTCGTGGTGGACGCCCACTTTCCCCACAGCCCCAGGGCCCCACATCACCGGCACCCGCTCCGCATCCTCACCCGCGTTTAGCCACCGCTGTAACGGTCCAACGGGCGCCATCCGTTAGCCCAGCTACGCTCACTGTGACACCACCCGATGATCGTCGCCGCGCTATCACCCAACAGTCACGTCGGCAGATGGTTCTCTTCAAACAGAAAGAATGGCTTAAGAAGGACATCATCAAAAAGAGAGGAATGCTCGAGAAGGAGCTGGGTGTAGAAATACAGGTAGGTGTTATTGTAAATCAGCAGCAAAATGATATTTCTGGTGATTCTTGACTGTTTTCAAAATAAGTACTTGTTTGATTACTCATTACAAAAGTTAACAATTGTGTATTTTGAATGTTCCACATTTACCAAGTCAATTTGAAAACTTAGATCCCTCAACTTTTGAGAATGGCAGCTATTTTAACAATCATAATTTTTTGTTCTTAGATAAATAAAGCATTTATTAACATTGGATGCATTAATAATAAACAATAACTCCATAATATAATAACTCTTCATTTTAAATTGTGGATCTTTTGTTTTACCAATTTCACATTTTATTAAATAGTTACTCAAGTTACTTTTGGTAATTTATTGTTATTGTGTCAGCAAGCTTTGTTCTGAAATAAAATAATTACTACTTTAGTCATGGATACAGAATTCATGTAGCTGTATTTAATTTTTACAATGCATAGTCTAAAATATGCTAATTATATGCTTTTTGGTTAATATTTATATAATTTTTTTTGTAATTGTTAAATGCTTTCATTTAAAAAATAGGGGTTCGGGGCTCTGTTTCTATTCTAAAAAGCTTTCTAATGTTACTGCCTTACTCCACATGATTGAATAATTGGGAATAAAAAATTTCTTCACCACGTCGTTAGAAGAGGACGTACATTACATAAATTTTATATAAAATTTTATATGAGGTTTTACATGACTAAAAATACCTCAACTGTTTCAAAATACATGTAGCATTAACCTGTCTTAATAAATGTAGAAACTATGAGATTGTGCCAGAAAGGATAGTTGGACATGATGAATCTATAACGGTACCTACAGTCACCCTGCTATGAAAAATTATTTGTAAAATTGTAAAATATCGTTATTCATAACCAGATAAGTATTAACACAAAATTGCTATCTATTAAAAGAACATTCTTTTATTTTATCGGGAAGGGTTTTGTGCAGCCGGCTCTATTGCTATGAAATACCGCAGTGTGTATTAGTTTGAAATATAGAACTGCATTTTTTAAATCTCCAACTGGTATTATAGAGAGAACTGTCGGCTGAATTGGCTCTGCGCACGCGCGCCGAACGCAACAAACAAGAAGAGGTGCGCGGAGGCAAACGGCGATCCACATCCGGGTCGACACCTACCACTGCGCCCACACCGACCTCGGTCACCGCCAGTTCGACTGCGCGGCGCTCCAATCAACGAGCTAAGCCTGTGAAAAAGGAAAAGCTGTTATGCATATGTCGGACCCCTTACGACAATACCAAGTAAATAGTTACAATTATTTATTTATTTTATTGATTGATGTCAAACTAAAAGAGTCTATTGTGGTAGTCGCCGCTGAATCTTCCATAGGGGCTTTTCGCTTATACCGTTCAGTAAAAACGAGATGCAAATTGCGACAATGAATAACAAAAGGCGCGTGCACAACATAGTTAATATTTTGCTGATTGGTAAAATTTAAAAGCAGGCAGGGTTTACTATGCGTTAGGATAGTTCATTTTTACATCATCCAGTGAGCGAGAATGCTATGGCATCCTCGTTCATTTATCAGGCATTTATCGGTTGGAAAATAAAACATTTTTAGTGTCATTGTTTTTAGTTTGACAATTACATCTACAATACAATTAAAAACTGATAACACATATGTATTTGCTATTGACGAATATGTTTGGTAGGTTCTATGTAGGTTGCGAGCATTGTAGCAACTGGTTCCACGGCGACTGCGTTGGTGTAACCGAGGAGATGAGCAAGACAATGGAAGAGTATGTCTGTTCCGACTGTCGTCGCGCCGAGGAGACGCAAGAGCTGTACTGTCTATGTCGACAGCCCTACGACAACTCGCAGTATGTGTTTTTTTTTAAACTCTTTTTCTTCATAGTTAAAATCATAAATGTTCGTTTACTTGCCAACACTCTTGAATGCTTCAGTCAATATTCGCCACATGTCTTCGTGATGGCAATACCGACTTGTTCAATGGCGTCCCGCACACTGAAAGCCGCGCGCTGTTTGCAACGTTGTTGCTGCCTGCGTGCGACAGCGCGTCGTAGCTTAAGATCAAACATGTCACTTTTTTATATAGGTTCACACCAAAATTAAATAATAATAATAATATCTGGGACATCCCACTCAGCGCCATCCAGTCCTAAGGTAAGCAAATATTATGCTTGTGTTATGGGGTACTAGACAACTGATATATATAAATGTAATCCTTTTTTATGATATATACATTTATAGATACTTTTACATCCAGACACGAAATAAGTAGACAAGTTCATGCACATACATATTTGTCCCGGGGGGAATCGAACCCGTGACACTCGGCTCCGCAGTTAGGGTCTCTAACCGCTCGGCCAACCGGTCAGTCACTATGGCATTTCCTTAATGTTTCATTCTGAATTTGGCAATGGCCGAACTAAAAATTGTCTTAATCAGATGGAGATATATCAACCACCGACTTAAATGTACCTAGCTACTAGACTAAATATCACACAATGAAACTCCACATGAAAGTTAGTCACACCTCTGTACGGTGACTAACTTTGAAGTAGCAGCTTGTGGATCGTCTGTCAGTGTAGTTGTTTGACATTACTTTGTATTTTGGAAAAATATCTGAGAATAATGCCCTGATGTGCTTTTAAAAAGTACATAAACAACACCCGGAACTCTGCAAAAGCAGATGGGATTACTCATCGTAAAGTTATAATTGGTAAAGGAATAATAATATAATGTCTGGGTGTAAAAGTATCTATATATGTATATATTATTAAAAAAAATGAATATTTAAGTATAATATATTTCAGTTGTCTAGTATCCCATAATACAAGCATAATACTTGCTTACTTTGGGACTAGATGGCGCTTTGTGGGATGTCCCAGATATATTATTACTATTATAATTACTATTTTATCAATTTAATTTTTGAGAATTACAAATTTCACAGTTACACATAAATCAAATTAGTTGGTAAGCACAACAATGTGATAGTCATTTCATCTCTTTTCAATCTATTACGTAGACGCACCTACCCCTCTCGCATAGGCATATTGCACCAACTTCACTGCAGTCGTCGTATGACTAAAACGACTTTTTAGTCTGGCGATTGGCTCAATTTGAAACAGCAAATGCCAAATATGCTTTAATTTTGAACGTCCAAAGCAGCATGTGGGTAACGAAAACTGGCATGTCTGATCCTATGTTGCGATCCACTGCTTTCAGTGTGCTATTGATTTATACAAGTTGGCTCGATACATAGCTTCTGCGGCGATTCAGCTATATGGCTGTACCTTTGGTCTGCCGTCAGCTTAACATTCGCAGCAAACGTGTTACAGAACAAGCACCGATGCACCAATCACTCGCCGTTGATCGTGAATCTTCGTGTGCTTCGTATTTGGCACGTCCAATGCTCGTTCTATGACATGCTCGCCGCGTATGTTACAAGTCAGTCGTCATAAAGACTTGTATCGCGAACCATTGCAATCATAATAAAATAAAGTATATCTCTGGATTTGATTTTCTGTGCCTATTTTCCTCTACAAACTTATAACGTTTTGTTGTTCTGTATAGGTTCTACATATGCTGCGATCGTTGTCAGGACTGGTTTCACGGACGGTGCGTCGGTATCCTGCAGTCTGAGGCTGACAACATTGATGAATATATATGCCCCAACTGTCAGAAAAACAATTCTGTCAATTATGCAAACATGAAAGAGTTGACAATGAAAGACTTTGAGAACCTGAAAAGGCTCGTGAAGCAGATACAGATACACAAGAACGCGTGGCCTTTCATGGAGCCTGTGGACCCTAGAGAAGCCCCTACCTATTACAAAGTCATTAAAGAGCCTATGGGTGAGTAATGAACCATTTTTAGGGTATCTGTTTGTCTATCAACACCTTCTTTTTTTCAGGATTGAGTAGAGCTATCAACTTGAAACTAATGATACAATGGTACTTCCTGTTGGTCTAGAATCTTCAAATTTGGCATGAAGAAATGTCTGTAATGCAAGTAAACAGAACCATTTGAAAAATCCCAATTCTTAACTTTAAGTTGACTTTTTAGTATCTTTTAATTGACAAACTTGTTGTTGTGATGCCATCTGGCGAAAATTTGCGATAAATACATAAAATAATAGGATGGAACCCTTAGGGCCCGAGTCCGACTCGCATTTGGCGGGTTTTTGAATTGTATTTTAGTTAGCATAGTATGTGTCATAATTTTTATTTTACCATATACATGATCATTGAATGTTATTATTTTATATGTAACAATGTAACAGTGGTGAATTTTCACAATTTGTATAATTGAAATCCCTAGTGAATCTTATTGAGAGATAATAATTGTGAATATATTTTCAGATCTTCAAACAGTGGAACGTAAAGTGAATGAACAGAGTTACAGTACGTTGAGTGAATTTATCGGTGACATGACAAAAATATTTGACAACTGTCGCTATTTCAATCCCAAAGACTCTCAGTTTTACGCCTGCGCGGAAGGCCTGGAAGCCTTCTTTGCACAAAAGATAAAATATTTCCGAGAGAAATTGTTTGAAACGAACCAATGATAGTAGGGCCAGTGTACATAATTACTGTGTGAATATGCTTGTGAAATACGCTCAGATGAACTGTAGTGACACTTTAATTATAATTTAATGGAATAAGTGCGATGATCTGTGTCATCTGTAAATTATAACAATGTGATGTTTACAATGAGTAATTTATACTGTGTATTATGTTACTAAGGAATAGTTGTGCAAGTACACTTCCACATTATATCGCTTCAACATATTTATTGTATTTATTAAAATTGACAGCAGAATGTTTTGCACTACTGAACTCTCCTTTGTATAAAAATGAAGTGAAATTCCCTGTATCAATTCTTTTAATATCATAAAGAAATTATGTAGTTGAAATAGCAGCCTCAATTATGGATATTTGTTTTAAGTAAACTTATCGCTTATAAGTAATACATTTCTAATAATATAAAGAAAACGATGTCTTCTTCTTATTTATTTTTGTTATTCCTTATGTGTTAAACACCACAAGAAATTTGTTCACATACAATAGTTCTTCAAATAAATTTATTTGTTAAGAGGGGAGCGTTAAGTCTGATAGAGCCGACAAGTTTTCAGTCCCATTCAAATACGCCATTAGATGTCACACATAAAAAAAAAATAATTTGATACAACACGTATCATGCACATTCAGTGTCTGGTACCTTGGAGAAAATAATATTAAAAAAAAGTGCTCTTGGATTAATCTTCAAGAAACAAAAGACGATTAAAATGGAAAATGTTTATTTTTCTGTTTGCCGTGATGAGATAGTGAATGCTGCTTCTTATAAAGAACTCAAGAGTGTAGTGTAATATTGGTCAACATCTAAAGAAATTTAAAATGATTTAAATCTACCCAATCATAAATTTATGAAATGCATTAGTACAGTACCCAGCCGTAAGATATTTACATGAGTTGTAAAAAGCGGCTAAGTAAAAACCATAAAAAAAGTTTAAAAATAAAATTATAAGTAATCTTGTAATTTTTTATTTAATTATAATGACGTCAAACAATGTAGTTTTGTAATTAAATAAAATAACAATAAGAATACCTATAGTTTTATTTTTAAACTTTTTTTTACTTAGCCGCTTTCTAGAACTCGTGTGCATAACTTACGGCCGGGTACTGTACATCTTGATGGTATGAATTGGTTTAGGCCTCTGGTTGACTTCTAAAGTTGCCGTCTACGTGACACTAAACACACTGGAGAGTGCACACGGAGCACCCGGTCTTGGCTGTGAGCCACAACAGAACAGTAAAAATACTTCAAAGTTTAAAATGAAAAACATGAAAACCGCCACTCGACCAGGTTGACCTAAATTAGACATGAAACATTTCAATTCAGATAATAATAGAGAAAATTATTTAATTTCAGTTATTTTTGTATAAAAGGAGTACTTATACTTTATAACGGAGTAAGCAGAGGCGCGGCATTATCTTAAACGCTGTCGGCCTTCCTTTGATATACGCGGCTGGCGGCATAGATGACAATACCAGAAACGACGAAAATATTACCTACCAAAAATAAGTACATACCTAAGAATATGCTACAATGGTATTTAGTTATTGTAAATCATATTAGATTGAATAGCTGAGGTGTCATTTAGTATTTAATAAAGTATGTAATAGTTTAATACCTATGCTATAATATGTACATTTATATTACAACTAGCTTTCCGTCCCCGGCTTCGCCCGCGTGGACTATAAGTACTGTTTGTACCCGGACAGCCAAAGGGACGCGACGATGACGCGACGCTACAGGACATTGTGACACCCTCTAGAACATTCTGTAACTTAACTACCTAAGAAATCTCTATACCTAATAATACAAAAGGTTCATGATTGGTTAGTTGTGTACATATTATGTAAAATTTCACAATGTTAACTGGTTGGGCCTCCACGACACAGGCATAAAGCCTAGTGTGGAAGGCAGAATGTAAAAACTAATTGTTCATCTATAGGTAAATAAACGATTATTATAATTATAATTTTTTCAAAATCAAGTCATTTTAGCATGAAGAATAGTTATTCCACAGATCGGCCCCAAAATCGGCTAGCCATTTTGGAAGACACTACGATTTTTATATATAGGTATACAAAATATAATCATACATATATATAAACCGGTACAAAAAGACAGACAACCACACGGATAAACCGTTTTAGCTATATCACTCCTGACAACCTATTTTTAATGTCTGCATAGTTTCATTAAAATCGGCTTAACCTTTTAGGAGTTTAGCTCGAACAGACATAAAAACAAAAAGTGACGTATGTCACACATTTCTTTTCGTAACTGCGAAGTTTTATTAAAATCGGTTTAGTTATTTTGAAGTTTAGCTCAAACAGATAGACAAACAAAAAGTATTGTATGTCACTTCGGACAACCTTTTTATCATACCTGTGAAGTTTCATTAAAATCGGTACAGCCGGTTCGGAGATTAGCTCGAACAGACAGACAAAAGTAGCCTATGTCTCGATAATGGCCCCTGCACGTCTGCAAAGTTACATTGAAATTGGTTCAGTCGTTTCGAAGCCGGAATAGACAGACACTACGATTTTATTTATATAGATAAGCAATCACAGTTTGTCCAATGAATCGTGGTACTAATTGACTGTGTTTTGTCTCTTTTGTGTTCCAGTAGTACTATTACATAAAGAAGAGATAAAACACAGTCAATTAGTGCCACGAGGAAAAACTCTAATACTAATATCACTTAAGTGGTCCATTCATGATCGCTCCAAAAACAGTCGCAGCAGTTCAAAATCCTGTCGCGCCGCGCTATCACTCCAACGTATCGTAAATGCGGATATCCACGAATCATTCGCACCGTGCCAATCATGCCATCGCGCCAAATGATCATGAATGTGGCAATTGTGGTCCAAATTTTGAATTAGTCTGCATCAATTCGTTTGGCTTGGTGTGGCGCAGCACACTCGTGAGTGTGGCTAAAATTTGGATCACGCCGTTTGGATGTGGTCCGAATGGTGCGATCGTGAATGTCTAGCTTTAAATTAAAGTCACGAACATTGAATAATCATTAAATGATTTATGTGCGCGAATAGGAGGTTTTTCGAGCTTAATTAGTTATTAAAGTAGATGGATGGCGTTGCAGGTCATTAAATCTATGCATGGAATTAATAAGTACCTATTCTATGTTCTCCTTGCTCTGTCAGGTCTTAATACTAATACGCTTCACTCAGTGCCAGTTCTCCCAGCCTGGGACTAGTGGGATAGACCGGAATCCACATATAATCCATTATCTAATGGCCCTAGTACACAATGGCCGATGCTGGCCCATTACAGGCCATCGCCATTGTGTACAGGGGGCAATGGCGCATGATGGCGGATAATTGTCAGTGGGCAATGGTGAGTGACGCGCGATGGCGATGTTGTCGGTTTTTTCAAAGGGATCGTAGCGTGGCGTGGCCGGTGTGTTCACACAGTCGCCCATTGCGCCCGACCACCGACGGGAGTGGTGAATTTATTGCGGAAAGAAATAAAATACTACAATGTCGCTATCGTGGAATAATGAAGAGACCTTCGACTGTATTCAGTTGTATCAATCTGAACCCGTAATTTGGGATCCAAATAATGAATTTCATAAGGACAAAAACAAGTTATGTTAGCATTTCTTAGTAGGTATTTGTTTTTTTTTTCTACGAACGAAAATTATAACAGAATGTACACACACATGCACATACGCATTGAATAGGTTTTTTTGTAATTCCCAGACGATATTTTGATTAAATTGCCGCAGCCGTGATTACTTCGACGTCCATCGTAGTGGCTTTGCGAGGCAGTAATGAGCTATATACCATTGTGTGAACACTTTTTCGTCAGTGGCCGATGCTGGCCTATCGAGGCGTATGGCCGTGCATGGCCCATTGTGTACTGGACGCTTTAGAGTATGATTATATGTGGATCACTTTGCTCTTGTTTTTGATTCTTTATTGAAATGTTAAAACGTAATACCCGGTGTTATCAATCACAGTTTCGTAATTTAAACTAAATAACCATATTTTTTTTAAAATCTTTTTTGTATTAAACCATATTTCCGATAGAAAACCATTGCAAAATATAGTTTTAATTTTGGCAGGTAAGTAGGTAGGCACTTGAAAAGTTTTGAAATTGCAACACTTTGACTGACTCGCATAATTGACGGAGAGAGTGCATATATTTGTAGTTTGAAGGTTATGTTTACTGGTTAATTTTGTCGAGTCAGAAACGTAAAGAAATACAGAGAATACTATAAACTTACTTAAAAGTGTGTTGGTAAGAAGTTCACGATGATAATTACATTAAAAACTTTGCAACAACAAACTTTTCAAATCGAAATAGACCCCAACGAATCAGTCAAAGCTTTGAAGATGAAGATCGAAGTTGAAAAGGGTAAAGAGTATGCAACTGAAAATCAAAGACTTATTTACGCTGGGAAAATTTTAGTGGACGATAATAAACTTATTAGCTATAATATAGACGAAAAGAAATTTATCGTTATAATGGTGACGAAGCCCAAAACGTCTCCACCAGAAACACCCGCAGCATCGAATGCTGCCCCCGAAACCGCTGCGAGTTCATCCACGGAGAGCGGGGACGGCAAGGAAACCAAGCCTTTGACTGCTGAGATCCCAAACCCACCTGCCACTGCAGAGCCAGAAACACCTTTAGAAGCGGTAGTTCCCGTTGAACCCGATTTTGAATCTACGGTTCAGAGCATTATGGACATGGGATACAACCGACAGCAGGTTGAGCAAGCTTTAAGAGCCTCATTTAATAATCGAGAAAGAGCTGTCGAATACTTAATTACTGGGATTCCTGAAGACTTGCTCCAGGAACAAGAGATCGAGGAAGGTCCAGATGATGATCCATTGGCTTTCCTTCGGGATCAACCCCAGTTCCAACAGATGCGTACTGTCATTCAACAAAACCCAAATTTATTGAATGCCGTCTTACAACAAATTGGACAAACTAATCCTGCCCTCTTGCAAGCAATCAGTCAACATCAACAAGCTTTTGTAAGAATGTTGAATGAACCTGTAAATCCTTCTTCTGGTGCTATTGTTGAGGATAGTGCCTTGGAAGCGCCACAACCACAACAACCCCAGAATGTAATTCAAGTCTCACCACAAGACAAGGAAGCTATTGAACGGTTAAAAGCTTTAGGCTTCCCTGAGCATATGGTCATTCAAGCCTATTTTGCTTGTGAAAAAAATGAAAATCTTGCAGCTAATTTTCTTTTATCACAAAATTTTGATGACTAAAAATTTATAAGCATAACACATTTGTTGCAATAGCATATAATTTTACAACTAATAAATTGTAATTCAGAACATTGAAGTGAAATGTACATTGTCATAAATAGGTTAATAGCAAATTGCTTTGAGTTACATTGGTACTTTTACAAATCAAAGTGTTGGTTAACAATTTATGAAATAAATTTCTTATTGTTCTATTGAGGTTTTATGTTATTTTTACTACATCTCACTTTTTTCCCAAATATTGACTGTCAGCCATTGAACCAAGACAGTGGTTTAGTATCCATGACATGCACATCTTCATGTGTATTATTATAATACACATATAGATATGCATGTCGTGGACACGCAACTGATCAGTATGTGACTGGTAGACCTAATACTAATCAGTCAGTGTTGTCACCGTAAACAACTCAATTGACTGTTAAATTAGGCAAATGATTACAAAACCGAAGGTTGCAGGTTCGATTCCCGCCCAGGACAAATATTTGTGTGAATGAAACATATCTATTTCTCTGTGTCTGGGTGTAAAATATATATACTATCTATTATAAAAACAACATTTAAGTATTTGTATCAGTTGTCTAGTACCCACAATACAAGCATAATACTTTGGGACTAGATGGTGCTGTGTGGGATATCCCAGGTATTATTGTTATTAATTTGGCAATGTTGTCAACATAGCTTTGCTGCTTAATTCCAGCATAATCAATTATTAGCGTGAACACGTCTGGAGAAACTAGATGGCACTGTGTGGAATGTTCCAGGTATTATTACAATTTAAAAATTTAGTATTTTTTGGGTAATACAAAAAAGTTATACTTTTAGGGTGTACCATATTCTCAAATATTACTTTTAAGCGAAGGCTTAAAAAATACTTGTTGGCAGTGCAGAAATCTTAACTTCTTCTAGCACTTAACACATTTCACTTTCATTAATAGTTTTTGTATCTGTGCGTTTCAGTGTAACTTTTTGTTTTAAATATTTATATCCATGTATTATATAAATATGGATATAATAATAATATGTGGGACATCCTACACAACGCCATCTAGTCCCAAAGTAAGCAAGTATTATGCTTGTTATGGGGTACCAGACAACTGATATACATATTTAAATAGGTTCTTTTTTATAATATACACATATATAGATACTTTTACACCCAGACACGGAACAAATAGACATGTTCATGCACACAAATATTTGTCCCGGGCGAGAATCGAACCCGCGACCCTTGGCTCCGCAGTTGGGGTCTCTAACCACTCGGCCAAACGGTCAGTCAATATGGATGTATACAAAGACATCGTATTGTGACTACATAAATGTGAGCACGGGATAGGAGATGCAATTTATGTGTAGGTAATTTAATATTGTCTGTAGAATGTCAGTGTGTATGTATATGTAATGTTTTTTTTATTTCTTATATTATTCATTTAATTTTTTGTATTCTTTGTTAGAATACAATGTTGTAGTTTATCCCATTTTTTGACAAGTATTCATTGTATTATCATAAAAATTTTTGAATAAATTTTTTTTGTGCTTTGGTGTATGCGTAGGGGCAGACTGAAAATCAGTGCTGAGGTTCTGATTAAATTTCTTTCTTTCTAAATCAGCCCCTAAGGGCCGATTAAAAATTTTTCTGAATCTGTATCATCATCAGCATCAGCCTTTCATTGGTTTTTGAGTTCAAATGTGTCTTTATGTCTCTTTAAGATGGAGACCTAAATTTTTAGATCCTCCATGCTCTTAGCTTGAAAGCTGTTGTCAAAGAGAGTTACCAGATTGCTATTGTTAAATTGCAAGGCGTCCAGTGATTTCATATACATTTTTTGTTGCATTTGTCAATTCCAATTGAGAAATATTATACTCTGCCAAATCATCCAAAAGATTGGTTTGGATGGTAAATTCCTATTGTCTAGCTAGGGCATACCACTGTGGATTTACAAATCATAGAGTAGAGGCAATAGTTTTGTTTATGACAATAACTGCAGGTGTAGAAATTTGATGGTATAATACATTTCAAGCCATCACCAGATATTATTAGTGACAAAATGAAATTTTTTTTTTTTTAAATATGGGTACATATATAGTGGGGTGAGATAGCTGCAAAGGGGTTCGAATATTTTTAAATGGGAGCTGGCATAGTAAACCGCGGTCATTTTAATTTTTTTAGTTATTATATGTACACAGTAATTAAAACATTGTCACTTGTTTCTTTGCGTACAATTTATTCAGTGCAAGATGTTCAAATGTGTATAATTTTTTTCTAGTCTATGCTTTCCTTTACGATATTTAAGGTTGGATGATGAAAAAAGGATGATAAATGAAAAGCCATGTACATCAAACAGTTAATATTATAATTAATAAGAATTATAAATAGCATAATATTAACAGAAAAAGCAATTTTGGTATAAACTTTCATATTTTCAAAGGCACTTTCACAATGTCTATTAAAATAATCATTATCATGGTCGGTCTGTGGTATAATAAATAGCTTTCATTTGAAACAGTTGTTACTGTTAAGTAGAACAAAATGGCTGGTAATAAAAGCCTGATTTTAAAATAAATAAACTAATAAAGTGCAAATGGTATTTATGAATTGATATATATATATAAATCTTAGTTCAAACATTCAAATCCAGGTTATGTCACTACAACATGTAATGCTAGCTGATGCTACCACAAACAAACCGTGACAAGCTCTCACTTTAGATGGTAATGTAATTTCGATGGTCAACTTAATTAATCTTTATATTTATCAGAACAAAAAATATAGTTATGATTATATAACGAGCGAAAGGTTAGTCTCGCGGTCGAGCTGAATGAACGATGGCGGCCGAAACGCGGTCGGTGGACTGCAATGAAAAACGCAGCTGACAAATGTCCATTCAAGTCAACCATTCCCTCCTTGCACATCTTATATACATTATTAAAACATTGAATCTTTCTATACATAAAATCTTTATACATATTCTATGTTATCTATACACACTGTACATTAATCGGTATTATTTAATTGATATAACTTCACTTAAGAGGGACAGATTTCATAGGTAGATAAAAAACTGTACATCGCAATACTTCTATTGCACACATCAACTAAATATAACTTTGGCTTATCTATTACATAACACCAGATGATGTTCAGAAGCAGCCTGTGCCAAGTATTGACAAGATCCATGTTGGCTTAGTTATGATTCATAAAACCTCCGATCACAGATATTTCGTACAAGATAAATCTTACCTCGAACAACTTAATTCTGGATCTCTATTTACATATGTAATACTTATTTCACCTTTCCACTCAAAAAGAGTTTTATTTCATAGGAAACAATGCAGATGTAAATCCATTACAACACATAATATAAATTTTAGAACCCATTATACGCGAGACAGTTTTTAACTATTTCAAAGTAATTATCATAATATTCACCACATGCTGTCGAATTTGATTCACGGTACACATGTACAATGATAAATCATTTTTAACCCTAAACAATAATAAACATCTACCCTAAAATACTTTACCGAAATAACAAACATACAAATGTAATTAACTCATATAATGGCAAAATTGAGATATACAATTTCTTTTAAAATATTTAATGTATTACTCTTAAAATTGATATTTATTAACAAAATTAATATTACCATCCCCTGTAGCGTCATGCCGAGAGAGTGGCATTGACGCCGAGCGCGGCTGACGGCGTGCCTCGTCCACACGCGGACAACTCTTATTGCAACTCCAATAGGCTGTCAAATTAAAACA
The DNA here is from genome assembly GCA_949709985.1 of Luffia ferchaultella. NCBI lineage: Eukaryota > Metazoa > Arthropoda > Insecta > Lepidoptera > Psychidae > Luffia > Luffia ferchaultella. Next base: position 12,452,967 of record OX453244.1, read on the forward strand.
AATCCCACAATTTGTAAAAGAAGAGAGAGTCAAAAAGAAGGATCATAAAGTAAATGAAAAATGTATAAGCTGAAGACTATACCCATACTTTGACAAATGTCAACAAAATAGGGTTATTAAACATTTAAAAAATAAAATAACTAGGTATATTGAAACAATTCAACAAAGGAGAGTAAGCTAGCTAGTGGTTACCAGAACATTTGGAACATGTTTGTAACAGAATAACATTCGATGAAATGTCACATTGGCCAGACTACAGCAGAGGCAGGCGGCTCGGGTGCGTGGTCAGCGACAGGGCGGCCGCGGCGAAGGCGCGCCCGGTCAGCCCGCCGGGCCTCATTCCGTCTTTTGCTGGCAGTAGAGCTCCTTGAGTGCCTTCAGCTCATCTATTAACGCTTTGTTCTGGTTCTCGAGAACGGCAACGCGGTTCTCCAGACACTTGATGTACTCCTTCTTCTTGCGCCTGCACTCGCGTGCCGCCTCGCGGTTCTTCAGCAGCCGCAGCTCCCGTTTCCGTGTCTGGTCCTCTAACATTGGTCCTACAATTAATTTATTGTACCACTTGAATGCTTTAAATTTTATTTAAGTGTATATTATTTTGTAAATGAATAGATATTTTCACTTTTCATCATCACATCCTCGGGTAAAAGGCCCTGTAATCAACTGTCGCAGCTGGGTTTTATCAAAGTTGTACAGGATAGTGAATGAACAATAAGTACCTGGTACATAAAACTGTCCGTCTTGGTTGGTGGTGTACTGTACGATGGCGCCGCCGCCTGCGCCGCCACTCACCGTGCCCACGGCCAGCGTATGGAGTCCGCCGTCCGTCTGCAGCGCGCCCGCTGGGATCACTACACCACGTAAAACTTTAATTTCGCTACTTGTTATATATAATATGGTCTTGAAAGAATTAAATAAGCCTGAAGACAAATTATTTACAAATAAAGTTGTACTTGAGCTAAATGTAAAAAAAATATTGTGACTTATTTTAATTAGTGAACGTTGAAGTAAACCACAGGCAAAACAGAGTTGCACAACAACTAGGCACCAATAGGGAAGATCCAAAGAGTCCCTAAATTGTAAGGTTATTTTAACAATTTTTTTTTGGCAATGAGCTTGGAATTTTATTTATTTATTGCTTTTTTGAGTGGGGTTTTTGATTTATTTTTTAATACTGTATCAAACGACATCATTTGTAAGTCCATACGATCACTTATTTAGAAAGTAATAGTAAAACAGATTTCATGAATAAAAAGTCGAAAATGAACTTTGTGAGAGAGCACAACATTATTACTATATATTTGACATTCAATAACCTATTGTGAATGTTAGATAAATAATTCATTAAACTGTTTTGAAACTTTCTAAAGAAATTTACGGCTTAATTTTTTTTTATTTCGTAACTGTCAGGTACAGTTCCAATCAACTTTTATGGCGGATGTGAACATAGGCACAAGTCGCGTCGCAGTAACCAGTTTTAGGTGTAGCGGGACGCAGTGGAGCGAGGGGTATATGACTGAACCTGCGCAAGCATGCATAAAGCGCTGTATTCCGATCCGCCATAAAGTTTGATTTTTTCTAAAATACTAAAGTACTTTTTAAGTAGGTTGATTTAGTACTTTTTTAAAGTATGGGGTCATATAAAATATTAAAATGTGTGAAATTAAAAGGGTTGTATAGGTTTAAAAAGATTTTGGAAAGAATTAATGTGTGAAATTAAAAGGGTTCTATAGGTTTAAAAAGATTTTGGAAAGAATTAAATATTTTTCAGGCATAATAATAAAAAGGCAAAAAGAGACTAAAAACAATATTTGATTGTTGGTTTGTTATTCTTTATGAAAAAAGAAATCGTTTTTGGTGAGAAAAATTTCTTTATCTTCAAGAGAAACAATATCACATATTGAACAATTTTTTCACATACTGAAGAAACTACGAGGATTATAAATACGGAAGATACGGTGCATCTGAATGTGGTCTGGGCGCCCCACAAAAATTATTTCTTTTTCGAATGATGAGATATTTCAGTGTTGTTAGTGTAGAATCAGAGCCTATGAATAATATGTTTTCGAACTGAAAATAAATGTAATATAATTCTATTCTCTCATAGTGTATTTTTTTAGTTTGACTCTTTATTCATAAAACCTTTAGCAATTTTGCACCAAATGATTGGAATGCCTTGCAAATGTTCATTAGATACAGCTTTGAAAAATTTCATCTTTCTTGGGGTCCAAATTCATTGTAAAGCAACTCATCGAATCTCCCTTTTTAGTGCCAAAACGAAACTATTTCCTAATTTTCGTGAAAGCACACCAGTTGTTGTCTACCCATGATCTGACATTTCATGTTATCCAAAGTAAACAGAGACTAGATTTCGGTCGGTTTCAATCTTAAACTATGTTTCAATTATAATATTCACTAGTGATGCCCAGACACTGACATTTTCTGATGTATTAGAAAAATCAAGTGACTAAAGTCAACTAAAAAGTGAAAAGTTTTGTTGTTACAGATAACCTTTAAGCATAGAGTTCATAGTTCTATGGACCGCGCCTTAGGATCGCAATATCAGTTCGAAGTATGCGCGGGTGTACGCGGACGGTCGACGTCAGGTGTTTCGTCTACGTTCCAGCAACTACTACTACCCCATACGAGAACCCGATGTTTAGGTGGTTGGACTGAACAACAGAAATGCTATTTCTGCTGTAATGGACACTGCTGTCAATTATGTTCCCAAGGGTCGCCCATTAATCATGTGACGTTTTTTTATCATTTTTAACGCCCCCTCCTTCTAGTGATACGTGGTGGGGTTTAAGACTAACCCCCCTACCCAACGTGTTCCTACTCAGGTGTATTTTTTTAGTACAAAGTATCCTAACAATTTCAGAAATATTATTTTTAAATAGCGATAAATATAATCTAATTTAATTCTGGAAAATTAAGGACCGTGATAAAAACGTCTGAACAGATATTATAGACTGGTAGTTAATTCTGAAAATCGCGCTCCTTTTCCGTCTAAATGGCATTTTGTGAGCCATTTTGGAAACATGACTTTTCCGAAGTAAAAAAGCCTGCTGAATCCGATCCTGAATGTTACCAAGCCGAATTTCGGCTCGTTTGCTCAAAATTCAAGATGGCGCCAAGATGGAGCCTAAATTTAAAAAACCGTATTATAACTCGAATCTAGTCGAGTGAAGTGTTCTGAAATGGGTTTTTGGGGTCGCTGAACTCAATTTTGATTACCGGAAGTTCGTCTGGGCACCGGAAGTGGTTGCAAACAAGATGGCGGCTATTTCCTAAGTATATAATGATTTTTTTCACAAGGAAATTCACTTCGGGGTGTTGTTTCCGAAGTTTCTGGGGCTGGCAAACTTGAAAATCGATACCGAAATTACTTCCGGCTATCGGAAGTACCTCCTGCTACGGAAGAAAAGTATTTTTGCCAACCGAAAGCGAAGTTACAGGCACTAAAGAAGTTTTTCGATTTTACGACTTCAACAGAAACAGTAATTTTGCGAACTTGTCTAAGGATTGTAGTCCGAAAAACCGGATTCGGTATTCCGGCGGATCCGGCAACACTAAAAGTTTACTGGATCCGGTACCAATATACCAATAGCAAATACAATATATATCAGTAGTTACTTTATATGCGTGCGTGGTGCGTGCGAGAGCCGCGCTCATAACATAAACATAGTTATGCAATTGAGATGGCCCGGCCGCAAACCTATCATATATATTAAATATAGACTGTACAACTTGGAGTATAATACCTTAAATAATTTCAAGTTCAGACGCGCTTCGAACCTGCTTCTCAAGTATTGAGTAGTTCATCTAATTCCCATATCCGTAGAATATATAGTAACCAAATAAAGGAACAAGGTTTAAACTAGTCTTATACTCTGTGGAGTTAATATCGAATTATATAACGATATCTGGCCATATCCTGATCGTCTAGTATGATTTAGGACCCATAATTATTTTTTTAAATTAATTATATACATACCTAAAGGTATGTAATTTATATGTACTGATAGATTTATTCAAAAACCATCATTGTCCCCTGGGGACAGAACAGTGTGTTCTTCACCATTAACAGTCATCTACTTTGTAAGACTGGCTTGTGGTCAGTATTGAATCACGTATGACCTCATGCTTATTAATCATTACAGCCATTAATACTATACATGACAGCATCACTCCTGGCATGACATTTGGCACAATTCTGTCCAATAAAAAAGTAGGACAAGCTTATAACACTTTTCTCCTCGCTGCCCTTTCTCTAATATCATCACAATCACTGTTATTGGTGTTTGGGTGAAGGCCACATTATATTATTTTCTTTTCTCATAATTTAATAAAAAGCTAAAATACCATTGTTAGTTACTAATAAGCGTGATACAGTATTAAAAACTTGGATGACCCAAACCATCTGTCAAGAATTTAAAAGATTATAATTTGTCCCCTTACTGCAAACATCAGCTAACAAGTTACGACAGTTGAAAAACATTCAAAACTGAAATAATACAATGATGCAGACCACATGGACGAAGCCACGGGCATAGCTAGTTATACATATATGCGAGTAGCTTCCGTTTAAAGATTACATTTGCAGAAAGGAGACATACACATGATTAGAAAAAAAAAGGCTTAAATCTAGAAATATATATCACTAATTTGCACATAAACAAGTTTAATAAAAGATTCCCAAGCGAAAACAATGTGTACGGTGTTAATACATACGACACTTGGCATTTTTAACAGTTTCACCAGACATGGGACACAAACTAAAACTACTCTAACCGCAGATATATTAATCTAACATGGTATACCATATTAACATTTGAAAACAAAATAACAGATATCAACCATGCACTGGCAATACCATCTTAGTGTCACTTTTTGAAAAAGCTTAAAAGTTATTTGAATGCAATTTGTCCTAACTTTATGTGCGTTGTCTTACGTAACTTTTTCACAATGGTAACACCTTGTATCTGGCATGGCATAATTATTGGTGGTAAATATGTGATTTTATAGAAAAATTTCAAGCACTGTTACGAGGTATCGTCATGTGACATCTGATATAGATTTCCTTTTCAGCATGTCAAGAAACTCACTGTACAGAGGACCTGCAATAGCATTGTTTTTTTCTCTTAATGTTTATACAATGTTATCTGAATTTATCAATAGAGAGTCCACATAATATTAACAAATATGAAGAATCTACTAGGAAGCTTATAACGTGAACCATGATTTTACCAATTTAAATTTGAAAGTTCCACCAAAATAAATAGTTCACGAGTTATAATATTTCAAAGCATGACATAATTACGGTTTCATAATAAAAAGATTTAGAAAGAATAAGAAGAAATAGCAGCAGATGATACATTTCCTATTTATTTAACCACAATTTCATCTACTTAAATCTGAGTTTCATTATAATAAATTTAGTGCCTTTTGAGTTATTAGCACTCTAACATTACTTTCTACTGGTTTACTCTCAAAAATAACAACATGACGACACCTAATCAGAACCAACATTAATTCTTTTTCAATGTGAAAGTTTAATTAAAACTTGTACATTGCCTTTTGCGGGAATTGCGCGGACATGGGCTTTTCTCATCTTAGTGTATGCATATATGCACACGAATATAATATTAAAGTCGAAAAAAGTAGAAATCATTGCCAAATGTTATAAGTTTGTTCGCTTCCAAAACATTGAAAAAACCATCTCGCACAGCTCTGCAGCGACATGATGATCGGCAGATATTTTTGCCAAAAAAAAAAGCTAAAAAATTATTAAAACCTGCATTTCTGTGTGAGCATGGAAACCGAGGTTTTTTTACCCTTTTTAGTTCATACTGAACATTTGACACGATATTTTAAAACTTTTATATATAATCAGCACTCCATAAAATAAACATGAATATTTAATTCAAGAAACATTATTTGAATAAAACAAAAAAAAATGTTAAGAGCATATTCTTAAAGAAAGGACAATCTCATCAGAGAGATATTTTTTGTTGTAAATTATATTATCTTTGGAGATGCTAGCTGATGCAGGTGGGCTGGTGACGAAAAGTGGATCACAATAAGAACGTACACAAAAGAATGTGGTTAAAGTGCGACCAAGCTCCACAGACTGTGGCGAAACCCGAATTAACGCGTAATAAAGTAATGTTGACTATATATAGGATAGGATTGGAAGGGGATCTTTCATTATAAGCTTTTACCGTCGGGGACAACTATCGATTCAGATGTTTATGGTCAACAGCTGATAAGACTAAAAGCATGTAACTGAGGAAAAACGGCCAGAACAAATTAATAGAAATGGTGTAGTCTTTCATCGTAACACCAGACCACACACATCTTTAGCCGATCAGGAAAACTTGAAAGTTGGCTAGGAAATGTTTATGCATCCACCTCATAATTATACTTGTTTTAGTCTCTTCAGAATTCTTTAAGTAGTATAAAGTTAACATCAATGAAGAATGTAAATACTAACTCATCACATTTTTTTAACAGCAAATCTTGAAATTTTTACAACAGTTTTATGTCACTACCCACAAGATGACAGCAACAAGTTATGGAACGAACCGGCACATATTTTTAATGAAATTGAATTAAACTATGAAAAAATAATGCTTTGAATTTGTACATAAAATACGAAAGGATGTTCTCTCCAACCCAATATATATAAACATGAAACAGAGAAAGATTCGGCTAAGCTAGATAGAGGTAAATAAATCATGTTTTACTTTACATGTTCCCTAAGCCTTTAAGGCAGATGTTATTTTAATGTGTAGAGAAAATAACTGTAACAGTTTGGGAAACAACGGATTTACCATTATGTTTTATGAAAATGGTTAATAAATATGTGAACAATGTCATTGAAATCATTTGTAGTTATTTTAAGTGAATGATATCAAGAAAATACCAGGTTTATTCTGACATGTGTTGACCAGTGGGTATTAGGAGCAATATGTGATGCTCTTATTTATCAAATAATATCCATTAATTTATGTTTATGATACCTCATTTTATAGCTTATGAATTGATCTTTAATATTTATTGTAATTTACCAACTTCAACCCTGCTGAGGTCGCGCATCTAAATGATGCGGCAGCAGTAGCGCGGACTACGTACATAGTCCATTTTTACATTGAAATAAACAAATATCTAAGCATCGTTTTTTTATTTTACTTATGAAAATATAATCAGTAGTTTTTACAACACCATAAAATCAACCAAACTTAATCACACTTTTGCACGCTGTGCACGACTTTTGGGTGTTTTTATTGCGCGCTCTTCCTTAACATGACAGCGGGGCACTACATTACAAGACGTTGCCTCTGAGGTTGGTGGTTGTTTTGCGCTTGCACTGCACTGAGTGCATCTCTCGATTATTGATTTAAAAGTACCTAGCGGCGCATGGAACTAACTCTTACCGTTTCAGAGAAATTTGAGATTTTATAATAGTGGACTACAAATGTAGTCCACGCAACCACTGCATGGTTAATATGATTTTTGATACATTAAAGAGCGTTCAAACATGCCTTAAAGAAATGGTGTTAAAAATAGTTCATATTTATCTTATCGTTTAATTTTTTAAAAACTTTATACTAATTATATGTAAGATAATTATATGTGTGGAGGGACTGGTGATCAATTTAAATGACAAAGCAATACTAAAAAAATATTGATTCTAAAAATGTTTATCTTCTATAATGAGCATGGCAAAAATTATGACAAGTTTGATAAAACAGATTATAATGAAGAGTCGGTAATGGTCTTTTCATATAAAATTTGTTTATGGTAAGATCGGAATTGAAGCCACCTGTGGGTGACTATGCTGTGTGATTGTCTTAAGAGTAGATAAAAACCACCAATTATTATATATATAGTGAATATGTGCAACTCATGACATATGCCATACATCGAAGAGACACTACTGAAAGTGTACCTGTACCCACATAGTGGCCCAAGATGTCAGCTTCACTTTTATAATCATTCAAACATAAATTTACACTATTAGAAAAATCAAATTTCATGAATTACAAAATTTTAATAAAATTAAATCCGTTTCCTGCTGTCGTTTTGAAAAGTGTTTTTCATTTCTGTTTGATCATCTCAGGCCATCAGAGACATTTAGTTTCCATATGTGGTCCATAATGCCAACATGTGAGTAGAGCTGCACGTATTAACTTGTAGGGTATGTAAAGCGTTTGTAACTACATATGTAGAAGCACCACTGACGTCACAGTCAAATACCCGATCACATTTTGTTTTTAGTACAACCGATAATCTTTATGATCATAGTTAGGCTATCTGATATGAGTGTTGTCTCAACATGGTTATGATCTAGCCTCATGGTGCTGTTAGTGGTACGCACGGCGTGGTGAGCACGCGACACATACAACTGACCTGGCTGGAATGCTAAAGGCGTCGATAGTGTCACGTCCCCGTCGAACCCCGATTTAGTTCCAATGCGACTCTCTGCAATACCAGCCATCGCTTACACAATACTACATTATGTGTTTTAATATTGACGGATCAACAATAAAATAAATATTGTTAATAATTATAAAAAATACAAATTTTGTATACTCATTAAAATGTTCTAACTGAGTCCTTGTGCAAAGTAATAAAATCGTATTCAGTATGTACAATGTACTATCAACCGACAAAAAAATAAAATCCAAGTATGAACTATTGTATATTTTAAGTTACGTGCTGTTTACCATTATAATAACTTGTATTTGATATGCCTGAAAATTGTTCTCAGCCTGGGAATCACGTAAAGCATAAAATAATTATATATTTTTAATTTAGTTTTAGTTAATAGGTAGATAAAGTTATTTGTTAACTATTAACAAAAATTAAAGCAGCCAACCTGCAATGTCTGCTCCTCCAAGATCGTTTAGAATTTTTCTATAGGAAGGTCGCCTTGTAAGCATTTCACGGTATTTACGTTTAGGGCTCTCATCATCGCTGCAACTATCATCGCTGCAGGACTGACCCTGCGTACTGACTACTACGTTCGGTTCAGGTTTTATCTGGAATGAAACAGACTGAATCATAAATTAAAGTAAAGTTCAAAAACAGTAAATACTGTGTTTGAACTTTACTTTCACAGTTTATAAGTTTTAAATTAATTATACATTTTAATATTGCATACTTTCATGTTGTTAATTTGTAATTGTAATATGACTTCTCGCCATGCAATATGGTCAACTGATTATAGAAGTGTGTTCGCCGCATATACATATATCTAAATTCAAATGTCGCGTTTCTATACTAAATAATAAATGGTGGATTTTTCATATTTTTTAGAAAAAATATTTTTGAAATACTTCATTTACTTGGCAAAATTTTGAAAATGTAATCTGGACTAATTATGGTTTGTATGTTTGTGATTTTTTGGAGTTGAGTTTTGAGTTTATAAATTAATGTACTACAAGTTGGAAAACTAAAAAGAGAACAATTTATTGGCAAGAAACTCGTCCCCGGTTTATTTTAGTTAAATACAGTATAGTCATCTATCATATATATTCTCATTGTTTGAATTTCCTTGTCTTTGTTTTCAATTTCTGATAATATAGGCAGCATACTAGGCTAGTATACAGTAAATTTAAGTAAAATTGTGGGAGAAAAAATTATATTTACAATTGGAGAAACAATTGCATTGTTAGAAATTAAAAAAAAAAAAAACAGTAATAAACCATACTAAAAATAACAAGTTTTATTTTTACTGTTTCTTGTAGCATGGTAGTTTTAGATGGTACATTGGATATTGCGCTGTACTGAACTTCAAAGAACCCAAATATCTTAGAGAATGGTCAAATTCAAGATAAATTCAAAAATTTAGTAATAGTCAGTGTTATTATTTATGGAGCTGAAATGCATAAAAGATACATAAAACTACTAAACAGTAAATTGGTTTCCAATTTTCTATACTCTACAAAACATTGACTATAAATTATGTATGGAATTAGCAATTTCATGAGATCATTTTATAGTTCATATATTTATAGTTCTAAAGTGCAAGACAACTGATTATAGTATATATTATAAAAAATATTAAAATATGTATATTTTCAGTTGTCTGGTACCCATAATACAAGCTTTGCTTAGTTTGGGACTAGATGGCGCTGTGTGGGATGTCCCAAATATTATTATTATTATTTATTTATTTTGTTATTCACAGTCTTTTCAAAATGACCACATTGATAGTATTTATGAGATGCATAGAAATTTAATATATTTTATACCTGCAGAGTCTGCAGTGTTCCTTGTGTAGTATGTATAACAGAACTCGGTTTGCTGACGAGTATTACATTGCCTTTTGGTAACTGGACAGGTTGAATATTTGATGCTGTTTGTATAACTGATTGTTGGTTGGGTTGGATAACTGATTGCACCTGAAATCCCAAAAGAAAAACAATCATCATATGTATTGTCATTGGGTAAGAGGAGGTAGAGACATTAAAGTTCATTCCGTATATTGAAGAAACAGGCACACCTAACAACACCTATTTATGTTGCTATGTACATTGTTTCTTAACATACAGAATGGAGTTTACAAAACTGATATCAGTTAATACTATAGATATGTACAGTACAATATTAAAATAATAAAATGAGGAAATGTAAATCAA